>JALXJV020000002.1:4198097-4857100 GCA_024633595.2 Lepomis macrochirus | reverse complement strand
GTCTAACAGGGACACTTGCTATTGAACACAGACTGTTTATGTAGCTCCCTGATAAAAGAAAAAATATTTCTGCTGAAAACAAGAAAACAGATTTAAGATATGTTAACCTGTTCCCTAGAAGGTGCCTGTTCTGATCGTGGCTCTGGACTCTTAACTTGTTTTAAACAAACTAGATGAAATGTAAATTCCCTGGCAGTGGCAAATAGCTTTGGTTTAATATTTGATTTGATTACATTACTGTTTAAGTTGAGATTTACAAGAAATATTTTATTGCTACTGTGTAAAGGGAATACTGCTGGTAAAAAGCACCTTATTTGTTTAAAGTACCCATTGGCGTCAGGTGAGGATGCCAACGTTGGTCGTTCAGTCTTGGCCTCGGGTTGTCCTAACGACCATAACGACTGTCGTTACAACAGCCAGGGACACTAACGAACCAGCGGTATCGACGATCCTGGCAAACGACCCCACTGAGTTTAAATAGCTTAGCTTCCCCGGTACCGAAGAAGTCCTTTGGATGAGGGACGAAACGTCTTCTAGTATCTTCAACCAAGTCCAGTTTGCCCTTGACTTTAACCTTCTTTGGATAAATATGTACTGGATGACTAAGAATCTTCACATCAAACCACATGTTATTGCACTTCTGTGTATGTAGCAGTATATTTAAATTAAAAGTGCGCAATACACTACTCATTATTCAATTTTGTGATTAACATGATTAAAAAATGTACTCGTTGCCCAGCACTACTTGTAATATGGATGAACTGCATTTTCAAACTCAGTCTGTGCGTGTGGCAGTTCTTTCTCTCTCTCTTAACTCTTTCTCTTCTTTTACAATTACAATCGCAGACATTAAACCTGCAGTGCGGACCTTTTGGTCTCCCCTTCTGGCAGAAACAGTGTGGACACGTGTTTATGATGTAAGCCTGCAGATGAGCCCATGTCGTGTTTAGAGATCGTTACAAAAATAGAAATTTCCGCAGTTCCAAGACAATTATTTATTATCTAGGGAGAGTTAATGTAATAACTAGATATTTTACAAATACCAGTCAATCCAAGAGCGGTACCTCGACATCCTTGTCGGCTCTTGGAGATCGCCTTTCAGCTACACCAGTTTTTATCAGTGTTTGTCCTGTCGATCTCTATCTCTTTCTGACTTTAATCCTTCCTCTGAATGTGAGGTTCTTTTTTTATCTGGAGCATCACAAACTTTTCTTGGACAAGTGTTTTTCTGCTACAGGCCCCGCCATACTGCTAACTGCTGTATTGAGACTACTGTGTCGCCATGGTTGCTCCAGAGCTATAGCTATAGAGAGAGAGTTACGTCATCGCATTTTAATTCAAGTTGCTTTAATGGTACTGTACACAATATAACGTTGGACCAAAGATTATTACCACTATAACTAACAAGACAATCGCAACAATTCTCACTAATAAACTTTCTCTACAATGGACCTTTTATTTTTCTGCATCAACGGCAGATCATGGAGCTCTCTGCATGGCTCTGGGCTGCTCCCCCCCTTCAGCGCTGGCAGACCAATCATTGCTTGTTGACGTAAAACGCATCATTACCTGTGCGCCAGCACGGGAGATTACCTGGCGGTGACAGGCTTGATCAGCATTGTGGGATCTCGCCAGCCGAGGGCTTGAATGTAACACGTTCATTTGTATGTAAAAGCCCACACTCCAGCTTTAACATGCACTCAGCTTCGATTACCATCAACCATTCTCTCTCTTCTTCCAACATGGCTCCACACTCACCTATCACAGCACGGCTCCCCTCCCTCTCTGTTTGTCGGCCATTTTAGAATTTCTCTCTGCTCTTCCTCCACAGCTGTCTCTCACCCAGATTCTGCGAGGCTCCTGTGCTGCACTGTTAATAAACACAGGAAAGAAAGAAAGAAAAAAAAAAGGAAAATGCCAACTTTCTTCTTCTTCCCTACCATCCACAATTCACACTTTCCCATCCTCTCTGCTCCCTGCCTCTGTACCCTGTTGTCTTTCTCCATCTTTTCTTCTTTTTTTTTTTATTCTCCTCCTCCGGCACACAACCTCTTTATAGGCCTCCTTGCCATGCTGCGATAATTAGTCAGCGCTAAAATAATACAGCCTCGAGAAAACAACAAGAGCTGAGCAGAGGGCTTAGCTCCGCTGGGAGGGAAGGTGGAGGAGGGAGGAAGCGAGAGAGAGAGAGAGAGAGAGAGAGGGAGGGAGTTGTGTGCGTCAGCCAATTTTAAATGGCTACCAGTGGATAGTTAGATAATGAAAGTGTCGGCTAGCTGAGTGAGGATGTGTGTGAGTGCTCTTGCAAGAAGACCGCATGTCTCCATTCTTTATCAGCCTGCCTGTTTCCCTCTGTATGACTAAGACTGTGTGTGGCCCTGTTGCTGTGGATGTTGTTTGAAGGCCTGTTGGGCCTGCAGTCATCACAGCCTCTGCTCTCCATCCTCTCTGACCGGAGCAAACCTAGAGAGAGATTTGTAGGGCATGAAAAAAATGTGTGTGTGTGTGTGTGTGTGTGTGTGTGCGCATGAGTGGGTGTATGGGCTTTCACACAGCGGGTACAGAATGCAAACCTACGCCGTGCACCACTGTGTCCATATATGATTGTTCATATGTGTCTAGTTCTGCAGTCAAAATAATTAGTTGTTACATTGATTAGACAATCAAGAGAACATTTACAACAATTATGATAATCAAAAGTGAGGATTTGCTACTTTTCGTTCTCTTTTTTTGTCTTGGTAAATTGAAAATCTTCAGGTTTCAGACTGTTTGCTGGAAACAGCCAAGAAGCTGTTTGAAGACAACCCTTCTTTTTGCTGTTTTCTGACATTTCATAGACCTAACCAGGGGTGCACGTGACCAGGGAACTAAAAATGTGGAGAAAAACTTGAATTAATCTTATTCATCTGGAAACAATCCTTGCCAGTTCTGATGCTAATGATATTCCAAATAAATTCATCAGGGCACCTTTTGTTACTTGTTTCCCCAGCGTTATTACCAAAATAACAAAACTTGTATTGATTCTGATACATGTAAGACTTGCGGGTTTGATTAGGTGTAATGAACATATTTGCAACTGTGTGTGCATTTAAAGTGTGTAGCTTTATACAGCTATTTGTAGTATAGTATAGTTAGTATCTGCACATACAGGCTGTGGTTATGCGTACAGGTGTGTGTGTTTATGACAGACAGCCCATAGGGTTGAGAGCAGTTCACTGTGCTTTCATTACTCTATGCAAATCCCTGCCAGCGCCCGTCATTTCTCCTTCACCACCGGGCTGATTGGAGCCAAACCAAGTCTTTACTCCTCTGTTACAGTTCAAACATGAAATCGCTCAGTGTACGAGGCGGGTAGATTTTTTTAGGCTGGACTCCAAAATACTGTTGAGGCAAAGTTCCTTTGACAGGGAGATCTGAGGAATTTCTTTTGTTGACGCTGAGCAATGGCGGTTATACTGACAGCATAGCCAACACAAAGTTTTGCCAGTTCGCCCTAGTTTGAATGCAACACAACCGAGGGCAACTGAAACCGCAGTGGCTCGGCAGATTAACATTTCAAAGTGGTGTGACAGTCAGCTGCTAGTGTTAGTGCTGAAGTTTGACACGTTTGTATTAACTACTCAGAAAGGTTTGCTGCATAATTGTTTTTTTAAAAAGGGAATATTCAGGTTGGTCTCACTGATATGCTTTAGTCTTCTTGTTATTAGTCAGTATGGGACTTTTCACTCATGTTCGCAGCACAAAATTATTTATTTTCATGCGCTCATTCAATTTAAAAATGAAGCTTTATTTAACATTGAATTATCACCTGCAGATTATTTCAAATAAATAAATAAACTAGTTTCTGACAAAATGTAAATAGAAAACAGTCAACTTCGCTTTACATGATGTCAGCCTTCCACTTATTTGCAATTTTTATATAAATATATTTTCTATTATTGCACTGAACATATTCTGCATTTGTATAACTTCCATCCTTCCAGCTTTTAAAGTGTTATTATTATTATGTCTTAACTCCATCGTAATGCCCTTTTCTATCATCTTTATGTGTTTTGCAGCTGGGACAACTTACATCTTCGGGCGAGGCGGAGCCCTCATCACATATACCTGGCCACCCAATGACCGGCCGAGCACACGGGCAGACCGGCTGGCAGTGGGCTTCAGCACGCAGCTGAAGGAGGCTGTTCTGGTCAGGGTAGAGAGCGCCAAGGGACTGGGAGATTACCTGGAACTGCACATAGTAAGAGTCCGCCTCGGGGATATTGAGGGGGGATGAAATGATGGAAAGGGAAAGGACCTTAAGCCACATTCAGTCAGATGAATCACAGGGGAATCCTCAGAAAGTAAAAGGGTTATTAAGAAGTACCTGGACAGGGGAAGGTGAAAAAGCTAAAAAAAAAAAAAAGGTCACTAGACTAGTCACTAGAGAATGGAAAAAAAAGGAGGGAGGAAAAAATTAATGGAGGGAGCAGAAGTAGGAAACAGAAAGGAAGGAAGGCAAGACGATGCTGGAAAGATGGCCTGCACCAAAGGATGGGAACAAACCAGAAACTACAAATAGTAAGAGGGAGGCTGCAGGAAAGACAAATGTAGAGAAGAGGAGAAAAACTGAGGGTCACTGATGCAGAATGAGTAAAGTGAAAGGATAGAGGCACTTTGTTTGCAGTGATGCCTGGGTTTTAGGGATGGACACACTGCTGACATGGGGATTCAAACAAAAACAATTGAAATATCGGTGTTTCAGGCTGGTAAAAGGTAGAAGCTTGGTATATACACATTGATAGTTATGCTTAATTGTGACCCTTCTGGACCATTTGAGCAGTTGGCACCATGTATGGCAGCCTATGCCATTAGTGTGTGAATGTGACATGTAGTGTAAGAAGTGCAGTGTAGTGGTCAGAAGACTAGAAAGGCACTATACAAGTACAGTCCATTTACCATTTATGGGTTGGAGATTGACTGAAAGTGTGGGGCTTGAGGGATAATTCCAGTTTATGTTGTATCTTAGTAGTTCTGATCATAAATTCTATTGGTGTGTTAAAAACCTGTCTGATTCACCACTCTTTTCTGGACTGTCAGTGAGTTCCTAGATCTCAGGAATTATATATATATGTGTATATATATAATATTTGTATCCCCTGGCACACTAGTTATTAGTCTCATCATTGCATTGTAAACCTTAAAGGTCATTTTAAATCACCTCTAATGATAAAATTAAATGGCAATTAAAGAACAGCCGGCATTTAAAAATGCATTTACACAAGCTGTAATTGTTACATTGACCCCTGTGCTTCTTCTACCCGACATTAGATTCAAAGGTAATTTTCATTTTAGATGGGATTTTTCTGTTAATTGCCAACCAAGACCACACCTGGTGACTCTGATCCACTCATCACGTCGCTGGAGTGACACAATTAAACTCTGCGTGTAGCCAGATTCGCGACTGCAGTGTTTTACTGTACCAGCTGGTGGGGAAGATGTTGCAGTGCCCTGTAGTTCTTTTACACTCTCTTAAAGAACACAGTGATGACACTAGCACTGTTATCGACGCTAATCTTCACTCAGCCATCTGCACAAGTGTGTGTGTGTGTGTGTGTGTGTGTGTGTGTGTGTGTGTGTGTGTGTCTGTATGAGATCACACCACTCCAACATCCCGGTGACCCCAATTTGTTTGGGCTGTCCTTGCCTGGAAGCAACAGGAACACAGTTGACCCCGGGTCACTTCTCATCCAGTAAACTGAGAGGGGCAGAGGGACATATGATGGGAAAGGGAGAGGGATAGGTATACGTGTAGGTAGTAGCTGCTCAAATACAATGGAAACGAATGCCAAATCCCTTTCCAGAAACACTGTCCTAATTACTGAACAGAGACTCTTTCTGGTAAGAGGTATTGCTGTTGGATTTTAAATGAAATTTCAACACTGTGAGCACCACACCAAAATTTAATATGCTTTGGTGGGTGATAATATATTTTTTTTGTGGCATTTTGGCGAACTGATCCTTTAACTTAGGCTGCATATTCGCTATCTAACTTCTGTCTTTCATTTACTCCCTCATTCCCTCACGTCTGGTCCATTCATTCTCCTTTTCTCTCCCGTTCACGCACACATCAGCGCCTCCAACACACCAACCCGGCTCATCTGCTCCCATTGCAATTACATTTCATTTGCTGCCGTTCCTCCCGAGTCGCTCCCCAAAATGACTCCGTTCAGCCCGTGGTGGGTGTTTGGCTCCTGTTAATTATGCCCGTCTCTCTTTGGAGGGGAGAAATACAGGCAAATTAGACCTGAGAGCCGTGGCCCCATATCATTCCACCTGATGGGGGCCTCACTGACCCAATCAAATTACAAAATAGCTCCATGTTCAGACAGTGATGATGGCCTTGAGGGCCAATACCTGGGGCATTATTCGTTAGCTTTGGCTAGTGGTTAAAATACAGCATTTCACTTTTCACTCCAGGTTAACTTGTTCCGTGGACTATAATATGATTTCCAAGGTTGAAATCCTGACTGATGTATTTGTCCACCATTCAAAGAAAATGCATTGTTTTGTTGAGATTTTCTGGATTTCTGCATGAAGCAATTCATTTATTTGCATTTCCTCTATGCATTTCTGTCCATTTACCTGACAGAGGACAGGTCATGAGCATGCTGTCCTCAGGCCCCAGGCTAGGAAATTAAAAACTGAGGGTTGTGGGACAAGGTGCATACATCGAATGTGCTGGCCGTGGCTGCACATATCCGGTCCTCACAAGCCATTGTTTCCTGCACCTCCCTAATTATTTACTGTGGGTGTGTCTGATAGTACTGCAAACTTTCTAGTTGACATTTTGAGACTTATAGATGAAAAGGCCTTGGAATTCATTATTTGGAAAATGTCATCAGAATGAATCATCACTGAGCAGCCCAAACATGACTGTGCATATTGCTGTTGCGGTGCAGTATTGCTCATATGCCTGTAAAGATTCTCTGTCATCCAGGTCAGGGAATATCAAGCAGTAGTAAACCAAAAAACTGCTGGATTTGCTGGTCTGGTCCAGCGGACTTCATCACTTCTACTGATTGGTAGGGAGTCCCTCTGTATTTAATCACCCAGATAAGTTAAATACCACAGAACTCCCCAAGAGTCAGTAGAACTAATTAAGCCTCTTGGATGAATGGTGAAACATTTTCAAGAATACTCAGTTAGGCCGACTGCCTTTTACTCACCACGCTCAGATGAACATGTTGGTTTTTGTGATGTGGCACAGCCTTTTTTACCAGACTTGGCCATTCCTAGGTCCCTTGGTCTTCTTCAGCAAATGGAACTTGATTAGCTATCATCAGGTGAGCCAATTACCGGACAGAACAGTTATAGATATGGGAAGATCAGGGATAGTCTCTAGTCTTGTCTCTTAATCTTTCCTCTGGATACCACCCACTATTGCTCTGCTGTTCTGTGAACATAATATATTTAGAATATTCACCACAGATTTCTGTCCCTAAGATTAAGACAACATCTCCACACTCAAGCAAATATCAATGTTGATGAGCATATACCTGGCCACCAATGACTTTTTCCTTTAAAATGTTACAGGTACATTTTGAAAGACAAATTTTAGTCTGCAGTGAGCATTTCAGTTTTCTTCAATTTGACAGGATGTTCCCCAGTCCCCACAATGTCTTTTACAGGACGTTAGTCTGACAGAAGTAAAAAATGGTCATTCTGGAGGGCAGGACATCATTTTTGCCAATCTTCATGACATTTCCACCATCAGGGCCTGGGGTGTGAGATTCAGGGAATAAAGGGTACAGACAGATATGGAAGCAGGCTGATAGCTAAATCTCCCATCTGTGGCTGCTAGAAAACGTAGATGTCCTTGCAAGACCTTGAAACCCAGTCATGAAAAGAAACAGGTTATAATTTATATATTTTTAAAAAAGATTATTTGAAGCCAGAAGCGGTTTTTAAAATCCGTTTCTGGACTCAATTTCAAATAGTCTGATTTTTCCTTTACTTTATGAGACAAAATACAATATTGTTGATAATCTTTAGGCAATGATGTTTTCAGGTTAGCCCAGTTACAATTTCGTGCTACTCCAAAAACAGGTTCTAGGTGTGAAGACTCAAACTTGCTGATAAAGTGTAGAAACACAGGTCGTTCCATTCATTTTAAGTGGAGATAGTTTGTTTATGCTGCGGCGTTGGGCGGAGAATGAAAAAAAAAATGATGCTAGAAAAGTTGAAACAGAATCCCAACCTGATGTCACGTTACGTTGGCCGATCCGGGCACAGTTCTCCACAGTCAGCCTGCAATATTACTAAAACGCTATCCAGTTGGAATTCATGGACCAAACTATGGTACGCTCCTCGCTCGGTTTATTTCTTGGACCCGGTTTTGGTGTTTGTGTCTAGCTTGCGGTCCATGCTGAAAAATAGCGATACCAAGACGCATCCTTTGGCCTGGCCTCCGAGCAACCTAGAGACTGAATGATGAGAGGGAGGGCCTGTAGTGAAAAAGCCGGTGAATCAGATAAATAAAACTTTATTTTCTGGTTGTTTTACAGCGGTTAACTTCTAAAACACAAAACAAACACTCTCACACACCGCCGCAAAACCCTGCAGCTAATCGCCGCAGTGTCGGATTTGTGCTGAGTATAGCCCTAGCCTTACCTGAGCGATTGTGATAGCTGCTGTTGTGCAGCCTCGTGTGTTTTCCTATCCGTTCTCATAACTGCCATCAAAAGTACGACATTCATTTGTTTTGTGCTGATTTGATAGTCTCAGTCTGACTTTCAATTTTCAAACTGGGCATGCGAGAAGAAGCTTTCATTTCAGCTTCGTAGTTTACTGTCCCCGCTCAGGTGACTCCACCCCCCCCCCCTCTCCTATGTGTGCGGTAAACAAAGGCACTGAAGTAAAAAATAAAAAAAAATTTGGGAGACTCGTATTTGGCTTCCCTCATCCAAAATGGCTTCTTGACTAAAATGTGGAATAAATGGCTTGTCTAGAGGGGCCTCACAAAACTATCTTAGAAATGAATATTCCTTGCTTAAGACTGTTAAAATGCAATCTTTTATGTAGCTGTTTTCACTCAAAGCAATAAAGGCACAAAAAAGGAGCAGCAAATTGGGGTTATTTGTTATGCACAGAGAGACGAGTCATTAATGAAGAAAGGAGCAAATATCAGAGCCATTCTTTTCATGAGGTACTCATAAACTCTCCAAATGGCCTGACAGATGGCTCGTAGCACTTGTAGCAGTTTAGATGCACCTTTTAAAACTAGGACCTGCGCAATCTTTTTTAATCTTTTTTTTTTTTTTTTTTTTAGGGGTGTCTGTTTGTATTTATTGCCGTTCTCACAGGCAGCGCTCACATTTGACAGTCATTACATTTACAGCTGGCAAGTTGTCGCACTAACTGCTCTGTGGGAAGTGTCTCATCTGCAGTTATGGGCTGGTGCACAGCACACAGCGGGCCTCCGCGAGTACCTCCATCACTGGCTGTCCGGCCCCAGCTCATAGCATTAAATAAGGCCCTGCCTCTGATTACCCGTTAGGGAGCCATCCCTCACCGCAACTGTCTACTTTGAGCATAGGCTGGAAGGGGTGGTGGGGGGGTAGCAAAAGGGACGTGGCTATATTTTCTTCTCTTGACCCTACCCTTACCCCTCTCCCAGCATGTGACAAATGCTGATTGAGAAAGAACCAGAGAGAGATAGCACACCCCGGTGTTCAGGCTTTTTGTGGTCAGTATCCCCGTGGTCAAATTGTGAAGTGCAGCCTCTGACTTCATTAGCTTCACCGCCATCTCTTTTCCTGTCACTTCTGGCTAATGAGAGGAAATACCTCTTTTTTTTATTGTTTTTTTAGGGATATACCACCACCCTGCCTTTTTTTTCCCTTTTATTCTCCGACAGCCACAGGTTATCTGTCAGGGGTTTAAGCCGGCGACTGTTTAATTATGGGTTGAAAAATGTGATCTGACGTTCAAATGCTGCCTGGGATAAGATGAGTGGTGAGGACAACAGGGTGGATGGAGAGCTTTGAGAGTGCAGAGGGGAGCCGAGAGATTCTGGCATCAGATAAAGGCAGATGGTGATGCGGATAAAACTGTCAGAGAGAGGCAGAGGCTTTTATCCTCTACTCCCCACCCCTGGTAACACAGACACATGCGTACACACAGAGGAATGTGTGTGCACGCATGCACGCACAAAGTACACAGTTACTCCTAACTAGCTGTCAGTAGCACGCAGTCACATCTGCAAGGACACCTTCACATTCACCTACAAGATGTTGACATGTATGATTATAAGTACGCACTTCAATGCATGCACACAGTTTACACGGGCTCTCCCTCGCATAGTGATTTTGTTATTTCCTTATTTATAACTCACCCCCATCCCCACCTTTCCTTTCTTAAATGGGTGTCACTTCTCCAGCCTGCTCTCCTTCATCTTGTCACGGGGGTAAAAGCCAAACATGCAGGGAGGGACGGAGGGATGAAGCATGGAGTACAATTGAGGGAGAAAGGGAGGCATTGCTTTGATGAATGCAGCTGCCTCGCAAAGGGGGACGCGGGCCGCCGTCAGTAATGAGATTGGGTCCCGGTGGGTTTGGCAGGGTCTCTCTCCTCAGCTGGCGGGAGCCTGACAGCGTATCGATTAATCCTTCCCTTTCACATCACTAATTAATTGTCCCTGCGGGTGGAGGGGTGGCCGGGCATGATCTGAAGGGAGTGCAAATTCTTGGTTTCGTCATGGGTGGCTATCTTTGGATGGGCAAGGGGAGCTGGACCGTCCTATAAATCCCACAGCCTTCTCACGGATTGGTAGACTCCTTGCTCCTAGATAGATGCTCCTAGATATCTAACCATCCATAAAACTTCAGCCATGACTGGCGATGCTTGTAGAGGGCAGTACACAGCATGGGTTTAATTGCTGCCTGAGAGGCCTAACTCAGAGCACATCAGTCACACAAATCTTTGGATGACCTGGTCATTTGTCTTGAATTTTAGATGCAAAGCACTTCACAAATCCAAGAAGTAACTCACTACTGCCGAAGTGTACAGCCTCACTTTACTTCTCCGCGTGGCTTTGTTAATTTGTCAGATGTAAATGGCCTATTAGAGGGTCATTTTTTTTTTGCGTGAGCTGACAGAATGAAAGGGTACATCGACAGTGAATTTCAAACAGTCGAAAAAGCCCTGCTTTACTGCACTGGGTTGAAGGATTTCAAGCACATACCATATTAAGCACGTTGCACTTATGGCCACTCTCCAACAACTGACATCACAACTGTTGTTTCGCTATAGACAGCGAATGAAAAGCACCTGCGTTGACATCACTGACTGCTGTGTGGTCAGAAGAGCGATGTGATTAAAAACTTACACAGAGAAGGGCAATCTATATAATACAGCTTTGATTTACTCTAGAGAAAGATGCACTCAGGAAGTAATGGCTGAAATCACATTCAGTTTGATGTAGATCGGAACAGTTGATTTGTAAGTCTGCAGCTACACGGATATCAGTTTGGTTTGCACTTTAGTGTAATGTAATGCTTCCAATTTGTGGACTCGCTTAGGCTACGCTGAGGCGGCAGGTGCTTTCGTCCAAAAGGACTTACACATCGGAAGCAATTTTATTGTATCACTTAAGCACACTTACACATGTGGACAGGAGATGCGGATGGAACCACCAGCTTTATCTGAAAACTTCAATCAGGACCGCTCAGGGCCAGGTTCATAGTTTGGCAGCTGACACTTTAACGTTCCTCAGTTTCGTAAGTCGTCACTCATTGTTCCACCAAAATTGTGGTCAAAACAGGTTTTTACGGGCGAATCAGGATAGCCTTTTGCACATGTGTTGGCTTTGCTTTGTCTCTGCTACTATGTAATACTGAAACTAACTCATGATGAGTCCATAAAAACATTATCATTTTGTTGAGAATGTGCCCTCGACTATCTTTACTCCCTATCAGTCACTGTATTGTGCCTCACACTGTCTATGTATCCTGTCTGTGAGCACAAAGTGGTGGATGGGCTTTCCAGATCAATAAGCTATTAGGGTCCAAGAGAGCAGGCCCGTCCGTATGGTTTCAGTCCTGCCTTTAATAATTACCTGGGAAGAAAAAACCACCCCGTTTCTTGTTTTTTCCTGTAATTGTCCTTTCTCCTTTCTTCCCATTCATGTACCTCCTTACTCTGTCCACATACTTGTAGTGTTTACATTGGTTTTACAGCTGGTTCACCAGCTTAGTGTAGACGAGTACAGTGGCTGTGACGGCACAGCCTGGTAAATGCCTGTCTACCAGCAGTGTAATAAGATCTGACCTGGTTGAAACCTAAAAATAAATGAAATATATCTAGCTAGTCCAAACAGTCCTGATACTCAGCAAAATAAATAGAGAGTAGTAGCATGGAATTGGGAGTAAGAAGAAAAGAGGATGGAAGAGCAGAAAGTACTTGAGAGCATGTAAGAAGGTGGAGAGGAAAAAAGAAGGAGTGCACATTTATCCAGTCTGCTTTGTCTTTACTGAGGTTCCCCCCGGGGACAGGGCCACTGTGAGGTCATCTCCAAATGTCACTACTGAACATGCAGCCCCTCAGCTGCCTCTGGATGCACTTTAGCCAGGCCTCTTATTTAACAAGACTCCAAATTCGTCCAACCCAACAGAAATGATGCCTTCATTTGCATTCTGATTCATCTGCACCTTCTATTGCTGCTGCGGCCGCCACCATTAACGATTCTGTGTGACTAATACACTCATTTTCTGTTTGAACGCACAGGTGTCTGCGCTGTTCTGAATGGTCCCATTAAAACTATTCTCTTCTATGATTAACTCATAATGCTGACATATGCATGAATTAAGTGGATACCTCCCCTTTAAACAAACACCAATTTCCTAAAGTGCTTGTATGCTTACTCCATATTTCTATATATTTAACCCCCCCCACCACCACCACCCGCTTCTAGCTGTGTGTTATATTTGTCTGAATATAACTGAAAGCTGCCTGTTAGCATTTTATCTAATAGTTTTTGGACTTTGGCTGACCCTTATGTCTTTTCCCCTCTTTGATTCATCATCACATCCATAATTCATCCTTGGCCTTTCCATGAAGGTTTGTCTATTGACTTTCTGTGCTGTTTTAATAAAGCTTACGTCTTCTATTGATTGTAAAACCGCTATGAGTCTATGCCCCCCTTTAATATATCAATCGACCACCAAATGAGCATCCTACATCACTTTTGGCTCTCTTTGCTGTGTGGAAAATCAACACAGTCGGCCTTTTCGGTGTTGACTCCTGCTATAAATATTTTCTATCCCTATTTCAAAATGGTGGTCAGCTCTAAAGCCCGAACACTGTTACTGAACCTGTTCTTGCTCCCGTCTCAGTGTACTTGCTGACTACCTTTAGGAGGATTCTACTTTGACCGTAGTCGAGCACAGACAGACTGACTGAAGGAGAAGAAAGCCAACATAAAACAATACAGGCACATATGTTCAACTGCACTCAACCAGCCACACTCTCTCAGCAAGAGTCAGAGAGAGAAAGATGGAGTAGACACGAATGTCTTAGAGGCCGAGAGAGGCAAAAAAGTTGTTTACATCTGCTCATCTATGCAGGTTGCACTCGTCTGTTTTTTCCCAGGCCCTCGGTGATGTACTCAAAGCACAATGGTGAATGCATCCTTTTTCAGTCACCACTCTTAACTTTAGAGTCCATCAACCATTATGCTGTTGGCAGATGAGGAAAAACCACTTAATTATTTAGTGCTTTTGTTGTTCTGAAAATGAGCGCCATTAAGAATGAATGTGTGGAGCCGTCAGCATAAATTTGGTCAGAACAGAGAGTGAAGATGTTTTTTGGTTTTTTTTTTAAAGCTACCAGTGTACTGCAAAGATAAGCAGAATACATTTTTGAAACTGTTATTCCTTTTGAGGAATAAAACAGCTCTTAATAAATGGCGCAGCCTGTGTTCAGCAGTGAGTAAAATTCCACACAACATCCCTCTGAAGGAGAAAAAGAGGCAGTTCGCGAGGCCAGGAACATGGCAGTGACTGGGCCATACGCTTTTCCATTTGCTGAGTTGTACTTTGTTTGCACCTTTTAGGTCGCTGATGTAGCTCCGCTGATAAAATCAGTGTACAACAAGTGCTGTTATATGCACTGTGTGGGTGTGTTGGTGGTCGATGTCCACGGGCCCAGTATATTTAGTCCATTCACCGAATTTGAGTTGTTGCTCAGCTGCCAGCCAATTTCTGTTGCTTGGAGAGGAAACAAGACTGAAGAGGGACGACAGTAGAGGGGATGGAGCGACACTGAAAACACACAAATACAATTGGGGTCATGTGTTTTCAGTTTTGCCATCTTTTCCATCTGGTAGGATTGCAAGTAGTCGCTGCAGTCTGGAGGAACATCACTACCCATTAGAAGCGCACCCAAAATGCCTCTAGTAATGTTGCATTCAAGTCACATTGGTTATGGTAATTATGAATTTCTGACTTGAAAATAGGGTTGAATTAAACATTCAAGATTCAAGTACCTGACCTGGTGTTGAATTGCATGGTAAGTCCCTAAAAATGGCAGTCTAATATGAAAGTCTGTCCTCCCCAGACCAAATACGTCGTTTGTTCAAGCCCGTCATCATGACCCATATTTACATTTACTGTGGCAGCGACCTCTAGTAACCGTAGCAAATAGAGAAAAGGGGTGGACGGGGTGGACAAATGGGTCAAACCCAGGACTTTCAGACAGCGGAACATTTCCCTAAGAAACCAAGTAAATGGTTATTTTGAGTTTAAGTTAATTAGCGTTACCAGAGACATTTTAGAGTAGACACTCCACTCAATCACATCCTCAATAAAGCTGTATGGGGAAAGCCTGTAACGGTAAAGATGGCAGCTATCCCGCCCCTCCAGCTAGAAAGCCAATCGTCTGCTTTTAACAGCTGCTTTAAAGCGGGAATCATATTTCAGCCTATCGTGTGGTTCCACTGATGTGAGGGTCTGTTTACACATGCGTAGTAGAAGTAGAACCGGTCAGGAAGAGCGGTTTTTAAACCCTATATTGGGGCAAAGTTGTGAAACTTTTTCAGCGATTTTTATCAGATTTTAATGCTGATTCAGAGCCTGGTCTTATCCGTCCGAAATAGCTGCCTGGGTTCCCAAAATGGCGGCCAAGTGGCATGACTTGCCTAAAAGGACTTTGGTGTTACTGACTTCCGTTACTTGATTAACATGAGTTCTGTCACATGTGTGAAGTCATGTGAGTTACATCACATTATTTACGTAATGTACTTATTTTAACCCAAACCACAATATTTTCCTAAACCCAACCAAGTAGGTTCGTTACCTAGACCTAACCAAACTGCGACCATTTCACAAGTTTAACCACGTGTGTCACAGCCTGTCATCCAAGGCAATTAAACTCAGTTTTAATAGATGCGGTGCTATAGTGTCAGTATTTTTGACGCCTCACCCAACCAACTCTGCAATCCGTCCATTGATGTTAAATCTTGTAAGTCATAAACATTGGAATCCTTCTCATGACAGCAGCTTTCTCTTCTGAATATATGACTGTGGGTATGATCCTGCTCATGATAGTCCCCTTGTTCTCCTTGTACTTCCTTTTGGCGATTGTTCTGTCAACAATTGATTCCAATGTCAGTTTTGCTCATCGAAATAATGGGCAAAAAATGTCCTCTTATCCCTTACATTTAGCCCATTGCCCTCTTCTCTCTTTTCAATTTTTTCGTCTTTATGGGTCGAGGAGTAGTAATCCATCCCCACTGATATGAATGACTGAGGTCTTAGCCCACTGAGCAGTGAGAGAAGGCGACTGTCCTGTCTTCCTCTCTCTTTCCCCAAGAGATAAAAATCCTGCTGTCAGACCGGCGATAACCGATGCATGATGGGCTCCCTGTGCTAACCGGTCGCAGAGACCATTCCATGGATGTTCACTGCTAAATCTTGCACCCGGCCGATAAGGTGCAAATAGGATTCGTTCGCTGCAGCTGCTGTATAGCTTTGGTAAAGCTGCTGTAAAGACCGTTTTTGGTTGGATTTGAAGGGAAAGCGGCGATCGAGTTTAAGACAGTAAAAAACAGAATAGAGAGAGAGACAGAGAGGACAGAGTGGATTATGTTTAGCTGCAAATATAGAAACAGATGCGTGTGGTTTAGCTGCTAGTGTATAATGGTTCCCTCATAAAGATGTGCTCACATACAACAAAGTTGTTCGATGTTTAAGTATCTGTATTAACCGGTTATTCTAACAACATAAATGCACATACAGTTTGCAGCAGCTAAAAGGTTTCTAGTCTCACTGAAGTCTGCCTGTCAGTTTGGAAGACAGTATATATTCAATCAACTTGTCTTTTTTGTGTCAGAATTGGCTCTGAATTTGATCAGAGATGGAAGAGGAAGGTGTGGGGTGAAAAAAAGGGGGGGAAATAATATAGCTCTCGCTCCCTTTGATTAATTTTGGTTGCCGTTCAGTGTCTCACTCTTTCTCCTGGGAGGGGGTCAGTTGGAGGGAAACACACAAGCCAGCCAAAACTGCAAATGGCTTCCGCAAACACAACAAAAGAAGGGCTTTTGTTTCCTTAAGCTCGCATTCACAAGAGCTGTGTGAAGCGAGACTGAATAGGGAGACGATCATTTCTTTTGTGACACGTTTATGAGATGTGAAAACAAAATCCCAAACAAAACAAAACAACAAAAAAAAAAACTGTGTCAGACTGACAATATTCAGAGAAGTCAAGAATCAAGACAATTCTCTGGCTCTTTGATTCTCACTGAGCCGTACTGTCTCCCATGCTCCCTCCCTTATATTTAGGGGAAGTAAAGCCACAAGGGAGGAATGAGTGATTGAAGGATTGGTGCCATCGTATTATTCCTGCACAATTCAGGAGAAGAAGGAAGTTCATCATTCATTCATTTGCTCCTGCTGCTGGGAATTGGGTGTACTGACATTTCTTACGTTTATCCGGTTGCGTTTCTGACAATCAGAGGCAGGAATCAGCAACAGCCTTCACTCATTTCTTCTATAACCATGCCCACCTTGTCACATAAGTTTTGCTCCTTCCATCCTTTATGTAATTAACTTGAGTGCAAATTAAAAGCTACTCTACTGGATAAAAATAAACTCATCAATTTCTGATGAAAGGCAATCAGGTGCCGCCGAACGTGGACTTCATTAAATGTGTTTGCGGCACCCTTTCGCCCAAATGTTTATTTGGGAAAACAGAATTGAGAGCCGCTGCTAGCAGGTTAGGGTTATTCTTGTTTGTTTCCTCATTTCCTAACTCTCCGTGTCTAATTATTTTATTTTATTATATGTTTCTCTTCCACTACTGCTTTGCTGAGTCAGTAATTGGACTTATACAGAGCCAGACTTCAGAATGGCATGCTGAATAAGTACCCTTATATCCATAGCTGATGTAGCAAAAGGCTGAGGGAGAGCTGGAGCAAGTAAGTATAATGAGGGTTGGAAACTGTGTTTTTATATGGTGCCCAGAAAAGGGAAATTTGCTGACATTATTTCAGCATGGGCTATGATGTGAGACATTTAGGGACGTGGGCAGATTAGCAAATGTATCCACAGCAGCAGAGAATCTGACATTTTCCAGTAGATCTGTAAAGTAAAAAAGGATTCTTGGCAGTGGCACAGGGCTCATGGGGTCACACGGGAAGTCACTTACAAGACAAAGAGTCCACCATCGCTGGCTATTATCCTGTGCATTTTGGACACATGGATCATTCCCACTCAACTAAGTCTAGGGCAGTAGCCGTCAAGCTGTTCATCTCCTCTGCAAAGAGCTGGGCCAGCTCAAGGAATAAAAGGCTTGCTAGTTGGATGTCTTCCCAGAGCAATTAGCTGAACCCACATGCCTGTTTGATTAATACACAGATGAAAATTAGCTTCTCGCAGCCACTCCGCTGAGCATAGGCCCCTCCCATGGTGACTAGGTTGGATGTCAATTTGCACTTTTGCTACTGTTGACTCATCTACAGGGCATAGAATATCTGCAATATTCAAGTTGACAAATGAAGCTTTTCTCTTGTCTTGCTTACTCCACCTGCCTACTGCTTTACATCGCCATGCAATCTTTGCTCAGTCATCTGAGGCGCAGTCCATACATATGTGATAAATAGGACGTAGTTATCAAAGTTGGCAGTCCCAATAATTAGAAAAAGGCAATAGTTGAGGCCAGGGAGACCATTTCCCTGATGGATTAACAGCAATCGCTTACAGCAGCGTTCTTGAGCTGTTTACGCTGGCAGTCATAAGGCAGATGCATTGAGCATCAGTAATGCCTTTCTCTGGATCTACTTGATCAAAAGCAATCGGCTAGCAAATCAACAGATGTAATGGCGTACAGTGGTCTGTTTCCAAAAGCAGCAGATGTATTATCATCAGAGAGAAAATAAGATGCATAAACAACAGGCAGCCATACGGATTCTGCCTCTCTCTCAGTCACTCACACACGTGCGGGCACACACACGCACACTGCAACCCACCTGGGAGGGATGATCAGAGCACTGACTGTGATGCCAGTTACACAGAGAAGTGGAGGACACCCAGGATCTATTCTGAGGGCCCACGCCTGCTGTTTTAACAAGCCCCAGATCTGTGAGCCTTCTCTGGGTCAGATGGCCGAGGGTGGTGCCTCTCAGCTCTGGTGTCACCCCACCGAGTTTGCAGCTATGGGTGAGGGATCCCGCCGCAGTCTTGTCTGGCTTTTCATGGTTGGGCTCAAGGCTTCCATCGCACCTATCTAAAATGGAAGTGCTCAGTGTTGACATCACCGACACCAGCGTTACATCACAGTTGACAGGGGCATCCCAGGGGTTGGAAGGTGTAGAGGGGAAGCAAGAAGAAAAGTTGTCACGCTCAGAGCATCATGTACGCACACAAACATGCATACAGACACACGCTTCATAAATCTCTCCGTGCTGTAGGCTGTCACGGTCGGGTGTTAAGATGCCATGCTTGCCATGACAATTAGCTGCACATCTGGCCTGATGATTGGGAGAGTCGGCCAGACAGCTGGTACAACAATACCAGTCCTTAATGTGAGAATCTGGAGGGTCCTTGAACATTGAGAGCAGATGCAGTCTGAGAGGGGGCTGTAAGTTAGCCACTGAATCTGATGTTAAATGAAAAGTGTGGTAAATAGCCACAAAATTCCTGTAAGCCCTGATGCCAACAGAGAAATTCTGCTGCTTTTCCTCAGGCAGTATGTGATACTCAAGCCAGATCGACATGTTTTCGTTTTAAATTGCTATTTAGCGAGGATTGGGGCCACATGTGAAAAATGTATTTGAGTTCTGATATAAAGTCATAATTCTGACTTTATATCAGAACTTTAGTAAACTAAACTGTATTTTAGATCTCAAATACAATTTTCACATAAAAATAAAGTCAGAATTCATTCATGTGGCCCTAATTCTTTTTCTTACTTGCGCCATTGTTGAACTCCTAAAACTGGAGATTTAAAAAAAAAAAAAGAAAAAGAAAACGCTGCATTAAAAAAAAAAGAAAACACGTTAAAGTTCGAAAACTGTGGGACTGCGTTTTAGTCTGGACGGGCAGAAGCAACGACTTTTGAAAGCGATGACACACCGACATAAGCTCCCTGATTGGGTCTCATCAGTCATGACATGTCAAGTGTTTCAAGCCAAAACATTATTGCTACATACCTTTAGTGATCCTGGGGTTAATCCGGCAGCAGATTTTCAAAGATTTGAATTCACCCTCCAGGCCAAATCCTTACATCGACCATGCCTGACTAACAGTATTGCACATCTCCCATCTCTCAGAAGGCAGTATCTTAAAGGAGAGAAGTATCTCAGATGTAGATAGCATCTTAATAACATGACAGTAAGAAAAAGAGGGCACAGGTACCCCTAAGGCCTGTAGCTCTGGCTAATGAAAGCAGAAAGAGAGGCAACAAATTAACACTAGGCCCAAATGGCAGTTTAAGGGAGGAAATTCCTCCTTATGAAGCTGAGAGGAGGGGAGCACCCTGACACCCACCCCTCCACTACCCGCTAGTCTCCAACTCTTTATTATCTCTCAGAATGATGAAAACGAAAAAGAAATAGTAAAGATGGAACCGTAGCCGTGGCAGCTGGTGGGTCATTTAGCTGAGCATTTATAAAATTAGATCTCCCGCTCAGTCTGGAGCCATATTAGAAAGTTTAATGCCTGTCTGGAGAGGTAACGATAGGTAAGGTCACCCTAATCTGCCAGTTATACAGGGCGATCGTGACAGGCACAGAGAGAAGGGTGTGGCCAGAGACACACACCAGTACCTCTGTCAGACAGCTCGCTCATGTTTATTTAGAAATCTTCCAATCTCACGACCTTTCACATCATCAGAGTCAGAAAGACAGAAAACTCTGTCTCTTTGCAATGTCTGGTGTTTAACACCCCTTCCCTCGTAGAGTAGACAATCTGTACAGCATTTGTACGTTATTAGCAATAACTGCGCTGAAGTGAAATAAAATTGTCAGGAGACTCAAACCATGATGTGTATTGAATGGCAAAGCATCTTTGTTTGTTCCATTTTACAATCAACAGCGCTCAGAGAATACCACCCCCCCCACGCACACACACACACCAGCTGCAGAATCTAAATACTTCATTATGGTATCCTCATGAAACATTCCCATACACTTCAACCAATAAATGTATGCAGCTATGATTCTTGTTACAGCTGCTTTTATTCTACAAGGATATTAACAGCATATGCCATTGCCTCCTCACTGCCATATTTAGAGATGCGCCGCTCGTCTTTCACTCCCCGATGTCTAGTGAAGAGGAGAAAGCGCCAATTCCCTCATCAAACACAAAAGTTAAAACACGCTTTAATTAAACTGTAAACTTCGTCCCAGTGTCCTACAGCACGTCTAAACTGTTGCTTTGATGATATTAGCTATGAAATAAGAAGACGAGGTGTTTGTTCAGATGGTGCTCATACGCTCTAATTACTGGAAGTAATGTTATACCCCGTCCTTGGGTTCTTGGACATTTGTTCGTGGCAATGAGAGGGAGAGAAATGTCAAGAGAGTTAGCTTTGAATCTCATGGGAATCGTGTAAGGTCTCTGCCAGCTGTGTTCAGCAGCATCTAATAAAGTGGCAGCTCCTGAATGTATTCTTCAGTGAGACCCGGGCTGCCTTCTCACATTGGGGATTCAGGACGCGTACGAAGGGATCCTTCCCAACGGATTCCTGTTTTATCTGTTTGTTTCCTGCTTGCGTCCAAATCTGATCTGACTAGATTGTCAAAGCGAGGACTTTACCTGCGTTTGAGCAAGGTTTGATTGGACGGTCTCTGAGCGGTGGAATATGCTACACGTTGTAGACATAAGCAGACAGAAATCCTCCGCAGAGCATCTGGCGTTCATGTCACTCGGGTGTGTAACACATCATGACCCGGAGTGTCCTCCAGCGAGGCCTCATCGTCTGCCTTTCTCACCCGATCGGTGTCACTCGGCATGGGTTAGTGTCAGCTGAGGCCAAGGTGTCATGTAACCTTTCACTCCTTATCAAAGTCAGGATAGACACAACCCAGCCTGAGTCACCGGCCGACACACTGTCTGTCCACATCTGGATCCTTCTGTTTGTATCTTTCTCTCCAGTTGTTTTTCGCTCTCATCACTTTTGATCTGTTCCACATTTCACCTTATTTCAAAGGTCTTAGTTCTTCCCTGTCGGGTTAAACCCATATGTTATGTTACTTCCTGACAGTAGCTAATTATCTTTAAGACCTGCAACCATTGTTGTTTTCAGTTCTGCCCAAAATGACGATAAAGTATAGGTATTTTTTACTATAGAAAGGGAGGAATGTACATCAGAAATGTAGGGTTAGCTAAAACATTAGCTAAAAATTAGTGGGTTGCGGTTCGAGGTCTGTTTTGTAGCAGTTGTGTACGCTGTTTGAGCCAAGAACAGAATGGTGGCAATTTTGCTTCATTCAAATACAGTTTGAAAATGAAATTACTTTTTGGCTGTGTGAAAAGAATTTCAGCATCATTCAAACTGGTTACTGTGCAGACACCAAAAAAATATAAAACATGACATTGACTCCTTTGGGTCCTTGTTTGCTCTTACACAAGAGCACAGGATGTGTAATTTACAGAGAATTTGCAGATCTTCTTACTGTAACTTTAAAAAAAAAATCATGCAATGTAATTACAGCTGACCTTCAAATAACAGCTGTCGATGACTGGTTCAAAAATGTCATGGTGTCATCCTTCAAAAACATTTATTGAACCATCTTGCCTTTCATATACAGTGTATTCATCACCCCTGGCTTTATTCCTTCCTTCCATCAAGCCTCTTCATTTACTCTTTCTTCTTCTTTTTTTATTCACCTTCCTCTGAAGATAGTCAACTTAATGCATGTTCAAAAAGCCTGGGCCCTGCCGTGTATTTGTTCCAGTTAGACAGGGTTTAGCCAAGTCTAAAATTGGCCCGCGGTTAATCCCTGCCTTTCTTTTTAGCCACTTTCAATGGAAGGTAAATTACTTCTACGTCTGCCTGTGGCACAAATTGGTTTGCTGAGTGCGTGTTTGTGTGTGTTGTGCACTCTGTCAAGGAAATATTATGGCATCCTAAAAGTTCAAACATGAGAGTAGGCTGCAGGTATTCTCGCGTCAATAGCAGACCAATAAGCAGGAGGAAGGTAAAAGTGAAACTGGACTAGTGAAGAAAGGATGCGATGTAAGTCAAAAAGCTTTTTGGGCTTTTTAACAAATACCAGAAGACAAGATCATATCAGTCCCCCCCCATGAGTGCAGTCTCTGCTCTGGAACTCCTGCCTGAAGATCGGAGACCTGCAGAATCTTTTAAAAGCTTTTATTAATGCACGCGCACCGTTTTACATCCAACATGTCTTGTTTGTTTGTTTGTAAATGTTCCCATTTTAAATTTTTTATTACCTTTAGGTAGAGCTGGACAATGAAACAATAACAATAATTATCGCAATATTTTTTTAATAACAATATAACAAGTGTTCAATAAATATTCAATAAAAATGTTTGATTTGATTCACTTGAATCACACGAATTAGGACTGAATTTTTTGTTAAGATGTTTATTTTGTTGAGGAAAAAGGACTGAACAAAAGCGTTTGCTTAATTGTACTTGTGCATATTTGTTGAAAAAGATTTGATCTTAATTGTTTTGAATGTTTAAACCATCAGGTTTCTTCAGCTTTCACCGAGGAACAAAAATCAGCCTTTAACCTCAAAAGAAATAACAATTTGATACTTATGGTGATAATTATCGATATCGAAAGCTATGAAAAGTTGTGATCGTGATAAATCGTGGCCGTATTGTCCAGCCCTACCTTTAGGTATTTTATTTTCATTAAATTTGTATTGTTGTCATTGCTTCATTTTATTACCTTACTGTCCTTAATAGTTTTTGCTCCTGGTTTTCCCATGTAAAGCATTTTGTGACTTTGTTTGAAAGGTGCTGTAGAATTATTATTATTATTATTATTATTACCATAACTGTGAGCTCCGCTGAGACAATGTGTGATGGACATGTGTGACATGCATGTTATTTTTAAACAGCTTAGTGGAGGCATGGGGGGGGCGTGCACAAGTAGCATCCTCAGGGTGAGAGGGTGTAAATCCTAAGTCGCCCATAGTGCATCTGAATGTGTGAGGTGCCAGTCTGGAGGCCCACGCAGTATGGATTGCTGTGCAGATACCTGCAAGCCAGATGAATAGTGATGGGAAGATGAGATGCCACAAAGAATTCATTATTCCCCCTCTTAAATAAATGAGCCCTGGGCCCTGGACTTCACCGCTGCCACCTCAGATATAACACACGCTTTAATAAGAGCTGTCGGGAGGATCTGTGCATGTGCATGTTCATCCTTGTATGTGTGTGCATGTGAAAGACCTCTCTATTTTTGTTTGCGTGGCGTCTGGCGTCTACACGCACAGCTCTGCACGTGCTGCAGAGGGAAGATATAAAGGAAAAAGGAAGAGGTGAGTGTAAATCAAATCTTGACTTTAAGTGAGCTGAGACAATGGATGATCCTGTACTGCTTCCAAGAACGTTTACAGTGCACGTCCCGCTGCCTGGAAATGCTGGTTATGGACATCTCATTGAGTTTCCCAAACGTTCAATCTATGGATTAAGCAATCATCGTCTGATGTATGTAACTGTCTGTGTGCATCTACGCCGCCATATTTTTTTACTAACCATGTAATGATATCCTTATGAACTGCAGCTTTCCACTCTGTTGGAGCACTGAACCTAATTTACCTTTTTATGTTACCGGCTTTCATTCATATACAGATACAAAGCATTTGTCAAAGAGATGAAGTATTGACTGAGTGGATCTGTGTCCTCTAAATTTGTCAAGTCCATTCTGGTGATTGTGTGGTCTGCCACTGCGTCTGCGTCATCTCCCTCCCCCGACAACCCCTCCACCCTCTTCCAGGCTCTTATTTTCTCATCATGCCGCTTGGCGCCGTCTGCTGCGCTTTTGTCCAGTCCTCACTTCCAGCCAAAATGCAAGCATCTGGCTCTGGCCTCATCAGCACTGGCTGTAGGATGGTTATATTTACAAGTCCAGTAATTGGGGTTGCGAAACCTTGTAGGTGGTGTGTGCGTGCATCACAGGTGCGTAGGGGATGAGGTGGGCTGATCTTAGCCTTACAAAAAGCAGTTTTTGCAAAATCATGTATAATCACATATTGTACTGGTTAATTAATATTTGCTCATACTAGTACAGGAAGTATTTTTAGATTAAACCTAAATGTAGAAAGTGCACACTATTCCAGCAGCTTATTAAAATCAAATGACCTCCATTTTGGATTATATCCTGTTTCTGGCACAGAATAAGCGACTGACTCACCACAATGCTACCATAGTGAGTGGGCAGACAACTTTGACAACTTTTTTTTAATCATCCACTGAAATGCCTCTTGTCTAATGAGTGAGAGCTATTTACAAGCCGCGGTATTCCCCATTGGTTAGTGAGAAGTTGTCGGTTAAGGTTTTTCGGAGAGGGAGACTCGTAATGTTCACTCCATTAATTACGGAGGTAGGTGTGAGTTTGACAGGCTAGAAACAGCACACGGCCGTAAAGGGTGATTTCGTGATTTAGGAAATAAAGTCTTGCTAGCAGTTCCTCTATGCACACAACTAACTCCTCTATCCATCTCTGACTCAACTTTTCTGCCGACGTCTTCCTGCAGCTCTCACAAGATTTCAGAGCACGAACTGTCCCTGAGCGAGATTTCTGTTTCTGGTTAAAAACAAAGGCTGCCATAGGGATCCTTTCCATGATGTTGTAAGACACCTGGTAAAACAGTCTGAGCCTGTCTCTGGGAAAAAGTAGCAGTTTTTGTGGACATAATTTTTGACCCCAAGGGAATTGTGGCTTGCGGCTACAGGCTGATGCCATCTACTGCACGGTTTCCAAAATTTCTGTACCTACTGGTCATTTTAACCCAGGTTTAAAAGTACTGAAATTACCCTTTGATGCAACCACACATCACTACTGACTAATCCACTTGAGAATCATCTTGGCAAACCTTGTAGAGCAAAACATTTTAAGAAACTAGCACACACATCGTACTGTAGGAAAACAGTGATTTGCATGCATCATTAGGGAAGCCCATTGATGTGGTCGCCACCAACAATAACGCTGACGATGTTGCCCATTTGGCTGCTTGATAGTTTAGACCAGGGGTCGGCAAATAAGTCTGACATCGGGCCAATTTTTTTCCCATGTAATGGCAGTCCAGAACATTATTTCAGTCAAATTATTTCAAACCCTTGAACCCTCATGTGCATGTTTAGCTAAATCAGTAGAGTGCCGGACTCCCGTTGGAGGAGTCGTTGATCCCAAAATGGGATGATTTGCCTATAAGGACACTTTTCCACATGCTCACAATAAAGCAGGTGCTGCAGTGTGTGTGCATCTGATCCGCATTCATGAACCTATGGACACTACTTTTCATTTCCCTGCGGAAATTCAGGGGAATCCAATCACACGGACCGCTTTTACAGAGGTGTCTCAACTAAGCCAGGGACTCTTTCGAATGTCCTTCAGAACTTTTCAAAGTAAAACCTCTCAATAAACTCAACATAAAGCATTGCTGTAAAAAAATGTTCATGTGCTTTTATTTTGAAGGCACCATCACTTAAGAGGAGTGGTGACGGCAATGTGGATAAGATCACCTGGGTTCAAATCCACACTGTGTCCCAGAGCAAGACACCTAACTCGTAGTCGCTCCACAAGAGTGTGTGACCTCTGACATGTATAGCAATTCTAAGTCGCTTTGGATAAAATCATCAGCTAAATGAATGAATGTAATGTAAATGTAAAGAGGAAGTGATTATGTGAGTAACTGCAGCTGTTATGACTGAGATCTATTTCAGTACCAGCCGCTATCAATTCTTTTTATTTTTTATTTTTTCTGCTGTCAAAGCAATCTGGCCATGTGCCTGATAACATTACTGGCGGGTTCTGGCCCGCGGGCCGCCTACTGCCGACCACGGGCTTATACCATATTGGTCGCTGGGAGGCTTATTGTGTCAGTTTACTGTCATCGTAATAGTGATCCTTTGTCTTGTTTTTGTTTTGCTGAAAAACTGCTATCCTTTAAATGGCCTTCCATGCTGCACTCTCAGTATAAATAGCTGGATCAGGGTTCACCCACCCAGTCATAAACAGCTCTAATTTGCATAAATGATGACTGAGTCAGGTCAAGTGACTTAACTGCCTGTCCATCTTTCTAACTGAGGACCATTGAGTGATAAAGTTTCTAATAATGTCTCACTTTGCCCGCGGCACTTTGTTCTTTATCAAATTTTCTGTGACTGTTCTCCCAGTCACCTCCCCCTTGCTCTTCACCTCTTTTTTTTTCTTGCTTTATTGCCCTCTTTTTCAGCAACCCGCCCTTTCCACCTCTCCTATGGGAGACATGATTGTCTGTATCAGATTGAGTCTGTCAAAGTAATATTGCTAGTCTGATCACTGAGGCCAACCCTTCTCCTGAAGGACGTTGTGATAGGAGGGGTGCCAAGACCTAGAAAAGGTGCCCTGAATTTGGATCAATGGCATCAGACCGCCTTTCTTTACCTCACTACTCCCACCTACCTTCCACTGAACGCCTCTCTGCCTTCAACACAGCCTTTCTTCCCTCAAAAACCTATAATTCAACCCAGGAAACTACCATCACCAAAGGCGATTGTATTTTATAGTTATCATTTTCCTCAATTTAAGTCGCAGCAACAAAAAATGCCTCCAGGACCTTTAAATTAGTGATCACAGTTCTTTTAAACACCAGTCTGCCTCTGGCTACAAACACCTGGACCTCCATCATTTGACGGCTTCGGCACGAAATGTGGGTGCCATTAATAAGCTTTATTACTGCACATTGACATTTCAGCGATGTCTTTTTTAATTACTTTGATTGATAGTTTTGGATAGATGAGGCAAGGATGGCGGGTCAGGAGGAGGGAGAGACTACGACGATCCATTCAGTTGTGAATCAGTAACCTTTCCAGCTCGGAGCTTAAATGTAAATGGCACCCCGAGGGTGACGATCGTATTTTATATATCAATGCCATTTAGATTTACTCCAAAAATGAAAGCCCTTTTTAGTGAATTTTTTTTTTTACCCCATCTGGAAATATATATTACTTGGATTTCTGGTCAGGGAAGATGAATATGAAAAGATTATGGCAAACACCAGCTGGAAAGACTTGCAAGATATTGACTAACCGCACCCTGGAGCTGAGTCTGTCAGCTTACACAGCGTGGAAAGAAAATGTGTTTTGAAAAACAAATTATTCATCTTCTCAAAGAATGTCCACACCATTTCATTTGCTTCATTCGCTCTCCCAGATAGCATTAGGCAGCATTATTAAATGTTCAGTTGGATGTTCATACAGTTGCATGTTTTAATTTCTAGAGAAAAAGGTATTAACGTGTTTAAAGGTCGTCACAGTCAGCATTACTAAACGAAATTTGAAAGGGACATTGTACTTGAAAGTCCTTCATTTTTAGCCCTAAATGCCACAATCAAAAAAAAAAGAAAACAAATTGTTGGTTCAGCATACTTTCTGCTATATTTAAATGTCACACACTCAATCAAGGGTCAGGACAGTTTGTGGATGGCCTAGAGAGTCTGTCTAATTACAGAACCATCACAGGTACAATTTACACATTTCTCCAAACTGCTCCGTCAGTGGAAATCACTCTGGATAATAGCTTTTGCTAAATGCCTTAAATGTAAATGAAGTTGTTTGGGATTCTGCTGTGTCAGTGTGCTGCCTATTGCTTACAGTGCAGACAGAAGCTCTCCCCAAAGAACAAAGAGAACAGGGCTGAGGGGGGTTCTCGAGGAGGGTTCTCGTTCTGTCATGATGACACTAGTGGACTGGCCGTCCGGAGAGTCGGGACATTCCCCGGTGGCCTGAGGGCTATTTTGGCCTGATGTTATTTGTCAACTTCACCAGCAGCAGCGATAATAAATAAAAAAGCTTCATTCATAATCTAGCAAGCAGGACAATGAGCACATCCTCCATGTTATCTCTCTCTCTCTCTGTTTCTCTGCCGATGTTAAGAGCTTCCACATGTTTTAGTGTTTGGGCGTATAAAGGCTTTTCAGACACGGAGCGACCCTCCTCCTGCCTGCTCTTTAGGATCCGCAGGGTCTCACTGCGCTCCCACCTGTGAGCAAACAGGCAAACGAGCTTTCTGCGAGGAAACACCGCTGTAACCTTGGCAACGGCTTCTGTGTGCTACTGAACATCTGCAACTGTATTTTCTTTGCTGACTAGGCCTATAGAAAAAAATGAGGGTGTACTCACACTATAGGCGATCCCTACCGTGCCTGAGCACGTTTACCCTCCAAAGTCCGTTTCGTTTGACCAGTGTGATCGCTCTATGCCATGCACGGAACCCCGACACTCCACTGAGAGTGCACTTTTTCTTTTCAAAAGAGTGCAGTTTTTCCCACAGAATATCAGTCGATATTGACTTCCAGCTATGTGCTGTGTACCAACCTCAACAACCCATTTATATTACATTTGCTCATTTGGCAGACGCTTTTATCTAGAGACTTACATTTGAAGTTAGAGAGGGAGCTGTGATCTAACGTTAACGTAGCTCTCCTTATAATCTTGGCTCCTTACATGTTTGCTAATAACTTTTTTTCAAGGTGGGTCTCCGACATTGACAGTTGTGTTGGACAGATTTGTTGCAGCGCTGTTCATGAGAGAGAGACAGACAGACAGACAAGGTGCTGCACGAATATATGCCCAGCACTCTGCAGTCAACTACGATTATAAATAGGCCTAGGAAAAAAAAAAATCACACATCAATATGTGGCGGTTCTTTTGATATTGTGGCAGGCCGCTACTAACAAATCAGTGTATAGGAAACACTGACTGAGTGATGACGTAAACGTGCTCCGGCTATGATCGTTATGCGCAGTGTGAGCGCGGGGAGGGGGGGACAGTCATGCACGGGCAAGGCAACCGGGCCTAATTTGAGTACGCACTAAAATACGTCTAAGAGAAATTATTGAAAGGCAGATATTTTTGCGCTGTTTGCTTCATGGACACGGGTGACTGAACATTGTAATATGTAGTTTATTTGGAGGCTATAGGAGTGCTTTTTGGACTTTTGCATTAAAGGCCTAATTAATTTCAGTGTTGTAGGGTTATGTGCAAGAAGAGTTAACGTGTGTGTGTGTGGACGTTTTTTGATATGATTAATGCTTGAATATAAATTTCAACATTTGAGCAAACTCTGTATATCTCATTCTGATCTTTAAAAGTGTAGCTAGGCTTATTTTTTGTGTCTAGCCTTGTACATTTGAATGTGCTATGATTAGTGTAGCCAGCCTAGACTATTTCTCTGGAGTTTGTGAGGGTGCACTGACAACCATACCTTGAAAACTCAGCTCACCTAGATTACTTCAATGACCTGGTTTTGGTACCGGTTACATCAACAAAAAGGGTTAGTCCATAAAATGTTTGGTGGTTTGTGTGAACAAGGGTGGCCTGGGATGGAGTCAAATTCCCAGCCTGAATTATTGTGCCAGTCCGCCCCTGCATGATGATGACCATCAAAATAGGTGAGGGCAAGGTAGGGCTGGTCCCATTTTTTGACTCGGGTTAGATCTAGCCAGGAGTGTTCAGACCTCTTTGAGAATGCTGCAGTTCCCAGTTTCCCGATATTTTAAGTATAGTAACATGTTTTGAAGAGCCTTGTTCAGAGGCTGCAAACATCTGGTTACCTGGATCAAAATATGACTTCTGACTAAAGTCACGTACTCACACAGAACACATTTTACTGAATCCTCACACACGTACAGTATAACAGTATAACCTCATAATCACTTATGTAGAAGTCCGGTTTAGCTACAGAACACAAATTTATTCACAGCCCAGTAAAGTAAATGACATCGGCCACACTTCCCCAATCACTGGTTAATCTAACAGTCACAGAGAACATGTGTTTCCGCCAAAAAATTTTCAGACCCAAAGTAAAGATACTAATAGTTAGACATGTTTAAATTGCCAATTTGTCTTGGAGTAGTGCACCTGTATACTTGTAAACAGTCACTTTGAAGCAAGAAATGAACATGTCAAAAGTTTTAACTGTCTCCCATTAGCTGGTGTCCCAGAATATCTTTTTTCACACACTTTATTTTCCTTTAATCACTGAAGGGACTGAGTTTAAAATAACTTTATTGCAAATTTAAATGGCTCCACGTCACACAGAGCTATCATTCATGGCCCCCTTTATTTCAAACTGTATAGACAAATGTTCTCTTCTGTGCTTTAAATAACCTCATTAGTGTTTTATTGCACACTGCACACAGTTTTTTTCATATGAATGGCCAGGCCAAATCTGTACTGAACAACGAAGTACATAAGGAATGGTCTAAAATAAATTCAATAGGCCTATTGGATAAACAGAAAGCAAGGATTTAGCCTAATTATAAAACCAAAATGAAGCAGCAATGGAAACAAATATTTAGGCCACTCTCAGCATGAGGCTATAAAACCAGAAGCCTAACTAAATATATGGCAACCAATGGGCACTGACTTAGTTGGCTTTACTTACTTCACTCCCATTTTTCACAATTTGAAATAAAAGGTCTAAAACTTTTTTCTCTTACGACAAATAAGCCTTTTGTGTGCAGACAGTTAGATTATCTGGTGTGACGAGGCCAATCAACAACCGTTTGCCAGGCGCAGCGTGGAGGAAATGGTTGTTGATTCTGGCCTGTGAAATGTTGGCCCTCTCCTCTTCGATGGCTGGAAGTTGCTGAATGTGGGCGTGAAGTGGAACACGTCGATCCACAGCATCTCAAAACATCCTCTGTGGATGACATGTCTGGTGAGTGTGCAGGCCAAGGAAGAACTGGGATGCTTTCATCTTCAAGGGATAGTGTGCATGTCCTTGGCGTCATCGTGCTGCAACATGAGGGGATGGCAGTGGAGGAACGGCGATACAAGAGGCCTCAGGATCTCGTCACCGTATCTCTGTTGCAGTCAATAAATGCCACCTGTGTTCGGTGGCCATAGTTCATGCTTGCTTATACCATAACCCCACTGCCACCATGGGGCACTTGTTCACAGTGTTGGCATTTGCAAACCGCACGCCCACAACACGATACCTCCTATCTGACAACTTCATGTTGTCTACAGGGAGAACTGGGATTCGTCTGTGAAGAGAACGCTTTTGGCGTTCTCTGATATAATTATGCTGTTTAATCAGCATTTTGATATGCCACACCTGTGAGGTGGATAGATTATCTTGGAAAAGGCGAATTAATCACTAACACACATGTACACAAATCTGTGAACAACATTTGTGAGAAATAAGCCTTTAGTGTGCACAGAAAAAGTCTTCAGGTATTTTATTTCAACTTGTAAAAACATGGGAGCCAAAGCAAAAGTGTTGCCTTTATGTTTTTGTTCAGTTTGATTATTTCTATTTAAGACGACTGGAAAATCAGACTATATTCCGCACAAGCTATTTTTCACATGATCACCATTTCTCATTTCCATCTGCATTACATAGGCTGTGAATAATGGTTTCACTTTCACCAGTCAGTGGCGACAGCTGTGCTGATTAATTCTAGTGACATGAGCTGAGTGCGACATCCTATCACCTCGGCACAGCAGCTGTAGTTTGCCAGTTTCATAACAGAATTCACTCACTATCTAGAAATAATATCGCTGGGATTTCAAAATATTGATGTGAAAATATTGGCCATAATTACTTCAGCTTTTACGCAGACTCGCACACTCCCATGTAAAACCAGCACCGGGCATCTCAGCAGCCTACATCAGTGTGGGGCAACTGTTTGTTTTGGAACATATATGTAAATTTGATGTGTGTAGGTGTGTGTGAATATATATAAATATACACTCACTCGCCACTTTATTAGGTACACCTGTTCAATTGCTTGTTAACACAAATAGCTCATCAGCCAATCACATGGCAGAAACTCAATGATGCATTTAGGCTATCAAGTGTTGTTTGTGTCAGACGAGCTGGTCTGAGTATTTCAGAAACTGCTGGTCTGCTGGGATTTTCAAACACAACCGTCTCTAGGGTTTACAGAGAATGGTCTGAAAAAGACAAAATATCCAGTGAGCGACAGTTGGACCACTCGGTACAACCAAGCCATGCGGAATACCATCTCTGAAGGCACTATACTGTCAAACCTCGAAGCAGATGGGCTACAGCAGCAGAGGACCACACCGGGTGCAAGAACAGGACACTGAGGCTACATTTCACACAGGCTCACCAAAATTGGACAATAGATTGGAAAAACGTTGCCCGATCTGATGAGTCTTGATTTCATCCGCGACATTTCAGATGGTAGGGTCAGAATTTGGCGAAAGCATGGATCAATCCTGACTTGTGTCAACGGTCCAGGCTGGTGATGATGTAATTGGTGTAAGTACCAACTAAGCATTGTTTCACCGCCACAGCCTACCTGAGTATTGTTGCTGACCATGTCCGTCCCTTTATGACCACAGTGTACCCACCTTCTGATTCTACTTCCAGCAGGACAATGCACCATGTCACAAAGCTCAAATCATCTCAAACTGGTTTGTTGAACATGACAGCGAGTTCACTGTACTCCAGTGGCCTCCACAGTCACCAGATCTCAATCCGATAGAGCACCTTTGGGCTGTGGTGGAATGGGAGATTTGCAATCGTGGAATTTTCTTCAGTAAAACCCATACAAATGAAACACTTTAGATGAGTGAGTGATATATTTCACAACATTCCTCTTAATGTATTTTTTTTTTACCCACTTTCCGCTAAATATCTCTGCCACGCACTCTTAAACTCTTAAACTCTTTTGTTGCCGTTCATTGTTATCTTCCTTTAATAATTTTGGTTATCTATTTCCTCTGCCTCCCCTCTGCCTTCTGCCATCGTCACTTGATGTCAAACAATGTGAGCCTCTTCTGTGAAGAGCAGTTTACTTGATTGGGATGATAATCGAAATCTCAAGTGGCTTTGCACCTTGGTGAGAATGTGCTTCACACACACAATTTTGTATCTAGTCTGTCCCCTTTTATCCTTGTATCTAGGTATCCTTGTATGTGCTAAGAAGTCGACATTGTTGATCAGGAAGTGGTATTTGATATATCAGAATGAGAAATTGTTGTGTGCCATAATTTTTTCTGACTAATCACATGCAGTGCACCTTCCAGAGTCAATGAGTCACCTCAACATCCTTCTGTAAATAGAAACTGTATGTGTTGTTGAATTGTATTTCCTACCAGTCGCTGTACAGATACTGTATGTACAACAATGACATCTTTTTTTTTACTCTCACATCAGTGTTGCTCACTCAGGCATTGGTCCATGGTGTTCTTTTTTGATCTCCAACATTTAATTTAGTTTTAATTAATGCAGCAAAGCTTCAGAGAGTCACTCAGAGGACGATGTGAAGTTCTTATTCAGAAATGTCTCTGTGTGTCCCCTTAATCTAACAAAGTTGTACGAGACTATTCTTGAGTTTGGGACTTTAGAAAATGGACAAAATGTTCCAGCTTTGTTAGATTTGAACTTCTGAGGAGACTCTGTTTCTCTTAAAGATTCTGCATTAGCTTGCCTCAACGGCAGTGAGGTCCTCCGTTGTACTCTGAGCTCTTTTGAACACAGACAGACCTCTGGCTCACAAGCTCATGCAAATATTAACTTCAGAGCCACTCTGCAGAAAAAGGAGATGGTTCAGTCATTGTTCGAGCCATGCCTGAAAATGGTATTAGCGGCAAGATAAAGTGAGAGAGATGGAGTGAAAGAAAGATATCCATCTTTTATGAGCATTTTCCGCTTCTTCCGCTTTCTGTGGCTGAGTGCGTCCAACCATAAACCCTCTCCACTAATCCCATTTAGCAGAAATGTAATCAGAAAACCCTTTGGACTTGCCCCGCTCTCTTCCTGTGTGTGGTCGGTGGCGCATTCTTAAACCATCGAGATCCTCAGTTTCTTTCTTCCTCGCTTCAGTCGGACTCGCCTCACTTTGTTGACCCAACAGTGCTCTGAGCCACTTACGGGTTGTGCTGTTCATTCGTGTTGCAGATGACTACTCAGGAAACCTCTCTCTGTAGGTTTGGCTGCAGATTTTGTTGTCACATTCCCAGGTCATCAAATACCAAATACCTTTGTCATGACCCCAGGTGTCTCATACAGACCTTAAGGCACCCTTCCTATGGTGACATAGTAGGCAGCAGTGGATAGCACTGTGACCTCACAGCAAGAAGGTCCTGGGTTCAAACCCCGGTCATCCGGGGTTTGCATGTTTGCCATGTTTGAACATGCACCATTAATAGCATGTTATTTAGGTTCTCCAATCAGTGCCGTTTGACCTGGTACTGCATTTCAATCTGGAGTTGGTCCCCGGGCGCTTCCCACTGCTCCCTTCAGGGATGGGTTAAAAGCAGAATTTCGCTATGTGACAAATAAAGTACCTCTACAGAGAGGTAAAAAGGTGGATGCACAGATAAAATAAATACAGGACTTTCACTCAGGTTCATGTCCTGCGCGCAACCAAAAGTCAACAGTGACTTATTGAAAATGTTAAGTTATATTTACACCTGGCTTTAAGATGTGTCTCCAGCATCCACACTGAGATCTGAACGAGATCCGATCGCCCCTGTCCACAGCTCAAACAACCTCATCTCACATCCTCCGTCTGCACAGTCTGCCTGATCATTTGACCACTCACGGCTCTCTCACCATCTTTGTTCTCCTGTCATCGCTGTGTTCCCTGATCTTAGCAACTACTTTTTTGAGTTGATGATAAGATAATGATAGTCTTTTCTGAATGCATCATGCCAGTGTCACATTCAACAATGACATTGTTTGTTCTTAGTGAGAGGCTTCAGCATTTGTTTATGTGATACTGATTCCTCCATACAACGTGCACATCATTCACCGTGATGACATGGTTTTTGCTTTTACTGCTTCAACTTTAGATTTTTTTTTTTTTAATTATGTGAACTCTGTTTTAAAAACTGCCAATACATATAACATTCATTATTACCATCAGTGTTATTATTAGCTGCAGTAAAAGCTTGACAGTGATTTTAGTTTAGAAATCCATCCCTCTGCTTGTCAGTTTGCCCATCGGCCTGTCTGTTTCAGCAAGCAGCCAGCCTGCGGTATGCCCCCTCCCTAACTCCCACTTCACCACCACCGACATTTTATATGGCTTCATGGTGGTTTGAGGACAGCCAAGCGAAAAAGAAAACATCCTAATCTAGGGCACGAGCTGCATTCCATTAGCTAGGCCTGCCAACCCTTATCCATTGATCTGCCCGGATTTGGGAGACTTTCTAACTTTATATTTTGAGGAGTTGTGTGGAGTGGGACTTGCGCCTCACTGATCTGACAGATAAAAACAAAGATGAAAGAGCTGCATTTAGGCACAGGCCCGGGACAATAAGCAGAGACGAGCGGAGGGAGATTGAGCTGGAGATAAAGGGATGAAGTGGAAGATGTAGAGGAATGCGTGAGAGCCAGAAGTTTGCCCTCCAACACTGGTGAAGGTCATAAGGTTTACTGTAGGATGGCAGATTGGGAGGTGGTGCACAGAATAGTAAACACGGAACATGCACTCACTTTAATTAAATTATAAGCACTGCACTGCTGGTTGATGTACATCCACTACATCCTATATAATTCCCTTTCTGCAGCAGCCCGTGCTGCTTTCTCTGCTAGATTCATGAGTTTTGACAGCGGGCACGGCTGTCTCGGCTTTCAGCCACTGGTTCCAGATCAGAAAAAGAAAAAGCACCTAAAGAAGAGGAAGAGGAGAAATGGTTGCATTTATTCAATTAAGATGGAATGATAAAGGCAAATGTAAATTTAAGTAAAAGTAGACTTAAAATGACAGTGTGTTACCATGTTAAAATGACAGCATCTGGCAGAAGTAGACAGATGATTTTGTTAGAGAGAGATAAACGCGATTAGTGGAGAAAAAAGAAAGAGAAGTCTTATTTTGCCAACATTTAACTGCTGTCATTATGGAGACTTTTCTTAGCCTTCCTTCTCCTCCTTCTCTCCACCATTCGTTCTCCCTGTCTGCCTCCCATGCAGTATAAGTTGACCTGGAAATGCATATTTACCCAAACACTTCCTTAATTAAAACTGTCGCTCCTCTTCTCTCGGCTCGGTGGCCTGTCCCAGCCCCTTAGCCCTCACTGACAGCCATTCAGAGCAGAAAATCTGTGGACTGCATCGCCCTTCTAGCAGGCTAATCTCTGCCGCTCACACCCTGTTTCTGAATTAACTGTCCTCATTATCGCATCCTCCCAGAACCTCTCCCTGTCTTCTCTTTTTCTATCATCCCTCTCCTGCTCCATCCTTTCTCTCCTCCTCTTCCTCTTAACCCTCCTCCTCTCTCATGTTGCTCTTCCCTCCTTCCTTTCCTGCTCACCCCCAAAAAGTAGGACGACAGGAGACAGAGAGAAAAGCCCCCCCACCCACCCACCCACCACCACCCACCACCACCACCCTGTTCCCTCGCCTAAAGTTGAGAAATTCTAAATAGCATTGTGAGTAGCCACAGGCGAGAAAACGCGTTTTAGTGTCAGCCAAATGATAATTGCATTTCAGCTGTGGTGGTGGTGGTGGGGGCTCATTGCATAAGCAAAATATGAGAGCTCGCCATGTTCGAGGCTGGAGCTGTCACAGAGGTGTTTTGAAATGTAGCCAGGGGAACATGGCAGAGCCCAACCGCCAACCATTAAGACAAGCCGTTTTCATTAACCCCCACTCACCTCCTAATGATGCCATGCAGTCAAAGCCAGCCTACTGTAAATGTCCTTGTTAGTGTTACAGTAGTGAGTGGTGTAGGGCTGGATGTCAAGATCGTTTTGACTTTTATTTGTAATAAACCCTAAAAGCTGTAATTGATTCAGTTTTATTTTTATTGAACATGACACTGAAAACATAAAATATAGCTAAATCAAAACCAGGTCTATCCTTTACTACATGAAATATAGTATCAACATTATATTCTGCCAATAAATAACCACTCACTTACACTTATTTTTCTTCAGAAAGACCAGGTTGGTCATAACATCACCTTAGTAAAACATCTTTTAGCTGGTAGATGCCCCATTATGTTCACTCGCTAGTTGGTAACTTTGTATGTCTACAGTTTGGTGCTTGGCAGGCAGCGTAAACTGGTCAAATTTTGCAGCAGAATCGAGTGATTCAGTGGAATAGCTCCAAACAGGAGGTGTTTAGAAAGCGTTGACCTTCGCGCAGTGTTTTCAGACTTAAAACTGAATCTCGTTATACAACCCAGTGTTAAATAAATCTACCCTGTAACATATCTTATACGTTGTAACTTTAACGCTTTAATTGTCCAGGCAGAGCTGGTAGCTGAATAATGCTGTTAAATAATTGCGTCAACACCAGAACCCTCTCTGAAGCATGACTTATACATATATATATATTTTAAATGCATCAATTTTTTCCAAAATCCTTTGCTCGTAGTTTACTGAGTTTGCATTCATCTGTTGTCTGAGAACATGCAGTACAGTAAATGAGTGAGAGGTTGATGGCCACAGCTAGAGACAGCTCCGTAACACGAAGTGAAGGTGCCCAGGAGTACAGCATGCTCTGGCACTGATAGCACACTCCATCACCTGTCGACCACACAGCAAGCTCTTTGATAGCCAACACTTTAGCAAGATGGACCATTCCATCGGCGAGGATGCAGTTATGGGTCCGGGTGACTGATGGACAGACACAGGATGTCAGGCTACAGTGAGCCAGAGCCGGCGGACGAAGTTGAAACTAAAAAGGGAAAAGGAAAAAGGCTAGGGGAACGGCAGGCGCCTGGAAGGGCGAGAGGTCTCCGATGAAGACCTCAAATGCTTTCATTATTGGCTGCCAGATGCCAACATGAGATAGAGACCGTCCTGAAGACGTTGGGTCAGGACTCCAATCTCCAGTCACAGCGGAGGGAGACGGGCTGCGGAGGAAAAACAATTCACCAGCGCTGACATGTTGGCGATGGAAAGAACCTAAGCTCGTAAACAGAGACACACAGACTGAATGGTGATGCACGGTACACCAGTGTGTGTGTGTCTGTGTGTCTGTGTGTGTGAGTTTATGGATAAGCACCAGACTGCTACAATCATGCAGGAGCACACCTGCACTCAACACTAATATGCAGCTGTGGAGAGGGAACTTACTCAAAACACTGACAAGACTGACAATAACTCCTTCTTCCTCAAACACATCAGTTTATATATCACACACACACACACACACACATAATATAAACATGAAGCCTGGTATTTTATTGCTTATGAGCATCATTCAAAGAGGCACATCATCGCATTCCTCTCAGGACACTACCGCCTCTTTCATCTCTGAGCTAATGATGTTCCACTGCTCCATTTGCTGAGGCCTTTTTAACGACACATGGAGGAGGGAGGGGGCAAGAGGGATGGGAGGCACGTTGACCTGCCTTTTATTGTGAATAATGGAGCCAAAATGGCTCCCATCGGCTCCAATATTTCCCAGATGGCTGTTCATTTATCGCTGGACCTCCGCTTCCCAGGAGAGTAATAATACAGATGGGGAAAAAAACCTGAAATTTCTCTGCATGAAGAGTGGCATCAAAAGCATCCTTTTAAATCTGCAAGACAGGACGCATTCTGTCTTTGTCTTATATTAGTCAAGTATTTCCAGAGTGGTTGTGTGCTGCAATATAACTGTATCTTATTCTCATTTATAGTGAGTGTAGAAATTATTGGCTAACGTTGGGAACTAGATTTACAATATCTTGTAGTCAGTGGAGGTTTGGCAAATCTTTTGTTCAGTATTGAGAGCAGGTGTGAACAGCAATGTTTGCATCCATATTGACCAGACTTTTGTGTTTTTTCCTCTAACAAACCAGGTTTTATGATCTATCTAACTCACTCAATCCATTCCAGGATGCAGTCCCAAAATGCATCAGCCTTTCTTAGGGCTAGAGTGAAGCAGTGATGCAAAACACGTCACTCACTCTGACAGTTTTACTCGTTACTTTAAAAAGATTCCAAAGAATCACATAAAATGGATTAAAACAAGACCGCCTAAAGTTGTTTAGTGTGCAGCAAACTGAGGTTTTGTACAGTTATGCTTAAAATATTCATCGTGCAGGAGCTATTCTGTCCGCTTATGGCCAAGACAGCTGCACAAAAACATCTCCTTACCCAGGGGATTTAAAGCCAGCGTTTTGCACCTCATCTCCCTCCCTCCTTACATTTCTTTCCCATCTCACCTGTTTGTTTTTTTTTTCAGTGCAGAGGAGACACTGTGCTCAATGTGTCGGCCCTCCAGGAAACTGGTTATGCTGCAGGTGTGCACAGTACCAAAAGGCTATCTGAACCAAAATCAGAAACGTGTTCTATCTCTGCCTTGGGCACTGAGTGCCCCAGGTCTGGCTAGAAGGCAATATTAGGTTAAGGAACAACCCTCTGAATCACAGTAATGTTGAGATCACTTTGGCCCCTGTAGGAGGTGGTACGCTGGAACTCAACCTTAACTGAATGCAACTTGTTTGAGCCCTCCAGCTTCCCTTTGTCACGGCATAATAGCTCAATAGTCTCTTATTGTTTTTAACGGTGGTGCGCTGTGCAGACAGATAAGTACAGAACTGGGCTGAAATTCACGTAAGCGCTCTACAGATTGATTTTAAGAAGACCTTGTAGGAGCTCTGAAGTAAGCCTTTATTGGCAAATCTTTTGAATTATTTCTTACAAACCTTCCGTGCAACCCCCTTGCTTCAAAATGCCCCTGTCTGCAGGACATCCATCAGACAATCCATGTAGTGCACATGTTGTAACAATGTTTCCCATCAATGGATGTATTACCTGAAAGGGATAGCTCAAGTATTTTGAAGTGAGGTTGTATTAGGTATCCATGGCGGTCAGCGTGGCCTCAGATTGGACAAGCAGACAGGGTAGACAAGGACGCAGCATAGTGCACTGCTGCAGACGGCGGTAGCAAAAAAAAAAAAAATTTTAGGCACATAAAAAAGCCCAGCTAAAAAAAAAAAAATCAATATCAGTTTTACTCTAAATATATTAGGAGTATTTTCACTGCTTTACCTCGCCACCAGACAGTCTTTCTCTTTGGCACTAACCATGCAACTTCCATATCCCCAAACACAAGCTGCGCTGTGCACTGGATCATGCTGCAGATCAACACTGTTATACATGTAATGGGGGACTACCTCAAATATAGGTAATGCATTGACCCTTTCAGCTGGAGTATAACACCAGTTAGATCCCCCCCCACACACACACACACACACACCCCATACTCAAAATGCCTGAAATGTATTCATGGTAAGGCACTGTGGCTAAATGTTGCTGACTGAAATGACACGTTATCACGAATTACAAATGAGGACTATTTGTTTTTCCTTTCCTTTGACAACCACAATGGAGCTGAATAATCCCATTTTAGCAGCATCACATCAGTGAGCTATCTATGCCCCATTATACTTTTCTAGATTGCTGTCTGTTGGAAATGAGAGGGCCTTTAATAGAGAGCTCAGTGGCGGTGTCCAGCGATTGTTGATAGTGTTTGATATGGGGAATCGGAGCCCTCAGGCTTAGCTTATGCACTTTAATCCTCATAGAGAGATAAGGCAAGAAGGCCTTTTAATGTGGCACACACACACACACACACACACACACATCACAGCGTGTACAGTACACATGCAGACTGACTGAAGGGTACAAACACTACACTGATGCATTTACATACACACGCTGATCTGATGTGGCGCTGTCTCAGTATTTGACATTATCTCTGATGCGGGAACAAAGAAGCCAACACGTGTGTGCACACACACTCACACACACTCACGCGGGCCCTGTCAAGACACTTACAGTGTGGTGCCGGATCTGAGGCATCTGGGTTATCTGGAAATAGGACTTTTATCTCATCCTTGTCATCACCTCACAAAACTGTGGGTGGTGTGTGGGTGGGTGTGTGTGTGTGTGTGTGTGGGTGTGTGTGTTGGCTGTGGCCCCAAGTGTTATTCCTCCTCCTGTCGCCATGATAAGCACATGATCTTGTACGTGTGTCCTTGCAAATTCGCACGCGCGGGTCGCTTAATTTCCTATTCAGACAAATTCGAGGCAGAGGCAGCAATCAGTGTTATTTTTTCCCCCTGCTTCTTCTTCTCTGCATGCCACTTTTTTTTTTTTTTTTTAAAGTCAGCGCCTTGCCAAGCAGAGCAGAACCGCCAACTATTAAACATGTACACCGAGCCTCTGACATGTTAACAACTCTCAGTAAAGCATTTCCAGGCCCAGTCCTAACAGACACACTAACCTACCAGATCAGCTGCCTTGATCAGTGCCGCAGTAATCAATCTCCATTACGTATTAACACTGGGCTCAAGGAATGCACAGACACACACACACACACACACAGATAAACTCCTCATCATCATCAAGGGAGTTCTGTGTTTATTAGACCATATTAATTGTACGACGCACATTAACGCAGCAAATCACAAAAATGTGTTCAGTCTGTGGAAGCTAAATAAAAGCCAGAGACAAAAAAAACCCCATAATCTTACATGAAAGTTTTCTATTTAAATATACATCATCTGCTATAAGAGGTGCCATTACCTGCGCAAGACTGTTACACCCAGGCGGGCAGGGAATGACTTATTATTCACAGTGCACGGAGAGGAACAGAAACAAGGGGAGCGACCACGACAGGGGCTGCCAGAGAGATAAATAGAAGAGTTCATGTGTGCTGCAAACAATAACAAGTACAAAGGAAGCGGGGAGAGAACGACCAGCTGGGTAGTGTTTATGCAAATTTTGATTTAGCAATCATGGAAATGAATGGGGAGACTGGAAACAGAAAACTTTGAATTAATGGCGTCAGTAACACAAAAGAAGAAGTATGCTTAATTGGAATAGAAAGATGTTGTGATGATGGCGACGTTTGTTGAATAAATAGTTAATGAACATGTGTTTACATGCGCAGCCAGGGAATTGCAATAAATGCTGCTGAATGCTAAACTTCTATATGACACTGGCTTTGGTTTTATGACCACTTTGGCCTTGAGGCAAAATTCAAATATGGCCAGAAACTTGCCCAGGACCTCTCTTTCTGTAGATTAAATAAAATAAATATGTTTTTTTCATGTCAACCCATCTTAGAAAGAAGCACCCAATTAGCATTTCCATTTTGCCTAGAAAGAAAGTTTGCCTAGAATTTGGTTGGCAGTTGCATGAAACGGCGCTAGGGAGACAAACACAGGTGTAGCGAGAAACCAAGCCAGACAGGGGAAGAAGTGAGAAGATGGGCGGCTGTAGAAAGAAAAGGAAGGAGGCTCATTAGGACAAATTCAGGGAGAAGCAGTTCTGCAGTTTCCTTCTGCTCTGTAATTAAGGAGTGGATTAATGAGAAAGAGACACACGCGCCTGCCAATGCCACCACAATTAACAAGCTGAGGAAAAAGTTTGTTGTTCCACTGCTGCCAGAGAGGGAGCAGAGTGCAGTCGTGACGTTGCGCTCGTCGACTTCGTGTCTCTTCGCGTCCTTCTCGGTTCCCGTTTTATACCCAAAACATCCTCGTTCCTGCTCTTTGCTGAAGCTCTCCCTGTTAGCCTTCATCTTCTCCTGAATTTCTGGGCTACCTGCAAGTGAGACAAGTGCGTGTGAGAGTGTGAATTTACGTGAATTCGACTGAGAGAACCAGGCCTTACACGAAGACAGGACATTCTTCTGAATGTTCTCTGCCTTTTAACAGCGTTTAGTCACATTTTAGTAAGGCGCCTGCACGTTTCATCCTCTTTGTTTACCTGTCAGGTCAAAATTCAGGGTACTGTATAATTCCACAGTGCTAATTAGGTCCGTATGACAACATGTCATTCTTACCATTGTGTTGCTCTAAGTGACTCTTTTAAACAGAAATACTATTCTTATTCAATAATCAGCTGCAGTTAGCTCTACATTGCTGTTTTGAATGAAATGAAAAGGTTCATGTTATGACATGACATGCTGATTTTACAATGTGAGCCATTATAATACAGGAAATGCCACCCCCCCCCCCTGTGTTTTTAATATTTGAGAACGTTAATATATTCCATCCATCCATCCTCAACGACTTATCCCGCATACAGGAAGCGTAGGGTCGCGGGGAACTTCTTAAAACGGCAGGTTGAGGATTACATGGAGTTTCAGGGTGCATGTGTTTGTTCCTGTCTTAATGCATCAGTGTGCGTGTGAGAAGGCAGCAGGTGGTGCGCGTCCAGGAGGGGGGAGGTGGCAGGTGGTAGGTGCACAAGGCTCAAGCGGAGGTTGAGGTGTTTTGAGGTTTGTGTGAAAGATAGGCGATGATGGGTGCCGGCGAAGTTGTCGGCTCAAGTCTATTCCTACTTTTTTTTTCTGTCTTTATCTCTTCAGCACACAAACACACACACACACACACACATCCATGCTTATACTGTAGCTGGCTGTCCAGCGGGGCGTGTTCCTCTTAGTCGAGGATCAAAACTGAGCTTATAACCCCAGTGGTCACAGGTAAACAAACAAAAACAGAGTATTTTTAGATTGCAGCAGCTAGTTTGCATGTTAACTTTTGGACTTGTGCAGACGGTTATTCCTCTGTTATTCCTCTTGATCAAACGTGACCTCAGGCTACACTTTTCTTTTTCTTCCAAGTAAACTGAACACATGCGTGGTTCTGCAAGTCTACACTTCCTTCCCGCGGGGTCCATATTCTAGCTGTTATTCTTTTTGGCGTCTTTTTTTAAAACCTATTGATCATCTTCTTAAGCCTTGACACTTGTCATAGAGACTCAATCGGCTCCACAGAGTGTATGATAGTGTGATGCATCATAGTTGACATTGATCTAATCTGAATGAGAGTGTGCTGGATGTGTGTCTGTGCTTTGTTCCCTCCACCCTACTACCACTTTATACAACACATACTGTACGCCACCACAATATCACCCAAGCATGGCAAACAGAGAAGCTGTTGTATTGTAGAATATTAGGCATTCATGGATCTCTAATTCAATTACTGCAGGATGTCTGTGTAGAGCGTGCACAATGCATGCGCCATAAGCCTGAGCACGACACGCGGCGGTAATGTGTGCGTGCCTGGATTTACACGCCGTGGAATGCACAGGCCACATCAGAACGCAGCCTGCTACGGCCTGTCGTCGCATCTGTGTTCGCTCGGAGATGAGCTCTCACGCAGATCTGCCGTAAAATATTCCGCATGCATGCTCACATGTATTACATGATCTCGGTTAAAATTCAGTGACACGAGGAAGAAAGAGCACAGGGCATAAACCCAAGTTGTTGACTGAGCTAAAGAACTAAATTGGATAGCCATAGGATTTCAACCACATCGTTAAATCACATTTTTGGCATCTGGCAGTGGCAGGGCAAACATTTAAACTGCACATAAGCAGACGCAGCCGAGAATACGTTGTAATTTAGGTTCACATTGGACAACCCTGCGCCATCATGCAGTGCAGATGCAATAAGTAGTGAGCCTGTTACGTAGCGAGGTGGAATGCACGGGTTTGGCGTTCAGGGAGCTGGATGAGCTGGATAACCCTCATTTAGGAGCCTGCAGTTCATGTTTGCCTTTTAATAAACAACACTTTTTAATACCATAACCACTTCCCCTAACCTTAACCATACCATGGTTGCCATGTACAGAAATTGCAGAGAAACTAGAGTTTGCTCCAGAGTTTGGTCCAACATTCTTGTTCTTGACGGGGGGGTTTTACAGACGTGAAATTGTGCTCCTTAAGACTTCAGTTCTGAGTGATTTTGCTTCAAATGTGGTTACTCTTGGTACCGGCGAGTGTGTTTTGATAAAATACTGTCCTGGAGTTTTTTAAGGATTCCTTGTGTTCCATTGTTTTGATAAACGAGGCATTTCAGCCTCACGTGAAATGCGTGCGTGAACAATTTTTGCCATTCTGCATTACATCTATTTAAGAGATTCAAGGGCGAAACACTGCTCCACTTCATTCACTTTTAAAACTGTCCTTCCTTTTTTATTCCGTGTGACACAGGAACACGAAGTGGTTCAGAAGTGAATGTTCGTTTCAGAGTTTAAATGAGTGGTATTTGTGGACTTTTCTGCTGTTAAGTGGACTGAATGAACTTTTAAAAAAAAGGCAATCCTTCAAACTCTCATTGTCCTTCTGCCTTCAGCATCCCCTGCTTGCCTGATTTGCTCATTTGCCCTCCCTCTCTTCATTTTCTCTCCTATCCACTCCTTCCCTCCATCCATCCATCGTCCCCTGAAGACATTTATTGGGGGGGGGGTGATGAGGTGGGTAGTCTGCAGAAGGTTTGTCTGCTTGATTGGCTGATAAGATGTCTGGTTAGGATTTTCGGAGGGAAGAGTGGCCACTGTCTGAGTATCAAGTGAGGAGGCTCTCGTATGCGCTCGCTCCTCAAAGCAGTAATGAGAGAAGTGGAAGCCGTGGGGGTGTCCTGCGATTGGTATTTGATGTGTGATTTCTTTTTTTTTACTCTTTTTTTTTTTCTTTTTCAGTCTTTCAGCTAGCACTGTGGCGTGACATTTATATTTTATGCCTCAGAGATGTGTGGTGAAGCAGGCAACACACGCAAGGAGCAAGAGTAAATAGGGACTCACGTTAAATCATATTGGATTTATAGGGAGGTGGGTTTTGTAGCTGCAACGTGGGTGGGAGCGACGCTCACATGTGCACACTGACTGGCACACATGCTCTGACAGTACAGTAAGTGGCTCCGTCCCAGTAGTGCTGAACAAGGCCAGCAGTACGCAGTTATGGACAGTAAATAGAGCAGAGCACTACCTGTAAATAACCAACAGCACATCACCTCATAAATCCTGTGTGTGTGTATGTGTGTGTGTGTGTGTGTGTGTCTTTCTCATACTTGCACATATAAACCCGAACCATCAGTCCAGAAGGGCAGGTGTGTGTGCGTGTTTTTGCTGCACTGATTAATTTGTATCAGTCCTGACCCTTGCTTGAGTCTGCACAGTTCACTCAGTACCCACATGCTTGTGTACATCTATCATCTTGCTGCCTGTGTGTGTGTGTGTGTGTGTGTGTGTGTGTGCGCGCACAGCAGGGCCGGGCCTGAGTGGGTTCCAGAGGCCATCCGTTCATCCAGGTCCTCAAAGGTCAGATGGGGCATATGTGCGCACAGTTAACGCTGGCATCCTTCCAGTGACCTGACCAAGGTGGGCTAGCCCACTGGCACGGAAATCGGAAGCCAGCCACAAGCAGAGTGCACAGACCTACAATATAGCAGAAGCCCATTGACGCAGGATATTTGCTGGTGGGGGTGTCTCATGTGGAGAAAATTGCACAAGTTGTCTGCAGAGTTTCCTGTGTATGCGCTAAGAAACATTTACAGCTCACAAGGTCGTGGAGGGATGAAGACACTGCATTTCTTTATCAAACTTTTTATTGCAAAAAAAACACAAACACGCGAACCGTTGCCCCTTTCTATTGTTAACATTGGAGATGTTAATGGGTTTTAAATGGGTGTTAAAAAAAAGGCCAACGAGATGTCAGGTGAAGAGAGTAAACATCATCATTTCTGTTTCCTGTCAGTGATTTCACACATTTTATAACACCGAGTTAAGTAAAAGTCATTGGAGGACATTTTGAAAGTGCAGATGATTCCGTGTGCAAATGGAAGACAGGTATTTATTGGCCAAGCTCGGCCATTGTAAAGAAAGACTGATATCAGAGCATAGTAGAGCATTTGTATGGGTAGTTTGTACTCCTGTGTGTGTACAGGTGTGTGTACATGCTTTATCTGTAATGGAGTTTGTGTTTGTCTGACACTTTTGGAAATTGATTGCTTCTAATTGACAGTGCAATCAGAATTATGACACTGACTTATTCCCTGCTCTCCATTTTTACTGTAACCATTAATCTTCTACAGACAACATTTAGGTGCACAGCCAGAGTGTGTGTGGATTTGTGCGTTTGGGAAAATGCAGTTAAATCCAGACATACACTGTACGTGTGTATGTGGTGAACATAATGTTTTGGGGTTTTTTTTAAAGAGGGGAGAGACAAATCGAAAGCCAGGTCGTGAGAGTTTCGTGTCAACCGTTGCAGGTGGCAACTGGCGTGGTAAGTTGCTATGGTGACACAGCAAGAGAGGGAAGAGCACAGCAGCTTTTACCACCTGCTGGGGGTTCCACCTGAAAAGATGACCACTCACGCGCGTACGAGCGCGCTTTCATACAGACGTAAATATTTTACAAACTAAGTTTAAGAAATTCAGTGCCGCGCCTCCGCCATTCGATCAAGTGACACCTGGTATTGATTGATTGATTGATTTGTAGCAGATACACCAAGGAAAAGAGAGTTCACATATATTCTCTTGTACCTACAGAAGGTGCTTAGTTGCTGGTTTAATGAGTGTTGGAATATGGGTACGGATGAGATCCTCTATATAAAATGAAGATTTTTGTGGTGATTGAGTGCGATGCCATAATTTGAAAACATTTTCAAATCGAACTCCTTAGTTAAAAAAGAAAACAACACCGATTTCCACATATGTGGAAAGTCAACGCTCTAAAATGTTAAGGAGCTTAAGCCTAAAGATAATGTATTTTTGACCATTTTAAAAGAGTTTGCAGAATTTTTGTGATTTGTGTTTTCAGATAAGAGGTGAGCTCTTTAGAGAATATGTCTAATGATATTGCCAACAAATCCCACTAGCAAGTTTATTTGTGTATCTAAAGTCTGATATATCTTATTCCCCTTTGTCACAGAGCTCCGTTGTTGTCCAAAAAGTATTAAAAACACTTTGATGAGCCATACCTGAACACACTGTAGTTTATTTAGACTTTATCTCACGTACTTGCTGCTTTATACTTGTAGCGCACCAAATCTGCCTCTGAAAATAGTCCCCAACAAAGGCACTATTTCCTCCTGTTTGAGTAACATTTATTTAAAACTACAGTGTTCAAATGTATTGAGAGATGGGCTAACACAATGCTTGTGTTGGTCTTTTCATGAGATTTCCTGATGATAACAAAAAGATGGTAGGTCGCCTTATCCTTTAAAAGAGGATACAATGACTTCACTGGACAGTTTCGATACGAGAGCTCTGCTTCTTAGCAGCAATGGCTAACATAAGAATTGTTAATGACCTGGAAGGTGTGAGCAGTAACAGCGTGTCTACATATATCCACTCTCACCCTGTCATATTGTCACTTTGCGTGTGGAGTCTCGGTTAGAAAGAAAACATACATCTAGACATCCAGCACTGTCACAAGTCTCCGGAAAATATGGAGCGAAAAGCTTTTTCATATGTCTAAGAAGACTAAAAACGAAAACCGCACACATGCCATGTATGGTACAATGCTAATGTATATGCTGCAATAATACAAAGTTCGTTTTTCATCCACATTACGTATGATGTGGAAGCACTCACCCCAGCAAGACACAGGGTAAAGGTTAGGAAAAAATATATAATTTATACGTTTAATTATTCATTATCTCTTCCAATTTTCTGCATGACAATATGCTAATTGTGTCATTTTAAAGTGTGCACTTCTCAGCTCTAAATCTATATGAGATTAGCTACAAATTTATCACTGTCATTATGGTAACATTTGACTATTATACTGTTTTCTTGTTACTCAGGTAGATAATGGCCTGGAGAATTCCAGCTCTATCTTAGTATTCTAATAGCTCATTGAATTTTCATATGCCTCTGTAGATTTTAACAAGCAATTTATTTTGATCCAGGAGCTAGTATATTAATGGCTTCATAATAATCTACAGCAGTGATTATTAATCATCTTTTCAGTTTGCATAAAATAACGTTGGGTACAACAGTATCTCTTTAATGCCATTGTCAAATTACCTTTTCCCTTTGAGCGCAATTTTGAGGAATCAGAGTAATTGACTTTATAAAGTGGTTCAGTTGTCACACAGTTTATTTCCATCCCTATCTGCAAATCAGATTCCCCACATCTGACAGGAAATATTCAACCTCATGTCTTTGTTGATGTGTGCAGCAGTGTTTCAGTAATATTTTTGAATATGCAGTGGAAATTACACGCAAACGCATTATAAGAATAATAATCTGCCCACTAACCATTAACGTTGCATAAATCTGTCATCCTAACAAGTCATTCATGTTTGTAGGGAGTTGTGTTTCTCTTAGAAACGGGAGTGAAGGGAATTCTACTTGTTTATTAAGTACAGTGACTTGCTGTAAATCCCACACAGATTTTAGTGTTCCAACTCAAGGTCTTTTTATCACCTCCATTTCCTTCCTAGGTTCAGAAGCTGGGTTTTAAAATGGTTTGGAAGTGTTTAGTCATGCCTTGAATGTGTGATTGACAGTCATTAGGCTAATTAGCACTGAGAGAAGGTGACCCTCTGGACTTCAGCGACATCTCGAACAGTGCAAGGAATATCACAGACAAAACATATACGTTTGGCTGGGGCGTTTTACCAAATCAAACTCTTAAGGAATTTTATAATATTATTGAATCAGTTTGGTGTATCTGACACGTATGGTCTGAAGCCTCAGATGAAGATGATGACGCCTAGTTGTTCATTTTAGGTTTGTGTTGGGTTGAACGTGGTAAAGCTACTTCGTAGCAGCCTGTTTATGGGTCTTTATGGTTGTGGTCGTAGGTGTGGCTCTTCTGGCTCAAATATACGGCAATGTCAGGGGCCCGGTCACAGCCCTGGCAGAATATGCAATTAATTAGTTTGTTAATGAGTTACCAGGTTTGTCCAACTAAGGGCAGAATATATGAAATATCTTTAATAGAATGTAGCAACAACAGTAACTACAAAAACACCTGCGGGACACAGTAGTTATTATATCTTCCCGTCGTAATGTTTTGTGTTCTTTGCCTAAATTTACTTAATGGTTTGAACCATATTTTGGCATCTGGGCAAAATAGGACGTCAATCAGAGGCTCTTCACGCCAGTTTCCTTTCTGTGCATGTATTCCAGAGGACAAGGACAAAACTCAAGTAATCAAGCAACAGCAACTCCCATACATGATGGTATTTTATTGCTGCTTCCCAATTAGCTTGGGATTTGTTCTTTTTTAATGAATGGATTTGTCTCTTCTGATTCGCATTGAGCTTTCAGTGTTTTTATCAGCTGTGTTGATGAGACGGGGATGACATGCAACAAGGTCCCGTTTCTTAACTTGCATTGAAACTTGCAGTTACGTACATCTGCTGGGTTTTGTGTTCTTTCTGGTTGAATGGAGGCATCTAGCAATGAGTGACAGCATGTCATAAATGCTTTATCAAGCTTCCGTCAGCAATGATCAAATCTTTCTTTCCACCTCAGTGAAGCATAAAAACGTTTTGCAAAATTTGACCTTTTCATTTTGATGATCAAAAAAACAAAACAACAAAAAAAAGCAATGATGTTATTGTTATAATTATTATATTCTGCAAACTTTTGAATATGTTCAATGCTGTTCTTATTCTCTCTCTACAATATTTGACCATGGCTACTATGCTATGATTAAGGTTAATGGTTATGGCAAATAAAGTAAGGTTAATGACTAGTGTAAGATCAGGAGATCTATTGGCAGAACATGGCAGAAATTAAATATAATATTCTTAGGTATGCTTTCAGTAGTGTATAATCACCTGAAAATAAGCCATAAAGAATCGCTGTGTGTTTTCATGACCTTAGAATGAGCTCTTTCTATCTATGAAGGGAGCAGGTCCTCCTCCAAGCAGTGCGTCATGTTGCGTTGCCATGTTTCTACAGTATCCCAGAACGGACAAACCAAACAATAGGGTGAGTTGAGGAGTATTCACTTAGCTCCTATTTGCAACCTGACCACTAGATGCCACTAAATCCTTCACACTGGCCCTTCAAGGTATGGTTAGGCAACTACAACACTTAGGGTTAAGAATAAGGTTAGTAGAAGCTGAGGGTTGAAACCCTTCCTACCTCACTACATAAAGAGCACAGTACTTTTTGCAGTGGTGCTGTATGTTGGCATTTGATGTATACGCTAGGTGCGGAATATAAGTCCTAGAATACTGCTGGGAAGTACCCAATGTACCAAGAAGAGGACATTATGAGCTTTACAAATGTATGGTTTATTGCAGGCCTGTTGGGTTGGATTGCACAGGTGTTCCACAAACACTGATGTAGGAAAAACATACAACAGGAACGGATTATGGTATCAGATTTATCCCTCAGCCAGTGATTTGCTTGAAAACAACATGTGCACAGTGCGTTCATTGGTTAACCAGCAGTCAGCTCTACAGCAGTGCAGGAAAGACAGGAAGGGAATGAATGGACAACAAGGCAGACAGCCAGGGACACAGAAAAGAGATTGTGTTCGCTTTATCCGTGTTTGCTCAGTTTAGCTCGGGGCAAATATTAGCTTGTGTGCTCAGCAGCCGTTCTTCTCTGCTGGGCTTCAACCTCACGCCATGCCCACAGACACTAAAAGGCAAAAATGGGGAGCAGGGAGAGGGTGGAAGGAAGAGGATAAATGGGAGAGAAACAGTAAGAGAACTGTCAGGGTAACAGATGGAGAGAAGCAAAAGGCAGGTAAGAGAAATGGAACAGAGACTGAATAATGGTAGAGAAGAAAGAGAGTAAGAGAAAGTAAAAAAGGACTTAGAAAGAGGTCAATCTGAGCGATCAGCCGTCAGTCTGTGGTCCAGATCAAAAGAAACACTATTTTTACTGTCAGAGTGTACTTAGGTATAGGTCTGGTATTGATGACTTATGTATAGCTTTTCATGCTGCTGCATTTTATGGTGCATGTCTACTTCAGGTCTTTTGATGGAAGCACAGTGTGGCACTTATTTTCCAGCTTTTACTTTCAGAGAGCTTTTCTTTATCATGCCAGGAAAAGTGCACTGTTTAAGTCTGTCCAGACCACAGACTGTACAAAATGTACCATTGCTGTTTTCAACCGAAGGAGGTTCGCAACCACCGAGGAGGAAAGTGAGGGAAAGAAATAAAACGCAAACAGATACATGCTCTTGTTTTTTTGTTGTTTTTTTTCCTTTGTGGCTCTGTTTTGCTGTTCGGGGGGACAGAAAGAGTTAGAGTAGGAGAGGGAAAATGAGGCTGCGAGGACAGAAAGTGGAGAAGAGCAGAGAAAACAATAGAGACAGAAAACACTTTGCTCTTGATTTTGTCCGAAGGTCACAGTCATTCCCTTCAATTTCGGCCAGCTGCCGGCCTCACTTTTCCTCAACAGAGAGGAATAGGCTCCTCCAGAACACACACACACACACACACCAAAACAAACATTAATACATGTCTTGCTCATAGCTACACACAAAGTCACACAGTCAAAGTGTAAAAACATCAAACAGAGAAAGACAAAAAGACGTAATCTCCCGTTTCAGCTTTCTCTCGCAGTGTATACTCAGGCATGACAAATTGTATTTGCAAACTGTAAATGGAAAGAGACAGCAGAGGAGGCGTCATCTCTGCTGTTTGTCTGTCTCTGCCCTGTTCTTTCACACAAAATTCAGAGTATTTGCCCAACCAAACTGGCTCATCTCTTGTGTTCATTCTCAATAGGTGTTTTTTTTTTTTTTAACATAGTTACACTGGCTTACACCGTCCCATTTTAATGCAACACTTTATGAACATAGTACATCAGATTTAATTTTGGGATGTTTGCACAGGCTGTTGAATATAGAGCTGCGAGCGCATGTGCAACCTGAGACCCATTGATTTATGATGTCAGCCCCAGATGTCGCAGTGGGAGCAAACAATGGAATAATTGACCTGTTGCTGATGACCCACCTTGTGTCCTAGAAATCAGTGTTTATATACAACAAATTTGCAACAAAAATTCAAATTGTACTCCCCCATTATATATTACATTGGATTTGTAACCCAAACAAAGTGCTCCCTTTTGGCTCCTAAGCTGCAGTCAGCTTTTTTTGTCCTCCCAGTCCAACATTTCTGACCTGTGTCAAAACAAAGCCAAGGAAAACATGAATCCATCCATCCATTGTCAACCGCTTATCCTGCATACAGGGTCGCTGGAGCCAATCCCAGCTGACATTGGGCGAAAGGCGGGGTAAACCCTGGACAGGTTTGCTTTGTTCCATCGCAGGGCCACATACAGATAAACAACCACTCACACTCACACCTAAGGACAATTTGGGAGACACCAATCAACCTAGCCTGCATGTCTTTGGATGTTGGGAGGAAGCCGGAGCACCTGGAGAGAACCCACGCAGACACGGGGAGAACAAGCAAACTCCACACAGAAAGGCAGGGGCAACCAGGGTTTGAACCCACAACCTTCTTGCTGTGAGGCGACAGTGCTAACCACCACGCCGCCCAACATGAAACCAATGTGCATGAATTCATTTAAAGAACAAAAATAACCCAACAAAACTCAGACTTGAATAGACCTGAGGGTAATTAAACCTGATCTGAAAATGTGTTTGACCCACACAGAGCAAAACAGAGAGAGAACACCAATTAACAGGAAGCCATGTGTGAAAATAAGAGCAAAACATATCCCAAAAGTTTCCTCAAAAAACGATGATGATGCACCACTTGGTCAGAGCTGATGTTGTGTTCACTGTGTGTTCGACTAACAAAGAGACTCTGTAGTCATAAAGCAGGACCCTACCAAATGTCATTACAACCCTGTCCCTAAGTATTTACATTTATATAATGCTAGATTGTTGCAGTTTTTAATTAATGGTGTCTGGTGGCTTTGCCGAGAGGACAATAGCAACTGTTTCTGGTTAATAGAATGTTACTTTAAAATAAAGTTCTATCTCTGTAAGAATCCTTTCTACAATGTTGTCAGACACTTATAATATCAATCAGAGTTAGTCAGTGGAAAAACTTTAGTGGCTGTGCTTTGACGGGGCGCAATTGCCAGCAAGGATTACATTGCATCCCTGTCTCGCTGCTGCCGACAGCAGGGCGCTCGCTCAATAATGGACCAATTTCAAAACATTTTCAACCAATCCAATTAGTCACATAGACTCAGAGACATGGGAAAATAAGCTCCATGTTGCAAAATACCAGCTAATAGCTTAGGTGCTTGACCTTATTTATTTTTTATTTCCGAAGCACACTTAACCCACTGGTGGACATCTGTTTAAAGATGCACTTGTTCTAAGATGTTCTAAACTCTTCATTTGTTCATCTGTCAGGCCATGTGATGCAGACTGACGTTTCTACAGTTTTGGGGGGAGGGTTTTGAGTTGTTTCACCTTGCTCCGTCAGCCACAGAGCTCTCTGGGTATCAACTCTTTTCTCAGATTACTCATCACTCACAAGAGCATGTGGATCAATTGGATTCTACCAAACCCAGGTTAGCAACTCAAGTCAACACATTAATGAGCCTCTGGAGAGCGAAGGAGCTGGTGATGGGGGCCAGACACATTACAAAATTGAGACAAGGGAGAAAAAGCAAAGGAAAGGTTAATGCCAAAGTGAGATAAATAACAATGAAGGACATATGAAGGTGTTTTCCTAGAAATTCAAAAATTGGTTTTGAAGCTTTTATTGGCAGCAACGACCTAATGACTAAATTGCCGTTGCGGTTTCACTTTATTAGTATTTATGAAGTCAATCGCAACAACTATATATTGTGAATGAGTCAGAGGTGTGGAACTCTGCTTCTAAAAATTTTATAACACTGACAAAATGTCATTCATTAAGCCATCAGTTATCGCTCCTCTTTCTCCTGAGAAAAGTAGTTAGTTTATGACAGAGGCAGGGATCATTGCCATATCTTAGCGTTTAGTGAAATGATGTAGGATTATGTGGAGCTGGTAAAGGCAAAGAATAATTGAATACAAAAAAAGAAGAGACAGAAGGGATAAAAAGACACGGATGGGAAACTTTATTGGTCTTGTAAGCCTCTTTGTCCTGTATTAAGTCACGCAAACTGACAAATATCTACCAGTGTCCGGGCCTACTGGGGATTTGGTAAAGGGATGAAGAGTGGGCGGATGGACATCGATCTTTACCGCCACAGTAACAGAGATCCTTTTCTGGCTTTGCCTCAAGGAATACGCCCCCGCAGCTCCAGTGTTGTGGCTCCCTACCCTTCAGTCTCCTCTTTCTTTGCCGTTTCTCCTTCTCTTTACCTCCACTCCTTGTTAACTGTTTCTTTCCTCATATCATTGTATCACCACTTCTTCCTGCCCTTCTCTGTGTGCTACGTTTATCCTCCGCAATCTTCCCCTCTCTACTGTATCTCCTCTTCATCTGTCCATTTCTGGTTAACGACTTGAAGAGGCCCCTTGACATGAAACATCTCTGCTCTTTGAAATGTTCAGGTTTCACTTGTGCGTCTTGATAAATATACTGAGTCTTAACAGATCTCTCGGCAGGAGGAGAGTCAGAGATGTAAATGATGATTCTATTTTAGTACTATGGTGGCATATTCCATTAATATCACCTCTCTGATTTATTCATTTTTCTTATGTTGAGGCAGTGAAAAGCAGACTGGTAACACTTGATGGATGCTTCAAGTTCATCTCTTTTGGAGAGGAGAACTGTGTGCACTTTATGGAAGAGTGATTAGAGATGCTTTTGTATAACCAAAAGGTCATCGGTTTGATACCCACAGGCAAGGTGGTGATGAATTGTGTCAAAGTGTGGATCATACTGCCTTTGTTGCCTTGCCATGCTCAAATGCAGTATCTCACAAAAGTGAGTTCACCCCTCACATTTTTGTAAATATTTTATTATATCTTTTCATGTGACAACGCTGAAGAAGTGACACTTTGCTACAATGTAAAGTAGTGAGTGTGCAGCTTTTATAACAGTGTAAATTTGCTGTCCCCTGAAAATAACATCACACAGCCATTAATGTCAAAACCACTGGCAACAAAAGTGAGTACTACCCTAAGTGAAAGTGGCCACCTTTATTTTCCAGCACTGCCTTAACCCTCTTGGACATGGAGTTCACCAGAGCTTCACAGGTTGCCATTGGAGTCCTCTTCCACTCCTCCATGACGACATCACAGAGCTGGTGGATGTTCGAGACCTTGCGCTCCTCCACCTTCCATTTGAGGACGCCCCACAGATGCTCAACAGGGTTTAGGTCTGGAGTCATGCTCAGCCAGTCTATCACCTTTACCCTCAGCTTCTTTAGCAAGACAGTGGTCGTCTTGGAGGTGTGTTTGGGGTCGTTGGAATACTATCCTGCGGCCCAGTCTGCGAAGGGAGAGGATCATGCTCTGCTTCAGTATGTCATAGTACATGTTGGCATTCATGGTTCCCTCAATGAACTGTAGCTCCCCAGTGCCGGCAGCACTCATGCAGCCCCAGACCACCACACTCCCACCACAATGCTTGACTGTAGGCAAGACAGACTTGTCTTTGTTCTCCTCACCTGGTTGCCGCCACACACGCTTGACATCATCTGAACCAAATAGGTTTATCTTGGTCTCATCAGACCACAGGACATGGTTCCAGTAATCCGTGTCCTCAGTCTGCTTGTCTTCAGTAAACTGTCTGTGGGTTTTCTTGTGCATCATCTTTAGAAGAGGCTTCCTTCTGGGACGACAGCCATGCAGACCAGTTTGATGCAGCATGCGGCGTATGGTCTGAGCGCTGACAGGCTGAAACCATTTCCCTTCAACCTCTGCAGCAATGCTGGCAGCACTCACACGTCTATTTCCCAAATACAACTTCTGGATATGACGCTGATAATGTGCACTCAACTTCCTTTTTAGCAGCTTAAAAGGCAGATATTTCCCTCAGGAATTGGTGGGAACCAGAATAGAGGTAAAATTTTGAATATTGGCTTTAACTTGTGCAAATTGGCAACTGTCCCCTAACGTGTTGGCAACTCAAAGCAAATCTGTGTGATGCCTTCATGTAGAGTTGAACTTTTCTGAACTTTCAAACACAAATGTGTGCCGCTGACCCTTTGCAAATTATCTTGACAGTATTTACTTTTAAGGGAATGGAGCTAATCATCTGTGTCACATAACCTAATGACAAATGGTCACTACAACCCTGAGTTTCCAGCACTGTTTCAAGAGAGAACATATTAGAAAGAATTTCTTTTATTAGAAGCCAAGTCAACATATGCTTAATTGACACGTTAAGCTGTGCGTGGTTTTAATTGTTCATCAGACACAAAGTAGCTGCACCACACGTCACACTTTGTACGATCAGTTGGATCCCAACCACCAGGGAACACATACACAAATCAGTGTCTTTGTGTGTGTTAAAGTGAGTGTGTGTGTGTGTGTGTTGTGTGTGTGTGTGTGTGTGTGTGTGTGTGTGTGTGTGTGTGTGTGTGTGTGGATCCATCAGCTCTCTGCAGCTTCATAAACAAGGCTGCGGTGTGTGACGGGGCTCGGCATAACATCGCTCAAGGATGTTCTCGTGTTTGCATATAAATATGTGTTCATAGAGTGAGGGGGTAGGTTCAGGTGGCATTCAGAACTACAGGTCTGATGGTCATTGTGCTAAAGGACACCATCCATCAACAGTCTCAGCGGCGCAGATCATGCCTGCGTGTGTATATTTGTGTTTATATGGATGTGTTGTTTTGCTGGTGCTTGAGATTGGAGGCTGACACTTAGTGAATGAAGACTTTTGGTGCTGGCTGACAACATAATTAGGATTATAGAGGATGATGTTTTGGCTGATTTATCACCCCCCCCCCTACTAAGTGTTGCCTTCCCCCTGCAGTTTTTGGCTCCCTGCCATTGTATGTATACTCGGGGACAAATGGGCATGCCCAGCGTGAGTCTGCTTCTCAATGAGATCTGATTCTCCGTCAGAGTGGGCGCACGTCTTTTTCAGAGCAGGAAAGTACGGAGAGCGCCGACCACTCTTGCCGGAAAGAGGCAAAGAAGAGAAAGTGTTAGGGCGAGCTAAGGGAAGGAGGGCGGGAAAGGGAGATAAAGTGCTATTAAGATGAGGAGATGGGGGACAACTTTCTGAAGGTGACTGCTGGAGACCACTGCAAACACATACAAATGAGTTGGCGGAGCAGAGACAGAGAAAAAGTGTAATAAATGAAACCGAGCATATCCTCTCTGCAAAATGACTGTTTTGACACCGCTGTCCTGTTTTTTTCCCCTGCTGGCCAAATCAAATCAACACACATGTAGCCCTTCGAGGTGAATGTTCGAGGTGAGAAGGGGAGATTATATTTGAACTCTAGATTGCAGTATTTCCACTCAGGAATAACTGCTGGCCCTTAGTCTTTTTCTCTTCCTGTCACGGACACTCTGAAGACGTTAAGCGAACGGACAGTGGGTGATTTAGCCAGTGAGGAGTCTGCACGTTATGCAACAGCCTATTGCTTCTTACATAACGCTGCAGTTTCAAAGTGGAAGATTAGCCCCACTATGCAGTTCTCCTTGTAGCAGATGCCACAGCCCATCTCCACTCGCAGGCGTAATGTATACATGTTGACAAGCTGATTAGCCATATAGAGCCAAAATTACCCTCAAAAGGGAGATGCAGAGATACCATTTGATGTTATATCCGGCCCAGTTGCAGAAGCATATGGGATATCTGGCATATAAATTGAAATGCTTGCTCAAGCTGTAACATTGTATGAAATATTAAGCTGACTTACACCATCCAGAAGTTTGTGTGTGTGTGTTGTGTCCGTAGAAAAAGAGGGCAAAAAATTGATTGCTTTTTGTTGGGCATCTAGTACAAATCTATGTATTAGTCATTCCTCTGTCCATGCTCCTCTCCTGGCTGATTCATAAACTAATAAATACTCCAGCGCTGCATACTGACACTGGTATGTCATGTTAGGCTCAAGCAGATCCAGGCAGTGATAGATCATTTTTGGAGAAATTAGAAAGATGCTGATTAGTAGACAATTAATATGAATTCTGTCAAAACAAATCATCAGCTTCAGCAAGTTTCTGAGCTGGTCAGCCACATTTCTGGACTTTTTTTTTTTTAAGAAGGCAGGTTGATACAGCAAAATGCAAAATACCCTGAGTGATTAACAACTGCACTCTTGTGTCTGACTTACTGAGTGTCTGAGTCTTGCTGTATTCTCCCCTCCAGATCATCCGGCAGTTGCATCTTTGTTGTTTCTCTGTTTTCCCTTTCTAATTTGCCTGTTCGGGAGCTCATGGATCAGATTTTAAGAGGGGAAATGCAGAAAGACACTGAGGAAATGCAAATAGATCAAGAAGAAGTTGTGTGTGGATGTGAAGCTGCAGGGGGTGTTAGCGAAGAAGCGCATCGTGATTGAGCTGTCTGTAAAGAAATGAAACCAAGAAACAAATGTTTCAAAAAGGCATTCACATTCCCGCTTTGTCTATTTTCCTCTTTCTTAGTTGACTATCAGTGTGTGCAGCGAAGATAGAACAAGATCTTGACATCTTCAAAAGGAGCTTTGATCTCAAAGCACCTTGAGGCCCCGGAGGATCATCAAGGTTCTCTCTGTCCTTTTATCGCGCAGCGTTTCTCTCTGCCCCTTGCTCCTCCTCCTCATCCTCATCCTCTTCCTCCTCCTTCGCTCCCTCTTCCTTCTCTACGTGATCAGTGAGAGCTCTCTGAGGCTGCCTGATAATCCTGATACACACACGCCAACTGCGGCCTCGTTCTGGCGCCGCCTCATTCTCATTCCGCTCTTGCCAGCAGCGTTTACCTCGACGCACTCTCGCACATTGCAAGGTCATGTTGAAACAGTTCAGACGGAAACTCTCCATAATCCAGCGCTGCTCTTTCTCGTCTGTTGCTGCTGCGCAAAATTCCAAAGCCATATTTCTTGTGTCTTAGAGAAAAAGACGAGACCCTAATGAGAGAGTTACACTTTATTTATTTTCCAAACTCTGTCGTCAGCTTAGTGCTGCGTGACAAGCTGACCAGCAGTGTTTGCTCTGCGAAAAAAACTATTTTTTGTTCCACCAAGGTCTGAGATATTTGTCAAGGACATCGAAGTTTGTGCTTGTGTAATAATAATAATGATATTCAAGAGGAATCTTTGCTAACAAGCAATACATCACATAAAAACCTTGAAGAAAAACATGCAACAAACCAGGACCAATTTTGGGAGAATCTCATGCCAGTCTGTAGGTAATTCCAAAACAGCCCCTACCACTGAATATCTGTAATTGTTTAATTGAAGTCTTAACTTCCTGCTGAGGAAGAGATGCTGTCTTCCTCAGCAGCTTGAGGTTTTAATCGGATCTAATTGGAAAATATCTAATAAAGCAGAGCCCTTGAGTCCACAGTGGACCCCTACCTATACGACGGACTGACCCATAAAAGAAGAGTAAGAGTAAAACGCAACGTTCATAGTGACATTAGCTGACAGTTATAGCAGATTAAGGGCTGCTAAGCTGTAGTTTAGAAGTGGTGGTGTTTAAAGAGCAGCTAGGGCTTATTGTCAGTTACTTACCAGTCCCTTCATTTCAGTGTTGCAGGCTTGACTGCTCCCAGTTATTCAAAGATTTTTTTTTTTTCTTCTGTTTCCAGAGATATGTTCGCTTAAGGGAAATGGCCATTAAAATGTCATTACAGCTACACTAAAATCATTTTTAAAAAAGCACTGGTTCCCAGCGGCTTCCCACCGTAATGGGCTCAATACATTCCCTCAGCACCGGGAAGAACGCTAATGTTGCGGAACACAAATGCTAATCTCTCTGTAAATATCACTCAAATTCACTCTCCCCTCTGCTTTTCAGTCATAATAGCGTGGATTCATTCTGCTTTGCCCAGGCAAATTGAATTAATTCTCTAGGCAAAGGTGCTATGATTATTCTAAGCTTCCTCCTGCATGGGCTGTAATAGAGATGATCCTGGAATTTCTGCTCCATCCAAAAGCATTTCACTCACACTTCCGGACAGTATTCATATTCATGTTTGAGAACCAATATTGGATTTTGGCATGCATGGGGAGAGCAGGGGGGGAAAGACTGTGAAGGTCAGTCCATAACATGAGTCAATTGATTAAGTGCCCAAGAAGCTGGAAGCACTTTGCCATTTGAGACGCTCAACACTCTTTGCGGAATGAGATCATCTGTTGAGCAATCCATCAAGCTCCACTCTAAGAAACTCATCCCGGTCTAACTTAGTTCTGATCTTCATCTAGGAGAGACCGTTCAACTGTGTATCCTGGCCACCAACACTTCCACTTTGCACCGCCCGTTTGAGCATGGTCAATTATACACCCTAATCGCAGTCATCAGTGCATGGCTGTACTGTGGCCTAAGCTGCACTGTAAACACTTCACATAGCACCAAAGAGTGGTTAGGATGCACATAAATTTGGCTGTGATTATACCGCTCATTAACTTACTGCACAACCTCTGCACTTATTTACTCAATTAACTAGCTATTTTATGTTCTGTTAACACTAGGGTGTTATATTTTCCTATTTTAAAATACTTAATCAGCCATGAATAATTGAAAACCACCGCGAGCAAAAGCCACGCGTTCACCTCTGAATATCTCGGCATATGGAAGGTGGCAAAATAAATAGCTAATGAGATAATGGAATCAATGAGGTTGTTGCTGCAATGGGCAGATAGCGGTGTGCAAAAGTGACTCCCTGTGCAAATGAGCTTGACCCGCAGTGACAACCAGGAAGTGTTGGTGCCAATAGTATAGGCGGCAGGGCAATTACTGCTCTGGATCTTATGGCTGTGCATGACAAAACTGCAACAGAAGATTTACTGCCAGACAGAGAATTTGTCTGTAATGGTGCTGTCTGGTATGCACTCTGTCTGTTTCTGTCTCTCCCACCGTTGTTCTATGCCGCTCTGCCAGACTGTAACTCTGTAAATGACTTTGACCTTTCCTGGGACTGAGGACAGGAACCACAGAGGGAGAGGAGAGAGATGGCGGGAGATGAGAGTGGAGTAGGCGGTTGACTGTAATAAACTCGAAGCAGTGGGCGGCTGTCAACACTAATAGATGGGAGAGGGGAGGGGGTCACCGGGTTGATGAATACTAAAGGTGCCTGAGTCCTCAACAAGTACTCTGTTCTTTACCAGGCTGATGGGTGTGAGAACTGATGCTCACAGCGTCATCAGACTACAGGCAGTGAGGGCCTTTTTTGGTGAATATCTTTTGATTTTTGCCGCAAGACAGCAAAGGAGCGAGCTTACCATGTGTCTGAGCGTGGAAGGTTTTATGGATTGATGACTGCAACATAATTGTACTGCTTTGCAGTGTACTTTTTGGTTGCCAATTTTGTTACTTCATTGTAATGCAGTCACACAGACACACACACCACACACAGATTTGCTTAGATTTGTAGGATCTCCATTATGCAATGCCAGCTCAAACATTCTCTCACTGGGCTATCTTTGGGTATTGATGGTAAAACATATAATATGGGACATCAGCAACAAAGAATGTTTTATATACCTCCTGAAATGTGCTTTTAGGTTTGTATTATTTTAAGTGTAGTGTCACACAACAACAGTTGTTTATATATTTCTCCGAAAGCCATAATCTCTACCAAAGTCCGTAGGATTCATCCTGTGGGAAGCATGAATATCTGTAAAAAATTTAATGGCAATCCATCCTGTTGACCATCCTGGACAAAAGTGGTGGACTGACCAACCGACAGACAGACCATCATTGCCATGGAGCCGAGCTCTAGAGTAAAGAATGTTTAAAATGTTCCAGGTTCCATTATTAAATGTTCTAAATCATGAGACTCAGTCTGGTATCAAACTTCCTTGATATGTTATATTTACTTTTGAAGCAGGATCTTCAACCAGGAGTGAACCTAACTGTAACCAATGGGCAGAGATAGGCAGCGTTATATGACATGGGCAGAAAGGAAAAATGTTTGATGACTTGGTTTATAGTTAAATCCGCTGCCAAAGTATCAGTGTCCCATAAAATTCAAGTTTGGGATCTTTAAAAGACTAAAACATGTCCAGAAGAACTTTGTCCAAAGTGCACTTGTGAAGTTCTGTGTTTTCTGTCGGTGCCTTCTTCCCCTAATGTTTTCTGCCGTCCTCTGTCTATAGGAACGGGGAAAGATCGGCGTGATCTTCAACGTGGGAACGGACGACATAACCATCGAGGAGAGCGCGGTGATGGTGAGCGACGGCAAATACCATGTGGTGCGATTCACGCGCAGTGGTGGCAACGCCACACTACAGGTGGACAACCAGCCTGTCATCGAACGTTTCCCTTCAGGTAGGACCAGGGGCCCCAAGCTGGGGACTGAGAGAGGGAGGGAGTTATCAAAGTTGGATTTGAACCTTTTTATTGCATTGGATTCTCAGATAAACTGGGTAACACAGTGGAGAGAGAAAGAAAGGAGCTTTGGATAATAAATATTACTTATTAATCCAGCCTTCCATGCGCCACAAAGTGATTTTTATAGAACATTCTGTGAGGGCTCTGGGTTATTTATCAGGACATTCATATTTAGAGCGTGCCTGCATTATTCCAGGTGATTAAGTCAGGTCCTGGTCTGAAAGGCAGGAAGAGCCAAGCAGCCTTCCTGAGGCAAGCAATCTCCCATCTAAGAGCGACCAGCTCTCTGCAGTTAGTCTGCCATTGTAGCTCCTGGCACTGTGAAAGCACTGAATCGAGACCAGCAGAATCTAAGTATGCCAGTCAGGTATGGTTGGTAAGCATGGGTATTGGGCAGGATACAGAAAGAGGACACGCTGGGAAAGTATGTGGGGGTGTTTATAAGTCATGCCTCGGCTCCAGGATAAACACAGGCGCAACGTCGTTACACGTTCAGACTTTAAACAAGGGCAAACACCCTATGAGTCACTGCTAGGAGAGTGCTAATGTCCTGTTGTTTAACCATAAGCATGGTATCCTATTTTGGCCTGAATTTCGAGGCTATTTTTGGCTACGCAGAAGCTCTCACTTGATTTCTCTCTCCATTGTGTTTCCCCTTTTGTTCATGGTTGTTCAAAGGAAGACATTTTGTGGTTTGCGTTTGGTAAACACCACGCTAAGCCAGGCTCCGCTGCCTGCTAGTGGTAGGTGTTAACGGTCATGTGGAAAGTTAACACCTGAATACAAAAATACACACACCGGTGTTTTTATTCGACACTGATGTTGTCTGACTTAGAAGTAAATCTCCATCCCCCACTGAAGCGTTCCATCGGCGTTGTCCAAAAGCACTGTCATTGTTTCAAAAAGCAGGGTGAGTGCTACTAATGTAGCCATGATATTTACTCTAGTTGACTTATAGAGCAACGGGACGGTGACATTTTCTGTCACAGCAGTGATCCCACATTTTGAGGCTTTGTTTTGGCATTGAGAGAAGCGTATTCTCTTGCTCATCCGTCAGCACAGCGAGGCTGGACTGAGGGGCATGCTTCACAGCCAGAAGAGGAAGCGCCCTATGACAGTTCACTCTTTTCAGCCGTTATTATGATGGAAATGCAGCCCTTTTCACAACAGCATACGCTCCAAAGAGAAGCCTTCAACTAACAATAGCTGGAACCGCTCAGAAAATAACAGCAGAGCAGCCTGTTAACATTGGCAAGTGAGTGTCATCATCCAAATCTACGTTTTGTTTCATAAAGACATGAATGCACAGCCCATATTGTATTCTTTTTATTCCCCTTCCCTTTCCGCCCTCCTTGCCGCTGTTGTTGTCTTTGTCAAACATTTCTTTCCTTTTCCTCTGCTGATCAAGAATTGAAGTGTGTTACTTAGTTGGTGTTTGTTAGTTTACGTGATGAGCTTTGTGTTTGTAGGCTGGGGGCTGGTGCCTGTCTGAAGTTTTAGGAGGTTATGGGGACTAAGGAAAGGAAATAGATGAAGGAGAGGGGATGTCGGTTGGTGTGTAGAATAGCTTTGATTCATTTATGTGAGCTAGATCTACTCAAACTATTTCTGAATGCTTGCTTTGAAGGTTCCAGTTGTCATCGTCTGGTGGGGCGGCATCCTGAGGAAACAGAGATGTTACACATTAGGAAAGCAAAACCTCGTATGAGGCTTTGGCACACAAGGGCGGAGGAATACGTGGGGGGTGTAAAGCGAGACAGTGAGGTTATAGTTTGGAGAGGGGAGAAAGAAATAGGGGGAGCTCCCTTGTTGAATCAAGTTCCTGTGACCCAGATTGGAGATTTAGACATCTTAAGTTTCTCTAAACAGGACAAAATACTCACAACATATTCAGACCTACTTCATCTTTTTGATGCTTATATTATGCAACGTGACTGCCACGCTTTCCCAGCGTAGCACTGAAACTTAAAATGTCCATGTAGCCAGATTTAAAGAAAGAAGAAGAAAATGGAACAAGTTGTCATGAAAGGTACCTCCAGTGGGGCGTTCTGTTATGTGTTACAGGTGCCAAATTTGTCTGGTTCCTCTAACAAAACAAGGAAGTGCAGTTTCCTGTGAAATCTCTCTCCCCAAAGGGGCTGTTGTGACCCACATCAGGCAGTCTCAATGGGATACCACTGCAGTTTGAGCCCTGTCTACTGCTTTGTTCATACAGAGAGTTACATGTGGGATTCGTCCTCTTGTAGACCGTCGCCTAATAAATGTAAAAGTTCCCAGAGGACCGCTGCAAGGACAAGGACGATAGGTATACAAAGAGAGAATGTAAATCTGTCACCCTTACGCGTGAAAGACAGTGACAGGTTTTTCTTTGTATATTGTTTACTGTATATTTTTCTGACACACACAAATGTTTACACACACTGTAAAGCTCAAAATATTTCATCGACTCAGAAGTGTTTGCATTGATTTCCATGCCGTTTTTTTTTTTGTTTTGTTTTAATAAGCCTGCTAGCAGCAGTCTTATAAAAAGAAGGCCAGTGCGAGGTGATGATTTGGAGAGACAGGATGTTAACGGCAAACACGGTCATCACGAGTCAGGAACATTCAACTGCAAAGCAACACGTCTCCTGATGTCCCACGAAGTGATATTTGTAGTCCTCAGGGAGTGTGTATGTGGGTGTTTTGGCCCCTGTCTGATTCTGTGTGCAGCAGTGCGTGCGTCTGTCTGCGTCCATGGCATAGTGCGTTGTGTGTGTGCGTGTGTGTGTGTCATTGTTTTTCTGTGTGTGCATGTATGCATTTGATGGACAGAGAGCAGACAAAAAGTGTCAGAGGAGCGCCCGACCAGCTAATCCAGTGTGTCATGTGTCCATGGTAGGTCCCGGAGCAACAGTTATTGGCCCACCCCACATCCCACATTCCCAAAATGGCAGACTGGCTCAATAAAAACATCCCTGTATCACACTGAGCACCTCAACCTGGCCGCAGATAAACAGGCAGATGTTTTCAGCAGCGCCATACGGACTATAATTGTTCCATTTCCCATCAGATTCCCTGTATTTACTGGTCATCTGCTATGAGAAAGGGAGCAGATATGATGCGGCTAATTGTTTAGTCTGCAATGGCTTATTTGCAGTTTTATACCGTTGGCCTAGAGAATATCTGATCTCATTTCTGATTGGCAAAAAGGTGTGTGATTATTTTCAAATAAGCTCCCAGGACATAGAGACCTCATCACTGTTCTGAATAGCTGAAAAACTTCTAGTTTGAGCTGTTACCAGATTAACCTCAGAGGTTTCGCTGCTACAGCCTTACTTCATCTGGAATGACCCCTTAGCATTTGGTGGCTAATGTTAGCTAGCTATAAATAGATTTTTTTGCAGTGTAATTCGTGTTACAGATTTATAATGGGATGCAATTATGGGACGATGCTAATTAACAGTTATTTAGTAACATGTGGGGTGGTTGGCTTTCATTAGTATTGTGATTTTCAAAGAATTTACATGCTAATCCTGCACCTTTGATTTTCTGTTGACATGCATATCCGTACAGAGTTAGTTGGGGAATATTGTGTTGTTCTATATTTATCAACAATTAACTACCAACATCGTTGATTAAAAATGATCAGTATTAGTTATCTTGAAACCCATGTTAGTCAAATCCCTTGATTGTCATTGAGAAATTTGCATCCTCGTTAGCGTTTTATGGGCTGTTCTCTCGCAGCTCTCCCCTCCCTCCTCTTCACCCCCTAACTGATCGTGGTGTTCCCGACACTCAAAGGGGAGGCGAGATTTAGTGAGTGGGGGGCCCGCTACAGCATTAATCCCCCTCTTATAAGGAGCGAGCCAGTTCCAAAAGAATCAGAGGTGGAGAAAGAAAGGGCTTGAAGGGGGGAACAAGTTTCTCAGCGTTGAATGTAGGTATGTGTGTGTTTGATGTGTGTGCTTTTGAGTACATATGTATACATATGTAGTCACATGTATGAGTGTCTATGTATGTGCATGTGGCCTGTATAGGTTTACTTTTGTTTGAGAGAATGTGAGCACCTGTGAGTGTCCATGGAGGTGGTTTCATGAATCATCATCATCTTATCTCTTTGCAAATCACCCCACATTAACTCTTTTTGTGATTACACTAATTAACCACTGTAAATTATGGCATTACGGTAAAAAGGGAGCTTCTGGAGGAAAAAAAAACAAAACATTTCCATTGGGTTCATGCCACACTTAGCATTTGGACTTAATTATCGTGCCCCCTGAGCTTTGGATAATTAATATATTTTCAGTCAAGTTATTATCACTATTAAAGCTTATTGGCTGGGATTACCATATTTTGCTACCTCATAACAGTGTCATTATGACCAATGAGAGTGCACAGCGTGACTTGCCAGTATTTATACCTGCTTTGCTTTAGTTTCTGAGCTGCATTAGAAACAGAACGAGGCAGTGGAGGTGGAGGGGCTGACAACAGGTGAGATAGAGGAGAGGGAAAGCAGTAGTCCTCTCCAGCAAAGTGCTTGGGATGCATTGCTGAGAATGATGGACTGAAGGAGATGAGGGATGAAGAGAGGACGAGACGGAGGAAGGAGAGGCCGGGTGGAACAGGACCCATGATGGATGAGGCTTTGCATGTTGCTGAATAAGAAGCACTTCGCAAATTGGATTGCATCACACGAGGGAAGATTACATGTCGCCTGGACAGTACGCAGCATGTGCACACCCCGAACATACAGGCACACACACACACACACACACTCACTCACACACACACACAGTGAAGCATCGTACGTGAACCACGAATGATTTCATAACAAACATCGCTTACTACTTGCTAACAAAATTACTCACTACTTGAAATGCACTCAGTGCTTCGTTTTGAGTGGACCGACACACCACTTAATACAGAACATAAATCAAGGACAGCGAAAGAAAGAGGAAAGATAGAGAAAGTACAAGGAGAGGGCTATTGTCATTCCCCGCTTTCAGTCTGTGCGGCATTTAGTGGATCCATTCAGCGTGAAGACTGACCATTAGAGAGAGGAAAAGTGGAAGAAGAGAGATGTGGATTCACAGAGGAAGAGGCTGTCTGTGCCAGTGGGGTCAGCTCCAGCTCTTCTGACTGAGCTGTTAAGATGTTCTCACTCGCCAGATAAATGGTCCAAGAAAAGGGGTCAACAAAGCTCTCTGCTGCGCTCTTTCCTTCTTCCTGGCCCTTTTTATTATCATCGCCTTTATGTCTCCACCGTTTCTAGATATCAGTGTTTGTCTTTGCGACTTCTACGCTCAGAGAGAAAGAAAACCAACCGTGAATAAGCAAGCAGGACAAAGAGACAACGTGAGGAGGGGAGGTCAAGGGAGCCCAGAAGATCTGCTTCCCTTTGTCCTTTGGCAAAAGCAATATGAGAGCACTCAGCAGTGCCAGTTAAAATGCTAAAAGTAGGGGGAGAGCAACAGGATTAGGACAGGAGGGGGTGCACTCTATACAAGGCAACACAGGAAGACAAATGGCTATAGGCATATGGACTTCAGCTGAGCGTGGACCAGATTTCACTTAACTAGCACAGGCCTCCAAGCCAGGAGAATCGAAGCAGCCCTGTGCGACTTTGATGGTCCACCAAGCAAAAGATGAAAGCAGTGTGTGCAGTGATGCACAGTGTGGCATTTTGGCAGGACCGAAAGGAAACCATCTTTAATATGTAATTGTTTGGGAAGAGCACATCTACATACTGCAAGCTAGGCTCATTTACAGGATATTTTAGCTTTTTGCCATTAACGGTGCTCAAGGTAATGACAGGTATTCACTGTTGCAGCAGCAGGTAGTATGGTCAGAGAATGAAATATCAAATCAATATAAGAACTGTTACTTAAGTTCTATAATGAAGCCCAACTTTGGGGCACTTCTACTTGATTTGAGTATTTCCACTGTAGGAGCATAAAATGTTCAGACCTTCTACTTTCTGCTAATTTTAACTTTACTCTGCTATATTGTATGTTTACATTACGTACAAAACAGATGATCATCTTAACATAAAATCCATGATTATTTTTTAAACTGTATTGGCTAAATGAACATGTTACTTGTTAAACATGTTGTTCATTATTTCTCATAGTTATTGGCATCAACAAGTGGAGTTTTTAAAGTCACACCAAAGTCTAATAACACCCCCGAGCATAGCACTGCAACTGCTAGTCCTTTTAGGCCATTGATCTGATATTATGCATAACTGACATTTGTCATAGTTGGGATTTTTAATTTACTCATCATTATTTTCTGGAAAGTACAGCAAAAAAAAATGTCAGAAAGAGTTAATTGAGGTCAGCCAGCTCAGTCACTTGTCACTGATGACAGTTCCCCCTCTTTCTGTGGGTTCTTGGTGAGCCTCTGGTGCTCTGTGACTCCTTCTGATTGGATCTTGCACAGCTGGAATGTGTCTCCAATTATTGGCCTGTGGCTACGGGATGAGAGAGAGAGAGAAAGAGTGAAAGGAAGAAAGAAAGTAATGATGAGGAGGAGAGAGAGTGAAAGAGAGGGAGACGCTAGCTAAGTAGTGCAGAGCAGGAGAGGGAAAAGATTGCTTTAGGTAATTAGAGAAGTGACAACTATGATTTCCACATGAGTAGGGGGGCTTTCTCTGATTCACTCTGGCAGCCACCCTAGCACAAATCCACCGTGGCTGAAGGATTCTGTCGAAGTGAAAACGAGCGCGTTGGATTGATAACTGCTGGAGATGAAAGATGAGCAAGCAGTGAGATGTCATCAGTTTCAAACACATGCTGACGCGAACGGTGGGCGACGTATTTACATTGGACAAAGTAGTGTGGTGGATAGGTAAATTGCTTTATTTCCCCCGCAGTAGCAGTTGGGGGAAGAGAATAGGCAGCCAAAAATGCCGTCTTTTCATGTGTTTTATCCCATTGGCAGATATTTTTCTCTTGACTTTTAGAGACAAAAAAAGACTTGATAAGATGGAGATTCCATCAGAGATACATTTAGTAGTTACAGTGCATAGGGCAGTGGTTTCTTCTTCCCCATCTGCTCCAAGACACCCAGTGGATATGAAAGCAATCCATCTAAAGTTACCTAATGAAAAACAGAATGAGGCTAACTTGACAGAGAGAGGTTTCTGTGAGAGGGAGGGAGAGCGGGATGGCCGGTGGCCAAGCGTCTCCAATGTAATCTCCATTCTTGTGGATGGATTTCCGATGTGGGTGTCCTGTACAAGGGCATCTGGCTGCCTGCAGAGCTACATGATATACATTTGGCTCCTTGGAGAGACTTCACACACTCACATGCACACACATCCGCTGATACAGAAGGAGACAGAGCGTGAAACAGAGCCGTTTGTGATTCATGTGTTGGATAATCAGCACATTAGATACCAGCTCTCCCCAACAGACATAGAACAACTATGTGTGTAGCACGCCACACCGGTCTCTCGTCCGTCCTCCACCTTCTTTGTGTGTCCCCGAGGTGCCAGTCATCCGGCGCGCCCTTGCCCAGCCCCTAGAACAGCAGCTGTGATACCTATCCAGGGCGAACCCCATCGTGGCTGTGAATCCAGGCAATGCTCCAGGCGCCCAAGCACGGGACGCTGCAGGAGGACAGACAGGCTTCTGGCTTCCTGAGGGGAGACAGCACCAGTGTTTCAGGGTGGATGGTCTAAGCCAGGGGGTCCAGAGCCGCAGGCATGCTTGCCGGCCAAATACGCACGAGTAGTGTGAATAACTGTGGACCAGCCTCTGATGTTTACATGCACATAGTCTGCCGGGTTCTGGCTTGGCTTACATTTCACTTGAGATAATTATATGTGCTTATAAACAGATAAACAGTGCTTTGTTCACCCGTATGTCCCACAATTATACAGTATGCGCTGTGATGGATCATTAACAAAATACTTACATCTCCTTCTGAATCTGAATCCATCTGAACAAATAAGCCTTAGAACTCCTTAGAAAAATGCAACACTAAAATAAGGTTGACTGGTTTATCAAAGTCATAGGATCATGTTGCTACCAAATAATTGTCTTGTGACTGTTTCACTTAAGTACATAACATGCAAATCAACAGTAAAATGGATGGTGCCTTTGTTGTCTTACTTTCCAATTACATGCACCACAACCCAGGAGTCAGTATTCCACCCAAAAAAAAAAGTTTCTTAAATTCAGGACAAGACTTACCCAGGTTGAATGAAATATGATGTTTAAATGTACCTGTTAAAAATCAAATACTATGCGGGGACATGAAGAAGAGGGAAAAAGAAATCAAAGCAGTAGAGGCAAAAGATTTCCTGACATTTAGTCCCTAATATGGGTCAAACTCCAAAAACACTAGAATACTACATTTGTCAAAATGCTACCAAGAGAGCATCTTTCATTAGATCGGTCCCTGCCTGCTAAGCCCAATGTTGTAACGAGGGCTTTTGATTATTATTTTTTTGCCTCAAGCCCAGGCTGAGATAACCCTGATAACCTCCCTACAACATCATCAGGGGTGAGTTTCTCACACTTGACAAAGCTCATTCAGAACCACAGAAAACTTCATGCAACTGTTTTCAAAGGCTGAGAACTTCTCCCCTTGACTAGTATTTTAACAGTTTGATTAAGTAGTTTATTTTTTCTCTCTTGTATATCAGATTACCTTGAGCGCCCGGTCCGATAGCATTGTTCTGCCGTCTTTCACATCAAGCAAAGGGAATAGTCTTGGGAGCGGTGCGGTTGTGATAATGGCGGTGAGGGAGAAGACAAGGGCCCAGCTGTTTAATCTATTCCCCCATTCTCATGCAGAACGGGCTTCTGCTGGTGGGGGAGAAGAGCGAGAGGGGAAAAGTTTCACTGGTTCACTCAGAATGAATTATTTCTCCAAGGATCTGAGTGCAAACAGATGCAAACAAACAAGCAAGACGCGGAGGAATTTAGATTTTCTGCCAGCGCAGTGTAGATGACTCAGAAACCTGTCCAACAGAACTTTGTGGCAATATTTTTCTGTCGCTCCTGCATACGTTTGTGGTCAGACTCACAATTACATTCTGTTCTCCATGGCTTCCATCACCAGTTGTGTTTGTGTTTTGAGTAGATACACATTGTTTGTCATATTTTGGTTGTTGGCGAGGCTGTTGTCACTCTCTCTTGTTTGCCAGGGAAAGAATACATATGCATTTGCATACTGTAGACGCACACCACATGTGTTGGTTTCTCTATTATACACTTAGTTAGACTGTGTATGTGTGTGTGTGTGTGTGTGTGTGTGCGTGCGCGTGCGTGCGCGTGTGTGTATGTGTGGTAATGGATGGCAGTGCCTGTGTCACAGTGTACAACGTTTAATCTTTTAGGCAATGAAGAAGGATGGAGGGATGAAATGGAATGGAGGTAAACAAAACAAAAGGAGGGGTTTTAAGAGATTAGATTTGAAAGAAATGTAGGAGGAAGCAGGGCTTAGGACAGAGGGAAGAAAACATTGAGAAATAATGAACAGAAGCTAACTGGTTCAAAAGAAGGAGAGAAGACATATGAGGGGATGGGATGAATAAAAAGAAAGGTGTGGAGGAGGGGGAAGTAGGACAGGAGGGAAGGACCAAAAGCTCAAGAAGAAATAATGGACAAGGAAGAATTGGGATACAAGAAGGAGGTAGTGAAGGTGCAAGGAGGGAATGGGGCATGGAAGGAATTGGTGAAAAAGAAATGAAAAGGGGTAAAAAAAGACATAATGAAGTGTGGATGAATGATTGTTCGAGAACAAGGGCAGGACAAGCAGAGAATGGAGTGGATAGAAGGAAAGAAGCAAGCAAGAAGGAATTAATGAGAGAGTGAAACAAGGAAAGGGGCTTAAAGAGAGGGGGATGCAAAAAAAAAAGGAAGGAAGCATTCAATAGAGGAGGCACAGAGGAAAAGGAGGATAAACCCATTTGAGTAGTAGTTTCCCAACGTCAGTGTCTAACAGCTGCCACTAGAGGGAGAACTACATCTCTCCAGTTGATACTCATTATCAATTATTATTTGGATGATAAAATGGACCCTTCATAGGATTAAGTTACTGGAAGTGGCTGCCTCAGTGTGATTCAGACAAGACAGGAGGGAAGAAGAAGAGGGAGGAGAGGAGAGATTTAGTCAGGATTTGTGGATGATATAGCAAATGCAGCAGTAGAAGAATATAACACTCACAGGACTGATTCATCTCACTGAGGACCACTGCCTCCCACTATTTTCCTTTCACTGTGTTATTATTTCGCCTTTTCTCAACAGCCACCCCCACACACACACACACACACACACCCTCTCATTTTTTCCCATCTTTCCCTCTCTCCCCTCTCTCCGTGCTACCAGCAGCGTCTGCCTCTCCTTTTCTAATTCAGTGATTGCCGCAGAGTGCCCATGTCATCTCGAAAATAGGGTAGCGTGTGCGCTGTGCACTGTAATTGCTGCACTGCCGTTCCAGAAGGAAGGGTGTAGTACCTAGCTATTCTTAAAGGCAGTGTGAACACATGCATGTAATTGGTCCCACTAACATGCCACAGTACAGTTTACTCTTAATTTAGAACAGTATGCCGCTACGACTGATGGTTTCAAGTCACTAAAAACTACTGTGAAATTGGAATGGAAATAACGGCTCCCACTTTCAGATTGTTCAGACCCCTTATAGGGTTAATTGAGGTATTATTGCTGACGCTAATAAAAGCATAATTACTGGCAATGGTAGGTTGTAGAAAGATCAAAACATCCACTAACAATTTAACTGCTTAATTTCCCACTTCCTGTTTCCTGTATATGACCTGACCCTGTGAGTCATATAATACATTTTAAGTGCCTACTGTTACATGTTCATCCTGCTTGTCCTCTATATGCTTCTCTATCCATTTGCCAGCTGTCATTCATTCCATTCTTCCTCCTTTGCCTTTTTTTCTTTGTCATTCTTTTTTTCACTGTGGCCTCATGTCCCAACTGTTCATATACAGTATGCACACGTGCACATGAAAGCACTCCTCCTCAGCCTGTGTGAGCCATCAATGTGTAGGCAGGTGTTCGGGGGGGTGGGAGAGAGACCCCTGGGGAGTGGACGTAGGTACTGCAGAACTGAGAGGTGGTCTATTTAAGATCACTACAGCAACACAGTGGGGGGAAGCAGTATCAAAGTATACTACTTAGGATGCAGGATATACTTCAGAACACTGCGGTTTACATTTTAGCCCCCAGCTCTCCTTTATTCTCTCGTTTTTCAATGGCTCTCTCTTTTTCATGTCACAAACCTCCAAAACACACACATATCCAGGGCCTAAATAGCTTATATTGTTTTTTTTACGTATCAAAAAGAAACATGTTTTTTTTTCACGAATGTGGTTCATTTTGGCTTCTAGTGGCCAGTTATAAAAGAGCCAGGAGCAAATAGAAGTTACTTAGACTTGGGGTGATTAAGTAGGCTGAACCTGAAAGTTAAATTGTGTCACCTTGTATGTAGTGACACTTTTTTTGATTCAATTTCCAGTCACTTAAAGTGACTACAGCATGTTCCTCATTTTCTGGGAACCCAAGATGTCGCTCCTCATCGACATCTGGGAATTTCCCGACCCCAATTTTTTTTTTGGAATCGCTGTTTTACCATCTCGTTTTTAGCCTGTAATCTGCAAAGATTGCCGTTTGACACAGACAATAACGTCTAATTAATCCTCCGACAGTGCCCCACCACATTAGACTTCATCAAACCCTCAGCTTGGCCACCATCAGCCCTCATCTCCCCTAATTCCAGCTCCGTCTCTTTTGACGGTGTTGGAGATGTACGCAGCATGACCCCGAGGTTGATTGAAGTGAAGTGAGGGATAATAAGTTTGCACAGCGGCTATGAAACTTCTTTGACATGCTGATCAAGTGATGCTAATTGCCAAGTGCCACTGAGAAGTGCTCAATTAATGCATGGGGGGAAAAAAACCTGAGAAAAACAGAGTGCTGACAGTTTCACTAAATCCTTTTTGCTTCAGTTGAAGTAGAAGAGTCGGAGTCGAAGTGAAGCTCCACGGGCAGAATGCCATCCTGTTGTTGGATTTCGGGGGAGATGGTGATTTTCAGAAACTCTTTGTGTGCATTGGGAACTAAAATATGTCTTCCTTGAAACAACCATGAAATGTGTTTTATTACTGTGTGATTATCTCTTGCTCATGTGAAATAACAGCGGTTTATTGCTGATGTTGTGATGCCTTTTTTTTCTGCTATGTTCATTCACAATTTAGTAGTTCTGCTGTTCAGCGATTGCTGGTTCTCTGTGTGATTCTAGCTTAATTTACACCATTACTGCTAACGCATTTCTAAAGTGCATTCACTTTTGCGGATAGCTATCATAAGCTAGCACAACAAATGTAATCATACTATATCTAAATAATTCATAAATCTGTTTAAATTGTTAGTGCATTTAAAAGAACACTTAAACTCAAGGTAACTAGAATGCTGTTAACTTGTCTAACCAAACAAACCAGCCCGAAAAACACATCAAGTTCTTCCTGTCCTAACTAAAGCTGATTTAAAGAACATAACTTGCTAAACATTTGCCATGTTGCCCTTCTAACCTCTAACCTTTCAACTTCCAGATTTTTTTGTAACCTCTCTTAATTTGTCTTCTCCAAATTTCTTAAAGGGAACTTTGATAATGAGCGCCTGGCTATTGCTAGACAAAGAATCCCATACCGACTCGGTCGGGTAGTTGACGAGTGGCTACTCGACAAAGGTAATAAAATCCCTTTAACTCCACTAATGATCTAACCACCTAACCTACCGTTAACTACCACTCTGGAGGAGGTGCAGTGCCATGTAACAGGGGTGAATGTGATTTGGCTCTTTTAACAGAACTGTAGGTCCCCTATAATCCATTTACTTGAACATGCCTAATAGTAATTGGCTGATGTATCGTAAGTCATTCCGTGCAGTTATTCCTTCTCAATTGGTATCTGAAAACCAACCTGGTAATCAGGTGTTGCTGTTATTTGTTGTTGTATTTCACATATTTGCTATAATTTTACACCAGAGCTTGCAGACTTCAAGCTGTTTGTTGTGTAATAATTGGCATTTCAAAAACATCCCAGTAGATGTTAGTGTTTAATAAATAAATAAAAAAAACACCATTCTCTATTATTGGTATGCAGATATCCAGGGGACCATATCCAGAGCACCTTAAACTGGGGCTGCATCTCTTCAGAGAATTAACCCCCAAATAACCCGACATAACCCCCTAATAACACGACCACATGTAAATAGCCTATGGAGTCCGTTTGCTTCTTTCCTGTGTCTTTTGTTGGCTGAATGTGAATTTGCATTGACTCTATTTAATCATTCATGAAAGCAAAACGAATACTTTATTACTGGATATTCAAGAAAAAGGAATCCCCCCCATGAAAGTCACTAAAAGTTAAAGGGACTGTTGAAGTGTTTGTTCAGTAATCAGTCTACTACATTCATTGCAGCATGTGGACGCCATTTTCTGCCTAACATGATGCACAACTAGTGTCGTAAGGGTCAAATGTGGTCCAGTCAAAGTGATGATTCTTTAACCCTTTGAGTGCCAGATGTCCCAACCTCTTTGTCTTCGTCTTGTGCCGTGTGTTTGTGCTGCTGAAGGTGGTTGATTCTTCGAAAAGAGAGAAATAAAAGAAATCAGAAAGACAGCTAAATGGAGTCCAACTGGAGCCTTAAAATAGTTTCTGTGTCACAGTAAAAGCATAGCAGACATTTCACATGCGCTTTTGTGCATATTGTGAAGTCTGGTACTTTCAAAAATAGATTAACTAGAGCGCACATAGTACCATTTTGCAGAATAAAACCCACAGTGTAGGGATGAGAATCTACAAATGTAGATTATCAGAATGTCCAAAGCTCTGAGACTTTACAGTTTTTTATTATCTTTTCTGTTTGCAAGAGAAAGGTTTTGAGATTAACACAATTTTTTAAGCATTAGCCAATTAGCTTCACGTGCTCCTCAGAAAGGATATTGTGAGCGATAGCACACGCAGGGAGGAACTGAGAAGACGAAATTTGTCTCAGAGAGCAAAATAAAGTATTCATGTGACAGACAAACAAGATAAATGAAGAGCTTGCATATTTATTTCATGGAAACAAAACAATCCTTGCATTCGTCTCCAGCTCCTATAAACTGACTTCTCTGCTCTCCTCCGGTGCGTCTGGGAATGCTCTTGAGCTGAGGGTAGTTAGGACACAAATCAGAATTTTAAAAGGCTTGGGAGATGAAAGTTGAATGAAAAACTGGATCAATAAAAAATGACTTACCCACTTATAAAATGATTTTTGCATGCTATGAAACTCTAAAGAGAATGAGCTAGAAACTGAATGTATTATTCCCTTTCTTCTATAGTTTGAAATTAGTCTGCTTCCAATCATTTAGATGAGAGCATGGGGAGAAAGTAGGGAGATGAAATAAACAAATAATCCCCATCAAACCTCAAATGAGGGCTTTGATTAGGGGCATTTTCGGAAAAATGTGCAAGGTCGCTTATTTGTTAATTTGATTGGATCTATTAAAGAAAAGTCACACACACGCCATGGACTGAAGAGGCAAAGTGGTTTTGGAAGAGCAAGATACTTTTTTGCATACAAGACACAATAGCCTAGATGATGAAGGGATTAGCGGACATTTCCGAGCTCAAAGGGTTAAAGCTGTTTTTTGCTTTGCTAAGAAAGCGGCTAGAGCGTGAAGCTAAGAAACTTCCAAGCAGAATCTAACCACCTAACAGCAAATCAAACTCCACCCACACTAACCGCTGGGGGCTTCTCCCATGATTTCCCACCTACCTCCGCTAGCAGTAAATTGAAATGATTCGAGAGATTTTCCAGCTTGGCCCTGCTGATGACAAATTCAGAGAGCCCCCAGTTATAACCTTGTTATAAATTATGTTTAACTTTTGAACACAATTGGACCTGGATGGCAGTATTTGGAAGAACTTGGACAGGTTGCGGCGATCGCTTGGGACAAAAACTAAAAAAAAAAAAAGCTAACTAAGTTCTAACTACTACTAAAAGAAACAAATCTCAAACTGGCAACTTCTTCCCCTTGTCTCCACCTCCATGCAATGCAAAACTCAGAGGGTTAAAACAAAGCAAATAACTGAACACCAAATTCAAAAACAACGCACCTGCCCTGGATCACTGAAGCAAAATGTGTTTGAAGAAATAAGTGAAGGTCCCTTTAACATTTATTGTTTTCACACCACCAAGTCAGTGGAAAATGTTTTGAATGTACTGTTTTATGTGTCATTTGTTACGCAGGGTGAAGTGTGTATGAGCGTTTGAATGAAAGTTACAGGCCTGGATCATTTATCCTGTAGTATGTGTCCAGTAATGGTCCAGGCTGTGTTACTGATATGGGGTTTTGGTCTCCAATCTCTGGGGATTGTATTACAACAATGTCTTAAAGGGTCTTAACATGTTGCAGAGTGCAAAAAACAATCAGCCCCATGGGTCTCTCTTCAAGTACCTTAAATATATCATCATTATGGCATTTAGGGTATAAAGGAGTAGGAGTACGTAAGTTTTACTTCTTCCTTCTTCTTTTCGCAGATATAAATAGAGGTGTTTAAGTATTACAAATTATGGAGTTGTTTTTGTTGTTCATTTGTTTTTTCACCACTATTTTATTTTTATTTTTTACATGTTCGAAATAATAATAATAACAATCAATCCTGTAAAATTCAAAGAGCATGGGAAATCATCCGCATCTTTCAGATCTCAACAGTGCCATTAACCTGCATATTATGCTCATGTATGGACAAAAACAAAATAAGAGCACTAGGGTTATACTGTAATGGAAGTCGTCTGATCCAGCGGTGTTCTAGAGGAGAGCTGTGCTGCGGCGCCACCACTGTGTCACTGCATCTCATTCTTAAGCTCTTCTCCCATCTCCAACACACTGTGTGTGAGGCAGATCAGAGTGAGCATCTCTGGCCGACTGTGTGCCTGCTGACTAAATCCAAACCGGCAGCCATTACATGGACTGAATGGAGGGGAAAAGTCAGTGTCAAAAGTTTTCGGCAGCTCTGTCTGAGCCAAAACTCACTCAGATGTGTCCCCTTTTCCTTGCATCTTTCTCTCGCCTCGTGATGAATCTGTCGTTCCAGCTTCTCTGCTCTGCCCTTCCTACCCCTCGCTCTCCTATATTTCTTCTTTTTTATCCTTGACCAGCCATCGCCAAAAACATGGCAAGCATTTACCCACATCGTTCTTTAAAAAAGTGTTTCAGCTTTCTGATCCCATAAAGGACCTCCAATAGAAAATAAAGATTGCAAATAACCAGCAAAAATCAATTCCCGTTAGTTGTTCCCTTTAGCAGATGAGCAAGGAAGCGAATAAAGCTCCTAGAGGAATTGGAGCTCTATATCATCTTCTGGCGAGTCTGTTCCTCTGAGTTCTCTACTAGCATGGCAACCAGCTCTGAGTGAAACTACATGAGATGAGGAAGGAGGAATACACCGGGTCTCTGTGGCCTAAAAAGCAAGCTGGAGAACAAGGTTTAATGTTCAGTGTTTAATGGTCTGGTGTGAGCTCCCCCATTCCCTAATCAAAAGCAATCAAGTCTTCCCACTTGGTGTGGGGCCAGAGCCCAAATCAACATCTCCAGGCCAGGCATTAGTCCAGATCTGCTATTCATGAACTCAGCTTCATTTCAGAGATGCTCTCACGTCGGGATGCAGTGAACAGAGAGTAAATCCGTCTGAGTCTGTCTTTCACCAACCCTATGATGAACTTCGTATCCCTCTAAGATCCCATCTTCTTTTCTCATCTGAGCTCTCTGTACTATTATGGTTATATTTCAGCGAAGAAGGGGGAAACTTTATGCGTTTTAACGTGCTTGCTCATGAATAGAAAAATGGCAGAGAGAAAGCATCTGTAGCTGGAAAGAAGTTCCATTTTGCTGTTATTTCATGGTTCCCTACCATGAAATGGCCTAAAAACAGCACAGTCACAGCTGGAGTAGCTAAAAAGAGAGAAGATTGCCCCTAGCTACTGTTGATCTGGTAGGGGCAGTTTTGGATATTACTAAATATCAAAGATATACATTAAGTTATTAATATAACTTAAATATATTAATATAGATAAATATGCCAGGACAATAACCAGACGTGAAAACAATGTCAAAGAGTGGTTTGACAACCTATAAAAGCCAATATTTGAAGAAACTGTTCAACAATAGCTGGTACAGCACAATACCCAAATAACTACAAACAACTGCTCTTTAAAAGTTATGGTAGGATTTTTTTACCCTTAGCGTAGGTCAGTGATCAACAACTTCAGCCATAACCACTGTCATGTACTGTAAGCACAACAAAATCATACAACAATCAGCAAGCATATGTGGCAAAGAGCTTCTTTGCCATCGCAGGCTCGACTGTTATCAGTGTTGACAACATCATGGAAGGTCAACAAGTGACCCTGGTGCATCCATAGTTTAACAGAAACTAAGTCGTCAGGACAATTAACCCTAAAATCAGTGAGGTTGAAGGATTAGGACAAAATCCTCACAAGATGGTGGAGCACAGCTGAGATAGGCTACACTGTGGGTTCAGATGTATATTTAGGCGGTGTTATGCGTGTTAGTTTAGGAAGAAAAGCACACAAGCAGATACACACCAGTCAGCCATAATATTATGACCACTGACAGGTCAAGTGAATAACACTGATTATCTCGTTATCGTGGCAAGTGAACATTTTGTCCTCAAAGTTGATGTGTTAGAAGCAGGAAAAATGGGCAAGCGGAAGGATTTAACTGACTCTGACAGGGGCCAAATTGTGATGGCTTGGCGACAGAGTCAGAGCATCTCCAGAACTGCATCTCTTGTGGGGTGTTCTCAGTCTACAGTGGTCAGTACCTATCATATGTGGTCCAAGGAAGGAAAAGCGGTGACTTGGCAACATGGTCATTGGCGGCGAAGGCTCATTGATGCATGTGCAAAGGCTGGCCCGGGTGGTCCGATCCAACAGACGAGTGACTGTAAATTAAATTGCTGAAAGTTATTAATCAGAACGGGACCACGGAGTAATGGAAGAAGGTGGCCGGGTGAGTTTGCGTGGCTTACCTGGGGAACACATGGCACCAGGATGCACTATGGGAAGAAGGCAAGCCAACGGAGGCAGTGTGATCCTTCTGATAGTGGTTCTGCTTGGAAACCTTTGATAATACTTTGATACTTACCGCCTTTCTAAACATTTCTGCAAACCGTAGACACGCTTTCATGGAAACAATGAAATTCCTTGATGGCAGTGGCCTTTCAGCAGGATCATGTGCCCTTTTACAAAGCAAACATGGTTCAGGAATTGTTTGAGGAACACAACAACAACTTAAAGGTGTTGACTTGGCCTCCAAATGCCCCAGATCTCAATCCAATTGAACATCTGTGGGATATACTAGACTAACAACTCTGATCCATCAAGGCCCCTCCTCACAACTTACAGGACTTAAAGGATCTGCTGCTAACATTTTGGTGCCAGATACCAAAGCACACCTTCAGAGGTCTAGTGGAGTCTATGCCTCGATGAGTCAAGGCTGTTCTGGTTATCAAAAGAGGGACTGGGAATGTTAGACTGGTGGTGATAATGCTATGGCTGATCAGTGTTAGAGCCTGGTTGTCGCGGCTAGATGCAATGTAATTACCACTTTATCACGATCTATAGCCTAATAATCCAGCTGGATCCTTTCCTACTCGGATCCTGAACCTTGTGGCGGCAGCAGAAGAAAAAAATTAGTGTATAGAAAGAGCGGCGTGTCAAAAGCTATCCTTTTCTCTATAAAGAAACAGTGGAATCTGTATCTTTCATCTGAAGGTATGAGACCGTTGTCTTGTGTATAACAATCTCCTTTGGGATCCAAAAGAGATCGCTAAAAAGTAAACAAGAAGAAACAGAAAAGAAAACCGTCTATACTGGTGCGGAGAGTTAAAACACTCACCTAGGGAAGCAAAGTTCAGCCCTGAGAGTTACCTCCTGTGGAGCGTTCACATTTTATGCGTTTAGTGACGTCATGGCCGTCCCGTAGGCTCTCCTGATGGGGTCTGCCAGTAGGAATCCAGTATTTGAATTTATGTTTATCTCACGCTGGTGTGAATTAATGGGGCAGAGAGATTTTGCTTTGTTAAGGCTTCTGGCCTTACATGTAGGCCACTTCGTTGTTTCCCACAACATGAGGTCCCAACACCATTATGCAATCTCCCTGGACATTATCACCTGTTTAAGATATGCATAGAGAAGTAGGATCAGAGATAGAGCTCCAGAGTTCTGCAATTCACTGTCATAATCTCAGCGCCCTCAGCTGCCTTCAAGTACCTCAGGGCTCCATGCTGCCTCACAAGGCTTTCACTCTGACTTCATGCTGAATTTGGCCCCTCATCTCCATTGTCAAACACAATTAATTCATAGTGTTCTACCCAAACCACCCCTTCTGAGTAAAAAAAGCAAAACGCTCTTAATTAGCAAAGAGAGCCTTGTGCCGAGGAGATAACTTGGGAACACTTCTTAATCGACTTTGTCAGCGTCCCACCCCACCCCCACTGTGCTCCAGTCTTCTTCGACTTTCTCCCTCTGTATCCCTTTTTTCTATAAAAAAGAAAATGGGAATAGGAGGAGTTCTTGTTTGTTGATACAGACACTAGAAATTCTGCAGGCGAACGAAGGCTTTGTGAACACAAACCCATAAGACTGCGCGTCCAAACAGTCCAGCTTTCCGTTCTGCACGTCACAAAGCAGTGTATTGACAGAGGTGAATTCTGGGCCATCCCTCCCACTCTGCAGCTCAGCTAAGAGAAAACATTTCAGATAGAAGCTTCTTGCAACCATATGGCATCCCTCCTCTCTGTGAGATAAGGAGGATGAGAGAGGCGTAATGATGACGGTGGAGGGAGAAAGATACTGCTCTCCCCAGCTGCAGTCCTTCATCCCCCCCCCCCCCCCAACCCACAATCTCCCTATGTTTCACTCTTACAATCACTTCCTCCATGGTATGTTGCTCACAGCCAGGGCCTCCCTGGTGAGAGCTGAGGCTTGTGAGAGCATAGTATCAAGCAACAGTCCTCTCCCCTCCTCTCCACCTGCAATCTGGGGGTTGTAGCAGACATTCAGCCATCATTTTACAGCCTCCGACAAGCAATCTGTGCATTAGCAAGCCGAGCGTGGCCCAAGCCCAGCCCACTGCCTGGCTTGGCTCGGCTAAGCTAGTAATTACCGACCACAACTCATCTGAGACAAGCCATTTCTCTGTCTGTTTAGAAAAAAAGTCGAGGAGGATGGTGCATCGATGCAAAGCTGCAGCTGGAAACTTGCTATTACTCCTGTTACTGCAACAGCTTTTAGAGCGATTTAATTTTGGCTGAAGAAGTAATGTAAATAGAATTGTGCTCTCTATTTGTAACTGACACCAGACAAGAGTGATGCAACAAGTACCCAACTAATGAAATCTTTTAAATCTGCAAATGGGTCTTTCATTAGAAACATCCTCAGGCAGACAGGAAGGGATTTTACATTTCCTGCAACAGATTGTTGTTAGTAAAAGCAAAGCATGACAATATAGGCAAAGAAGAGAGAGCCACCTTCAGAAAGTTTCAGTAAAACCACACAGAGAAAAATCAATTCTGTTTTTTGTTATGATAATAACACTGTACTATTACTTAAAGCAATTGCTGAGATCTGTGAACACAGCAACATCATATATAAATAAAAAACATGCATCGTTGTACCTAAATATAAAACCAATCCACAAGTAAGTATTTCTGACGCACACACAAATATTTCTTGTTTTCAATAAATGTAATAGATATCCACAAATATATGTATTTGAAAGGATTTGCAATTTCCATCAAAAACATCTTGGGATCTTAAACCACGTAGTTTTGTTGCATTTACCTAATGCATCCTGCATTCTGCATCCGTTTCACAACATTAACCGTGTGTTTAACATCACGTGACTTACTTCACATCCTTCAGGTCCAGTACAGATGTCATATATGTCGTTTAGGGAAACTGTCATATGTTGTCATGGGAGGCATTGACAAATGACCTGTTTTGTCGTTCTGGTATGAGGACATGTTGCTGTGTAAATCTATACCCACTTCCTCTATATGAGCATCAGGGATGCAGTCATAGATACAGGAGAAAGCTTTGGCCTCAGACAAAGACAGGTATATATCATTAAACCCTGTCATTGCAATATGGTTAACCATATGATTAACTGACTGCTCTTGAAAATGTGTTTGGAAACCTAGGGGGACTCACCTGGCTTTCGGTATCCTCTCTGCGGAAAGCACTTTAGTGCACTTTCTAGTAACTCTTTTTGCTTTCTTTTGCTATTGGTCTTGTCATCCTCAGCCACCTCTCTTTCACTGCGTGATTTCTCTTGTTTTTTTTTTTATCAAGCCTGTCATCAACTCCCTCCGTCCCTCCATCCATGCTTCACTTTGACATTTTATCCTCGTGCAGGCTCACTCTCTCCAACTCGTCTGTCATCCTCCCTTGCTCATGTCATCTCCCATGTCCCCATTCTCTCAGTCCCTGTCCAACCTCTTCTAGCTTTATCGTCTTTCTCTCTCAAGCGTTCAATAGATAACTCAGGAGCTGCCCTATGGCCAGAACATAAAAGTAAATTACTTATTACGTATCACTTATTTTAATTGTGGTGATTTACTTGAAACTTTATCGTTATAGTTACAGTCAGTTACAATTACTGTAGAGCCTGTGATTTGGGGCACTGCTGCTGAGGAAAGTCTCATGAGAAAATGGCATGCCTATGGGGGGAGGGGCACTGGACACTAGATTCCACTATGCATTCTAGATTTAAAAAATAAATGCTTTCCCTCAGCTGTACAGAGTGTGCTGTGACATGCAGGGATCATTACCGCAATGATTCTGCAAGGAAATCAGAGCCAGAGAGCTCCTCCATGACACCTGCTAGGCCAGTAATCAGCCAGTAGGCCCCCCCATGTGATCCAGCCAGAGGTGGTGTGATTGCAGATGATAATGCTTCTTTTACCCAGATGCCCTATTTACATTTGCATTTAGGGCACTTACGGTAAGTACATATTTAAGCAGCAAAGAGAGTACAACTCCCAGACATAATACTATGTTTTCCAGGCTGCAGGACAGGAGCAAAGATTTCCCAAGCTAAGGCATCGCTGAACCATGGTTTCTTGTCAGGGAGACACACAGTCTGCACCTATCTCCATTTGCATGATTATAAATAGAATATATGTTTGACTGCTCAGTCCTCCTCAGGCTGCTACTCCACTTATTTATATTGTAAATAATTGCTGGCTAGCTGTCTCTGGCCAATCTCATAGTCAAACGTTGCATCTAGGAGAGGGATAGACTTATTCTCGCTGCACACTAGAGGATTTTCAAATCTTAACCGATTTTTTTCAAATTTTGGATACCCCTGCCATAACAACAGATATAACCGATTTTTTTGATATTTTAATTTTAAGAACGCATACACCTGACAGTCAACTCAAGTTGCAGGACTTGACTTGCATTACATTTATACAACATAAACAACATTTTTTGCCGTTTACCTGCCATGTACCCAGGTAGCTAATGCTAGCTCGCAACTTGCCGAATAAAGCTGATTCTGATTCTGTCACAGGCAACCTAGGAGTACCTTGGAAATACTCAGATGGCAAGAGTTTGGCCCAGACTAATATATCTCAACAACCATTATAAGGATCGCAGTGACATTTTTGTACTTTTGTTCATTTTGTAGACATTCCTCAGGATGAATTATAATCACGTTGATGATCCGCTCACTTCTCATCCAGCGCCATCATCAGGTCAAATTAGTTGTCCAATACTTTGGTTTATGACCAAACACCTGCTAAACGAATGAAATTACCATCAGCCTCTGCTGTACTTTGTATTTTTTGGCCATATTGCTCAACCCTAATAGGTAGAGAGGCCAATCGATAGATGGGTGGATAAACAGATAGAAGGATAGATGTATCAAGCTTGAGTCTCAGCTCAGTGTCTGCAACAGAGGCCTGATCATTCCGGTCTCTGCACTGCGGTTAATTAAGGAATTGTGTACGGCTGTGAATGCCTGTTATTATGAGTGGCTGGCTGCCTGCCATCCCCCATCCATCCCAACCTCCTTATCCCCCCCTGCCCGGGCCCCTCCCATCCCAAGCCTTTGTCCATTAATGCTTATCACCTTAACAGGCCTGGAGAGAGAGGCGAGGCAGCAGCCACCCAATCCCACCAAAGTGATCCAATAGACCCTCATAAAGGTGCAAACCCCACGTGCAGAGCTGTTCACTACAAACACACAGAATAAGCTGTCGAAACACACATACACACACAAAGGGAAAGGCGTATGCAAATAAATGTTGGGCAAACACACACTACTTGAAAAGGCCAACTATAAGGCCATTTCACTGACATATTTCATGAGTTATGTACATCCGCGCACACCCTGTCCTCCGCTCCAGCTGTGTCATATTAAGCGCTGTGATTGCTTGTCATGCAGAGGCTTCTTTAACCACCCTACCACCCCTCCACCTCGCCCCGCTAATGCCCGCCACCTAAATTGGCTCTGAAACCGCATGTCACTTTTGATTTGACCCGGCAGACCCTGAAACAATAACTTCATCAGGCCCTGTTAGAGGCTCATTCTGACCAGACAGCTCCAAAACAAACACTGATTTCCCTTCATCTAGTCTAGAGGGCACCTTCTTATTCGCTCTGTCTGTCTGTCTCGGATGGATGCATAAATGGCCATCACACTGCTCTCCTGTGCTCAAGGCTCGTCTTCCTGCACTATTTTTTTGTATTTTTTTTAACAAAGGACATCATCACATGCTGTAGTAGCCATGGAGGATTAAATAGGTCAACCCACCGGTGGTTGAACTTGAAATATGTCACTATACTCCGATTAATGTGCACTGACTTTCAGAGGGTATAACTGATCCCCCCAACTCTGCATTATAATATACTTATGACTGTGTCACTGGCTCAGAGTGTAACTGTAACACCAACACTTAACTCCTCAGGAGTAAACTGTCCTGTCTAAACAGATCATCTTCTGACTTGGAGCTGCTGCTCACTCTCAGGGAAAGTCAGGGGGTTTTAAAGGAACTTGAGCTGTTTGGTAAACCAAGAAGACTGATAGCATTTGAGAGTAGAGCTGATGATGTGTGCCCTCTGCTTCTCTGCTCTCCATGACCCTTTGCTAGAGAGTGGGGGGCTGACTGGGGCCGCTTGAAATGAGAGACCCTCTGGGCTGATGTGTGGGTGTGCATGTATGTGTCCTTTTGTCAAGGACATTGGAAGAGTAATACAGGGGTTGAGGTGGGCCGAGTCTATTAAAGTGTGATAAGTGTCATCATCCATGATGTTTCAAGGTTCTCTGTGTATGTACATAAGCATGGTTATTCTCCTGTGTTTTCTTTGCTGATGTCCACAACTTGACAGTCTGCCCCTTTCATCACTCCCACACACAAAACATGCTCAGTGATAATGGAGTGAGACTTAGCTATTATGTCAACAGTGCATATGCCAGACGTTAAGTCTCATCATTATGAAGTTAGGGGACGGGGAGTGTGTCCCTTGTGGGGCCCTGACGGGCCTAATGATCTGATAATGGGATGACACATGTGAGGGCCCATCACAGAGTAATATATATCTCTCCAGCACTGAACATGTGGTTTTGCAGAGACACACATGCATGTGCCATAATAGGCATTATTTGTCTGATAGTCCCACCCACCGGGGTGTTACACATATGTCAGTACGAGTGCACCCATATAGATGGAGAGTAAATCATAATTACAGTGATGAAGTACCCTCTCAGCTCTCTTAATTGAAAACAAATGGGACCCAGGCACTGTCCCTAGTGTTTCCACGCTGATGAGTAGAAGGCTGTCCTCACTGGCTTGCAATCCCACAGAGAAAACAATTGCAACTTTCAAAAGACATTCAGAGAACTCATTCGTCATCATTACACACAATTACAGACACAATTCAGAGGTCTGTAGAATGACATCTCTAGATAGTCTGTATTTTGCTTTCCAATGCGCACGTTTGTGTAGTAGGCTATCTCTTTCACAAACAAATATTCCCTTTCATTCCTCACAAGGACTGACCTATCCATAAAAAAGCTTTTTGGCTGCTTCCTTCCTTCTCCTTGAAGTAATTCCAAGGAGAGCCTGGATGCAATTATGGGGTTTAAAAAAAATGAAACCAAACTGACATCAGCTGGAGAAAATGCAAGGAGAAAAACTACACCTGTCAGACCGCCCCCTACTCCACTCCTTAACCACAAGTCCCGGTAACACATTAGTATTGGACCCTGGTTAAATGATTGACCCTATCCTCCCTCCATCCATCTATCTATCCAGATGAATGATAATGACCACAGAGAGGAACACCCCCTGCTGAATAAAACATTTCCTTCCAATGAGGATCTTATTTCCCTCCTTTGGGTGGCAGAGCGAGGCGACATTTTTTCCGCTGGCAGAGGTACTTTATCATTGTGCAGCTCAGGTGCATTGGAGGTCAATGACACAGGCCTAGCATTGTTCTAATATATTCCATCTCAGGGCAAATGAGATGCATTTCTCTGTGAACCTTCAGTCTCAGGGTCAATCCAACTGCCCCTGCAATTTATTTGACTGCCAGATTCAGGCTGCCTTTCTGAGAAAGTGGCACGTGCCCTGCCCCATAATGGCTGCAACTGCTGCAAACCAGGGTCCAATCTCCCTAAAGTGTTGCCCAGGAAATCCCATGTGATTGAAACAGTCCCTCTATCTCCCCTGTTTCACACTGTGCCTGTGTATTACTTTTGTGTTTCATGTGCAAGCTCACCCAGAGACCATGACTAATTTGTATTTTTTGCCCTTTCTCTCTTTTTATATCCCTCTCTCCATGGTTTCTCTTCTTCTATTACCTCCTCTTCCTCTCTCTTCTTCGTCATCTTCCTTATCTCTAACATATCAGGTCGCCAGCTGACCATCTTCAACAGCCAGGCGTTCATCAAAATTGGTGGCAGTGGAGAGAAGGGACGCCACTTCCAGGGCCAGATCTCAGGCCTGTACTACAATGGCCTGCAGGTGCTCAAACTGGCAGCCGAGGGCGACCCCAATGTCCAGACCCAGGGCAACCTGCGGCTGGTGGGTGATGTGCCCTCGGTGCTCACTACTGACACCACCTCCACTACCCCACTGGCTGATATGTCCACCACAATCATGGAGACAACCACCACCATGGCTACAACCACCACCCGCAAACAGCGCTCTACTATGAGGGACAGTGTCACACAGGTGAGCAGTCATGAGTTTGTGATCCAAGCTTGTTTCTAGGACTCATGCTGTGAAGCTAAAAGAACACTCTAGCTTAAAGAAGGCAGGCGTTTTTGAGTCATTGAACCAGGGAGATATTGCCAGTTACTTTTAATTGGCTTTCTAAAGTTCCTCCAAAATATTTGAAAGATTAAACAGCATGGCCAAGTAACCAGATGGCCCTCCTTGGACGAGTGAATGTGCATTTCAAAAGAAATCATACGTCAGCTGCAAGGTCAAACTGTCACATACTCAGCACTGTCTCGTGTGTGAGCCACCCCTTTATAGCCCTTAGCCACATTCAGATGTTGAAACAGCCCTGAGAGGGAGACACATAGCAGATTTGTGTGGCTAGACTTATTAGACCAATCAACAATGCAGTTTTGATTTCCTCTAAGAAGATATGGCAAACTCCTAGATGTGTTCGGATGCTTGAAATTACAGCACATCCAGACAGCTCAGCATAGACTGGAGGAGGGGAGGAACATAATGAAAAAGGAAATCCTTTGGCAGCAACAGCACAATCACTTAAGTTGCAATAAATGTACAAGGTAAAAGGTTGTTTATTAGTCATTATACCGCACAGGGCTGCATAAACAAAACAAAATTTGTAGTTCCTTTCTACACACACAACATATAAGTGTAGGCCTATATTAAAATATGGTAACACATTAAATCAAATAAAACAATATACAGTTATTTATATAGATACATGTATCCACTCCGAATATTCCACAGTGAATTTGCATCTGGGGTGAAAGTAAACAGCAGCAACCAGATGATAATATGAAAGTTTCATCTACACAATAAACAGTCTGACATTTGGGAAACAGAGTCCATCTTGACTGCGTTTGAGCACCAAGCATCATCGATGTAACACCTCCTCTCATCTCGTCGGAGTCTCGCGCCGACAGCTCGTAAACACGGACCACCTGCCGAGTGCTTGTTGATGGGGCAGGTCTCTGTAACGATGTGGCCACAGCAGTCTCTGAATTCCGTTGCTTGGTCAACATGAGTCCCATTTTGTCCAGACCAGATCTTTCAGAGCAGAATTACATCCAAGCTGGGCCAGCATGGCTCCTCTCCTGGCTCTCTTTTCCTCTCCTCTGAGCTATCACCGCACCCGCTGTGGCGTCTGGTCTGGTTATTTGGGCTAGGTGGAACGTGGTCTGCTGCTCTTTAATCCAAAAAAAAAAACCCCGTCTTCATCGTCCAATGACTCTGTTTATGTCATAGGTAACTTGTTTTGGTAATAAAGCCAGACAAAATACATAAAAAACAAAAAAAAAGTTTGAAGGAGCTTTGACTCACACACACACACACGTGAAAGGCTTATGATTGATGGTCAGATAAGTATCCACATTGGCTATGAGTAGCCATCTCCACCATGGTTAGCAACAATTAACAAACAGTAGGGCAGCACCGTTGCCCACATATTGGAAGATGGAAGAGGCGGGTCATACAGGCCCACTACGCTCATAAAAACACCTACTAACAGGCTCCATGTGTTCCAGGAGGGAATATTCTCTAGTTCACTCCCAATATCATTAGCTGCACGTTGTGCAAAAAGACTTTTGTGTGTGATCCAAGTTGTCACAGAAAGAGATACAAACATCTCTTCCATGTCGATGCTGGCTGTACGTTATGTCAGCTATTTCTATGTATTTGTACTCACTTTGTAACTACTACTTGAAAGCTGTTTTCTATTAAAAAAAAATTTCCATCTTATACTTTAAACATAAAACTGTCCAACAAACTTTTATGAAGGAGCAGGAAACACAAAGGCAAGGTGCCAATTACCCGCGCATTTCACTTATTCAGTTGTGTTCATTAGCGCGATTCATGTCGACATAGCTTGTCGGAGATCACTCGTGCTCGTCCCTGACAACCATGATCAGCAGATTTAGAATATATTTAGACCGGCTCCCTCTTTGTCCCTTTATCATCGTCTCAAACCTTAGCAGATTCCACCCTTTGAAAGTCCTATCTGTCTCATTTTGAATAAACGCTGCAGCACCAATTAGAGAGAAGTCAAGGTGAAGTTGTTGATGGCACAAGTAGGCAATTCACGCCACTTTGTGATGCAAACACCCCGTTCAAAGAATATGGAATTTAGAATGTCGGTTGTGCATCAAGTCCTGTTTGTTTGTTGTTTGCTTTCTTCTTCGTCTTGTACATTTAGAAAGAATCACTTAATGAAGCCTCCGTAGCCTCATCAAAGTATGGTGCTATGATGCCAGCTGACAAAAGACGTGAAGGCTGCCGTGTTCACAAATGTTCACCCAAGAACTTTCTTTCAGTAATGGTTGAGACAGCCATGTTATTACAAGCAAGTGAACATTTTTGGACTTAAAAGGTCAGTCAAAGCTCCTTTACAGACAACACTGTCTCCAGCGTGCCCACTTGGCATGACTCATTTAGATGAATGGTCCGTGGTTTAGTGTTTCTGCGTCTTCTCTCTAAACATGAGATCAATGGAACCTGACTCTGTAGCCATCCACTCAGTTCAATATCATATCTCTGGCCTCCAGACTTCTTGGCGGAAACACTCTTCCATGTTCAGCGTATAACAAGCTTTTATAGCAGCGGTCTGTGATGTGAAATTGGCAGCCATAGACGTTCCAGATAATTTATCAAACAGGGCGTTTGATGAATTATCTGAAACCATTTTAGGATAGCAAAAGACTGCGAGTGTTGTCTGCTTCTCTATTGTTACAAGCAGCCTTAATGTGTACTGCATTTGCTGACTGACGTTTATGTTTGGTCATAAAAAAGCAGAGTCCCACCTTTGGAGTGCTTTTTATTGCTATGAATCTATTTTCACCTTTTTCTTTGTTATTATTACGTACCGAGCTGAACATAGTATATTGACACAATAGCCCAACATAGCATTAAGGATATGTGCATGAGAATGAATAGATATTACCAATAAGTCACTCATCTACATATTTTAACAGTCAAGGAGGCAATATTGTACAAATATGTCTATTTGTACAGATGGTCCCAGTGTGACTGAAGATTTTTTATCTTACTTGAGGTGTCTGGCAAGCTTCCCCCCTCGATAATGAGAAAAAATAAAACAGACATGGTTGGGTGAAGAAAGGGAAAAGAGTAACTGTTGTTCTAAAATTGCTTGAGTAGACAGTTGTAGTCACAGTCGTAGTAGTCAAATTCAGCACAGCCATGAAAGGTTGAGGATTACATTGATTTTTAACAGCTGAGAAGCAGCAGACGCTGTATGAAATCTTTTATATTTTGTCTTCTAAACACTCTATGTCTGGTATGTCTGTCCTGGGAAAAAAGCCTGTGGTGCACAGGAAGTATTGTTGTTTGTTTTTATATTCATGGCAGCAGCAGCAGTTTGGAATAAATAGAAGAAAAATGGGTATTTAGCATGAGCAGTGGTGTGTATCGTAGCTGAACACACGGGGAAAAAAAGCAAAACTCACGTACGGTACAACTTAAACTCAATCAGAATCACAGATTCAGGCCGTAAATAGCACCATGACTGGTGAGGTTCTTTTACAGTAGATAGACAAAGTGTTGAACCACACTTAAACACAGCATTATAAATTTCCATTTAAGCTAGGGTAGGCAATGTTGGAGAACTAGCAAGAGAGAGCAAACTTTTGAAAGTATCCAACCAAAAGAATCGCACACCTCCTGTCAGGCTTCCTTCCAAAGCCACTTCCACGAAACACATTTTCATGTGCAATGAGTGCACAGGCAGAGGGTAGGTAGGCAGGTAGGTAGAGAGCCCTTATGACTTTTACAGTAAAGGTTAAACATAAAGTTATCAAAGAAATGTACCCTGTAAGCTGCCCTTTAATCTCTAGTATCAGTTATATTAGTCACATAGCAACCCAGTCTCACATCAATATGTGTAATAGCTACATTCATGCAGAGCACAAATTTATTAGTTTCACAGTAATGGCTTTAAATTTGCTGAGATGCCTAATTTTTTGGCCTGTTTTTTTCAGACACCAAACAATCTGGCCCAACTAAATCTCCCCAGAACACAAATATTTCAAATATTGCAAGGAAACCACCAAGTCACATGGTGGTGGTGTTGGCCTGCCTTGACCACAGTGACTGATTGAAAACTACGGAAAACTCTGACAATGTATAGACTGAGTGGACACAGCTTGGCCATAGAAACAGGCTGCCACAGGCAGAACAGGCCACCCAGGGAGGCCTGGCTGGGTTCACTTTGTTATAAAAGAGAGGTTGAAACAGAATCTCACTTCAATTCAGTTCAACTGAATGTTATTTATATAGCGCCTTTTCATAACAGAACTCATCTCATTTAACTTTTCATATAGAGAAGGTCTAGACTGTACTCTTTGTAATAATATTTACAGAGACCCAACAGTTTTCACCATGAGCAAACACTTGGCAACAGTGGCAATGAAAAACTTAACAGGTGAGCAGAACCTAGACTCAGGGTGGGCGGCCATCTGCCATGGCCGGTTTGGGGGAAGAGGCAGAGGGAGAGAGAGAGATGAACACAGTAGCCCAACGTAAGCTCCACATAGAAAACAATAAATAAACAATAGTAATGGTGGGAGTGGTACAGATATAAAATCACCAGCTACAATTAAAACACCATCCGGTTGTTTTGTCATATAACTGCTGATGACCTCACACAGTTCCTGTTCTTCAGTTTTTAAATTGGGAGGAATATAAACAGCAACAAAAACTGGTGAATTCTCTGTCTTAACAATATCTTCACAATAAAAATTCCACATTTGGTAAACATTGTTTATCCACTCTGACTGTGTTTGAGCACCAAGCATCACTGATGTAAACGCAGAGTCTCGTCAGGCCGTACTGGAGTCTTGTGTTCTGTCAGTGGAGAGCAATAGCTTGACCCTGGATGTCGGGTCTCAGTCAAGATAAGAAAACAGCAAGATTTCCTGTCGCCTTTTTATTTTCCTGCAACCGGACATTAGCCTGAAATAGGCTGGGTAGCGGAATAGCCTTAGGTCTGATCTGGGTTAGCTCAGCTCTTATCCCTGTTCGTCTCAAGGTCCGCTGCACTCAGTCTGATCCCTGCACTTCCTTTTCTGACGTTGATGAGCATATTTTTGTCATAACTAATCATGTTTCAGTAATAAAGGTTTTTTTCAAATAACACAAAATGTAGCGACGCTTAAGGCAGCTGCTGGCCGCCACATCTGCATCTGCCACCATTGCAATGATATAAATACACACATACATATATAATATATATATAGTCCTATGGGTAGTTAATAATCCATTCTAAGGTGCCTGTGGTGTAATTTTGTGCTTAAGCAAACATAGTAATAGCATTATAAATACCGCAGTGGGCGAAGCTAACAGGAACTATGGTGCTCTAATGAATATCTTCACCTGCCAAGATACAACGGAGACAGGAGACAGGCCAGGGTGGCGGAAAGCAAGTGAGCGGAAACCCAAATTTCAATTTCTCCAACAGCTCTGAGCTACCCGCCTAACTGTAGCTTTGATCTTAGAGGAATTATGTGCTTTGATGCTTAGAATAAAAGATCTACCTTTTGATGTGTGTGTGGGGGTCTGATTTTTTTGTAGCTGGTGATTTTTTTTTTTTTTCTTCCCTTCACCCCTTGATACTGTGGATTTCCATGAAACAGTTGGAGTCATCACTTGTCACGCTCTGACGCAGATTTGGTGTCAGGGTGTTATAAAACTAAGAGCACAAGCTACGCCCTTGCCACTGCTGCCTTAAGTCGAGAGAACTCCCAGGTGTGTGTGCGATCTCTCTGATTAGTTTGGCTGGATGCAAGACGGTTCAAAGTTGTCTCATTGTGCAGTTGGATGCTGATGAGAAAAGTTCTGCCCGGGTCAAACTGGGGTTCGGAGGTACTCCTTCAGCTCTCCTCCAGCGGTTCTCAGCAGCACACTGGGTTAGTGGGCCTCATATGACAATTTTCCATCCAATAAATTACACACACACACACACTGCCATCGGCAATTATTGATGTCCAGGTTGCTTAATTTAAAGAAGTGCACATTTGAAAGGTTTCATTATGAACTGTTATACGTGGCGTTCGGAAAAGTGAAGCAGCTGATTGCATGGATGGAATAGAAATGTAAGTGAATGTCTGATGAAGATGCTGCAGGGAAACTGAAGCAGGATCATTAGGCCCATTTGGCAGAGCCAGGTGATGTGAATGCACTCTCAAACTCACACAATGTGATTAATAAATTATTACACCCATGCTGTGCATTACCAACAGAGAGAAAACGCTGCACGGCAGTGTGGCGCTTGAATCAATTATGCTGATAAAAGCCCCCCATTTTCAATCGGATGACCCCATCTTGAATAAAAACCAGAGGCTGGGAAGAGAGGAGGGGTGTCTGGGTGTCTAGACACGCAGCTGTGTGAGTCATGCAGTAGTGAGGACAAACCCTGGCTACTAAATTGGAACCACCTTGTCAGATTTAATCAGTTTTCATCTTGAGGCCCTGCTGCTGTACCGCTGCTGGACTTTTAAGCCCTGCACTGGCTCAAGCTCTGCACCTCTTTGATTGGCTAGTGTTTAGTCAGTACGACTTAGATATTTTCAGCAAATTTGCTACTGCTAAAAACTGCTCAACTATACATCTTCATGTAGTAACCGAAGAAAGATTTTTTACGTGCAACCTTTTTTTTTTTTTTTTTTTTTAAAGTTTGCCTCTCCTGTTTGCATTAGCTTGTGTGTAAGTAGGAACCAAAGACCTTGACTGAAGCTCACAGTCTTAGCCCTCTTTGATGCTCTGTGTTTTCTCCACACCAGTAAAATGTATCCTGACTCTATCTCCTCTGCTTTCTCTGTTTTTCCAGAATGCGGATGACCTCTTGGTAGCATCAGCTGAGTGTCCTAGCGATGACGAAGATTTAGATGAGTGTGAGCCTGGAAATGGTGAGTCAACTCAGGGAGTTCTGTCCTTAGTACTTGGTATCAAAAAGTGCAGAATAGAAACAAAAGTAGACTCACCTAGCATACTGCTACCTCCCTTACTCCACTTTTATATGACACGTTGTGACTGCACAGCCTTCTGTATGCGGCTCTGATTGGCCAGATGTGCACCCTTCCTTATTGGTTTTCAAAGCAGCAGGCAGTCGGCAGCGCTGTGGTCCATCAATTGCTCGGCCAAGTGGTAGAATCTGGCATTTCCCCAGCTGTTGCACCAATCTCCTGCCCCGACTTTAACAAGGCAGGACATTTTCAACATGGAAACGCAGCTTGTTCTGTACAGCACACAGCTGTAGCCTGGCAGGCCCGGTGGCTGAGGCACTGTTCGTGTGAACAGCGGGTCAAGTAATGTTCTGACACCATGACAGGAGGTGGATGTTAAAGGTTGTGTGTTTTACTCCCTGCCTCTGTGGTTTCTAGGTCCACTAAGCTGGCTATACTTGAAAACTGCCAAGAACCACGCACCATACAGTGAAGCAATGTGATTAAAATGACTGTCTACAGGCCTCCAAAAATTCTAGGAGACTAAATAAAGATATGCAGATTCACATTTAATGACATTTTATCCTGAAAGATCCTGTCTGACAAGATTGTTGTTGTTAAATGGCATTACAGATATAAATTACTCTGGTGTGGGTGGGATGAAAACCACAATGCCGCAAAGAAACCTATCATAAAAACAGTGCCAGTATATATGCAGTTATGATGCTCACTTCTAGGGAAAATAGAAGAAACTGTTGGAACCCTGTTAGTAACACAATCTAGCAACTTTGTTATAACCCAGCTTATTTTTAGATTTAATCTGTTACTATATATTTCATTTTTAGTTGAAGTCAGTGAAACAGAAGTTTGAGGATCTTTATCTTCAGTAATGTGACGTATGTCTGAGTGAACAGTAAAATATGTGAGGAGGGTTTATATACAAAAGGGATTTAAATTATGTCCTTAAAATTTGATTGGGCCAAGTAAAAGTGGGCGTGATTTAGCGCATGCAGCACAATGCGGAGTTGTATCTGCTTTTTTAATTTTTACAGTAAGGAGTTATGGAGCTCTCTATAGCTCGAAGTCCCTCGCCTGTTTGAGCTGTGAATAAGCTGTGAATTAATCAAATCTTAACCACGCTCTTTCGGCATTGTTGTATTTTACAGGAAGGGACAAGGTGTGGGATTTTGTTATATAAAAATACTTAAACTGATTTTTTTTTACCTGCTGTATGTAAACACACATGGAAACAAGAGATAACTGAATTAACACATGGAAACTAGATTAGAACTTGGAAAATAAGTTTTTTATTTTACTGTGGCTATAACAGGAAACCATGCCTACTCCTGGTCTTAAGTGTGTTCACATATTCTCACTTTGTGTGTTTTTACATATAAGCAGTGTTTATTAAGTGGGGAAACAATTCACTGATATATATCCTTTGACAGTTAAAATGCGCCTATATTAATATGCAGACCTGTAGATCAATCTATCTGTACCATGAACGGGTCGATGGCCCGATTCTGAAGTTTCAAATCGGTTGACTGAAGCTTTGTTGCTAAAAGCGTCTCCACTCTTGTAAAGCATCAGCGTGACTGTCACGCCTGCAGAATGTTTGCGTAAGCGTTGCTTACGAGGTAAAAACAAGAACAACATTACCGACGACGCAGACAAGGTCCACAGTGAGCCATCAAATCTAAAATCTAAAGTTTGGAAGATATGGATTTTATAAGAAGGAAAACTGTTCAAAACTCTGGCAATTTCTAAGGTCAGTTCAAGAGCAATTAAGTAGAGCAGTAGCACGACAAATCACGTGGTGAGACGGCATGGTGAAACCTCTGCTGGCCATGAGGAATCTGTGGAACTTAGCACTGCTAGCACAAGCACACGCAACACAGCGATATTAAACACTTTTTTCCAGCCACCACTCTGCGAGGTCTAAAGTAATCACAACATCTGTAGCAGTGTTATTGCTATGGACTTATGACCTTACCTTACAGTGTAGTTGAGAGTAATGGTTTTCATGACATATGTGAGAGCCAAGGTACAAGACCCCAAGTAGTCAGTATTTAAATGAGGGCCAGAGGTGTTTATCAAAGTAAAGAACTAAGTTAAAGAAGAACTTTCAAATGCAGAGTAAGTGGTAATAATAACCAATGCCTGGAACTGATTCAGCGCACCACATCTCTCCAGGGGTAAAGGGTAATTTCGGTATTAATAAACCTCGGCCCTATTTCCACCTATTTTGGTGTTGAAATGACTAGTAGGTAGAAAAGGTTTTGGAATCCTTGCAGCGGATGGCTTCAGCCAGCAGCAGTGGCTGCGACGAATTCCTTCGAAGCGTCTTTCTTCGGTGGACGTAATTCTGACGGGCGAAATTCCCCCGAAGGAATATGTTACAGTAAATTCCAAGATGATCCTTTATTGAGTCACGTCTTACAGATGAGAGTATTCAATGAATTACACACAGGGGGAAAATAAGTGGTTTATTGAAAGAAGCATGTGTTAACTGGAACACTGCTGATAAAGAACGAGCGGTGGTGACAACATGATTGTAGCTGGAGAAGAAGAAGAGATGACCCCCCGCCTCCTTCGCCTCGGGTGTTTTGCTCACACATAAAATCATCTGCCCTCACAGAACGCCTTTCAACTGCAAATTTGCCGGGGAAGAATGAGAAGGATGGTTGGGTTTTCATACATAAGAACTCCTACGAGAGAAACGGCAGCACCTTGCTTAGTCCTCCCACAAGCTCATTTAAGATGTGTCAAGCCATGAATCATTTTTGGAGCAGCAGCCTGCAGTTTTTGTCACACTCATGTCAAGGGAGGTCAAGTTCAGGAATTGTAATGTACTGAAGGCTTAAAACAAACAGCCATTACACTGTGACCACTGACAGGGGAAGTGAATAACCCTGATTATCTTGTTACCATGGCACCTGTCAGTGAGTGGCATTTATTAGACAGCAAAGCGGTCACAATGTTATGGCTGATCGGTGTATGTTTTGTTTTTTTTAGAATATTTGACGTATTTCTCTCCCTGCCAAAGTAAGGCCCCTGGGGATAAGTATGTGAGACAGACTTTAGTTTATAGTAATAATCTCAAATGTTTATTTTTGTCTGTGTTTATTGAAAAAGTACTGAACACAATGACACGTGATTCTAAAATTATTCCCATTTTTTCCTATTCCACACATTAACAAAAATACTTCCCTGGAAGTCCTTTTATGTAATATATCTTTTTGAATCAAAGCAATGCCACTATTATGGTAAAAGAATATCATTAAACAAATGGGGTGGTGATGGAGCAGTGGATAAGACGCGTGCCCTCGGTGTGAGAGACCCAGGTTCAATTCCCCACTATCACACATCCACTAAAGTGTCCCTGAGCAAGACATTAACCCCTAGTTGCTCCAGAGGCATGCGACCTCTGATATACTTAGCAATTGTAAGTCGCTTTGGATAAAAGCGTCAGCTAATTGAATAAAACGTAAATGTTACACCTGTGGTAGGTAACGCAGGAGACAGCAACATTTTTGAAGTAAGCCCTTCCCCCAAAACACATATACAAGCGCAATGAGTGCACGGACAGAGAGCACACAGGTAGACAAGGCAGGTAGGCCATCCAGTCATTTCATTGGCCAGGCTTATTGCAGTCCTGCAACAGTCACAGATACTGGATATTTTATCATGCTGTCGGGATGTAAGGAGAATTTCAAAAACTATAACAAAAAAAAGCTTCTGAAATAAACTGCCTGCACCAGCTTTAAGAACTGTATCAGACTGCATCGCATCACACCGAATTGCACTGAATCGTTCCGTATTACAATGTAACGTCACTGTAGTCCTTGGTAGGACAGCTGTGGGAAGAAAAGCAGGCGCGAGCATATATAGATTATTACCGGTTTATTTCATGCTTTTTTCAAAATAGAAAGAAATGCAAAACTGAAAATGTATCACTAATCTTAGTTTGAATCCACACATAATAAAGGCCAGATTTCCACAAAATCTACTTTAACGAGATAAGAGCAAACCTATCATTAAACAATAAAACAACAAACCTGGCTGAATGAAAATAAATAACAGTCAGGATCACCTGTCTCTGTGAAAAGCACTTCACTTTCCAGGGCCACCTTTTTAAAAGTTTTTTTTTTTTTCCAGGAATGGGGATTAGTGGTTTGAATAGACTATATGTTGGACTGTAAATGGCAGGAGATTATAGTAATCGGTATGTTTGTGTGAGGAGAAACTGATCTGAACCTGTGTTGAGAAACTCAAGTATAGCGTTCTCCTGCGGTTTTTCTCTGTAGGTGGTTGGGACAGAAATAGAGACTCAATTCCCTTCTTATCAAAAGGAGAAATGAGAGTTTTTCAGTGGCTGCTATGCCCAGGCTTAATCTCCCATGGGGAAACGCAACTCTCTCTCTCTCTCTCTCTCTCTCTGTGTCTCGTACACACACACAGTGGCAGACAAGCTCACCTTTCCGTACAGACACTTGTCTCTCTCACTCTGTGGGTGTAAAGTTTTCTCTCCGCAGCCGTCTCTCCTGAGAAACAACAAACAAGCTTGTGCGCACGTACACGCTCCGTATCACACCTTCCAGATGCCACAAGAGTTCCAGCGAGGCGAGCCAGCGGGGCCGGATAAGCCTCTGTGAAAACTGTGTACAAGGACAGAAGAATCAACATTGTCCACAGAACATGTCGCCTCTCCATCACCGCTCGACGAACGCAGGCCTGTAGTCATTGTACGACAGGACCAATTCCCAGTGTTTTCAATTATATTTTAGAATGCAGCTCGGTGTTATTGAACTGCCCTCAGGAAGGAGAAAAAATATCAAGCACAGCTGTGGATTTTCTATTAAGCCAAGAGAGATCACAACGAGTCCTTCCTACAGCATATACAGCCAGTGGAGCTCCATCTGCTTTACATGTGTTAACCTGCAGCTGTAGCGCACAATTCAAGGGATACAACTTGTTTTCTAGTTTTCCGGCTGTCTAGTGCTAAATGATGACCCTCAATGTGAAAAGCTCAGACAATGATTGCGGGGCAGCCTCAAGTCGCACACTTGCTGACAAGCTCAGAGCGGATGCAAAATAGACAAAGCACAGGGCGGCGAGGAGAAAGACCCGAGGAAGAGATGAGCGGGAGAGAGAGAGAGAGAGAGAGCTGGGAGGACTGCTTTGTTGAAGGACTGACCCTCATTGAGATGTGTGTCACGTTCCTCTGCGCTCAAAGCAGAAGAGAGAAATGGGGGGAAAGGAGAGAGACGGAGATAGAGAGAGAAAGAAGAGAGCACGCTAGAGAGAAGGAAGTGGAGAGGATGCGAGGGCGCAGGCTGAAATTCCTGCAAATGATTCGTGCCTTTCCCACCAGGCTAATTAAGATTTGACTTTGTTAGGGAGCCTTAATGAAATCACCCAATTAAAGGTTTGGTTTTGATCCTCCAGAGTTGTTAATGAGCCTCCGTCATGAGAGTGACAAGACTTAGGAAATGGGAACCTGGATTACAAAGATGAAACTGTGTGACGCACCGGGAAAGAGAGAGAACACAGATATACAGATCTTTGCATGGACACTTATTTTAACACACATACGTGAAAAGTCATCTATAGACACTAAATATATTCCCAGTAACACACAATTAGAGAAGTAATTATACAAACAGCTTTTTTTCCAACAAGTCCTGCTCATTAGATATCTTTCATTTTATCTCCATGTTTCACTTTAGGCATTTTCCCTGCCTCAGCACGACCTCACCCCCTTCGCACCTCCAAGCTACTTATCAGTCCCAGGATGTCGTAGCGTGCTATATCGGTTTTACTCTGACAAGATCAGAGCTTCGAGGAGCTCCTCAATAATTCATCAGACGACACGCTATAGAGACAACCTGCAAATGTTCTTTTTAGGTCGAGGAGTGAAACTAAGAGATTGGGTGATAGATGTGGTGTGACACAGAGCGCTGAGCCCCCTTACTCAGTGTGACTCGGAGCTTGTATGGGATAAAACCCACCCTGGTCGATTGGTTTGTGTATGTGTTTGTTTATGTTTATATATCTATATATATATGTATATATATATATATATATGTGTGTGTGTGTGTGTAAAACCCTTTTGAGCATCTGTGGGCAGTGTGTGTGTGTGTTGCTGTTACAGTAGTTTCTGTACATGGTGTACTTTGTCATCGGCGATACACTTGGGTAAGAACAATAAGGATTAAACATAGCTTTCATAGAGAAACATCAGGGGAACCTGTAGGGTATTTGTTGGATCTAAAGAAATGAATGCAGAGGCTGGTGCTCCCACAGCTCAGTCTATTGTCAAATGCACTTAACAAAAACCGAACAAAGGAATTATTCAGCATTATTTAGATGCCTTTAAACAACTCAAAACAATCTCTGGTGTCAATCAGTCAAGGGTGCATTTTGTCATTAAGTATTTCTGCTGCAAACTATTCGTGTTTGCAAAATCTTATAGAAATCATAATTAAAATCTGAGGTTAACCCAGAGCAGTGAGTGGAGAATGGGTTCTGTTTTTTTCCCCTTGTGCCACTGTTTTCTCAGCAGGGTCTTTTTCTACTCACACTTCAAACTGTAAACAAATACTGTGTCTCCCAGGAGAACGGCGGGGAGACACAAGTTAATTCTTCCGGAGCCAGTTAGGTTTGCGGGTTTAATTTCATAAATGCACTTGAAGGAAGGCTAACTGTGGAAAAGAGATGCAGACAAACCTTGGCTGCAGCGCCACGGTAGGAGAACAAAACAAGATATAGGTACCATGAATTGGCCCGATGCACGTCTAAAATTTATACCGTACTGAGGTGGAAGAAAGGTGAGGTGCCAGAAAAAAACAAATCCAGCCAGCTCTGAGGAGTGGATCAAGGTGCTGCTGAGCTCCACAGAGCTAACTTTCACTGTAGCCGCTATGCGACGCTCTGTGTGACACAGCATGAGGACACAGCAGAAAATGTAGCAGTTGTAAACAGTTTATGGAGTCGCATGTACAGTATGAAGTAGCACAGATTGTATGGCCAGAATTGTATTCATTGTGGTATAAGTTAAAAGCAAGCGAGGGAAAAATACATTATGCTTTCCATCTGCAGCCTAATCAAAGCTGAATTATAGAATACTCAGACTCCAAACAACCTTTTTGCTCTAAATATTTCAAATGGATGTGAGCGGGGAGACGTGATCGGCAGAGTAACAATGTCTGTTAGGAGACCGACATAGATGCATCAGTATCCATCTGGCCCGTTCTCATTTTGAGTAAATAGAAGGGGATGACTCATACTGGCAGTGATGTGGAGTGGCGTGTGGGTAAAGATAAAGAAGAAAATTTCATCATGCGGGCTACACGTGGTTCCACTGCCTCAGCTTTTTTAAATCAATGGACTCGAACTCAGTGGGGCTGAATATCTTTCAGCCTCTCTCGCTTTAAATATTAAATTACAGTGGTAAAGAAAGAGACACCCCACACACTGGAGTCACGCTATACGTATTTTTCAGCACTGTTTGCATCAGTCAGTCCAGACCAGTTTGGGTTTGACCTATGTTGAAAATGTCCTGCATGTTACATCAAATCCTGGTTTGATCCCTCTGGTGTTATATCAGTCTGTGGTTCTTGGCAGCTTTTAAGCAGGAGAACACATCCACGAACATACATGTTACTTGTCACACGATTTTTTTTTTGTTTGTTTGTTTTTTTCTTACTCAAGTCAACTCTCTGAGCCTGTCAGCCACCTGCCTGTGGGTGTCAACGGAACAATCAGAGCTGCATACAGAGAGAAGAGGGTGCAGTCGTGGAGAAGGGACCAATTGAAGTTGTTGATTGGTTTAAACTATGGGTGCAGTAGGCTTGGGTCACACAACAGGAAATGAAAAGATGGTTCACTTGATAAGTGCCTAGAGTGCTGAGATGTGGCTCACTCTGTGTATGAGGGCTGAGGTTCATTACTTTTCTAGTAGCCACTGCCAGCCAGTCATATGATGCCATACGGCCTTCAGGCTTTGGCTGAACTACGCACTAAGAGCGCAGCAGAGTGATGTGAGTGATTTGTCGGAACAATCTTTTAGTCTTACAGATATTCTTCTATAATATCTTTATTTCTCTTCTGGATATCGGGTTATCCTTCTTTAAGCACTGTTCTCTGGGTTCATATAAGGTAGACTTTAGAAGTTAAGCATGTGTTCCTGGACGTGCAATGATTACAAGAAGTGTTTACCCTAACAAGACACAACCCTTTGCAATGTCAGTCACATGTGCTGTAAGTGGGGCACACAGTGAATAGAGGCAGCTACTCAGTGAGTGGTTGGCTGCACACCGAGCAGAAGGTATAAAGCTTGAAATTGCACTTTCTTACCATACAGACAGATGGCAAAGTAAAGATAGCAACATTACCATCTCGTCCGTCACCTTTAAGTCACACCAACGTCCCTGAATCTCTGAGGAGCTATCGCTGAGGTCCCCCAAAACTGTTTTTTTTTTCCCTCTTCTTCTTATCCTTCTGTGACTTTGACAAGTTATTCCATAAAAACCAAAGATTTTTCAGAACGCTCTAAACTTGCAAAATCCTACTTAAACGACGACTCGTCTTTGTTCCTCAAATGTGCCACCACACTCTGCTGTCCCCTCAGCCTTCAAGGTGAAACGCAGTCCTCAAACACAGAAGGAAAGAAAATATAATGGAGAGAAACAACTTGAGCATTGCCATGGCAACTAGGCTTTTCAGCGCCGGTTCAAAAATAAGAAGTTAGAAGGAGGGTTGAAGTTTTGTTTTGTTTTTTTCCTTTACAGCTCTCACATTTTGCTTCATTTCAAGGCCTGTTTCTCTCAAGTGTGTTGTTATATGCTGATATGTTTAGTGGCTTTGTTAGCGCATCGCCCTCTGCAACAAAGCCTTCTGCCGTTCTTTGAGTGAAAATGTATGGTTATGTATAATTGACCAGGTTTTGGGGTGGGTGGCTCAGGGTTTGGGGTGCTTGAGCGTTGCTGAGCTGAATAAAGGCTGCAGAGAGAATTGTTACAATCCCAAGATCCCCACCTTACACGTACCCCCATCGTCCCTGAACTGCCTTATCCAACCCCTCTCCCTCTGAGTCACACTGATTTACTTCATCAAATGAACAAAGAGCCAAAGTCATGATTTTATGCTGGTGATGTTGGCATTTCTTTGGTCATGTTATGCTGTTACCTTCCCTTTTTTCTCCCCCCCCTCCCCCTAAGATGTGCCATAATCTAATCCCCGCTGCCATGTTTTCAAATGTCTCCTTAACTGTGACCCTTACACATTTACCAGACTGAAGAGAAAGTTGTTATGAAGTCCAATGTAGTGTATAAACACACTGTTAATGATATTCTATTTTCTGTTAACATCCTTCTAATATGTTTAACCACTAACTCCAGCTGGGACTCCAGCAGTCTATGGTAGAGGGATTCCTCCTGAATGAAATTGATTTTTTTTTTTTAACAAATTATATGTTATTATACACCCAATAATATTAATTTAATCTGGATGTTCATTTCACAGTGGGCTTAAAATCAGATTACATAACTGAAGCTTGACAACATATATTCTGGCTCATTGAGATGATTTTTAACTAGTGTGGGTGGCTGTTTATGAAGAACACCATTGCCTCATGTTTATGTGTGGTGTTGGGGGGGGGGAGTGGGCTTCGGGGAGCAGTAGTGTTTTTTACTGTCTCTCAGTGTACTGTAGTATGCACTGAGAGTTTGGGTTAGAAATTAGGGGCAGCGAGCTTCCTGCAGCAGCCCCTGAGGGTTTGCATTCAGATTAAGCTATGTAGAAATGAGCCACTGAAAGCACCATGCTCAAATGGGGGAAATGGGATTGAGCCCCATTTTTCATGAGAGAAACAAATAATTCAACAATATATTTCTTTACAATGTGATTCTTTTTAAGCAATAAAGAAACAAGTAAGGAGAGGATGTAAAGGAGGGGGAAGGGGTGGGGGGTTGTTTATTAATATCCAAGAACAATCTTACACAGCTTTCTTTTTGTAATTTTTTTTCATGCAAAAATCATGCGGCCAATTTGTTGATGTAAGTGACCTGAACCTCGTGGTTTGCTATCTTATTTAACCAATCACAGCAGAAACATCTGAGCGTTAGTGTAGCAAGCATAGGTAAGATAGCAGTGAATGATAGGCTGTGTAGTACAATAGATGTTAAGTTGTTCAGTGTAATTTGTAGTCTACTTTTATCTTGTATTAGTGATATAACATGTAGGTCTAAGCAGTATAGGGAGATTGGTCAGGAACAGATGCAGCATAGATTTTATTACACCTTGTATTTTATTTCAGTTCATAGTAAGTCAGCATATTAACTTTTTAAATAGAACAGACTTACTAAACCTATATAACTAACCTCATGTTAAGTTTTAGTGCTGTTCTAATACTGGTGTTGCTGTATTCATTTGAACTGTTTTACTTTTGTTGATCTGGAGGTGGTCTCTCTCTCTCAGGTGGTCTCTAACACTCTTTTCCTTCATTGTCTCCTTCTTGTCCTAGGAGGTGAATTAGTGTTGCCCATAATAACAGTGGACTCCCTAGACCCCCCATCAATCGCCACCCGCTACCCAGTAATCCCCCCACCCCCTACCACCTACCGCCCTTTCCTCACCTTGCTCGAAACCACCAAAGAGTCCCTCCCTTTGCCCAATGGCCGACCCCCCTGCCCCTTGGACCAGGAGGACTGCGAGGAGACCATCGAGGTGTCGGCATATGGCTCGGGGGAGATGACCGAGTCGGATGACGAGGACTATTACAAAAACTCCCCCCTGGTCACCGACAGGACTGTCCTCCCTCCTCCTCCGGCCGTTGAGGGCGGTGTCCAGAACCCCCGAGACCGCCATTTTTCCCGCTTTCCCAACTCCCATCGCCCACCTCTCTCCTCCACCCCTACGGCCAACCCCGACCAGCTCAGCCCGCGTATCAAGCCGGCCGCCGGCGGCAGCAGCAGTAGCAACAACAAAATCCCCGCCGGGAAAATGAACACCCGGGACCAGGTGCTGCTGCCGCCGGCCCATCCCTCGTCAGACCCAGGCCATCGCAGAGTCCCAGGAATAACCTACCCCCCAAATTTCCCCCATGTTCCCACTCCAGACCCCACGTCTCCTGAGAGAGGTCTTCCGGGCGCCGTGGAGGTGCAGCAGTCCAGTAGCACCACAGGAATGGTGGTGGGCATCGTTGCGGCCGCCGCCCTCTGCATCCTCATCCTGCTCTACGCCATGTACAAGTATCGCAACCGCGACGAGGGCTCCTACCAGGTGGACCAGAGTCGCAACTACATCAGCAACTCAGCCACACAGAGTAACGGAGCGCTGGTGAAGGAGAAACAGCCCAGCACTGCCAAGACGGTCACCAAGAACAAGAAGAACAAAGACAAAGAGTACTACGTCTGAGGAGCACCGCCGTGACACACAGAGACAGACAGCAGACGCACTTAGAGAAGGAAAGAGATGAGGGAGAAAGAGAGAGAGAGAGAGAGAGAAGGCAGTATATGGAAAATGGCAAACACCACATTGAGGGTAATTCATTTAATACTCAGTATTGTCTGGTGGCCATACCTGTTACCAATTCCAGTTTAATCAGAGGGAGGCAGCAAAGTGAGATGGCAAGGATATCATGGTTCTGTTCACACCTCTCAGCATTGCTTTGATTGATTTTACTTCTTATTAAGCATGGGCTGGCTTTAAGGAAAAGGCTATTACACCTTAGATCATAACACATACTGTGCCAACAACCATGTACCAAATGCTGATAAAACAGTGATTAATGGATTAGCACTTGATAGGTTATTTAATATCTTGAGTACTGTAAGAAAGCACCACCATCAGTATTTGTGTCAAGGTCTGTACTTCATTCTGAGGCAAGCTTGTGGTGTAAGCCGTCACCTTGGACAGTATCAACATATTATTTTCCAACTAGGCTTGAATTAGCAACTCGACATCCATCTGTAAAATCAATATACTGCCAGCTTACAGAAACACTGTGTCAAATACAGCTCTCCCACCGCTGTAAGTGTTCAACATCTCTGATCCCTCACCTCTTGTCAGATCTCTCTCTCTCTCTCTCTCTCTCTTCCTGTCATTTGCTCCTGTTTCTCTCCTTGTCTACGGTGCTCAGCAGCTGATGCAACGTCAACTCTGCCGTGTTTCAAGCATGTAGTATTCATTTACGAAAAAGAGATAAAAAACTGTTTTTCTTTCTGTGGAGTTTAAAAAACAAAAAATATGACGATGATTGATGATCATAACAACGTTAAACGTAGCAACTATGTGAGATACCACCGCTCCAAACTATGGATGCTAACTTGTACGTTTATCCGCCAAAACTTGTTGAGGCCAATACCCCTTGGTCATCTTTTGTTCCAGCAGATCTATGTCATGTGTTTCTGGGGCCTTGAGGTGCCCCCTAGTGGGCCAGCAGAGAAACTGTGTCACGTCCTTACAGTTACTAATAACCGAAAAACAGAAAAAACCTCCAGCAAACAAGATGAACTCTGTTCTATATAATTATAAATATATGTATAGACGTTGCAGAAACCTATGGACCTAAAGCGTGAGCGAGTGGGAAAGTGAGGGTACGCTGATAATGCGCAGCGAAGACGGACTGTAGGATTTTTGACGTCAGAACAGTTTCACCACCCAAACCCCCGTTTCCCAGACCCCGCTCCTCTCATGAACAGTACGGCTGATGCAATGCCTTGCTGCGAGACTCAGTCACTTTGGTTTGCTCTTCTTTCTTTTTTTTTTTATTCTTTTCTCTGGGGAAATGAGAGACATTTTAGGGAAATTCTGAATTCATTCTTGCTGGAGTTCCACTGTGGAGAGAGATACCTTGCAGCTGAAAAAGCGACTGTGTCTTTCGCCCCACTCTAGCCTGACTGGACTGATTGCAGCCAATGGGCGAAGCAAACTTTGTGGGAAGAGCACACAAATAAAAGGTGAACAGCGGTTCCCTGGAAGATGTACAACAGAACTCTAGTATTCCAATTTTCTCATCTCTATTAAAAAAGGAAACTGTACCATGAAAAGAAAAGAAAAATCCTGAAAAAAGTTTGTGAAATGTCTAAATATTTGACTCTCATCCCATTACTAAGAGAAATACGTTTTCCCTGCTATCATTCCTGTTTGGAGATAAAAAAATGACTATGATTCTGGGAAACTGAAATTTCTATGTATTTTCTTTTGGTAATTGAACAAATGTGATTTGGGTTATGATCATGAAACCACACATTCTCCTTTTCCAGGGGAGACAAGTTCCTCTCCTTTTATTCCATCCTACATCTGTCATCCTAAACCTAAGTCCATACCTTGTGGAGAAAGCAGGCTCTATCCATCCTCAATGTTTTTTATTTGTTTTATATCTATTTCTGTCTGTATGGCTAGAGACAAGATGGCAGCCATTACATTTGACAGGCTCCATCGGTTCACCCTCCTGCCACGTTTGTCTGGTTTCTCTCTTTCGCCATTCCAAGCATACTCCTCCCACTATCTTCCTGTTCTTTCTAAATGTTATTGTAAAGTGTTCCAGTGAGATGACTCTAAATATGTGTACATTATCAGAGGGAATACACTTGGTTATATACTTCTTACTCCCTGTGTAGTGTGGCCTCTTTATTGTCTCCTTGTCTCCCAGTCTAATTTTGTTTAATCCAATGACATATTATAAAATATTGAGCATTTTATACACCTGCACTAGATTTGAAACAATCATTTCTATATACATAGCAATATCAGGATTACCAGAGCTGCTGGTTGAAGTTTTAACATTTCTGACTTTGGCCCCCTTCAGTGTGCAGACAGCTAAAATAGGCTATAGGCTAAAAAGTACATTGACCGCATCAGCTGTACTGTCTATGAAGATTCAGGACCAGTTGCCCTTGACTTTAGCCACCTATATATTGTATATAAATGGCATCTATACATTTTCCAAATATTTATTTAAATGTGAGAACTCGAAGATTATTAACCATACACTGATTTTGCTTAAGGATATATCTTAGAAATCAGTGCTACAGTGTCACAAATGTTCAGAAATACAGTAAGTAAACAATTATTCAACCATGGCAGCACTGTCTTAAGAGGGCAATGTCAGCTCCTTAACTACATATCACGTGCGTTAGCTATTTTCTGGCCGAGTCAGTTTTCTCGATGTATTTTTTCTCTTTTTTGGCCAGTGGTCAATTACCAGACTCTTGAAACTTGCAAGTTTGCATTAAAGCGGCCATGTGCAGTTATCAGTGGCCTCTAGCAGTAAGGTTCTGATAGCAAGCATTACCTTCGCAAGCATGTGCTGGTGCTCGTGCATGTGCACATGCTCTAAGGCAAAACAGAGACCGACACACCAGAGACAGATTCACACAAAACGTGGAAACGCCAAACTCCCACTGCAACATTGCAGTTATATTTTTATCAGCTTGACGTTGCTTGTTGCATGATAATGGTACATTGAGCATTGAGTAGTACATTGCATTTCGCCAACGTGAGAGTGGGCTTTAGATAGCCCGCCGGTGTTTCAATAACTGTATTTTTCATTCGAGAGGCTCAGCAATGTCAGCATAGCTAAATATATTGGATGATAACGAAAATGGTTAATGAGCTAGACTGAATATTATAAATGAGATTGTTGCCGCACTTGTTAAACCATAGTTAAACTGTTAAACCATAGTTAAACTGTTAAACCATAGTTAAACTGTTAAACCATAGTTAAGCAACGTTACTGTATTGAATGGGCCTTCTACTCTTTTTGCTCAGCGTCAATCTGATACTTGTTTTTCCAGATGGGCTTCAGAAAATAAAACTTTAATGTTATTTTTTATCCATAGTTTGTGTTGGAATCCACGCTGTGCAGGGAGCCGGTCATTTTTTGGTGTTAGCGGACTGCATTTGGTTACCTGTGGTGTTGTCACTGTGTGTAAGAAACCGTAGGCCAGAGGCTCAGAGCACACATGAATGTCAAAGCCTACGTAAACCAATGGACTTTGCAGAAAGTCTGATCCGATTTCTTCACATTTGAAGCAGCATTGTGGCTGTTCCAAGCAGGTGAAAGGTTCATTTTTATGTGAGGTTACAACCTTCAGGCAAAAAAAGTAATTAATTTCCTTTTAAAAAAACTACATATAGCCCCTCTAATACGTTACTTTATCATTGAAGAGCAGGTTTTCAAACCTCATTACAGTTTGGTGAAAATGTTTTAAAACAGTGGTAAAGGCATGCCAATGTTCCAAACTAAAGAGCAATCAGAGCTGAAGTACAGTACTCAACACCTCTCCAATCAAGAACGACACACTGCGGTTTCACTCCTGAGCTCTTCTCTTTAAAACATTCTTTGAAAGACAGATGCTAAGGTAAGTGCTGATTTTACTCTAAGGAACTCTTTCTCCAAACCATTTGATCATCGGTTGTGAGCCTCAAATGCACATAAACTGTACCATGTAAGTCCACTGTCACTGCTCAATCATAAATGAAATGAATTAATTAGAATCAATGTATTGATAGTGTAGTGTGAGGCCCCAAAAATATGTATCATAAACATATTTGGTACAAAAGATGATCAGAAAGTAACAGAATTTAACTTGCTTTGACTTCACCTCGGGGCACCATCTTTGAAAAGGAAAAATTATTAAAAAGAAGTCTCAATCTGGCGGGTTGTACGCTCATGACTTGTAAACAGTGACTGTAATGAAAGGTTTATTGAACTAGCTACACATACCCGTGATCCTGTATTTACTTTAGGCCTGTCTATAAACTCCCCCTCATTGATTGACCTTGCAAGACTGCAGGAGGGCTGTGAACAGATGGAAAAAGACAAAACTTGATGTCCATTCAAATGAAAGAGCTTTTGGTTTTGCTAAAGGCTGCTAGAACAGCTTACTTCTCAGAATGAATTACCAATGATAAACACAACCACCAAGCCCTGTTTAGCATAATCAGTCAGCTTGTCTACCTTTTTTACCTCAACTGAAGATTGGGAATTGCATTTATCATTTTTGTCAACAAAATCAACAGTATCAGATCTAACACTGTTTTCTCCTCATCTGAACTCTAGATAGTAATATTCCAAATTTAGAAAAAAAGAGGTCCTTTCCGCCATCAGCCCTGCTGTGCATATTATTATACCTATAACCTGTCCCTCATATCCAGTTGTGTCCCTGACAGCCTGCATCCAGCAGCTTCAAAAAAACCCTGCCTCAATCCATAGTTCCAAACTATTGTAGACTTCTATCAAAATTATGTTTCATTTCCAATGTGGAAAAACAGGTTGTTGAAGGGAATAACATTTTTGAACAAGTGCAGCCTTTCATACCATTGAACATTCCCTCCTCATCCACAGACTAAATAGATGCATTGGTATCTAAGGGACAGCACTGTAGTAGTTTTGTTCATATTTGTTAAACAGGTGCTTTCTCAATTGGCAAATTTGTCTTTATCTGTTCCCCCGTCATATGCCTCAGGGATCAATCCTCAGGCATCAATCCTCAGGCCTATTCTTTTCTCTTTGTATATGCTTCCCTTGGGCCAGATAATCAGTCACTTTGATTGTATATCACTGTACATGGACGACATAGCTTTGTGCGTCAGTAAAACCAGATGACTTCAGCAACCTAGACACTCTCCATAACTGTTTAGCTGCTAAGCTTCCTTTAACTTAATTTTGACAAAAATGAGCTGATCATCATTGGCTCTGAGGGCATTTGGCAGATTATTGGCCCACTTGCCTCCTATGTCAAACCAAACTCTATAAATCTTGATGTTATATTTGACCCTAATTTAATTTTAAAACCATGTCAACAAACAGTTTCAGTGGGGGGGGGGTTTAACTCAAAAACATTGCAAACATCAGATCAGTTCTATGGGCTTCTGACATAGAAGGCATCATTCATGCCTTGACTTTCTCCTGTCTGGAATTCTGCAATAAAAACGTTTAAAATCCCACTTTTTTAGGTTAGCTTTTCGATAACTCTAAATTGTGTGCTACAGGCAGTGGCAGTAACTGGTTGCTGAACTTTCAGCTAATAACTACAGATATATAGATGTAGAGACAAGTTAAAGGAACAACCTGAATAAAAGAGTGGAGAAACATATCAAATGCAGATGCTCCTGTGCAACAGAGCTCACTGAATGGTTTGGTGAATATGAAAATGACATTAATAAAAACTGTGTCTCAGCCTAGTTTCACACCTCTGCAAGATTTTGGACCAACCTGTAAGACAATGCTCTCCACCACCATCTCATAACATCAAATACTTTCATCTTCAGATCTATTGTCTCTGCTGATTTCCTTTTGTTGTATCTAGCTGTTTATTTTTCTTTCTATCTGTGGTACTCAGGTCTTTTTGCTTAAGAGATCTTGAAATCAATGAGATTGCCTGATTAAATAACAGTGGTATGTATAAATGAGAGGATATCTTGTGGAGAAATGGTGTTCATCCTTCCAATAGAGTTCCGCAGACTTGACAAGGAGCACTGAAGCACTGTAAATATTCGTGTGGGTTTTTCCTTTAATTTGTTGCTCATATACAGAAATCAATGAATAGGTGAAATGATAAACAAAGGATACAGCAACAGACAATTATTAATTAATGAGGACCACAGTAGATCAGATCAAGTAGTGAATGATATCTTGGCAAGACTGATTAGCTGGAAACTAATTAAGTTAAGTTAACACAGTTAACATAATGCACCTTTCTGAAGCCATTCAGTATTGTTGAGATAAGAGAGGCCCTACTTCTGACCTAATGCTCCTTAGCCACTCTTATTTGAATTACAAAATCAGTTCCTTTGTTTTTTGCTCCCCCAGTGAGTCTTTTGATGAAATCCAGATATTGAATTTGAATTGAATTTATTGAAGGATATCCACTTGAGATGCAGCATCTAATTTTCAAGGGGGGTCCTATAACACAAATACACAATGAACAAACACAAACTACACCCAACACCCTCAGTTAATCAAAGTTAAACAATCCTATAACTTCAATTATACCAATTGAAAATCAACTAATATTCAACCCAAAAATAAATCAAATTATTAATTATTCCGAGCGTAAGCCTCATGTATAACAAACCAACATAGTTATACCTGATTGCATTAATAACGTGAAGATCCAGAGACAGAGCATTGTATTGGATGAGTATTCTAATCACATAGTGCTTTATATTGAAATGATTTCCATCTGGCTACAGTAAAAGTTCTTGGTGCAATAAAAAAGGGATGTTGCATCTGTCTGAGTGGATAAGGAACTCTACAAGGAACTAAAAATTGTTTCAAGTATGTAGTACTTTATCCAGTGAAATTCCCTTCTTGCTTTAGGCTGTAACCAGTTAAGCGACTCATACATTTCTCTGTGTTAAATGGACACCTCAAGACAAATCTACAAAGACAATTAAAAACAACATTAAGAGGCCTAAGATTCAGTGTAATATTCAGTGGTGTTCATATAGATAATATCAGCATAATCAATAAATCGACAGTATCAACTGAGAAATAATTCTCTTCCTGACTTGAAATGTAAAACAGTGTATTGATCAGTAAAGAGAACTTAAACAGCCATAGATTTTTTTTTAGAATGAAGTCATTATGCAATTTGAAATTGAGTTCAATCCAAAAGCCAAGATATTTAAAAGAATCCACTTCATCCATGAGTGACACATCCTCAAAGAGTTAATATGCATGTGTAAAGTACTAAGACGATTATGCCTTGTGAAGCCAGTTTTGAACAAAATTGAAATTCGCTTGTAAAGAGTTCTGCATTTTTAATATATCTGAGTCCGAGGTGTAAATAACTGTATTATCAGCATACAGATGTACTGAGCAATTTTTACAGATTTTGGATAAATCATTGATGAAAAAAGAAAAAAGGAGGAGGGGTCCCAAAGTGGATCCTTAGAGGGCTCCTGTATCAAGCAGTAAATAATCTGACTGGGAACCATGATAAACAACACACTGATGCCTCCTGTCAAAATAACCATAAACCAGAGTAGAACATTTTGATGCAAACCAATGGAAATAAAGCTTATCAAGCAGCAGGTTCAACCATATCAAAGGCCTTGGAAAGGTCAATAAAGGTAGTACCACTATGGCGGCCTTTGTCAAATCCTGAGAACACATCATTAGTGAACTTCAGGTCTAAAGCCAGACTGATTAGAGGATAAGATATTGTACTGATTGAGATATTGTGATAATTGATTGAAAATTAGTTATAGAAATTATATTAATCTAATAGAAACTGGACGGTAGTTGTTCACATCTGATGGGTCTCCTTTGAGACACCTTTGAGCAGAGGAGTAACTTGAGCACATTTCCAAATTGAGGGGAACAGTATAAGTAAAAAAGGATAGATTGAATAAATTAGTAAGTGGGTACATTAGCACATGAGCTGCAAGCTTAATAAAGACTGTCAGGACCCACATTGCTGTTATCTTTTAACTCACTAATTCTTTTAACTACTTATTGAAGGAAAATGCTGATTAAAAACACTAGGAATAAGTAAACAAGCTGAAGTAATGGCATTATCAATTTGTATTTGATTCAAAGAGTTTTTATTATTTTTATTGAGTCTACGGTTCAAATGATTCCAGAATTGTCTAGGATTTTGTAAGTCCTGTGAAAAGCTATCTCTCTAATAAGTTGATTTTGCATTCATTGTCTTGATCTTTCATAAGATCCTGAGATATCTGTAAGCTCCCCAGTCTGTGGCATTTAACGAAGAGCGAATCCCTTTGTTTAAAAACACCAATCAGATGTGAGTTGATCCATGGCAAATGTCTACATTTAACTCTAATCGTTCTAAAAGGAGCATGTTTGTCTATTACTTTAGCGGCCTCAGAATAGAAAAAAATCCATGCATCTTCAACGTATGGAATTAGCCGAAACCTCTCCCAATTGATAAAAAGTAGGTTGCGTATAAAATGATCAACATTATAGCGATTTTAATTTTCCAGACACAAAATATCACAGAATGGTCACTAAAACACTCACTGACATAAAACCTGAAATAATTATCCTATCAGGATTCATGACAAGAATCCAATCCAATAGGGATGAGGACCAACAATCCACTCTAGTTCATGGTTCATTGGTTCATTAATTAATAGAGTAATATTTACACTGCCAAATAAGTTTTTTCCACAGAGCAGGAATGATCTAGCCAGTAGCTATTAAAGTCAGAATAATCATTTCATTTTGCCTTCCAAGAAAATTAACAGTTGACAGAATGCAATTTGTAGAATCAGTCGGAGCAGAGGGAGGCCTGTAAATATTTCCAATAGTTAAATGTTTATTTTCATGAAAAATAATATTGATAAAAAGACATTTAGACAAATTAACCGGCTCTACATTGGAAATGAAACTAAATTTAAAGCACCATATATAGCTACCCCACCTCCTCCAGTAGGCCTATCAGCTGTATACAGAACATAATTATTGATTTCTACTTCTTTGTCAGTAATTTTACCATGTGATCATGTTTCAGAGATGGTGATAATACTAGGTCTATAAAGAGTAACCCATGCTCTAAGGAGATCAATTTTTAAGGTAAGGCTCCTAATATTGATGTGAATAACCTTTAACCCTTTAGCCGAATTAAAGGGGAAAAATGGCGAGAGCAACCAGACAGACAAACCCAGACGAACAAGGACAAACAAAACATAACAAACAGCTATGTCTGAGCAATATCAAACAAACCTCTACAGCTAAACTGCAGGAAATCAGGCTTGTAGGATCTCTATCCATACATAAAGAAAGGATAACCCCAAACATACAAAATATGGGAAATAATAAGCAACTAGTCAAAATATCAATAGGAAAATAATACAAAATTAAGTGGATATAAGGCAACATACCACTTATAGGATCAATGACAACCAACTAATGCACAACACACCAATCCGACAGTGTCAGTTCACAGCAGAGATACTGAAGATTCTAATGTTGTTATACCAACTACGAGACTCAAGCCACCTTAGCAAACAGTTTAGCATTACATTCTGTCAGTGTAGCGCATGAGACTTCAAAAGCTAAAGCTCGCTCATCCTGAAGGTTGGCGTTGGCCTCTGATGTAGAAATTTTCTGAGCGCGGTCCTTCACCGTACTTTGAATGTGATCCGACTTTACCTCTAGTGTTGAGATGGGAGCTTTAAAGTCAGCCGCAAGGGCTTTACGGTGATATTCCAGGAGGCTAGCCAGGGCTGCCATGTTAACATCAATGTTGACTTCATCTGAAGTGAGAGAGGCCGCATTCTGTCTGACTTTGCTGCCGTGATTGCTCGACAAATGTTAACACCAAGTTCACGGTAAGTTCGAAAGAAGTAGCTTGGTTCGAAGAGGAAACAATTACAAAGTCATGGAAGCGACACTCATGCGTGCGTCCCTACTCCTTCACAGCCGCCATGTGACAGGATGTTTTTCATATCATCTGACCAAGGGATATTGGCCCTTATGTTCATCACCAGCTGGCACGCAACATTCCGTCGTTCATCCTCCATGTGTCCTGCAGGCCTGTCTCTTGACTCAGAGGTCTTGTGAACAGGAAAGTTAGGAGATGTCCACTCAGTTCTCTGTGAAGGGAAGAAATCTGCGTCTTACAGTAAAGAAGATGAAATTTACTTTCACAATTTGAGAACTTGTGGCACTTTTGACTGACCACAGCCTTATCATTTTGATCCACTGGACCAGGAGAAGGTTGAGAGAATAATGGGCAAAAACAAATTGGACGTACTGGCTAATTTTACATACTTTACGTGAAATTAGCGATCATTTTCAGCACTGACTTACCATATTCATTTTATGTTTCCTTTAAGCTGAATCTGTGAAGTGGACCGCACCAGTACTTCAGTTTCTCATAAACCAGGACCCTGTATCACAGAGAGAGAGTATTAGGTAAGCTACTGTTTGGGCCTGTCTAAGCCTTTCTAGTATCAGAAAGCTAGTGAACTTTTAACCTTGATACATCATCATGGTAATACATAATGCTCAGCCACTCTCAGGTTCATTTCAGAGGATATTCTGGCACTGGCAAAAGTTCTATTAATTATTAATATATTATTAATATCATTAAATCTTAATAAATATGGGGCACCACCCTGAATCCAAGGACCAATAACCAAATGTGAAAATAATCTCAAAAAGAGATTTGCCTACCTATAAATACAAGTATTTAAACACTGTTTTACATTAATAAGGTGGACAGTGAAGGGTGAATCCAAGCGCTGACTCCCAACCAGCTATTGTTACAATGCAAATAACCACAGGTAACTGCTCTTTAAAAGGTATGATAGGGTGTGGGTGTGTGTGAGTGCATGCACCAACAACAACAACAACAACAACAACAATACTTGATTGGACTAAAACTAGCATGTCTACCCTCTGCTGATCATTCCGCCTAACACTGTTTACTAAAGAACACTGCACATATTCACAGGACATGTTCACAGTAAAAGCCAGATAACAAGTTCTTCCTACTAGTCCCTCACGCACTGCAGAACAGATTACTGAAACATTGCCACTGCCATGTTTACAAGGGAATGTACATGGCACGTCAGGACAGTATAGTGGACCTTATTGTGAAAGACACATTAAAGCATCTCCGCCCTCAGTAGAAACGTACAAGGGTTCATGCGTAAAACCGTCCATGGTTCTGCTCTGCTGTAGTAATTTTGATACTTTCCCACACCTGCTGGACAATACGCCAGATGTTGTTGTGATTAATGAGGAGTCCAGGGAGGTGTCCGTGTTGGAGGCTGCATGCACATTTGACTCTAGCATGGAGGAAGCTTTTATGACCAAGGTCATTAAATACCAACTACTCCTAAACACCATCTCAGAACTATTATCGACTATTTGTCTTCATATTCGCCATCTTAGGACACACACACTGGCTGGTCGTTAGAGGGCTCCGGCAGCTGGGGATGCCCAAAAAAAGGTGCTATTATCGGCAGTCGCCATTTATGGCGAGGACACTTATACCCATATGTGATATGCTGAGTATTGTGAAGATCTGTTGTATGCTATTGGTCCAAGATTTTGTTTGTGTAATTAACTGCCCCTATAATATTTGTGTCCCTGTGATTATTTCTTTTAAGTGGACTCAAATACAGAGTGGCCTGTCATGCAATGATCCAAAATTCCAAAATGGTGGGCAGACCCGCAAAGCTTAAGCAAAGGGTTAGGAACCAAAATGGAGGACACACTCTTAACTTCTTAACTTTCCTCACCAAGATGGTGTGGACCACAACTAGCATTAGGCTAGGATGTGTATGTATGCTAATGTGCATAAGGTGTGTGTGTGTGTGTGTGTGTGTGTGTGTGTGTGTGTGTGTGGAGGTTAGTACAGAAAGACAGAAAGAGGAAAAGGCACACAAAGCACAGTATAGAATATCCTAGTTGCTGCCACCAGATACAATGTAACTACAACTTTATCCAACAGCACCCAGCAGCGAACATGCATTCAGTAGCTGTGATACTGGTCTTGATAAAAGTAGTCTTGATAAAAAGTTGTTTATTGCCTTATTGGCTGGGCCTTTACAGAAGTAAAGCGTGCCACTGATACAAAAATGAAACGTGCTAGGCACGAAAGCACTCAGCCATAAACAGAATGTGGTGGTCCACTATTTCCCACACACATCAACAACAATGAAGCTCAGGTTACAATAACACATTTAGAAACCTATCTCTGCCCAGACACAAGCCTCTTACTTGAAATCGCTCCACGGAGCAGCGGACAAAACAGCAAAGTCGACTTTGTTGATCCTTCTCTCCATGAAGTAATGGTGGAATCCATATCTTCCTTCTGCAGGTATGACATCATTAATGTTGTGTATAACGTTCTCCTTGTTCTCGTCCAGCGAGTTAAGACCTTCACCTGGGGAAATAAAGTTCAGCACTGTAAAGGGATTAGGGTTGCAGTAGAAAACGCAAGGAGGTGCGCTCACTTTATGGGTTCTGGGAGGGCTGAGCGGGCTCAACTTGTTGCAGGGACAAAGGAGGATTCTGGAAAATAAATATATACTGTAAAATGTGTTAAGCTCATCTGGAAACATGACCTTACACATGATAATGCATTTGTACCAACATGTCCTCGTACCTAAATGATAAAATAGGTTGTTTGTCAACACCTCCCAAAAACACACGTATGAGCATTTCCCATACCAGTCCAGTGACAGGCGTACTGGACCACACCAACGTTGTGTAAGTCACATGATATTAAATATGTGATTAACATATTTGGGAAGGTTTAGGAAAACATTGTGGTTTGGGAAGAAAGAAGTTATAAACTCTACTCAAAAATCCAGTATGGGTCTGGTTATTACCACAGCATAGCATAAAGCAAAATTAAACAGCTCAGTGTGAAAATAAATACAAAAACAATAACCCCTGTATGAAATTTAGTCCCCCCCTTCTTAAAACTTGAAAGTAGTTGCAAATATGAGTGGAGTACAGTGACCTGATGTTCCGAAGATTTCGGGACAGTCCCGAATAACGAGCAGCTGCCCCGACTTCTGTCCTGTTTGTCCTGAAAATTAGACTAGATCTACAATAGCATAATAAAACATACATGATTGACATTGTTACAGCTCTCAATAGGCCACAGCTGGGCCTGCAGGGTATCGTGGTCACGACACAGTTGTTGTAGCCACAAGGTATCATGCACGCGTGCCTTTTCCCTTTTTGTTTCCCAGTGTAGCTGAAGACAGTGGAAGTTACTGTCATGAGGACTGGGGGAAGTGTAGCTGGAGGCAGACACGGAGAGGAAGAGATCTGACACACCGCACTGGTGAAATGAATTAAATAAAATACGTTTTATGTAATAGATCATGATTTACACACTGCTACATAGAACAGAGTCATTGTGTTTTTTCATGTGACTTCATGAACAAAAATAATATATTTTAGCATTGAGATTTGACTTTAACGTGTGATAGTTTTACTGTTTGTTGACACCCCTATCTCCTCCGTCCCAAATATCACCTATTCTAATCTGGAGACTCTCCACCTTATAGTGGAGGGTTGTGTATCTGCATCTTAATCCATGTATGGATAATCAGACTTATGTGAATGAGTGCAGGAATCTCTAAATGTGTCTTCAGAATCCGTGTGCGCATAATAAGGTTTATAAATGTGTAAATAAAAACTCTAAATCTATATTCAGATTTGTAAACATATTGAGATATTAATACATAGATATTAATGGCAGAAAAGTATTAATTATAAGCATGTCAAGTCAATACAGAGATGTCATCAGTTCCAACTCAGTTACGCCTCTTTGTACATGTGACTCTGCCCACACGTGGCAGAGATCTGCTAATGCTTCTGGAGATTTGTCTGTGTGCCTCAGTAGTTATACGGCCTTCATACCACCAGTCGGCAGTCGCACGCAGTGACATTAAGCAAGTATAAAATTCTGTCACATGAACTGGTTACTGTGGGCAAGAGCAGGAAAGCCGAGATCCTCCCAGTGGCACTGGCAACTAGTGGCAAAGCAGTGGCAGCCTGTGACAACTTTTTTTTTCTCCTGTGGGATTTTTTAGGAAATGTATCCCCGCACTTGTTGACAGAGAGCCGAGGGAGATATCTGCCAAACGCGTGCCATTTGCCTGCCGCAGGCTGCCACCGCATGTGGCAGAAACTAAAACTCTGCAATTGAACATTTGCACCATGGGAGTTGTCGGTAACCTAGAAATTTCCCTCAAAGATTCCATCGTAGGCTTGCACAAGTGCAGCCATAACTGCTACACAGCCTGGCAATGTCACAGTTAAAATCCCTGGGTACTACCCCTGACTGCTGATATGTAGGCTGGATAGCTACTGAACCAGACACACAAACCTCCACAGATCTGTGTAGTGTAGCAATATGTAAAAAGCCAATTGAGAGAGCTGCCTGAGTTGTAACTGTATTTCCAGCTCTTGGAACAAAATGCTGCCAATAATCAATCAGCAATTAATATACAGTATATGTATGCATGTACAGATCTGCAAATCTGAATAGAGACTACACATCTGATTGCGCACACAGAGATTCTAAATACACATTTGCAGATTCCTGTACACGTTTATAAATCTCAATATTGAGAGATTCATACATTTACATATCAAATTTGCAATCTGATTATGCGCACACAGATTGAGGTACAATTGCACAACACTTCCCTCACATTGGTAAATAGTTCTGTTATAATAATGGCCCCATTCCTGCAGGAACAGCCCATAACTCACTCTCCACTGGAAGAAGATGTATGGTTTTCTTCAGTCAAGTTGTACAACTAGCATTATTGTTGAGTCAATCAATTTGCTCCTTAAATATGCATTACAGCTAACAGTTGAAACAAATGAGTAAAACCAGTTTGCGCTGATCATCTCCTGTTGTGATTAATATAAGTGATGCCTTAGTTTGCCACTTCTACCTCCCCCCCCCCCCCCCCAATCGCCCATGAAACGACTCCTCTATAATCAAGTTTTTTAAAAAACAGTGACTCAGAAGTATACGCAGCACTCTCTCCAGAGAGATTGAATCAGCACTTACACATGAGAGATAGTTTAAAGCCAAAAGCTCTGTTGTATGGCTCTGGAGTAGGGGTTACTAAAGGTAAGGCAGGAAAGAAGAACAACACTTCTCTACTCCGTTCTGTGTGGTGTTTCCCCCCCCAATTTCATCATCCAATCTTCTACCCAACTGTGAGAAGTACCCCATGGCCACTTTTCCAGTTTACACACCAATCTGTAAAATATGATGTGCACACATGCACGGATCACAGTACGATAAGACATCTCAAATATTCCCTAGCTGAAATTGATGACCTCCCCACCCTCAATGCTCCTGAGAGAGGAGGGAGCTTTGTTTCTGCCTTGGTCTGCCCGACATTCATCAAATTAAAGGAGCTAAATTCCAAAAACAACGCTGTGGCGTAATTTCCCCACAGGCAGAATGCTTTGCTGTAAACATGCCTGAGAACTTGGCTTTCGCAAGTAATGTGACTGGATAGAGAGACAATCAGCAGTGACACCATCTCAGCAGCCATCCCTGCCATGCAAATTATCAGCATTGTGCTTGGGTGTGTATCTGTGCACGTGTGGGTGCACCATGTGAGTATAAGAGAAGGCGATGAAGCTTCAGACTCAATTTGTTTATTTGCCTCTTTGAGTAAAATCTCAAATGGGCTGTGAGATGCTTGTGTGTGTGTGTGTGCGGCGCGTGTGTGTGTTGTAGAGTGTTTAATCGTGTGTGTGATCATGCACCCTAAGGCAGCGTTTATGACAGAGGGGGGCTCCTGCAGGAACAGACTTTGTTTGAAGTCCCTAGAGACACCCAGGCAGGTAATCCTCACATTCTGTCACCTGGCTTAGTGTACAGGCACCTGGAAAATGTTGTTAAAAGCAAGTCCACAGACACATGCAGACTGCAGTGCAGAGTGAACACTATGCTGCCGTTCAAAGACTAAATAACAAGACCAATGCACGGTAGACTTTACTTGTTAGGCTGATATTAAAGGTTTTCTGTGGAATTTCTTTGTGGCACTGCGAAGCAATGTTGCTTTTTGGAAATATTATCTATTAAATCATTAGTCAAATACAAGTCACTGATGAAATACAAATAATCATTAATAGGTAAGTGAGAATCAAATTCATTATTCAGACAGTGTGTTATTAAACGTCAACTTGACGTTCTTGCAAGTTGCACCCACTGGACAGACATTAGTGCTGCCAGCTAGCTGGACACATGCTGTGATGACTAGGAATCTGATAAATGTTTGTTTTTAGTTCAGCACATGGACAAAATCTCCGCTGTGATCGCACAGGGACAAACGCTTTTTGATGAATTATGGTAGGTCTATTGGTTCCTTCTGCAATGAAGCTTTTATTTTGTTTTGTATGATGCAGGGAAATTGCACCATTATCTCCATATGGCGCCAAGGTTGTTCGTTCAAGAAGTTTTAACAATGTTAAAAGTCGTCAAATGAGCAAGACACAGATATAATAGTGCTTAAAAGTTAGACAGGTAAAGATTAGAAAAGGTGGACCCTGCAAATAAGGCCCACTTGATGACAAGAATATAAACTAATGTAGTACGGAGCCTAATCAGTTGCTCCCTGGGACCAGCTCAGAGAACGTCTCGGGTTACGTATGTAACCCTTGTTCCCCGAGAAGGGGAACGAGACACTGCGTCGGTGACGACTCTATGGGAATGCCCATAGTGTCGTCACCAACGCAGTTCGAGTTCCCTCGAAGGGGAACTCTGCACTGGATTATCAGTAAACTTGTGTTGCATTGAAATCTATTGGATTTTTGTGTCTCATTGAAAGGAATTTCACCCACATGTTGTTGCATCTTTTGTATCCTGTACTGTATGAGCATGTGCACCTGATTAGAAGTGCAACATTGCTGCAGATTATTTAACGTTATTTCTCTGAAAAACACTTTTGCACCATGCGCCAAGAACACACCCGCAAAATGCAGGGAACAAGACGACGACAAAGCAGGTTTCAGATTATTTTTTGCCTATTTTATGGGCACAAAGGTGAGAAAACACTGTTTATTTGCAATGTCTATAAGCAACCTATGATATAGCTAATGTTACAAGCTAATGTTTGTTTTTCATTCACCATTACAAATGTTGGTTCACTACAACTCTGTATTTAGCACAGCACATTTGACGTTTCAATTTTTCCAAAACCCAAATAAATTTCCAATGATAGAAAACAGGGAAAAGGAACAAGAACACATTTTTCCTAAGAAAGAATGATTCACTTCAATTCGCTTTATTGGCATGACTGTAAAACAATATTGCCAAAGCATCATACATATCACATAACAACAATCAGCCCCATAAATATAACATTATAACAATCAATCCCATACATTTCATTAAAGAATTAAAGCGTAAAGTAATCAAAGCGTCTGTGTTTGTGTTAAAAAAAAGGAAATGTATATATATACATTAAAAAATAAAATAAATAAATAAAACACTGTGTGTGTTAAAAATAGTAAGTGTGCGTGTGTTTGTTTAAAAAGTATTAAAAATAAAATAAAATAAATAAAACTGTGTGTGTGTGTGTGTGTGTGTGTGTGTGCTAAAAGAAAAAAAATATACTAAAAATGAAATAAATAAGCAGAACAGTAAGCGTGTGTGTGTGTGTTAAGAATACAAAACAAAAACAAAAAAACTAAAAACATAACTAAATAAATAAAACAGTAAGCGTGTGTGTGTGTTAAAAATAAAAATATCTAAAAAAGAATTAAAATAAAATAAATAAATGAAACAGTAAGCGTGTGTGTGTGTTAAAAATAAAAATATCTAAAAAAGAATTAAAATAAAATAAATAAATGAAACAGTAAGCGTGTGTGTGTGTTAAAAATAAAAATATCTAAAAAAGAATTAAAATAAAATAAATAAATGAAACAGTAGAATGTGTATGTGTGCGTGTATATATAACATATATGTATATTAATAGACAAAAAAATCAAGTATAAAATATAAAACAAAACAATTACTAAAATATCAAACGATCAAAATAATAATAATTTTAAAATCTGTACAATTATTTATCAGTCTGAGGTTCCACTGGTTGTCCTCACTTCATGGCATGTGGAGACATATTTTTCAGCAATTATTTCACATTTGGGCATTTCTCCCAGTAAATAGGGGAGTTTTTGTGTGTCTGATAGGAATTCGAATTCGGGGTATATTTGGGCAATGTTTGCAAAGTGTTTACTTTGTGTTTTGGTTGTTTCTTTCCAGTATTCAATATATTTTTCTTTCTGCTTGTTGATCATTTCGTTTGGTCTGTTTGAGATTCTATTACTTGTGTTTAACACTAATTGTTACTTTTCAGAGGAGATGTAAGTATCTGTGATACAAAAAGCTAAACGTCTGAAATTCTTGGTTGCTTGGTTGAGGTTGAAATTTGTAATCCTCTGACATGACTTATCATGTTCCTTATTAAAACTGTACTTTTACTCTGTACTCAAGTGTTTTGTAGGCCAGTAGTCTACAGGAATCTGCAAATGGCTACATGTGCTATTTGTACCTTTTTTTTTACAGCCTTTCATCTACTATGTATTCTGCAGCAGTAACCAAAATGAACTGTCATCCCAGCTGTTCAAGCTCCAGTCTCCCTTGTGCCAGATATTAATGAGTTGGGCAGATGCAAAAATTTAGACAATGAGGCTTATACCTTTTTAAATATAAAGGGACAGTTCAGGATTTTTTGAAGTGGAACTGTATGAGGTATTTATCTATAACCAGCCTAGATGACGGTCAGTGTGCCCAGTTTGGAGAAGCAGAGGGCTGCACTGCTGTGGACAGGGTGAGCTGTCTCATAATAAATATCAGTGAGTGTACGCTATGTGTTTAATATTTACCTTGCCATCATGCAGCTATTTCCTTTGGAACTACATTTTCTCAACTGCCTCAGTGTTTCTCAACAAAAGTCTGCTGTGAAAAATGTATTTTGAGGACATGTCTTGTATGTCTTGTACCTTTGACTGCAAACTGCAACACCTTGTTATCAAGTAATTGTGGTTAATGCTTTTCTTTGAGTCAAGAACACATCACTGTTTGGCAAACCAGATATTATACGCTTGGATATTATATGCTTGGATAACTGGAGAAAAAAATATGAAAATATGAAGCCTTCCAAGCTGGCAACTGACTGGATACAATAAAACGACACGTCTGTGGTCATGTCGCAGGTTAAAGAATGTACAATGAGGAACTGAATGCTGTGTACTTTAGGCCTAAAACAGAACTCCCTGAAGCCATGTTTGCAAGAGAGTTTACATCACAATATGGCCGGTTTGTGTTGCACTTTCCATGCGGCTATTCCCTGTGGAAGTCTTGTGTATTTTTCTGTATCTACATCATTTTCTTATCTCATACAGTTTTGCTCTTATATTCTCCAAACATCTGCTAAAATTTGCATGATGTCTGTCCACCGTGTATCACATAATTACTCATTCATAGCACGGTGTGTGTGTGTGTGTGTGTTCTGAGTATATGTCTACATCCTCATGTGAGGGTACAACTCACCCAGCAGGCCTCTCTAACATATGCTGGACAATCAGCGTGTGCAGTCTCTCCAGTGTGAATCCCAACACTCCCCTGCATTCAGCAGCTCTCCGGGGGGGGTGTGTCTGATCAGTGCATCTTGCCAAGACGCTCAGTAGGTTGGAGTGTGGGGTTTTATGAGATGACACTCGTACTGATCTGGGATCTGTTCTACCATCAGGAGGTCCCTCTATGGTGCTACACCAGACAAAAGTCTCTATGTCGTTCTAACTGTATTTGCCTCACTTTCTATCACCATCTCCTTTCTTTTTCTCTGGTCTTGCTATTACTGTCATTCTCTCTCTCTCTCTCTCTCTCTCTCTCTCTCTCTCACTCGCTCCTCACAAGATGCGTCACAGTATTTAGACTAATTGACAGCACCTCTTGGGCATGACACAAATAGAGCCTTAATTTACAAGTCAAATACGTATAAGGAGCAGTGTGTAAATGGAAGGGAGCAGGAGGTGGGTGAAGCGTGCAAAAGGGGGAGGGGGGTACAAGATGGTGAGCAGGGGCTAAAAATGGGGCATAGAGAAAAAGTAAGGGAAGCCTTATACAGTGCGTTTGGGGGGTGGGGGTCTGCTCATTGAAGTTTGTCTTTTGAAGTGTGTCTTTGTGTGTATTATGTATGACTATAGGTGAGCTCGTGTCTGCGAGAACATGTGGGCGTCGATGCGTGCATGTTTAAATACATGCAGGCACAAAAGTGTGTTTTTATACAGGAGGCAGTATGGGTGTGCCTGTGTCTGTGCAGGCACACACAAGTAGGGTGCGTGTGCGTGTGTGTTTCATGTTTCTATATCCGGGCGGGGACTTCATCCTGTATGCAAGTGCAAAAAGGTTGAGACTTGGTTTTAGGATTCAGGTCACAATTAGGTTAAGGTTAGGGCTAGGTAAGGTGCTAGGAAATGCATTGTGTGTGTGTGTGTGTGTGTGTGTGTGTGTGTGTGTGTGTGTGTGTGTGTGTGTGTGTGTGTGTGTGTGTGTGTGTGTGTGTTTATGGGAGTCGTCGTCAATGCGGAGAACAATCCAGATTGCGAGGCAGAGAGGAGGATGATTGATGAACAGGTAGCTGCCTCCAAACCTTCCACTGCTGGAATGAAGCCATACAAACACACCACTCTCACTATCAAACTGGCTGTCAGAAAATTACACCGTCTGACAGACGTACATTACACACAAAGCGCAAAGCGTGAGAAAGACAGAGGGGAGAGCGGCTGGAAAGGAGGAACAAAAGATGGAGAGATGTCAGGGAGGGAGGAGACAAACGTGGAGCGAGATTGCAGAATCACTCAGCTTCTGAGAGGGCTTGCGTGTTGATGAGTGTATCTATGTGTGTAACCCTTCGGCGTTCCTTCCCTACTATTTTTGCCCTGTTGCCATGGCAACCACCATCCTTATGCTTGTGTGCGTGTGTTTGGGGAATGTAAAGTCGACGTCGAGGCTTGCAGAAACTGCATTGTCCACACCTCAAAGCCCCGCTCCCTGCCTCGGCTCTGAGCTCTCTGAGCGAAAGACTAAACCCGGCCAACAGTTAGAGATTACTTGCGGCCTCAGCTATGTGGAACAAATTAAGGACACATAGAATGACTAGGTGCTCATTAAGGGCTATTCCAAGTAGGACTCCATTATGGAACGTTCTAATTAAACTGCCGTGGCACTGAAGCAGCATCCGGCTGACCTCGTCGCCTCCGAATACACTTCAACTCTATCACGCAACCAGGATACTCTCATTACCACCCTGCACTCTCTCTGGGCTAATGAGCGTGTGCGTGTTTGCTTTTGTTTTACTATGTTCCTGGGGTCCAAAAAAAGGGATTCACTATAGTACTTGTTGGGTCTGACCAGCTTTGTGGAGCCCAAAATGGTATTTGATGGTACCCCATTAGTTTAAAAGGCTGTTTGAGGGCTTAGACTTAGTTTTATGGCTCAGGTTTGAATTTAAATTAAGTTGAGGGTTAGGCTAAGGGTTAGGGGTTAGGCGTGTCATTGTGATGGTTAAGGTCAGGGTAAACGCATTTAGATGCATTTAGGTCAATTAGATGTCCCCACCGAGATAGACAAACGTGTGTGTGTGTGTGTGTGTGTGTGTGTGTGTAATGGGTGAAGAGCTTTTAGGGAAGTGATTCAGCTTTGTACTGCAGACCAGACCCGCCTGGCTGAGAGAGAAGATATTAATGCCCGCTGTGACATCAGTGTTACATCTAAAGCACATAAACAATAGCACACTTACCTTGAGGTAAGTGTAATGAAATGGAATGAATTTGAGGTCAGGGTGCTTGGAAACACATTCAACAGAAAGTGGTAGGGCTGTGGCTGTATATGTGTATGTGGACACAGTTTAGTGTGCATGCTTTTTAGTGCTTAGTGCATGTTTTAAAGCTCCGCTAATATTTAAAAAGAAATCCAATTACTCTGTGCACTGTGAAGAACCTACAGATAATTACGTATGTCTGCAACTCTGCAAATCTTTTTAAGCCAAAATGATGTTTTTGTGGCTGTATATATAAAATACTGTACAGTAAGGCCTTCTGCCTGTCATAGTGTATGTGTGACCATGATCATGTGAGAATGTGGCTATATGCACGTGCGTGTTTTCATGTTTGCATTAGTGTGTGCATGCTCGGGACTTTAATACATACACTACTGCAGACAAAGGAAGATGTAATGGCTTTAGCTAACACTTCTGTATATTTCTCAAGATGGCCTCAATGAAAGAACATGAGTGAATAAAATGAAAATACATCAGAAACATGAGTAGAAGGGAAGGAGGAAAATAAAAAAAGCTGAATGGGACTGGATAGGGATACATTCTGGCATGCCATATTGAACTACACCTTAAAAATGAGAAGTGTCACTGCTGCTCTGCCTTCTCGGCGTGGGATTGTTATCGCAGCATTTCACATAACTCACAAGTTAGAGTAAGAGTTTTAGTTTTGCAGCCAAAAATGCTTCTTGTCTCACTTCATCTATTTCACTTTAACGTGTTGTTGACAGTTGTGGTTTACAAGCCCAAAACATATTGAGTGTTTCATTGTCAGATGGTATTCCCTGATTACCATTTGAATTAAGACCTAAGATACTGAAGTGCTTTCTTGAATGATCACCGTAACATAGTCACGTCTCAGCTTACGTCTACCTGAAGAGTACTGCAGTGTGGTTTTGTGGTTTCATTTATTTCATTTTGATGTGGGCTTTGAAAAATTGGCCACTGCTAGAAAACTGCATCACTTACACCAAAACAATGTTTCAAGGCCTCCATAAAAGAGGCTTTTAACTTACAGGTTCATAAAATAGTGAATTATCAAAGCTATTGCCAATAATTCAAATGTAGCAGGGCTAGTATTTTATACCACCATGCTCACCGTATTTGATTTTCATACAAATCAGTATAGCAGTGCCTTGTTGATTAGATTGTGTGTCCATTTTAGCAGGTCATTTTAACACCACTAGAACGCATCATCCAGCATTTAGAGCATGCATAACATAGTAAAGACAGCAAAATTGGTCTACTGTATGTCTGAGCTGCTTTTTGATATAAACTTGATCAATCCACATACAGTGCTCACACAATCCAACTCCAATTCACTGGGGCTTTATTGGCATGGGAAACAGATGTTTACATTTCTAAAGCAAGTGTCAAATAAAAACATGTACATAAACAGAAAAAATGTGCAGTAAAAAAGATATTTAGAATAATAACTGAGAACTATATCAGCACACTGATATGATATGACTCTGTGCTCATAGGAGATGGTTTATATTACAATGAAAAGGGACACAATAATAAAAAAGCTGGAGGGATGAAAAGGGTTAAGAATGGAGGGATGAAGGGGTCGAGGATGGAGGGATGAAGCGGTGGAGGGGGGAGGGATGAAGGGGTCAAGGATGGAGGGATGAAGGGGTCGAGACTTTAGGGAAGAAAGGGTCGAGGATGGAGGGATGAAGGGGTCAAGGAGCTGGTTTAGGGTTTGGTGGCCAAGCGGCTAGGAACCCGAGGGGTCGAGAGTCAGGGTGGGGGCTTGTCTCAATAAGCGGCTTGGTTTTATGAAACCCCCTGTGGTTCCTGTTGTAGAAGAAGACAAAATGATTACTTGGCAGAATTATGGGTTTTAGCGTGCATGTCTTTCATGGTGGGAGGAAACTGGAGCACCCTGGGGAGAAAATGCAAACTCTGTATAGAAAGACCTGGGATGAGCGTGGTCTAACCCAGAACCTTCTTGCTGCATCCACTGAGCCACCATGTCCATCAAAAGAGGTGAAAAAAAAGGAGTTTGGTGGGAGGGATGTGAGAACTGAGAAACAGGAGAGAAAACAGGTTAGACAGGCTTATGCATGTGATTGGATTAGAGAGGCACAAGTGGATGAAATGAGTGAAGCATGGGTGGTTTATTGGAGGAATTGAATGAGGCACAGGTGGTCGAATTAGTGAGAGAGGCGTGGTCCTGTTCCTGAATCTCAATTTGCATAACTCCATAACAGGAGCGAGAGAGGTCCATCGGCTCACTTTGATTATGCACCACCCCCCCCCTCCTCCCCCTTCAATTCAAATCAATTTTATTTATATAGCGCCAAATCACCAACAACATTTATCTCAGAGTGTAACAATAGCGCCAGAACACCAGCAGGAAGTGATAGGAGGAGAGAGGAGAGGGACGTGAAAGCACAAGACTGCGGGAAAGGGAGTTAGCAACATGCATTAATGGAATGAGGTTGCGTGCAGAGGGAGAGAAAGACAAGGAGAAAGGAGCTCAGTGCATCATGGGAAATCCCCCGGCAGTCAAGGCCTATAGCAGTATAACTAAGGGATGGTTCAGGACTCACCTGTGCCAGCCCTAACTATAAGCTTTATCAAAAAGGAAAGTCTTAAGCCTACTCTTAAATGTGGACATGGTGTCTGCCTCCTGAACCCAAACTGGAACCTAGTTCCAAAAGATAGGAGCTTGATAGCTGAACGCTCTGGCTCCCATTCTACTTTTCTGAGACTCTAGGAACCTCTAGGTCCTTGAAATTTGCTTAACGTTAGAGTTAAAGGACATGTCCTGATCAAAGATATCTACAAGATTCCTCACAGTGGTGCTGGAGGCCAGGGCGATGCCATCAGGGGAAACTATAACTTTAGATAATGCATAACTTCAGTTTTATCTGAGTTTAACATTAGAAAATTAAAGATCATCCAGGTTTTAACATCCTGAAGGCACATTTGAAGCTTAGCTAACTGATGAGTTTCATCTGGCTTGATCAATAGATAGGCCTATAATTGAGTATCATCTGCATAACAATGAAAGTTTATGGAGTGTTTCCTGATAATATTGCCTAAAGGAAGCATATATAAGGTGAAAAGGATTGATCTGAGCACAGATTCTTGTGGAACTCCATGACTAACTTTGGCATGCATGGAGGACTCATCATTAACATGTGCAAACTGAAACGATCTGATAAATAGGACTTAAACCAGCTGGTTGCTTTAATGCCAATGCCAATGCCTGTAATAGGATCTGATGGTCAATGGTATCAAATGCAGCACTAAGATCTAATAAAACCAGTACAGAGACAAGTCCTTTGTCTGATGCAATTAGGATTTAGTAATTTAGTCATTTAGTCATTAGTAATTTTCACCAGTGCTGTCTCTGTGCTATGATGAGCTCTAAGTCCTGACTGAAAAACCTCAAATAAACTATTGCTATGTAGAAAGTCACACAGCTGTTTGGCGACTGCTTTCTCAAGGACCTTAGAGAGAAATGGAAGGTTAGATATAGGTCTATAGTTGGCTAACACATCTGGATCAAGGTTGGGCTTTTTCAGAAGAGGTTTAATTACAGTTACTTTAAAGTACTGTGGTACATAGCCTGTTGATAAAGATAGATTGATCATATCTAGTAGAGAAGTGCTGAATGAGGGTAAAACTTCTTTAAGGTTGATGGTTTAGATGAAGAAATTATTTAAGATAGTTGGTAAAGATTGAGGGAAGCAAAACAGTCTAAACATATCTGGTTTTACAGCTGTTTCTAAGGTTCCTGAGTTTAGAGATATGTCGTTCCAGTTGAGGGCAGGTCTTGGTGAATTTTGTTTCTAATAGTTAGAATTTTATCATTAAAACAGCTCATGAAGTCGTAACTACTGAGAGCTATGGGAATACTTAGCTCAATAGAGCTGTGACTCTATGTCAGCCTGGCTACAGTGCTGAAAAGAAACCTGGGGTTGTTCCTATTTTCCTCAATTAATGACGAGTAGTACGCTGCTTTGGCATTACGGAGGGCCTGCCTACAAGTTTTAAGACTACCTTGCCAAAGTAAACGCCAATTCCTCTCAAGTTTCCGAGATATTTGCCTTAATTTGCGAGTTTCATTGTTATACCATGTTAATCTTTGTTTTAGTATTTTCTTTTTCAGAGGGGAAACAGAGTCGAGTGTCATTCGCAGCGAGCCTGCAGCACTATCAATAAGATGATCGATTTGGGATGGACTGTTATTTTGTGACTTGATAATGAATTTAGAGCTGATGGAGTCACATCCTTAAGTCTGCTACAGCACTATCAGACAGACATCTTGTATAGAAATTTTTGCCCAATGGCGTGTAGTTCAGCAATACAAACTCAAAAGTTATCAGTGTTCTCTCAGAGTGTTCATAAACACTCCAAGCCAACTGAATCAAACAGAGAGATAAACGCAGTACTAAAGCTGTCATTCAACGTCCACATGAACGTACAAAACAGGGCTGGAAACGTGCGTATGCCACTTCCCAAGCAAAGGTTCAAGCAAAGTGATATATAACAAACAACTTGACGGAAAAATATGCGTCCCCTAAGTAAACTCTGAACCATGCCTACGCACATAAAGAGGAGAAATGAGAAATGGCGGAAGGATCAAACTGTTGAACTGAATAGGCCTACTACTGTTAAAAATATCAAAATATTACCTCTGAGTAGTATAGGCTTAAAGCCTTTCTAAATAATCATATTTTATTGATTTCCCTGAAGTGCGCAATAAAAAAAAACATAACAGGAGGACAACTTATATTTAAATTGATGCTGTTTCAATTCAGACATTGTTCAATTTCAGACACCGAGACAAGCGCACCACGAGTAAACGGAAGGTGGTCAATAGATAGTAACCACGGCAACGGCTTCTGTGAGCCATTGTATTCCATCATAGCCTAGCTTAAAGTAAAACTAGGTAAAGTAACATTAGTTGATAGGCTATATTATATATATTATTCATATTCATATAGCTGATAAATCTAGTCATGCAGACGGCCTCCAGTTAATGTCCCGGTAACTGTTCAGTGAACACTTATTTATTTCAGGGAAGTCACAGACGCAGAGGATCAGACTGTCATCCATCATCTTTTTGTAAGCCCACCTGTGACTGACTTCAGCATCCCTGATGAATGGTTATGATTATTGAAAAACAAAAAATCAATATTTCTGTGAACTTAACATCATTGTTTTATTTGATGGCCTTGCCGCCCTGGCATTTGGCCTTTGTGCCTTCAAAAAACTGGCAACACCAAAGGCGTTTTCTCTACGTATTTGTTCGTGTGAATGACAAATGCGTAGAGATATGTGAGTGTAACCTGTGAAAAACTAAATATAAAAAGAGAGGACAACAATGAGCTGCGGAAGTATACAGGAAGTAGTTAAAGGACACCAGTACACAGCAAGCACAGAGCTGGGTCAACTCATGAGGTCTTTATACAGCCAACAACTCAACCAATTTATTATCTCTTAAGAGGGATGAATGGACTTCCCGGATTTCATTTGGATAAGAAATGAGGCAAGGCAAAGAAAACCAATCCATCATCGATCATCATTTCCCCATGCTCGGGGCAGGCTTTGAATGGCTCTTAAGAACACCATTTATTAAGGTTTACGCTGGACTGTATATCCCTGGTTCCTCTTAAAATGTTCAATTGCACCGCCGCTGGTCATGAATCACTACATGGACTCTCAAATCCTCCGGGGGAAAAATGAACTGCACCATCAGCCCTCTGCAGTGGTACAGCATAGTGGTGGTGATGATATCATCATAGTCTTCATTTTTAGACTTAGTTTTGTTCTTTTTGATATTGGACAAATCTGAGTTATTTCATTCCCATTGCCTTCATTTTTGTCGACCAACATTTGCCCTTGCTGCTCTTTAATTTCATGATAGATCAATGTTTTTATGTAACTCACTTTGCTTTTTAACGCTGAAGCCTAATAGCTGCCTCTAATTAAAGCCAAAGATATGTTTGAGGTGAAGATTGTAAGATAATTCTTGCCCTTGGAAACAGCAGTTGACAAATGCCTCATCAAGAGCCATGGAGTAGCTGTTCTGGAGCTTTTTGATTATATTACAAGATCTTAAAAACAGTGTTGCAATTAGTTTGTCTGCAAGAGAGTAACTGCAAGGTTTTTTTATTTCCTTGTTTTCTCAGTCTTGTGTGATAGTATGCATGAATACCTAATAAAACTTAATACCACTGCTGCAAAAGTAGAAAATATAGGAGGATCTCTTTCTTCTAAAGCTATATAAATACCAGAATAAATGTCAAATTATGATACTGATGTATTTTGTCTAACTTAAATCTTGCTGGGTCACGAAAAATATGTTAGCCTTAATGAATCTACTCCCCCCGGTCATATTAATATTCATTGTTTAACCATACTAATGACCTTGTTCTGATATATGGCTTAGAAACTGAATATTTAATAGTCTTTCCACAGATCGACCTTCACTAACTAACTAACTAACTAACTAACACACGTCAAGTTAGCCACGGAGTTCCACAAGGTTCTATGCTTGGACCTATTTTATATACCTTATATATGCAGGCAATATTATTATAAACTTTCATTGTTATGCAGATGATACTCATTTACATCTATTGATCAAAGCCAGATTAAACCAGTCATTTAGCTAAACTTCTGGCATGCCTTGAGGACATAACTATCTGGATTGCCTGCAATTTTTATTATATATTTATATATTAAACTCAGACAAAACTGAAGTTATATCCTGTCTCAAAATGATACATTGAAACTAGTCTATGCATTTGTTCATCCACAATGACGGTTGAGTCATTTTTATTTGTCATCCTATAGAGTTACACTGAAACTACATGTTCCTTTTACAGCCAGCTGTCTGCAGTAGTGTAGCTGCTGACATACAGTATCCCCAAGCTATATTAGCAGCAAATAGCTGCTGTCTCTGCCCGTTTATGTCCCAACAATGAAGCATGTAATTGTTCTGTACACATGCACGAAGGCCAACCGCAATATTTACCCTGCAAACACTTCTCCCCCTCAAGTCTTTCATGCATGCAGGTACATTTATTCGGGGCTTTCTTATCGGGTGCCACAAAACAGGCAGGTTTCGTGGCGGCGTGTAATTGTTTTTGTACTGCTGGCATGCACTTGATAGTCCTATCTCGGACATGCTCCTGTTGAAGCTGGTTAGTTTTGAAATCAAGCTAGAGGACGGATTTCTTTTTTTTAATGTAACTATATAGGCCTGTCAAAGGCAACCAAGAGCAGTGGACACAGTGACAGGTGAAGCATGTGGAGTCAAATTGCAAAATGAATCTTTGATCAGTAAGAGGCTAATGTAGCAAAGCCACATCAATCAAGTAAGTCTTTCTAATAAGTGTGTGTTTTGGCAAAGCCCATAACATTTGTGGGAATTACTGAGATTCAACATGACTTTTTCATGCCTCCGTTTTCTCACCACGGTACTCACTCAGTTATGATGGAGCAAAGACTGTCATATTTTAGTTCAAACATTTCCATAAAGACCCTTTGTCTGTAATTTCCATGATCTCAATCCGTCAATCAGCCCTCCTCAGTTACGTGTGCAGCTCTCTGCGGTGGGAGGACCCACTCTCCCTAAAAACATCATTAGTCAGCCCTGCTATACAAAGCCATATCTGACAGCAGCTCATCAAAGGGGGTCCAAGTGAGGAAAAAGAAACACATGCTCAACCTCTGACCTGATGCACTGTTGATATACAGTTCCCAGCCGGTTTGAGATGGGAAGCCAAAATGGCAGCCTACAGTGATTATTAATAGAATAGATTAGTGCACTAGCTGTCCCCAGGAGGTGGCTCTGCACTTACACATTGCCCCCTGGTGGTTGTGCACCAACAAAACAGACTGGATTTCCCCCTCAGCCTGATAAATGCATCTAGGGAGAGATTTATCTTTCTAGAATCAGGGCATAGCTTTGTTAAGTTTTAGTGATATTTACACCTTCATGTCAGATTAGAATTAAATGCTTTATACAGTACAATAGACAACAAAAACATTAGTCAAAGTTTAGTGAATTTTGCCTTTCCTGAGTTTGGGTATCACTGAAAAAAACAGCTCTGTTATCTTTGGCTTGAGATGCCTTGGTTTTCAGTTATTACAGCACTGGGGACATATTTGTTCCAGTGTCAATTTGCAGTAAGCCAGTCTTATCTGACGTGCTCTGGCTCACTCGTTACCCCTCAAAAGGACTTTTCGTAATTTGTGTGCTGTGTGCTCATATAACGCATCACATTGGCACATAACAGCCTGAGGTTCTGACATTTTCTAATTGAAGGGCAGGAAATAGCGGCGACATTATGGATGAAGTTCATTCAAAAATAGTTTAGTTCTTGTGTACCCTGATGCTGCTGTTTTTTAAAGTTATGATCAGACACAAAACCATCATGGTTGTGAATATCTTACTTTTTAAATTTCAGTTAACACTGAGACTGACAGACAGATTTAGTGGGATACATCTGAGAAATATAATACTGTTAGATATATATATATATACATTTGTGAGAATGAGTTTGTGACCTCCTGAGAATTACCTGCATTTCTGAATAAAATGCTTTTCTGAGGCTTTACTGAAGAAGCTGTGCAAGCACAGACAATCTTGGACTGAAAAATACATTAAGGAAAGTGTGAAAGGACTGTTTGAGTTCATTGACAATTTAGGGACTTCCATTAAAGGCTCATTTCTGATCATGCCACAGCAGTGGAAGCTTCAGGATCTTTTTTTGACAGTAGTTATGGAGTGGCTGGAAGGAGGAACCTACAACATTTTACCAGAGCTGCGTTTCGACCAATGGAACTATTCCCCGGAACTAGGAACCTTTGGAGGAACTCACTGCATTTCCACCAAATGGACCAGGGTCTAAATTTAGTTCTGGGTTCTTTACTTTACCCCCCGAAAAGTCCCTGCTCTTGGGGTAGTACTTTCTAAAAGAACCAGTACCGGTAAGTTTGACTAATTTTTACTGATTACACCACCACTAGCTACACCACCATTGGCTCATGTGTTCAGTCTCACAGCATTACAGACAGTTTGTAGTGTGGCGAGATGGAGCACTTGGTCACAGAGTCCTGATACCGGCTATGTCTGGAAGAAATGTGACTGTTCTCCTGATCCACTAGAACAATACAGAGGTTTTATCCTTAGCAGGTGTGAGATGTAATGTCACTGTAACAGTGCTATAGGCTACAAATATTTTTATCTGCCGTGTGAATGAATATATTATGGTGTTATTCCCAGGATGGTAGAGAAAATATAAAGTTTATTTGTCCCTGTTCTGGATCATATTTTCCTTCTTTTTTATTTAATGTCTGTTTCTTGTGTTTGAGACATAAGTCAACAACCAAATGTGGTATAACACTTGTTCTCTTACAGTAGTTAGCATTTCCACATAAAATGCAATAAAGGCAATAAATCAGCACCATCTATCTGTATTCCTCATACAGACTCATCACTTATAAACGTATTGAGTAAAATGCACAGGAGTAAAAATAATGCAGCATACTGAATTGTGTCATCAGCTTTTCTCCTGGCTGGACTGTGAACACAGTGGTTGTAATCCAGTCCAGCCAGCATGGCACAAGCATGAATACTGGTGAGAAGTACAGGGTGTTGGAACGAGTCCAACTCTGCAGTTGACCTTAGGGCACAGCAGAAATAAAACATACAGTATTTTTCCCTTCTGGTTACATAATTCATGCCATGGCAGCTCCATTTACAGTGCTGCAGTGTTTTCACACAGTAGGTTTAGCTATGTCCAATGTCAAAACTCAGATACTTGGGGTCCTTCTGCCAGTGTAATTTATGTACACTAACTTTGATGTGACTTTCTCAAAAACTACAAAAACACAAAAATAAGCCACAGCACCACATTTGTAAAATGTCGTTCAAAGACATAACAGAGTAAAATACAGTCAAACAACGCATGCTCAACTGCAATAAAATATTAAACGCACAGATTAGGTACACTACACCAGCATACACCTAACGTTGCACTGGTAGCGACAAATACTACATGAAAGTAACAAATTACCATCAAAATGAAAAGGGTCAGATTATCTGTCCAGCAGAAATAAAGTGACCATGGTGTCACTTTTCAAACATTTGGTTCCATTATGCACAGATTAAGTAACTATAACAAGATCAAAAAGCACATCATATCATACACATGATACATGGTTCCAATTTTGCATAGGCAACATTTAACTCATAAGCACCTTATAGGCCTATGGCTTAATTCTGTGCTGAATTTAATCAGGAAAATTTAAATTATCTGCAAGGGCACATCATTGCACCTGCTTAATGCACCATTGAATCATTTCCAATATATAACTTAGGCCTATCACACATTTTTCATTCAAAAAAAGCTGCTACTGTATTATACTATGTTATGTTCACCTTTCAGTATGACTCTTCTTCTTTCAGACAGGCCGAATCGATCCCAGTTGATCCCAACAACTGTTTGCACTGCCTATTAAACTAGCATTTAACATCAGTTTTGGCTCATCTGATGGCCGACGTCCCTGTTGCTCCTCTCCTGCCCCTATCTGATACAGCTATGTTGGAAAATGCAGCTGCCTTTAAAGCCAACAACTTTCCCAGTCCATCTTTATGAGCAACTAAAGAGTCGAACCTCCTGTCTCTCCTACCTGCTATGTTTGTGTGTTTTGCTACAGTTAATGTTAAAAATATGGTTCTATGCATTTCAGATCGGATGATTGTAAAATATCTGAACATTGACAAAAAGAGAAATAACTTTAGGCTCTTCTTATTCAGCCACTCTGAATGCAGGTTTGTGGCACCATTGATGTGCCTTAGCATTTTAGTAAGCTTTAAAGTCAGTCCACATTCACAAAATGCAAATGTCCAGAATCGGTCTTTCAATAATATACATTTCTTTTTCTCCCAAAAGTAACAGTAATAACTTTTTTTGCCAAATGTTTAGCTTCAGCTTATCTATCCACAGAACACCAATCACTGTGAAAAGTCCAGGACACCTTGCGTTCAATGACTCTCTTTCTGTGGACTCACAGCAATATTGTAAGGCTGCAGATTTGTCACACTGAGATATACTGTGCTCTTGCTGTGAGCTTTGCAGAACAACCTGTCCTCAAGAGCACAGCACCGGTGCTGGATTTCCTCCGTTTGTGTCTTCAGAGGAGCTGCTGTAGCCCATTTCTGCCTTCTGAGATTCAACCACCTTCCTCATCAGGTCCTCTGAAATCCCTCCTGATCAGGACAAATTAAATACTGTTGATAACCAAACAGGGCACCCCATACCTGAATGTCATCACACTGATTTGATCACTGGACTCCACGTATCTGCTTTCATAGAAGTCAGTAGCCTGAAGGCTGACGTCTAAAACATAGACTATCTGTAAACTGTCTTTACTTTGTTTATACTCTGCATTGGCTAAGTCAGGTAATATTAAAGGTTTAATTAACCTAAACATTTAATATATTACAGTACATATATTTACAGATATTAATAAATGTGTTTTTACTCACCGTGGGTGGGGTGATTTATCTTACCCCCAGGCGAAATTTATCCTTTCCTCTCTTGTTTGTCTTGTGGCTATAATCAGTTTCAGGCACAGAATGAATAGCTAAAGAGCTGAAAATTCCCTGATTGAGACAGATAAAAGTGCTGAAAAGAATTATCATCTGTGCATTTTATGGAGTAATGAACATCTTAAACACTCTTCTTCACGGCTTCAGGACTAGAATCAAGTCTAATCACATCTTGAGGAACCATCAGAGTTTGTTCCTTTTTATTTTATTTTTGCTTCTCTGCCAGACAAAATTGTTCCACTTCAAAGGCAGCTGAGCAGAGAGAAATGGAGGGAGACAGAGAGAACTTCATTCTCACACTTCATTAATGTTGATAAGACATTCTCTTCTGGAGAATAGAAGACCCTGACTAGTGGAAGCCAAATTTGATTACTGAACTGAGCTGAAAATGAGAACATCTGACGCTCAGCTCTGCACATACAGATGATGCAGAACATGATCTTTTGAGCTGGAAAGAGGAAAAAAAGATTTCAAAGGAACAAGTTTATTCTCAACTTAACACAGATTTGGTGTCAGTGTTAAAGGTGTCTGGGGTTAAAATGACAAAAAAAAGTTTTAAAACGGAATATGTTCCATAAAAGGTCAGCAATATAATTAACATAGGGGATATCAGGATTTCACAATTTGACAAAGAGCTGAAACAAAGTAGAAAACAGTATTTGTTAGTTAAAACTACATAATTTTTTTAAATTTTACCACTGACATATTATCTTATTATTAAGTTAAGCAAATGAGTGGGTGCAAGTGTATTTACCATTTAGCAGACACTGAGCAACATTAGCGGCCAGTATTTGTTTTACTTTTAGCTCTGTTTGGGTCTCTGGTTTTGGACTCATGGGGGAAATATCTGGCTCCACTACCTGCACCAGCTAGTTGTCTGTCTGCTGTTTGGTGCTGAGCAGGTTGCATCAGCGTACATGCTCATTTCATACATTTCTTATATAAAAATATTGATTGGGGCATCTAAACAAATATTTAAGTAACTATATATATTATATATGTATAAAAAAAAACACATTTGGAAATTTGGAACATTTTTAACATTTCTGCTGTTGTTTTACAACCGAATCTCTTTAAAAACTTGTGCCATGTTTTTTTTAACTTTCTTTAAAATTGCTTATGGCTTGTTTATCTGTCTTAATTCATTCACATCTCCTCTCCTGTGGAATCAGTTCCCAGTTTGGGTTCGGGATGCAGACATCATAGTTATGCTTCTATAGGCCTAGACTGCCGGGAGACTTCCCATGATGCACTGAGCTTCTCTCTCTTCCTCTCTTTCTCTCTCCATTTGCATGCATTCTTAACCCATTAATGCATGTTGCTAACTCCACTACTTCCCTCTCCCGTAGCTGTGTGCTTTCCCGTCTCTCTCCTCGCTCCTTCTGTCTCCTTCTGCAGGTGTTTCCAGCGATGGCCACGCTGGACTTAATTATATCCAAAGGTCCTGATATTTCCAACATGTCAGTCACTGATGTTGCACTCTCTGACCATTACTGCATTTGAAATGTCTGTCAATGTCATGATTCACACTAGATCAGAGGTCACTTCAAGAAGGTATATCAAAGAGAACACAGCTTCTTTATTTATTCAGGCCTTCTCCACCACACCTGCTCTCACTCCAGCTTCTGCTATTGATTTGTGGAGTTTAATTCAAAATTGTCCAATAGAATCGACACCATTGCACCTGAAAAAGTTAAGACAGTGTCTGGTAAGAGGAAAACCCCGTGGAGAGACTCTCCTTTAGTAAAGCTTCATAAAACAGAATGCCGGAAAGCTTAACGCAGCTGGAGGAAAACAAACCTCATGGTCGATCTAGCCACTTGCAAGGGGAAACTATCCACTTACAGGCTGGCACTGAAAAAAGACAGAATCATTTTTTCTGAACTTAACAAAATATTGTAAAATATAACAAAATATTATTTTACTGTTGATAAACTAACTAACCCCAGGGCTTCAGATGCTGGGCTGCATGCTGCTCCCTTGAAAACATGAAGCTTTCTGCTCCTCATGCCTGGAATAAACTCCCAAAACACCTGAGACTGGCCAGCACCTTACAGTCCTTTAAGTCAGGTCTTAAAACATTCCTGTTCTCTGAGGCCTTTTAAACCTTTACAATCATATTTATCACTATTTATCTGACAAAGTGTTTTTTAGCTCAGTCCAATACATTTCTCCTTTGATCTCATTGTTTTAATTGTGTTTAAATCTATTATTTTTTTTTTTTTAATAGTATTTGTATCTCTTTTTCTTTGTTGTTTTTGTATTCACTTTCTCGCATTTGTAATGCACGTGCATGTAATGCACACAGATAGATGTTTATATGTTTTAATCTTGATCTTATTATCTATTGCTCATTCATTTTCTAGCTTTGTATTATAAAGCAGGCCTACCTTTGTGTCTGTTTTTGTATCGTTATTCATCATTTCTTTATTGTATCGTTCATTTGCATTGTTACCACTACCGTTTCAATTATTTTACATCTCTATGTGGAACTTGCATTGGGCTACTGTGTGTTCTCTTTCCTCCTCATTTTTAATGTGGGTATATTCATAAGGGGTATATAAAAAACTTTCCTGTAAGTCACCCTTATTGAATGCAATACACGCAATATTCAATACTGTTTATCCTAGTAAAACAGAATAAATACGAAAAAATCATGAGTAATATCTTAATTTAAAGGACAAAAAAAAAACAATAAGTGCTCAGTGTGAAGACACTGCAGAGCCACACCACTGCACTTTACAGACTTTCATTCACAGTGTCCATGGCAACAAGAGCCCTGGAGACTTGCGCCAGGGTAGAGGAGGGTCAGGCGATGCAGAGTTTCTCCATCACGTCCTCGCTGACGCTGCTGATTCTCCATTCTCTGTGTTATCCAGTTGACTGACAGTCTTGATGAGAAGGGAGAGAGAGAGAGTCAGTAAAGTGCGGCGCCGTGTCTCAGCGTGTCCACCCACCTAACCCCACCCAACCCCTCACCACCACCCCAAGTTGTTCCTCTCGTTCTTCAAACTGTTTTATGTTTGAAACGATGGCCTCTCTCTGGAGACATTTCGTGTTGAAGTTTGCTTGCTGCGTCGCTGGATTGGTTGCATCTGTGAGTCAATGATGTCTTAGTAGCTCAGAGATTTTAAGGAGTCCTGATGTGTCCCAACAAAATTAATAATATCTTCATTCCACTGTTATTTAATTCTCCAGAAAGTTACCCATATATTCGGGACAGATTTAATCAAAATCTGTGCCATTTGAGGAAGGAATCTGATTAGCTGGAGGTCTAAACGGTTTAATGTGTCTATTTGGAGGTCAGAAGCATGAGAGCATTATCCTGCATTATATCTGGTGATGGCAAGTCACACAGTGCAAGACAGAACATCTGGTCTGACAAGGCAGTGACACAGGGGGGATAAATGTGTGGGTCTGCAGGTGTGGCCCAAAGATAAAAAAAATATAAAACAAACAGCGCTGTCCTCACCTGTCATGCAGCTGTTAAGCACCAGGTCTCACCACTGACAAAACATCTTTAGAAGATACACACACCAACATACAGAGCCATTATTTCCACTGAACCATGCTAGTCTTCATTCCATTTTATGGGCCGTAAAGGATTTGAAGAGATGTCACAATACGGTAATACCAGAATATTCCATTCTGCTCCTGCAGCAGGACTGACATTGTTCTAGCCATTGCTGTGAGTATCAAGGGATTTGGGTCGGATCGTCCACACTTGAGGACTTGACAACTACCCGATGAATTACTGTTCATACAGAGGATGAATCCTTATGACTTTGGGGGTCCCATGGAGCTTATGTGAAATGATTAAAGGCAGCTGGACATCTACTGAAGGGACCTTGCAGTTGGTTTGTTTTCTGAAAAATTTTGTGACCGTGTCAAATCATAATAGACTCTATGATGCAAACCTGAGAAGTTAAAAAATACAAAATCCTTTCAAGTCATACATAAGAACTTAACATCAGAACGTTCCTTGTGATCCCAGAATAATAATTAGTTATTTTGAGTTTGTAAAATAATTACGTCAAGACAAGAAAACAGAAGGCAGATAATTACACACATGTCCTCTGATGTCTTCAATGGCTGACTACAAATAAGACAATGAAAGGAAGTGAGCCCACAAAGTGCATGAAAATGACAGTTCCCAAATATAAATTACACCAAGACAATATAATTTACTTGTAAAAGGTAAACAACTTCATCTCAAGGTTCATGGTTAACTGAGATCACTAAAGGAACAACTGACTGATTATGAAAGCTTTTTTTGAGGGATCAAATTATTTTACACTGTGCTAAGAATAAGTTCACAAAACAAGTCAGGAGTGTTACATTTTATTTGGTCTTCTTTTTGAGCTTTTCCTTCCTTTTTTTCCACAGGTTAAAACCCATTATAATAGTCAAGAGAAACAAAAAACATTTTCACATACTGTATACAGAAATAGTTCTCTTGACTCACAACAATAAAAACAGCTGATTAGGCCCAGCCCAGTGCGAGATTTCACAAAAATGCAACAATAACGAATTTTCAAAGCCCCGACGGCCGCAATACCTCTGACTCACAGGAGCAGAGACAGTTCTGAGAGAGATGTAAAAATGGCTGCCAGGGCAATGCAACAATTGCGTTACGACACCGCCTAGGTTGTAATAAAACACAAAATAGACATAGAAATGAATCTGGAACAATTACAATAAAAGCAAATAGTTAAAAAAAAAAAAAAAGACAGAGAGGAGGTCTACTACTTTGGGGTAGTGACATCCTCATTTCTATCTAGCAGTTTTATGCACATAAAAACTCAGTATGGGTGCCCCAAGGGGACATTAGACTGTGATTAGGGTTTGGGATTTTGCTGGTGTGTACACAAAGAACTGGATTTCAAGCTCTACCAGGCAATTATGTTGACTTCTCTACTACACACAATTACTGGTGTTTGTAGAGGAATCATTTTCATATGGATTTGGTTGAAGAACTGGAATGTAAAGTTAATCTGCCTGATGTGAAGCACCCATACCTACATCTTCAAATACTCCAGTGAAAACCTCGAAAATAGTTTGTTCATTTGAAGCAATCAATCCACCATCCTAATGTAGACTGTGTCCATGGCCATCTAGAGAGAGAAATTGTTTTGATCCAGTGTGTAAAAAGATGGCCATTTATAAATATCCACCCCCCAACCCCCCCCCCCTGCTGTATAGAAATGTTGTCAATGTCCTTAGTTGTCAGAAACTTTTTACAGTACAGTAATGCTATGAGTGGAAGAGATTTGACCAGTGAGTCATGGGGATTTGTACCATCCAAACCGTTTCAAATTGCCTCTGTAGATCATTTAGAGTTCAGTTATTTAAGTCCCAGCATGAGCACCTGAAAGAGACCACCTAAGTTAAATACCTTCAAGCCTCGATTAAATCTTTAGGCTCAGCTGACCTTTGAGAGAGCAAAGAAAAAAAAAAGGGGAAAAAAAGCTAGCTTATACAGCTCACAGGGCAATGGCTTATTTTAACCAAATCAAAATTGAATGGAAGGAATTTTTAAGCTGGTGTGAGGTGTGAGGTGAGGTGGGAAAAATACCAAAAAAGCTGCCACTTTTTTAGCTAATGATACACTTAGCGTAACTACATTAGCAAGCTTAAAAGATACAAAATAAGTTGTACTTGCTGGTCTGACCTGGGCTCTATACATGCTCTTTATAGCTTATGCACCCTGGCATATAGTATGATAAAGCAAAATGCCAAAAAAAATCATCAATTTTATTCCTTTTATGCTCAAACAATGTTGTGGAGACAACGCTAAACCATTTTGCTGTCTATATTTGATACACAAGAGCCGTTTACTCAACCAATTGGTTTGCAGCGCACTCATTCAGCCCTCTAGCAACAGAAATGTACTGATTGAATAGCTTCTATTCCAGGAAGATCACAAGGTAATTGTGTGTCAATAGCTAGGCAGAAAAAAATAATCATGGGGCTGTTGAGGGAAGGGGGGGCCCGAGTTTGTGGGCTTTGGACTTAATGACCTCATAGACAAAATCCATGTTATTTTCGATACAGAGCGGCAGCCATCTCTAAGAGCCGTCACTGCGGTCTTAGAAACTAATTGGTCCTTCGTTCTTGGTTCCCATTCATTCAGTTTTCGTTGTTACAGAAAAAGGGGACAACAGATGGTGACCTTGGACGCACAGACTGAAAAGAATTAGGAATAATACTCACACTTTGGGAGACTGAGCATTAGCTTACGCACCTGGCGGCGCTTCTCGCAAACATGGCTTTTGTCCACATCCCTATAGAGATGTGCAATTCCTGTACAATCAATGAAAGGTCATATTTGATCATTTGGTCTCAGCCTGTTAATTCCAAACAAAGGCCAGAGCAGGTGTTTGAGTTTAATATGTGGCAGAAAGTGCAATAATGTGTCTCGGGCGCTGGCAGCTGGCTGTGAGACAGCCGAAACGAGGCTGATAACCAGGTATATTTGTAACCTCCACTTAACTGAACACAAGCGAGCAAAGACAGCAGCAGTAAATGGGGTGAACGCCACTGAAATAGCAGGCCATCTATTTGGTTGTTTCAGAATTTACTCTTCGCTACCTCACCAAGGTAAGTTTGATCAATAAAATAAATGCGGCATGTGTTCAATCCTTCTCAAATGTTTTCAGTAACCATGAAGGAGAGAAAACCTGATTGAACTGCAGCAGCAAAAATGTAATGAAATACAGTCCTCTCCTGACTTGCTGACTTCCTTTAAGTTACTTTAGGTTACTTTGAGTAATCAGAATAGTTCAAGGGTTTAGACTATTTCAAAATTGAAAAATACTAGCCTATACTTTTATACGTTTTACTTATCATGTCTTGTTTTTGAGAAGGAAGAAGGGGAGGACCAACACAAACAAAATGTAGTAAAATGGTATCAGACATGTCAAATATAACTAAATATAATATGGGTTGTAGTAATTATCAGGGGATGTCCACCTTCAACGATATTGGGAGGCAGGTTTACAAGGGGCTGGCTTTATTATTTTCATAGTTTTCTGTATTACAGAATGTCCCCAATTAGTATTTGTCCCATGCCGATCCATACGGCATTTACATGACTACTGCTACAGTTGAATCAATGGCTTAATCAGTGTAAACCAGATAATTAGTACGCATGGAAACATATCCACTGTTCACAAAGCCAAATTAAGCTTTAAGAGTGAGTGTAACGCCATGGATGGTTGCTTTAGGAAACACTTTTCTACCATTATCCCTTCACAAAGCCAGCAAATAACTAGCTTGCTTTATTCTTCTGGAACCACCGCTCACAAGTAGCCTCTTTGCGTGATTAGGGTCAGGGCCTTGGGCTCCTCCATTGTGCAGTCTCATTAGCTTTTATTCATATATTGTATTGACTATTTGTCATTCACTGATTAGGGGCAATGGTCTGCGCTGGAACTTTGAATTTAGATCATCAAATGATGTCTGCTCCCTGCCACTGTGGGGCTGAAAGTGGCTCAGCGGTGGCCAGATATCGGTCTCTCCTGCAGGTAGTTCACTTCCGTTCTCCCTTTCAGTTTGTACGCGGGACACTGATTTGCAATGACGGATGGGGCGATGCCTGGAAGAGCAGAGAGTCACAAGCGACTCATCAGGACTTTCTTATTGGCACACAAGCTGTCAGCTGCAGCAGATAAGTGACAGCTATGGTTCTTAAATCTGACAGCCAAAACCACAAATCGGACATCCCTGTCCACAAAAGATTTCCTAAAATGTGTCCCGTTTATTCCCTCAGCTACCAAACTGGAGTTCTGTCAGATTCAGACTATGCCTTAAGATTTGAGGTAGGAGTATATTGTTTGCGTAAAAAAATACATTTGAGTATTTCTATGCACAGGTCATTTTGGGGCAGAAAGGTTTCTCACCAATTTAAATTTCAGGAGAATTCCCATTCCAACTACAGGCAAAAACTTAAATCAAATGTGGAAATCAGTGCCTTCTGTTCTCACTCACACAATCTCTCAATGTGCACCAGCTTGATGGAGAACGGCAGGTAACACTTTTGAAACATCAAGAGTGGGGGGAAATTTAAGTCTAGCACTGAGTGAACAAACAGGCAAGACATGAGTGGCAGGTTAAAGTGGATACTTGACACACACACGGAATTTGTGACAGAAATAATCTGCCAGACGTTTCAATCATCTCAATTTCCTTCATGTATCTTTTTCCTCTCACAGAGCGCCGAAATAACAATAACAGTTTTCAGCGCCTAATGACTATCAGAGGACAGCGCTTGTGGCTTTGTGTGTTGACACAAAGAGACGAGGCAATAACTCATCACTTGTCACATCCGGAAAATATTAGTGACGAGGACAAGAGAGCGAAGGAAGGTAAGGAATACTGCTGAGAGAGACTAATTCTATAATGAATCTGCAACTTTTGCACGAGGTGGAGGAAGATCCACGGTGCTCATGTCCAAGTGATGGCACGTGAGTTGTTCGACTGGACCCGAGATCGACATAAAACAACTGTTTTGGGTGATCCTGTCAGATTCTGAATGGTGGCTAATACACTTTGGATCTTTATGTGTCAAACAGAGGTAGATTCTGTTCAAACCTTATGTGTATGCTATGTGTACGGAAGCCCTTATCCGCCAATGTGATGGGGGAAAAAAACCTGTAAGTCATTATTTTAAGAAACTCTCCCAAAATAAAAGGTCAGTATATCAAAATAACGAGAAACGTTCTAATTCCAGGGTCGTTCGTACCGAGGAGCCGAGCATTTATTTGTGTTGTATTTGTTTTAACATCAACACAATATTTTGGGTTTAGACCTAGCCTACTGTCTCTGTCTATCTAACAGGCCAAAAATCTGACAGGTGATGTGTGACTACTACTACTTTGTAACTAGCTAACAGTTAAAGTGATGTTGATAAAAGTGAGCTAACATTAGCTTAACACCAACCATGAACTGTAGGCCTGCGCTCCCAGTTAACTATTATTACTATTTGAATTAATGAAATTTGCTGTTCAAATCATGGTGAATCAACGGTTTGAAAATCATATAGCTATGTGATTTCCAGAAACATCCACCACTAGTTTTTCCTTCACTATTGTCATCTGATTGGACAATGCTTTTCTGCTCTGAGTTTAAGTTTTTCAACTCTTGGTGACGCCTCTCCCTGCAAAAACTGCACTCTGTCTTATCACTTCCTTACAGGGTGTTTTTTTCTCTTCATCGCATTGGATGGAAATGGGCCTCCATATATTTGCAACCACAAAATAAGTACTGTGAAACGAACTTAATGTTGCCACTTAGAATATTTAGGTAGTTATTTCCGCCCCTAAAAAACATCTTAAGCGGGGAGCTATATTTAGGGTTCAATACCTCCAGACATATAACCCCTAGAGGCATTAAGACAGATCCAGTGGCACTTGAGAATGGAAACAAGAGTATTGGGGTTTTGTTGCCCCAGGCAGTCTCCAAAGGATATAAATATGGACATTTCCATACTTTTGCCTAAAAATACAGAATGTAATTGATGTGACATCAAATTTTAGGGGCTCTAACATAAACTAAATCTGATGTATGGCAAGTATGACAAAGCCAAGGTTACAATTTGTTGCGTTTTTGTATGCAGCCATGAGTGTGCATGCAAAAGTAGGCAGGTTCTGAACTCTCTCAAGCTCTCTCTCTCTTTTTTTTTTTTACAATCAAGTGCAACACCACAAGTACTTTCAAGAAGAGACGAAAATGTGTGCCATGACACCCATTTATACAATTCATCACGTCTCGCCTCGCCTCTCTGGGCTTTTCACCGTCATCTTCAAATGTGGCCATTCGAAAAAGCTATATACACGTTTGCCTTTAGTTGTAGTTGGACAACACACTGCACAACCAAGTTTGTTCAAAGCATACTGAATACTTTCCAAGCACCGTGTCTCTTTGTTACTGCTAGACCATGAACAGACATATTGTGTGTGCAATAGAAACATACAGAAATGCTCCTGTTTCAATTTCAAAGAAAATCAGTTGCCCCGATTAAATGTAATGGACTGTCCTAGAACATATGTCAATTGGGAAGAAGGAAGCAAAGTAGTGGGAGTAAGGAGAAAAAGAAAGAATGGAAATCTCCCATATCATGTGAGGGGTAAGAGGGTAGAAAAAGGTAAACCTCAACCCATGAAGATTTCATCTGGTCAGCAGCTGAACAGGCAGTGGCAACAGAGAAAACAGGAAGGAAAGACAGCTCAACCTGTCTTCATGCATTAAAAAAAGGGCATGGCTTACATCGAGACGAGCTGCCGCAGGAAATGACTCAACATACCTTGCGAGGAAGACGCAGGGCATTTTTGTAACGTCGAGGCAAATTAATTAACCAGATATGTGAATGCTTTGTTAATGCTCTCTGCTCTTATCAAGAGGCTAATTATCACTATCAGCCTCCTCTGTTCGTCAGTAGGATTATTAGGCTAATCACAAGGCTTTCCTCCTTTGGAGACAGGGTTTTCACTCTTCATCTGAACAAAGCCGTTATTGTCCTCCAATGACACAAAGTCAGTGATGAACCCGATCAGTATTTGTACCTCGTAATGCTCCAGCAAAGGCTGGGTAACAGAACGAGTTTGTGCTAGGAGCGAGTGGGTCTCTTTCAGTTGCTAACATGCTTGACCTGCACCAATTATGTTAATAGACTACATACCAGTTGAAGTAGTTGACTGCAGTTTTTTTTTTTTTTTTAAAAAACACCCTGGATACTGTTCATCGTCAGTCTGTAATGTCCAACCCATTCCACGAGCTGCTGCAGCCCCTTTCCTTTTTTGAAAAAAAAACCTGAGAAAGTGCTTGAACATACATTTAGCATGTAAAATGATCAGTGATGATGTTGACTGTGAACCGAGAGTGAAAGGGCGAGTTTTTTTTTTTGTTGCTCAAGAGCATTCTGGTGTGCTGAGACTGCATTTTGGTGGAAAATTTTATATTTTAGCGTCTCTCCCTGTATTATCGTCTGTTCTGGAAGTATCTCAACATCACATCCCAGTTATCCACAGGATCCTATCAGAGCTTTTTTTTTTTTTTAGCAGTGTTTGAACGGTTCAGGATGGATTTTTGACACACAAAAAAAAAAACGTTTTGGAGCCCTGCTACTCTAGTCTTGCAAAGCCAGCCTACATCTCAAAAGCTCAAGTCTGATAAAAGATATTTTTGCTAATATATAATAGTGAGCCCGACAAGGTAAGTGAGTAATCAGTAGATGCTTTGATGTGTGTTACCAATTCTCAACTGTTAGACAGTTAGCTTAGCATAAAGACTGGAAACAACTAGCCAGGCTCTGTCCAAATATAACAAAATCTATCTACCAGCACCTCTAAAGCTCACTAATTACCACGTTATATCTTGTCTGTTTAATCTATACAAAAAAACTAAATTTAAACACTACAATGTTTTGGTCTTCCAGGGGTTATTCACCCGGCCTGGAAAGGCAAAGAGGTGCTGGAAGGCAGATATTTCTACCTCCATCTTTATACTAATCTAAGCCAACCAGACTGATATAAGAATGGTATCAATCATCTCGCTCTACAAGAAAGCAAATAAGTCTTTTTCCCAACATGTCAAACCTTTTTTTCCCCTTACAATTAGGTGCGTACATGGGTAAAATGTGACTTAACTTTAAAGTTAAAATGTGTTTTAACTTTCACAACCTCTTTCTGGCTCACATGTTTTCAGAAACTAAATCTGGTGGATCTTCTCCAGAGTAATTTAACATGATTCAAGAATTCAAGAAGAAGGAACTGACGACAGCTGACTGGCACGTTCGTCCAATCAGGTCAAAGAGAGAAAGGTTAATCATGTGGTCCAAGACACTGCAAAACTGGGGGCTGGCTTTGCAAGGCTACTACTACTCTGGTGGATTTATGAAGTATTTATGGAAGCTTCAATGTATTTTAGTTTATCCAAATACTTTGATGACGGTTGGTGATGAGACAGCCTGGATGATATTTTAAAAGCTAACCACAGAAAAGTATATTTAAGTTATATTTAAATACCACTTGTGGTTATCTCAACTTCTTCTGTGTTGTCCAGAGTGGCAAACCCCATATCTTTGGCATATATGCAGAGGGCTGCCCTCTGTTTCCTGTGCTGTGTCGCCTGCCAGAGGAATGAATGTGTCAGATCCTGGCATTTTCTGGGGAATGTGACCGGAATGTTATCTGCTTCCAAGTGGAATGACTGTGTCATGGTTTTGTCTTGGATTTCATGAGCGGCCTGGAATATCCACTCTGAGTGCTTTCTCCCACAATGCAACAGGCAGACACTGTTTCAAAAAAACAAAAAAACAGTAAGCTTTCCTTGAACAATAAGTCTAGACATGCATGCACACACGCACTCACACGCAGACGACAGAAATGCTAAGCTGATTTTCAAATTGAAGCCAAATTCATAGTATCTTCCCTACGCACCAGATTACCCATTCAAGGAACCTTGAAAAGATATATATTAAAAACACTTCACGAAATAAGGCACTCCAATTTACAATTGTCCTAAATGCTTTCAGTCTGCAGAGAGGTAGAGGCAGATGAAGCTGTGCAAGTCGCCTTATCCACCTCTGCATTGTCACAATGCTTCAAAGGTAGGGTGGAGATGAAAGCAGGTGATATGAGCAGTCTGATAGAATCTGAAGATGGAACTAGTGATCTGTGTTCTGCTCCTTCAAAGTGATAGAGAAACAGAGATAGAGAGGGAGAATGAAATGGACACCAGCCACTGGTTCAAAGGCAGCTATCCCACAATCCAATGTACCACCTTTCACAGGGTTTCTGGTTTCCAAAAGCAGCAGGTTGGCGTATAAGTAGGACCTGCAAAGATTAAGGATCCCATCGGGGTAACCTCCCTAGGCGGGTTGAGTGTGCGTTTTTTTAAAAGATTCCAAATCCTCGTTAAGATGTAGCACATAGTAGTGGAAAGGGTCCTAGGCTGTGTTCCTGTATTAAAAAAACACAGCCTTGCCATGGGTTTAGAACCTATCATCTCTAAGTTGCGTTGGGGACTTGAAGGGCTTGAGCCCCAGTGTCCTGCGGGGGTGAGCTCTCTCTTTGGTGCCATCCAGGGGCTTGCTGCAGGCCGCCCAGCCCAGGTCGATGAGGGGCGAGTCGGCCGGGTTGAGAGGCGCTATGCGGAACGAGGGCAGCGTGGGCGAGCCGTTAGCGGAGCACGGGGCGGAACGTGAGGTGGGGAAGGGAGCCAAGAAGGGGTCGAAGGGTGAGGCCGTGTCCGAGCCGCTCGAGGGGTCAGCCTTGAGGGCGAATGGGTCGCAGTCAGGCGAGGGGAAGATGTCACAGTTGAAAGGGTTGGTAGGGGAAGGCTGGTAGCCTAGAACGTTGCCGTCCGAGCGGTTCGGGCTGCGGCCACCACCAGAGTTCCCGCCGCCGGCCGAGATGAAGCTCCAGGGGTCGATGCGGGGCCGGATGGGAGACGGACGGGGCCGGGGGATGACACTGACCTCCAGGCGGCGGGTTTTGGGGCTCCAGAGGGCAGGGTTGGGGTGGAGAGAGCAAGGCACCGAAGGCTTGTCATCAGAGTCCTGTGTGTCTTGGCATAAGGGTAGGTCCAAAACTGGAAAGAAAAGAAAGAAAAACATTAAAGGGGCACTCCAGTCATTTAGTATTACTCTTCCATAAGGCTGAGGGACTTGTGAGAAACGTACTTCAAATAGAATGGGGAAAAAATCAAAGCAGCTGAGGCTGAGATGCCCAGACTGTCAGTCCCTAGGATGAGTCAAGCTTTAAAAATCCTGTATCCTACATTTCCCATAATGCAACTCAATAGAATTTTTCAGACGGTCCCTGTCTGTTAAAATTCCTCATTTCTCAAACTCCATGTCCACAGATTTTCTGTCAAATATAACTCAACATGTAACTCAAAATAACCCCGTGACATCACTATGACATAGTGTTGTAGTCAAGACTGCCCAAAGCGAGACCAGGTCAAAAAGACTTTTAGGGGCTGAGAGCAGTTGAAATAAAATCTTGAAATAAAATCTCGAGTCCTCAATGTCCGAGACCGAGTCAAGACCACGACCATCAATATGTGGACCGGTCTCAAGTACTACAACATTACTATGACATAATCAGGGTTATTTTCTTGAATTGCTGAGCTTTTGTCTCCCCCTCCTGACAGTAAGAGTAATTACTCAACACTGTTGTCACCTGCCTATAATAACAATAATAATAATAATAGTGATAAAGGGATTACATTTACATAGCGCTTTATCTTAAACACCCAAAGCACTTCAGAGTGAAGAGGGGAAACTCATCTCAACCACTACTAGATTGTAGCACGCACCTGGGTGATGCACGCCAGCCATAAGCTTGAGGTGTAGAGGGGGGGGGGCATCGAGCCAATTACACTAGAGGGAGATTAGATGGCCAGATGGAGAAAGCCAGGTTGGGCACTAGCCAAGCCCCAACCTGCTTAGCTTCAGTGATTCAGCAGAAACAGGGTACATATTGGTACGGCTGCCGGCTCCGGCTTACAGACTCTGCCATACTGAGTTGCCGCTGTCACTATGGCTGCTCCCCCCTTCAGTTCTGGCAATCCAATCATTGCTAATTGGCATAAAGCACTCACTAGTGGTTCGCCAGCTGGGGGATGTCGCCACAGACAGCAGATTTAAAAACTACAGTATACTGTGAAACACAGAGTGATTTACCTGCCGGTGACGGCCTTAATCTGCATTGTGTGAACTCATTTGGAGAGGGCTTTAATGTAACAGAAGTTCATCTATATGTAAAATTCCCGCGCTCAAGTTTTAAGAAAGCTCCGGAAGTGCCACAGAAGACGTATTGAACTGTTTTTACAGGCTGAGTAGTACTCCACAAGGCCGGTAAACTGACCTTTATGTGTAGAAAACCCTCAAAAAAGCCACAATGTCAGAGTAAGGCTGATTATTCAACATGTGAAGCATCGTCATCATCCTGTCCTTCACTTTCTTTTCTAAGAGGCTTTCATTTATCTGCAAATTACTCTCAGACTGCTGTAGTGTAGCCCTGGTCCTCTTTTTATGCACTCCTCTCCGTTGTGAAATAGATTTGCTTTCTAATATTCTGCAAACCACATAAACCTGTATGATGAAATGGATCCAATCGGAAAACATGAAAGTATTATAATTATTGTTGCAAAAGAAATGGAACAATCACCAGCGCAGAATGTTGATGCAATTAGTCTAAATTAAGTATAACATAGCCCTGCGTAACTAGTTGACAGAGCTGCAAAAGCAGCAAACAGGAAGTGTAAATTAGCACTGACAAGAACATTAAACTCAGAATAAATCAGCTTGAACAAACATTTGCCATTTCCAAATGTGATGTGTCTGCCAAATTGCATTATTTACATCAACAGCAACTCTCCGAGGCTGCTAAGCTATTCAGCTGACAAGAAAGAGCAATCAGGAGGCACACGAGAGCAGACGAAAAAACGCCAGTGAAGGAATCCTCTGCATTTATCTCTCTCTTTCAAGCACACAGTCACCACCAGCAACCTTGTGGCAGTCTGTCTGTGCATCTGTACCAGAGTCATTACAGTCAGTAAACATAATAAGATGTTTAGCTAAAACACTCGCGGTTTAATTATGTGTGGCTTTTTGCCTCTGTGCTCTCGTTGTAATGAGGGCACGCGGTTTGTGAGATTACGGCTGTTAGCAAAGGACCAGGCGAGGCGTGTCTGCTCGGTACCTGGGGGCGAGCTGTAAGAACCTCTCTGTGGCGAATCCAAAGGCTTTGTGAGTCAAACGGACCAGATATAGAGTGTGAAATATTACCACAGGGCACTCTTAAAGCCCTCATAAAGCCCACTCGCTCTTAGAACAACCAATACCCACGCATCCGTCATTACAGCTCTGAACTGTGCATCCAAGAAATGCATATTAATCTTTAGGGAAAAACATTTCAATGTACTGTAAGTGACAGTGCTGCTGATATGCAGATGATATCTGTTAGCATTACACAATTAAAACGAGAATATAACTATGCCCCAAGAGAATAAACAACCGCCTATTTTCACATATAATTTTGAGGGGGAAAATGGAAATAAATGCTAATCCCTCTTGAATGTGATTTGTGTCATGTGTGCATCCTATAGCACTCAGGCATACATTTGACAAGCCTCCAGATGAAAATCTGCTTCGACTGGAGTGTAAATACGCTCAAGATGAACTGCTGAGCACCAGCCAAATTCCCAAACTATGTGAGGAAGTGGGCAGAAAGACACCGTGTTGGCGGTGAAGTCAAGAATAGACTATTGGCAGTCCTGAAACCAGCACTTTCTGTCTGCCTGACCTGCCACACCGCCGGATGTTTTGCATTCATCTTCAACTTTGCAATAAAAGAAAACTCTGACTTGAAAGAGGGAAAACAACAGAAGATTGGATGCTAGCTTTGCTTAGCAAGTATTAGCAGTGAAGTATGGAAGACCAGCTGGTACCTGAGATATGCAAATAGCCGAAGACAAGCTTTGATGTAAATGAAAAAGCGGGTGCAGCACTGAAGCTTCCCTTGTGCCAGAAAGATCTTGCTAAAAAAAAAAAAAAGGCACAATAATATTTCTGCACGAACTGTGAAGGTACATTGCAAATCTGGGGAGGTACATTATTCAAGGTAAAAGATCCAATTTCAGCGTGGGGCCTCCTAAAATATGCTCTCACAAGAGCTCTTGATGAAATGCAGATTAATTGTGCAGATTACTTAAAAATCAAATCATGGATCCAATCTGGAGAGGAGCCTGCAGTTTAAAGGGGCCCTGTCATAAAGCTGGTAGACTTGCAAAAGAGAAATAATTAAAAAAATAACAGTCAAAATCAAAGCAGCAGAGGCCGAGAGTCCCACTCCCATAACACCGGACTTCCTAAACTTAACACCCATAATGCCTTTTGATATAATCTCTTGCTAGAACAGTCTGGCAAAACACACACTTCTTATTAAATTTCACATCCCCAGTTAGTAACACAAGGCTTTCTTGTAATGATGTGTGGATTCTCCCAGTAACTAGTTAACTGACTTGTTCATTTAATAGAGTGCCCCTTTTACAGTCAGACTGACCTAGTTGAGAGGCATGCAAGCCTTGGCTGGACCTCCTCCTCCTGTCAGATCTGTGCTCCCAGGCCTCACAGCCCAGCTCCCTTTTAGTCAAATGAGAACTTGGGGTCCAATCCTCTGGACTGGCCCAGCTTTGCTGCATGGGGGTTCTAGGGCTCTGCGGACTGTGCGGCGCCTGCGGCGTCAAGTGACTGCTCCTCTCCCGGGGGTTCGGAGGAGGCGGTGTCAGGGGCAAGGGCTTCAGTTCTTGGTACTGCAGAGCTAAATCCATTACAGGTCTAGGGAGCAGCTCAGAGGTGGAGAAGGTGATGAGATCGTCCACTACTGGGGGGTCTGAAATGAGGGGCTTAGGGAAGGAGATCTCCGGCTCCGAGGGGGTGCGGTCTCCTAGGGAAGAAGTGTTTGTTCGAGGGGGCACCCGTGGGGGAATATCCAGGCAGCGACCTAGTCCTACGGAGGCCAGGAGGGAGCCACCGCCCAGCAGGGCCTGATGGGTGCTTTTAATGAGACCACCAAGGGAACCCCTCTCAAGCCTGGGAGAGCCCACCGGAGAGGAACCCCCTTCCTCACTGCCCGAGTCTCGCTGAGGTAGTGGAAGCCGCAGGCTGTCCTTTACTGAGGAGCCTGCAGAGAGAGAAAATGGTTTCTTTGAAGTTTTACAAAGACAGGGGAGGAGAAAGAGACACTGCATTCAGTATTCTTTTAGCTTTTCCTCATAATTCACACTCATGCCAGTGTGGATTGTAACAGCGGCTAACGAGAAAATATGTGGCTGGCAGTGAGGCGGCGTGGGATACCATTCTGAGCAGAGGGAGGGGTGGACATGGGGGGTCTGTACTCCTCAAAGTCGTCCTTGGATTCTCCATTCTCATTGCTGTCCGACTCCAGGAGCTTGGCCCTCATCGACAGACTTAAAGCGGGAAGAGATTCAAAAACATGTCAGCATGGTGATGAAGTGAATTACGTTGAATATAATCAAATCCTTGTATAAAAGAAAAAGGGCAGTCCTGCTCTACCTGCTTTCCTGGGGACTAAGGCGCAGGACTTTAGGGCTTTTGGGACTTTTTGGGCTCTGGGGCCTCCAGTTGGGGCCCAACCTCAGGTCTCCATTGGCTTGTTTAAGAGAAGGGGCCTCTAGGGGCCAGACTGGGCTCAGACCAAACGCCCGGCTGTTGTCACTGGGACTGACTGCAGGAAAAAAAAAAAAAGGAGAAAACAGGGTGAAATTACAATGAGCTGGTATGTCATCAGCATGCATGCTGCTTAGCTGTATTTTAATGAGGTAAGCATTTATAAAAGCCAGGTTTCACCAATAAATTGACGCAGCTCTGCAATCATCTCCAACGCCATGACCTTTAATTGACTCCTGCTACAGCTAGAATTCATGAAACTTCAGTGCCATTTTTCTGCACAGCTTAAGAGCTGATTAACTCTAAAACTGTTTTAAGATTACCTCGTCATGAGGATAGAGTCTAGCTGGTAACCTCCACAACGGTTCACAGAAGAGAACGTGTGAGAAGAAGGAGTGAAAGTCTTGTGGGAAAAGATGAGAGGATGTGCAGAGTGCTAAAAAAAAAAAAAAAAGTTGGGATTTCACCTGCCATTCACTGTTCACATGCTTTACCCAGGCTCTGGCACCGCGTCTCATCCTACCAACTGTGCTGCGCTGCTAACAGAGTGTGTGAACATGCCGGGCTTCCTGACACAACACCTCCCAACATACACACTCCATCACACGCCCTTGTGATTTGTACAAGGGCGTATTAAGGGCCATTGTAGGTATTTTAGAGAGCCAGGGGAGGGGGGGGGGTTATATTCTGAGAAAAAACTCGAAAAATGTAGTATATAGTATAGAAGGAAATATCTCATAATACTAGTTTGTGAAAGTAGCTTATATGTTGTTATTAACCTCTGCATACCCTGCTTTAATAACCCGTCTCGCAAATGTATGCCTTCATGACCTCGGAAATTCAGGGTATAGAATATTACTCCCCTCCACTGGCTCCATATTTTTTACTTTTACTTACAATGGCCCTAATAAGCTGTCGTAGATTTGTGATATTGGGCTATATGAATAAAACTGACCTGACTTGACTGACTTCTCAACATCACACCCAACACGTAAGTTATTTTTTACCTGCTATTATTAATATTATAAACCTTCTATTTTATATCAGAGTTCTGGTGCTGCTTACTTCTAGTGGTTACTTCAGCTTCATAAATGGGAGAAAAATAAATGTGCTCTCAGAATGGACATATATTATTTTTTATTGGCCTCTACTAGACTGAAGGCCTGGCTGATGCACTTTGCCTCTCATCACTCTCCAGCAAAATGTTTTCAAAGCAAGCACAGAAGTCAGGGGATGGTGTTAGCACTGCAATTTCATCAAGTTCAGAAAGTGGCTTGAAAAAGCTCCACTTTCTGAGCATATTCCTCTGTAAACACATTTCATTTTGCAATATGCCAAGGTTAATGTCATCATCTTTTGATGGAATATATCCTGATGGTTGTAATGCTCATATATATTTCACAATTTCCTCCTCTGCTCATCATCTGTCCCATGCTAAAACAAAAGGCTACTTTTGTTACATAGATGAATAACTGAGGCGACATCCATTTACTGCTAGGAAACAACAAGAGTCTGCAGCCATGCTAGTGGCTCTTTGGGGCTGTATTTAGGCACAGAGGAGCTTTGAGCAGCTGTTGCTAATGTCAGTGTGGTAACATGCTCACAATGACGATGATTTTTAGCACGTATTATGTTCGCTACCTTATTTTAGCTTGGAAGTGTGCTAACGTTTGCTAACTAATATTAAACAAAAAATACTAGGCTGATGTCATTAGTTTTGAAGGTATTTCGTCATAAACCAAAGTGTTGGCCAAATGCTTAAATACAATTTGTCCTTCCATCCTTACCTACTTTTACTTCAATCCATCAACTAAATGCTGAGATATTTCACTGGATAAAGATTAACCTGATGGTGGTGATTTTTTTGACAGTAACACAGTGACAAAACACATTCTTCATAACTGTCGAGAAAGTTAAAAAAAAGTTTTTCCATTGCGGTGCTTTCGCTAACAGAAGATTCAGAGGATCACCTACTCAGTAGGATTCATCCTCCAGGGACCGTAGGTATTTGTACCAAATGTCATTCCAATTCATTGAAAGGTTGTTGCAATATTTCAGTCTGGACCAAAGCGGCGGGTCAATCGACCAACAGACCGACCAACACTGCCACCTCTGGAGCTACCCCTAGCGTGAGTAACCATCCCACTGAACTATTACCATTCCAGAGATTTTCAAAAAGTCTCTAAAAAATATGGGACGATTTCATTTTCTTGTTATCTAATTCAGTCTGGCACAACAAGAGACGTTACTTCTAAGACGACCATTCTGTAGGTTTCACCGTGCCCTACTGTATGTGCTGAACACTGTCGAATGAAGCTCTGTGGACTCATGCAAATCAATCTGGCAGTTCTCTAGACAAATAAGTTGGGAGAAGCCCCACCAATAAATCACGGCTTGCTACTGAGAGGGCAAGCATAAATACCCACTAAACACATTTTAATGACAGGCACACTTATGGCTTAGTGCTTGCCATTAAGGAAAGCCATTAGGAAGTAAAGAAATCCAGCCCTGTATTTGATGAGTAAATGAAGCTGGCAGATGTTCTGAATTTACTAACCACTTTTTCAGATAAATGTTTCACCGCAATTTGTGCTTTCACGTCAACCCCGGTGGTAAATGTTAAGAAAAAATCCCTCCCATTGCCTGTTGCTACACCACAAATTTCCTTTATGGTTTTTTTGAGGGGTTTTGTTAAGACGCCCCGTGGCCTACTGGCTACAATTTCCCTCCAAAGGGAAACAATCTCTGGGCGTTTGTCTGAGAGCCTGACAAGCAGAAGGGTATTGTAAATCTCTGCCGCTGCTGCAACCCTTCTCAACCCCTTATTCCAGAGCAATGAATTCCTCCCTGCTTATTTTTAAAGTAAACCACACTGTAGCCACTACATGTACTGTATGTAGGACTGAGGAGGATTCTTTCCTCCTGGAAAACACAGCTCAATGGCTCCCCCTGCTGCAACAATGAGGAAACAGCAGGCCGGGAGAGCAGAGCGTGGAGTCGCTGTGGAAAAAAAGCTGCTGCTTAAGTGCTGAGCAGCTGAGAGGAAGTCAGATAATATTTAGACTGGAACAGACTGCTGAAAAGGGAAAGGGTGTGTATGTGTGTGAGAGAGAGAGAAAGCAGTGAGGCAGGGAGAGAGAGAGAGAGAGAGAGAGGGGAGGCCCACAGGGAAAGACAAAAAAGATGAGTGGGTGGTTGGGAGCACATGAAAGGAGAAAATTTGGAAACTGACAGAAGTAATGTTGCAACATAGTCTGTGTGTGCATTCAAAAAGGGGAGATATCCTACATTCTTTGATTTTTTTATAGAAACGTCTTTGGAAGCACAAGCGTATGTGCACCTGTGTGCGTCTATCCAACAGGAAAATAGGTGCACTCACGTTGGATGGCACGGAAACGTGGGCCGAAGGAGGGCGAGGAGCCCGAACCTAAATCGGGAGAGTTCCGCCTCTTCTCCAGGCCCGGGGAAGCCTGCACCGTGATCTTATGAATGAAATCTGCAAAAAAGGACACACGTGCACAGACATATACGACATATGTTAGACCACCTGGACGGCACACACCAACCAGAATATGCACACGATATACACACAAATGCTGTGAAGAGAGTGTTCGTTTACGTATAACGGAGAACTTACGTGGCTAATTTCAGTGCTGTGTTTGAGTGGGGAACCATTTCATTTTCAACCTAGCAAATAACTACTAGCTGTGGCTGACAGCTGGAACTACCTAGCGCAGCTAATAACAAGCTACAGAGCCCAGTAGGTGTAGGGAGAGAACATTTGAATAAATAATTCCCTATAATTGGCAATTCTATGGCCTAAAATGACAAATGATTCCCTCAAATTAACTCATATAAATTAAATTTTTCATCTTTCCTTTTAGTAATTTGCATCCTTGTTCCACTTAATGTTTTCTTTGGAATTACTGACAACTGCTTCCCCTTCTGTTTCCCTGATAAAGGGCAGCAAAGCATGGCAGACGATATCTGCTTGTTAAGGGATGTACCATAAAAAAAAACGGAAGGAGATGAAAATAAAACTACTAAATCAAAAGAAATAAAGGTGATAATGGCAGATAAGTGTTCATATTCGAGGAATGATGTTCTGAAGATTTTGCTCTCGATGCTTCCACATGTTCCGTAGCTATTAGCTTCTAATTGTAACTAGTAACATCTAGTAGCAGTAGCATGCTAGAGCTTTCTTGCTGCAGATGGTAGAAAGTAAGAGGGCATCAGGAGGGAACATTTCTAAGAATTTCTTCCCTCAAGTTAGTAATTCATGGCCTCAAATTATAAACCAATACCTCAAAATAACGCCGCACTCAATGTATCCTTTTCCTTCCCTTAAGCTGTAATTATTACCTTTGGCTTTCTTAATTGTTATGTTTAACTGCAAACACCTAAACTATTATTATTATTAGCAGGTATGTCTGTGCATCAGTGCAGTTCTTATTAAGTGAGAGTGTCAAGAGGGCCCTGACAAATGGAATGAAGGAGGTATCACTATTAATTTGAGGAAAATAATTCATTTGTGGTTTAATATCCTGACTTAATACTTAATATATTAAATTAACCCCCCTCCGACATGTATTAGGCTCCACAGCAAGCAGCTACTAGTATTGGCTATGGCTTGCTTGTTGACATAAATAAGATGCATGTCAAGTCTCTTAATTGCATCCAAGTTTCTCTCACTTGGGTCTTTGTCGGAGAAGCGCAAGGAAACCGTGCAAAGAAAGAAGAAAGAAGGAAATATGTTTTTCGAGAAATGAGAAGTCTTTCCTCCGATGCATCATGTGAAGCGGCGCCAGCAGCTGATCGCAGCTGGATCAGCTGATCGCAGCTGCATCAGCTGTCAGTCAGCTCTAACAGCTGTAGACCCTTTTGATGGAGTTTGTGTCTGCGTGGTGCACTGTGCTAATATTAATAAAAAAAGGTACACAGTTATCACTGCCAGAGCAGCATGTTTTCTCTCTGTAGCTGTTGCACTCTGTCCTGCTCAGAGGCACAGGATCATTTCTACCAGCACAATACCTTTCTTTCATTTATTCATTATCTGCATCTGTATTTATTGATACCCTGATTGTGAAGGTATTATTGAATAACCCCGAATACGAGCATGGTGTCTTTTTGAACATTGGAAATGATTTATCAGGCCAAATGTTTCAGGGAAATGTGAAGTGATGTAACTCATATCAAAGCAGGAATAATCAGCTTCATGTGACTGAATGGAAATGACGATAAATAACGTAAAACGTATCCTTGCTGACAAACAGACTCTCCGACTTCAACTGGGATCATAGTAAAAGTTAATGGGGGAAATAAAAAAATATGTTCAGACCTACAATGAGCACAGATTTATATCAAGATGGTGAATCAGAAAACAAATCAAATATAAAACTCAGGAGTGACGCACATGAGTTTAATCTGTTATCTGTCATCACTCCGGTATTAAACTCCAGAGATGCTGTGACGCATCAGGTCAGTCCGATCAGCTGCAGCGTCCAATCAATAACTGATATCAGGGGGCGTGTCAGCCAGTAAAAGACTATGACCACAAAGCCTGCTCTCCTTGGAGATCCCTAATAACTCCTCTGAGCACAAATAAGAGCTTTGGGCCTTCAAGTTGGTGGACCAGAACAACTTGCGACTTGTGTTTTGCTAAACTAGCTTGCTGGCAACTGAGCTGACTAAAACTACATAGTGTTATGAAGTAGAACCTAGGGCTAAAGATTAAACACAGAAAGGATGTTGACACATTTCCTTTGCAATACTGATCACTTCTACTCAAAGTGTAGCTGGAGTGACATCCACATCACGGAAATTGCGCTCAGCTATCTCTATATTCCCAGCCTGTTTATTCAGTGTATATTTAGCCACTGTACAACTGAGCCAAATCTGGGATGCAGCTGCAAAGCCTCTATTAGCCAAGAATTGATTTTTACATCATATGTTTTTAATCTTTACATTTTCATCCTTTACATGTCTTTTTTTGATTCTCATATTTCACACGCCTTTTAGCACAGCCGTAAAGAGTGTACACTGACAAATAAAACCTTTAAATCCTAAATAACAACATCCTAAGCATGTTCTTATTCATATCTACTTCCAGAGAATACGGGATAAAGCATAATATATAAGCTACTCTACAGGGTACACAGAGCAAGAGCAACGCAGGATGCGGAAAAAAGATAATATGGGACGGGGAAAAGGGAAGGAGGTTAGAAGGAGAATAAAAACACACACTAGAGGATCCAGAGGGGAGAGGAGCGAGAGAGAAAACGGGTGAGGGAGGGACACTTAAAAAAGGAAGGGAGCGGGAGAGGCACAGAGTGAGAGTGAGAAAGTGAGAGAGGCCAGCCAGCAGTGTATCCATGGACAGGAAGCGCCGAGGCGTGGTTGGCTCACTCTCCCCTCTCATCAACCCCCCCCACACCATCACCGCCCTGCTGCTGCTGGGAAAGGCCTTACCACAACACACACACACACACACACACACACACACATACTCACACAATGCATTTACGCATGCTTGCTCAGGCCAAAATACACTCACACACACATTAATAAACTGGTAGTGGGACTGCAGTAGGCTGTGTGACTTTGTGATAGCACATGGGCAACAGCACTCAGCTGAGTGTTAGAGGAAAAACAGGAGTGTAATCTGAGTGTGTTGGTCAGTGAGTCAGACACATGATCCACTTTTCACAGGATGACTGCTTAATTCACATACATGACTAAAGATGCTCTGGCTTTTGTTGCAGGGTCCTTTTCGGAATAAAATCGCAAAGGAGCATTTCATTGGGGTTTTCCCATAATGTAAGTTATTGTATGAGAACAGAAAGTAGCGCCAATCTGCAGCCTCCTTTTCTAAATATCAGACTTTAAACCTACATGAGTCCAGCCCTGACAGGAACCTTCAGCAAAGCCGAGACACAGAATTGTTGATGTTGTTTTTGTTGCTCCTTGAGCCTGAGCCTGTAATGGCCTTTGGAATGAAATTTCTCTCAAGACTGTTGGTGGACACTATCCAGTAAAGAGTTCATTTGTGACAGAACTCAAACACAGTTCAGACACACACCTTGAGGCATGCTGATCTTCTCGCCGTTCTTGCTCTTGAGCTTGTGCTTCTTGAAGGTGCCCTTCCTCTTCTTGACGTTGGGTTTCTCCTGATTCTGGTTCAGGTGGAGGATGAGGAGGCTGAGCTCGCGCTCGAACACGTCCTGCTCCCATTGAGCCAGCTGCTGCTCACGCTGCCGCAGGAACTCCTCGTGGGACTTCTGTTCCAGAGCCGCTCGCTTCAGCTCCTCCTCACGGCATCGCAGCTCCTGATGGAGAAGGAAGGACGCGCAGATGAAAGAGATAGAGATGATCAATCTGTCTTCATTAACAGGTTACGTACCACAGTACTAGTACAAGTAGCTGTAATTAAACCTCTTCTGATCCAGGGGTTTTAGCCAAATATAGACCTATATCTAACCTTCCATTTCTCTCTAGGATCCCTGAGAAAGCCAAACAGTTGTGTGACAGGATATAGAGTTAATCCTAGCACCAAGACAGCACTGGTGAAAATAAATTACAAATCGCCCTCTTATTGAATCAGACACAGGACTTGTCTCTGTAGTTTTCTTGTTAGATCTTTGTGCTGCATTCAACACCACTGACCATCATATCCTATTTCACAAACAGGACCATTTAATTGGCAGTTAAGGAGCCACTCTAAGCCAGTTTAAGTCCTATTAATCAGATCAAACTCAGTTTGTACATGTTAACGATGAATCCTCCATGCACGCCAAAGTTAGTAATATTATTATCATTGTTATGCAGATGATACCCAATTATATCTTTTAATCAAGCTAGATGAAACCAACCAGTTGGATGACGGGATGTCTGATGTTAAACGCAGACAAAACTGAAGTTATTGCACTTGGCACCAAACATCCTACATATCTAAGGATGTAGGTACTCAAGATGGCATTACCCTGTCCTCCGGTACCACTATGAGGAATCTCGTTTCTTTTCGGTTGCTTCTTTTTAACTTAAAATATGAACTTTGTTGAACCTTTTAACCGTTTTGCTTTAATAGGATAGATGCACCAATGGTTTGCTTGATGGACACAAGATCAGCATAATCGTGACGTGAAATATTTATAACTGTATGTTTCTTCACACAGGTGTGGTAATTGGAATACACGACATACCAGAAATTCAACAAAACGTGCAAACGCTGAATAGAAGAATGAATAAAAAGGAGGTACACAGGTGATTATTGTGCACTGACTGCCTCTCACCTTCTCTTTAGCCCGGAGTTCATCGAACATGTCCTGGATCTCCAGTTTCCAGTCCTCCTGCAGGGAGTGGAAGGAGTCCTGCGGCATATCGTCCTTCACCTGCTGCTCCAGAGCCGTCAGCTGGGCCAGGATGGAGCTGAAATTGGGTCTGCGGTGGGGGTCCTGGTCCCAGCACTCTGTTACACACACACACACACAAAGCAGACACAGTCAGACACCAGGGTCCACACTGCAGCACTTGTGATAGTGTGACACTTACAGAGAGTCATTACTAAACAACTGCACTTTATTAAACACGAATGCCTGGCTGTCCACACACAAATGCAGAAATAAGGAAGTAGTGGCAGTAGCGAGCATTTTCTTGAATCATTGGACCTGAAAAACCACTCATTGATTCCCCCCAATCCTCAATTATACTGATTTGCACTGAAAAATAAAAAGGCAAATATTACGGCCCTGTTGAAAGGTGTAAGACTTCAAATCAGGTCAAAAGACTTATTAAGATGGATGTTTCTGCACTCTTAACACTTCATATTGAATGAGTATCCTGCGATCCCTCTAATTTTATTTACACATGCTTCAGGCACTTTTGTGAGCACAATCCAGAGTCAAGCTGATCACTTATTCAAAGTGTTATGCTTAATTAACTTGCTGTGGGGTTTTTTGCATAATTTGCAGCAACACTTTGGGCACTACAAGCAGATCAAAAACCAATCCGATAATTAATTAATCCTCTGAGGTGGCTATCGGTGGTTTTGTGCTCTGATCTCTCGTTTTTTTATTATATACAACTGTAAAATACAAACTAGCATCAAGAGGAGGGGCTATACAGAAGCAATGTAATCTACTTTTTGGCAAATGTATGTCAGGAGCGAAGCAGATAACAGGCTGGTGGCCTGATAGAAAGAACCCAGGTGACATTTCTTCTTTAAAATGAAACTGAAGAAAGGAAGAACATAAATGGGTACAAACATATTGCACAAGGTGGCTCCAGCACGAAATACTTCCTCTCCACGGCCACATTATTAGCAACATACAGGATTTGTTTTCTGTCATTTTCAACCAAGCTTTAGGGAAATGGAAAATAGTGCGTGCCGGAAACATGAATTTGATCTCATGCAAGAGTACTCTCACACCAGTGGATTTGAAAGTCAGTGCCAAAACAGTGCATTTGAATACATTGCCACGCATAAAAAAACACAAAAACACATGACCCACCGGCCATGAGCTGAGCAAAGGGTTCAGGGCACGTGGAAGGGATGGGCAGGGTGAGCTTGTTGACGGCGACACCGTAGGCGACTGCAAGGCCATCAATCCCTCTGTAGGGTGCCTCTCCTGTTAGGAGCTCCCACAGCAGAACACCATAGCTGGAGGTGGAAAACACAGACAACAAGGCATGAGACAGTATACTCAGACCAAAATTAGACACAGGATAAATCTTGGAACACGCTGCATGATGATGTAAAATGCGCTTTAATCCAAAATGGGATATTTCCAACAAGAGAATTAACTGCATGAGGACTATTTAAATACTGTATATGATGGTGCTTTTAAAAGGAGAATAACACATTAAGTTGTGAACATAAAATATAATAACGTCTACTGTTTTCATATATTACGGGCTAAATTTCAATAGTCATTTTTCTACTTCCTGCTTTGTACAGCACATACACATTCAATACCAAAGCACTGACTGGTACAGAACTAAGAGACATTTGTGCAGTGGAATATTTTTGCTTGATGAAACATATGCTTGCAGAGCAATGTGAACTCATGCATGCAAAATTTGTACAAACACAAACACACAAACACACACAGGCCTTTTGAGCCCACACAATGGGAGCAGCCCTGTGTCCTAAGAAGATGAAGCGTGGCGCAGGACTTGGATCTCCCACACTGTCAATTAGCCCTTGCCTGGACCTGACTGAGCGCACTGCGGAGGCTCGCTAAGTGGAGAGCGCAGGCCGCAGCCTTTTTTTATTTAGTTCTTTAATTACAACTTCCACACACTGTGACTTTGCAGAAACGCTAGTCATCGGCTCGCCTCGAGGCGGTCGTCGGCTCTGCGTGGCGGCAAGACATAGATTACCCTTCATTTTCAGAGCAGTGCTGCCTGCCTGCCTGCCTGCCTGCCTGCCTGCCTGCCGGCCCTCCGCTCGCTCATTTTGCTGTTTTCCAGATTGTTTGGTGATTGCTGTGAAAACGAGCTTGTGTGGGTTTGTTGTCGATGGACGCTGGAGTTGGAAACTGTGAGGATGTGTGCGTAAGATAGTGAGATGGCACTGAGCCCTTTAGGGTAGTAAAATACTGCACACTCTTACTAAATAGGGTTCCTAAAGTACCAGAAAATGTCTTAAGTAGCTTGCACCATAGCAGAATCCCTTTTGAATGTTCTCAAGGACACTTTCAAAAAGGTTCTTATAACAGCATGCTCAATTGGTTTCACATAGGCTCTATATGGGGCTGCAAAGAACCATAAGAATGGATGAAATGGGCCAAATCCACAGGATTAAAATTAAACCATAGCATATGAGAGTAACTGCCACAATGCAACAGAGCCATGAATGTGTTGCTTTAACAAATAATTTATCTTTTTTTCCCCACTGCTGTGCAAAAACAGCCCTGCTTGCTTCACTCCAAATGCAAATTCACTTAAAAGCCATCATGAATCCCCTCAACAAATCGCTCAGCTATTTAAGTCATTATAATAAAGCCACAAACCATAATCAAGGGACTCTTCTCTTTCTGCGTGGATGTGACCAAACACACACAGATATGCGACACACACACACACACACACACACAGAACTATTCCCAGATAAAGGGCCGTGGTTAGGTCTGGTGTGTGGCCTCCTTCTCTGTCTATGCTGGAGACAATGGGACAGTGTGTAGTACACATGTCCAACAACAAAGCACAGAGCTGCTCTTTGAAGAGGCACCATCACATGGCTGCGCCGGCCTTGCTGCAATCCATCACTATGTCCTCCATCTCTTCATCTGTCTCCCACCATCACTTCTCTGCACTTTCACACTTCCCCTCTATATCCATCATATTTTCTGTCCACAGACCCCTGGGGCAGGTCCACTATCTTACTGAAGAGCTGCAGAGAACTGTTGCAGACTACTGTCGATATTATAAAATACTGTCTGATTATATTTCAGCACTGCTAGAAAAGACTGAGGCATGTCAAAGGGGCATACTCAACAGTCAGTCATGTTAGTGGACTTACAAGAGACAGATTAACAAAGGAATGGTAAGAAAATCAAAGCAGGAGATGCTGACTTTCAGCCTCTGGTTTGGGTCAAGGTCAGAACGAGTTATCAGACTTAGATGTGTCAAAAATGGAAACAGCATAATGAATTATAATGGCACCTTCTACAGTTTCTAAGTGTTCAGAGCCAGCCCCCGGGGAAAGCACTGTGAGGCGATTTCGGTGTGGTGGCTACACTCCGTAGTGCAGTATGTGACACTCACTAGCCCAAAAAAGCCGGGAGTCATTGTTTTGTCACAAACCCTGTAAAATGTGTTGTTGTATTATCACAATTTGACGCATTCAGTCCAATCAAATGTAGATAGCCAAAAGTCTCAAACATGAATGCTCTCAACCATCAAGAAAAAGAGCGTAGTGAGTGTAATGTTCCTATTGCACCAGATGAATAACAACTTACTGAACAGCAACACGGTCTGTAAATCAAGGCTTGTACACAGTTATGTGTGCTTTATCTGTGCCGACTGACTGTCAGCAGACTGTCAGACAGAGTATAAAATTTTGTACCTCCACCAGGTGGCGTAGTTTCACGGTGAACACAAAATATTCACAGTCAGCATGTTCCGTGGGCCAGACAACGCGCACCTTGAGGGAAACCTCGGAGGCCTCATGGGCATACGCGCCTATTGAGCACGAATGAAGTGGAATGAATTTGGTGCCGTCTTGAAACACGGTATCCACTGCTTTTTAATACATGCATGATTCTGAGGCTACAGTTGTCGCCATCTTTGCCGAGAGTTAGACAAGAAGACTGATACCGCTGTCACACTTAAAGCTGGGGTAGGTACTGTTGGCGTAACCAGCAAGAGGAAGCCAGATATTGAAAGAATCCAACCCGAAAACATCCCACCCCATCCCTTCAGGCCTCCCTCCAAAGCTATTCCCCCAAAACACATTTTCATGTTTATGTAGGGCTGGACGATATGGCCAAAAATGTTAAAAATGTCACAATAAAAAATTTCATATCTTTCGATATCGGTAATTATCACGATAAGTATCTGAGTTTAAAGGCTGATTTTTTTTGTCAACACTTGATGCCAAACAGTGGATCACTTCTGAGGTAGAACATTTAAAACAATTGTGATAAAATCTTTGTCAACAAATATGCATGAGTAAAATTAAGTAAAAGCTTTTTTCAGTTATTTTTCCTCAAGAAAATAAACATCTTAATACAAAAATTAAGTCCTAATTTGTGTATAATTTAAGTGAATTACATCAAACATTTATCGAATATTTATTGAACATTTGTTATATTCTTATTGAAAAAAATTATATCGCGATAATTATTGTTATTGTTTTATTGTCCAGCCCTATGTTCTCCCTCTCCCTCACTATGAGGTAACTCTTGTCATGATTTGGCACTATATAAATAAAATTGAAATGAAATGAATTTGAATTATAGTCCCGCTGCAGCCACAGATACGTTTTGTTTTTTCCCCCCAGACATATACAGATATCACAAAAATGCTTCAGAAACGCATTACCTACCCTATCATTAACTCATATGTACTCATTAATGACAAACTGAAGTTCCTTTTGAATGTCACCTTTACAGTGTGGTTAGATGTTTATGACTCAGAGATTGTACATTGTTCAAAGGCGGACTCGCTAGTAGCTCTCCGTTTCTATAGGAACAAGAAAGCACGTTTCTGTGTAAGCCTGCACACGGTGTCATTGCGACTTCATTACCAAGCGTTTTTTTGCTTAATCGTCCTTGGGAAATCCCTCTCAATCAGACATGTCACTGTCACCACAGAAACACTGACATTAGTCAGCAAGCAACTTGCATCAGTCTGGTGCCGGTGAAGTGAGGATTGTTAGATTTGGTGCTTTTTTAAAAATTAGCTCACGATGAAGTATGAGTTCAAATTCAATACGCACCGACGTTGACTGTTATGGGGGAGCGACCTGTGGCCTTTTGGTTAAAATTTGTCTACACATTAATGTATAAAACATATATTTTTGTACCACTTGTATCACCTCCTTCAAACACATCAGTAAACTCGTCTTCGCGTCTTAATTCTGCACTAAAACACTAAAAACAGATGGGCAGGGAGAAAGAATTAAAGTTTACACTTTAACATTTCAGGAAATACATTTGCTTCCATCCTCAGCTCAGCCCCACTTCAAATTTACCAGATATTAGAGTGGTATCAATCTCCTCATCTAACTCAGCAAGAAAATGAATGGGCATATATTTAAGGTGCTGCGATTCAATCCATAGCCCATATTTATAGAAATAATGAAGAACAAAACAGGCTTTTGTTAACATAAACACTTTAGCTCTCCCAGTTTTTATTATGTGCGCATGTGGGCTTTAAAATTCCATTGTAAATTCCATGGCAGCTAAATACTGCTGAGCATCAGAAAGTTCTACATCTGCGCACACACAAGAAACACACACAAGCACTCACCTCCAGACGTCGCTGCCCTTGGAGAAGGTGGAGGACTTGATGACCTCGGGTGCCATCCAGGCGTAGGTGCCCGCGGTGCTCATCTTGGTGGTCTTGTGCCACTCTCTCGCCAGCCCGAAGTCGGTGATCTTCAGTGTCAAACCCTCCATACATTCGTTCTCTATGGGCTGAGCCAGAAGGACTGGAGAGAGGGAGAGAGGCGAAGGAGGTGGGAAATACAGGTAAGTTTAAAACAGTTAAATGGGTTGAGTGATTCAAATGAAATAAACTGCATCCCCGCTAATTTTGCACTTTTCTTGATTGGAACTGAGAAACGTCATGCAAGACTGAGCCTGCGCTTCAGTGCACATATTCACAAATACTCAGTTTCTTTCTCGCTTCCTCTTCTTGTTTTGTTGCCACCAAAATGCAAACTGCCGATGACTGACAACACATTTCCACGAGTTCAATTGCATTTGACTGATCACTGTAAATACAAATCCCTCGTAGGTGACTGGCTGCAATGCTTAAAACAAAAGTCTTATTTCTCCTGGCTTTGTATACAGCATGGTTTGGCTGGCATGCTGAGCCGAGATCCTATGCATGTCGTTGTTCAAAATATTTCCACCCAAGTGAGAGCTGTCGCCCCCCTGGACTGGCTCAACATGTAGGTCACATGGGCGAAAAGGGTGGAGGCACCATTTTTAAAATGAACGTTAGTGCACAGTAACGGCCTCTGTGTCGACAAGTTTTGGAGCTGTACGCACATGCTCATCGTCTCGCATTGGGGCACGTCGTCACTTTTTAGATAAGCTAGCTAAAGCTTTCCCTAAACAGTTATTTATTGACGTAATCTTTGACTTGGCCCCTCAGGAGACCTCACGCACAATTGTATCTTCAAACAGAGATGTTTTTTCTATTTTTGCAATCATCGATTTACAAAGATCCACTTTGCTACATGTATGCTGGCGTGCCTGTATGACCTCCGTGCAGATTTTCAAATGACTTTTACCGGACTGCTGATAACTTCTCAAATTTACCATCATTACATACTGGAATATGCACAACTAAATAGACATTTTGATGGACTAAACTGTGTCCATGAACAAAAATCCCAAACTGGTTTACAAGGCAATATCAATTTCCATGTACATACTGTAGGTGTGAGGCCAAATTACATGTAGGAAGACTAGCACACACTCAGTGTAAATCCTCATTGCACCGCTACACCCATCCGCTGGAAAACGGAAGTTTTTTAAAGAGTACCATGTGACGATATGCAACACAAACAGTTCCTTCTGCTGCTGCTTCAGATTAAAAGTTTTCCCTCACTAGAACTACTAGAGGGCTTTTATTGTGAAGCAGCCTCATGATGAATAGATTTATAAAATAATAACAAATCTCCAGGCTGCATCCAGGTTCCACAGGTACAGACAGACTGTGTGCAATGAGATGCTGTGTATCTACATTGTGTCAAGATGCACTCGAGACAGATAACAGTTCACACATCACAATGTGCGTCTGGAGTGTTTGTCTAAGGCTGCATAGTCACAGAGGGGATTTGGTTTTTGATACCGACATTGCTGTCCTGCGAAAACCATGTATCTCCGAAAGAAACTTCTCATGAGCTAAGCAACACAGCCCTGTTTTCAGCTTCATACCAATTCCTTTTTTAAGAGGCAGGAGCCCAGAAAAGAACATTAAATGAAAGAATCCCACAAGTATTTCCACAGATTCTGCGATTATAGTACATAAAAATGTACCCACAGTTAGATTCAACCTGCTCTCGATGTAACCAAGAACCTGCCACTCTTGTCCATATGGGCAAGCCCAGCCAATGAGCAAATATTGATCAAGCGTTTTTGACACTTTTAAATCCGTGGTGAAGAAACACAGACCCAGTAATTGCAATTTTTGGTGTGGCCCCGAATGTGCCAACATTTTCTGTTGCTCCATCTGATGCAACAGCTTCCCTATCACTCTTAACCAGCAAAACGTCTCATCCTAGTGAGATGGATACACCCCCATCACATGCACAGTGGGTTGTGGAGCTGATGGCACACTTAAAATTAGAAAAGCTTGTATTTTCTCTTGAAGTAGATGCCGTTTTATTTGTTTTTTGTCTTTATTGTATTATATCATTATTGTTATGTAATTTTTTTGTCAGTTTTATATGATAAATCTACAAAAACTTTTTTTGTTTTTGTTGTCAACTTGGGGTTTGCTTTCTCACTTAAATATGACACTAGAGCCAATTGATTCCAGAAAATCAGTACTGATGACACTTTCTACATAGGGAGGGATACACCTAAGAGCAGCAACATGGAAAAATCAGATATGGATGACTGATATTCAAGAATGGGTGTACTGTAAATATAAACACAGAGATCCAAAATGAGAAAAGTACACACTGTAAAATGTAATAACCTATAAGTAAACACATTTTGGTAACCAGCCAGTGTTTTGCAACCATGCAGCGTTGGAAGGCTTTGTTTTTATGAAAATAGAATATAATGTTGAGGATGTCGGTTGCTGCGGTGTGACTCTGTATCACATGTCTCAGTATGATTGGCAGCCATGCCTCTCTTCCCCTTTGCTGGCAGGCTGGGCATTATTCAGGGCAAGGCTGGCCGTCAAACGCAGGGAGGAGAAGCAGCGAAGAATTTGACTTATTATAGGGAAGTAAGACTCCTGCTATTTGCAGTCACTTTCCGACTTTCCGGGCTCCATGCTCTTTTTTTTTTTTCCTCTTCTTTTGACTGCATCTTTCTCCAGTCTCTCTTTTCTTTAACCACACAGATAATGAAATTGATCTTTTTCTACACATGTGAAAGATTCTGTCTCTGCCTTTGTGTCTCTCTCAGACATCCTGTGCTGTGCCTCGTAGCCCAGAGGCAACGAGTTTGACGTCACAAAGGAATGCATCACAAGAGGTTGTGTTGTCTGCTCTGTGTGTGTGTGTGTGTGTGCGCGTGTGAACGTTGAAGAGGATAGGAGACTTGGTTCTTTCATAATGTAATGCACTTGCACGACAATTTCTGCACCCAGTTCTGCTGAAACCACACATACCTCCTATAGCAACGGCATAATATGGTGACAACTGCTGAAGGCTTTTACTTTCTTTCTTAACAGCCTTTCTTTATTCTATTAGAGAAAAACTGCATCAGTGGTTGTCCATCATAAACAGCAAAAGTAGCCAATGGCCAAAACAAAAACAATCTCTACAGTGTGAAAAAAAGTGGCCACTCATTTAACCTTTTTGCAAAAAATCAATTTATATTCATTTAACGTTTGAGTCATTGTTTCTGTCACAGGCCTGAGGGGACAGGGTGGTGGTAGTGCTGTTGAAGGGGTTGCTGGGATTTACTGCAACAGGTCCTGATCCCCTTGCTCCACTTCTTTTGTCCTCCTGCCGGTCAGCGTCTGGTGAAAACAAGCCCTGGTCAGTCACCCGTATTTTCACCCGGTCGCTCGCTTGCTTCGCCGTGACCCCACTTCCAGGAAGTGACGCCGGTATCAGCCAATTAGCCTCTGGCGACAGGGCCCTTCCTTACAAAAGAGCACAGGCTGATTTTGTTGTTCCCGCCTGCTGTTCATTGTGCACAACAACCAGAGCGCTATTTTAGGAAACCGAGGTTAAGAGGGGTCACGTGGCACCAGACAAAGACAGACGGGAGGGAAGTGTAGGTACTGTGGTGGAGCGAGCAGAGGTGACAGAGACAGAGAGAAAGAGGCGCAGAATGAAACCGTTATCATATTATTGGGGGGCAGGGCACAGCTAAAAGTGTTTGCCTTGACCTGAGAAGCAGAGGAATTATAGACAATGGTATTCACACACACACACACACACACACTCACACACAAAGCACTCATTCTACATGAGCAAACAGATGAACACACAGAAACACTCACATTCAATGTCCATTTGTTAGCAATACACTCAGCTGCACCCAAGTAGCAGTATGGAATATATCTACACACAGGTAGGACATGCTTGCATACACACAGTAATATACATCACTGAACAACTACACACACACACACACACACAGAGGTGAAGGCTAAATCCCAGGGGTGTATGGGTGTGCTAGAACAACTGGACCATTTAAACCAGCTGCTGAAATGTGAATTATTGAGATTATCAAATGTGGCTCAAAGTGTGTCTAAGCAATCATGATGTATTAATGTGCATGTGCAAGTTTTAAGATATGTATCATATCATATTTAGCAAAGCAAAGCACATTTAGACCCAAATTTGAAAAACCTTTCAAAATGAATTGTTCAGTGAATGATGATGATTTAATGAAATAGTGATTTGTTTGAATTCACAATACACAGTGTATAAAACACAAAAGCCTTGTAATTCAGTGGGGGATGTTCCTGTTTGACCTTTTGCTTGTCCAGTTGCCCTTTGCTTACACAAATTGGAGACAGCTAGCCAGCCGTGCTGGGCAGCTGATAATGACACCAACCCGTCTGAAAAGTAACATTTGGAGGCCTTTTTAAGATTTGACAACATAGATGAAAAAATTGTGCCTGTGCAAAAATGCAACTGCAATGTGAATTCTGTCACATATTTTACATTAGTTGTGTTTTTATTTATATGAAAAATAATTATTAATAAATCTCTCTATGTGTCTCTTGTTGAACTTAGATTAGATTTTGACAAAAAGTTCTTATTTCTGTGACCCAAAGGCAATCAATGCAAACGTTTTCCATCTGCCCCGTCTAATGTCCATCACATAGGTTACAAACACACTTGTGCCTACTGGATTGGAAATGTGTTGCCCAACAGAATGCAAGGCTTAGGCGAGGGGAGGTGGACTCTGTGTTATAGTGATGCTTGGTGCTCAATCGCAGTCGAAGTTGAGGACAATCTTTCCCCGTTGAGATGCCGACCATCTGCCCAGAGAATTCACCAGTGTTTTTATTGCCGCTGTTTACATTCAACTAACTGTATGAGGTCATCAGCAGTCACATGACAAAACAACCGGGTTGTATTTTAATAATAATAATAATAGTAATAATAATAATACTACAGAAACAAAGAGCTTTACAGAAATCAATGTAAAACACAGACACAGACACACACCACAACAGATGTGAGAAGAGTCCTGCTGAGAGTGAATATGAATAAAGCTGCTGGGCCTGGTAACATCTCTGTCTATACTACCTACACTCACCACTTTCAGAGCAAACAGGCCCACAGAGGATGCCATCTTCACTGCCCTCCACTCAATCTTCACACCTTCAGGAAAACAACACCTACATCATGGTTATTGGTAAATGGTCTGTTCTTATATAGCACCTTTCTAGTCTTTCAAAGAACCTTTATACTACATGACATTCACCCATTTACACACATTCATACAATGATAGCAGATGTGCGACTACTCATTAAAACAAATTCACAAGCCAATGGCACAGCCATCGGGAGCAATTTGGGGTTCAGTATCTTGCGTAAGGACACTTTGACATGCCTAGCTTAGCCTAGCTTAGCATACATACTGGAAGCAGCACACCTAAATCTCACTAATTAACATGTGTCTTGTTTGTTTAAGATGTGATTTTTTTTCTTGCCAAATGGCAGCAGGGTGCCGTGTACAAGCTTTATTGAAGTCGTGTCGTCACAGTGAGGTTGCCAGGTTTGAGACCAAAATCAAAACCTGTGCTCTCCAACCTTGGCCCCCCGCGCTTCTGCTTGAGACTCAGCAGAGAAGTGCTGGGTGGATGGATAAACTGTTAAGAAATGGACAGACAGAGCATTCCATCCATCCTGTGACATTAATAGGTTTAAATACAGAGTCATGGTGGGAAATGGACAAAACAGTCCCTGGCCCTTGGCCTGTCTTAAACCAGTGCATGCACCCAGGCACACACACAGACAGATTAATGGTGAAGGCCAACAGGCACATACATAGCAGGGTTCGGACAGTTTAATAACACACATAATCAATATACCAAACTCATTCACTTAAATGTCGCTGCACTTATGGGATGGATATCGCCTACCTGTACACACACTCATTCATGCACAAATGGGTCCACAAAACTCATCTATGCCAACACACACACACACAAACATGTAAATCCACACAAGTAACAAAAGCATTTTAGCAGTCTCAGCACACATACACACATTCTTCTTGCATTCTTCTTCCACTTCCTGAGCTGAGGCAGAGTGCATCCACAGTTCAGCCTCGTCCAGCCCTCCTCCTCTCTCCACCACCATCACACTGACAACTGCCACGTTAGTCAGCTGCTTACTGGATGGCATGTCGCAACACGCCGTGTCCAAATCAGCCACTGACCCACATAACATTAGGTCTGCTGCTGACATCTTCAAAACTTGTATCGAAAAGTCTTGAAAGTAGCGTCCTGAAGTCTGGACAGGACAACAGCGGTGTCGCGTGGGGGGAACCATGGGGAAAAAAAACTTTATGACCTTCATGCTGTATTGCAAGAGAGTTGTCGAAACAGGATTAATTCAGTTAGCTTGAGGTCTTCTGGATACGAGAGCAGTATATGTATGTAGAGATTAAGGATCGGACCTAACAAACTTTGATTAACATCGTACAGGGCTTCTACATGAAGGACAGACAGGATTTTTATCCGTATCTGTGTTATCTCTCACCTGGTATCACATTTTGAGGAGGTATATTAACAGAGCAGAAAATACACCCCTCCTTCAAAGCATAACGGCGAGTATCATGACTCGATCAGTCTTGCCCAGACAGAACATCCTCCTGAGAGGCGAAACCAACAATGTCACCACAAAAACACAGCGACAGATCTCCATGGCAACAGGACTCTGTTTGGCACTGTTTGTATTTCAGAAACAAGAGTTTCAGTTGTAGACATGACTCCTACCAGCAGCAGCCCCAGATATGGCTTGGTGCTGGCTAAGTTAGCTTAGCTGGAATCCCAGTGTCTGGGATTTTTCCCATGGGACGTTCCAGGGCCGATTTAACATAACCGTACCTGAGTGATACAAGAATAACCATCCATCAGGGGCCAATATTTACAGTTTGCCTACTCACATTCCCCACAAGCTTCACATTCATTAAACAAAAGCCTTAGGTCTACTTGGATTTCATAACAGAGGTGTAAAATGTTGCCTAATGTGCAAAATCAGATCAATCTTACTAAAAACAAACTGTGAAATTTCAAAAGAAGTGAAACAGTTTCAAGGAACTCGCTCTGACATCATAACCAACGCAGTGACCTTGTATTTCGAGGAAGTCATAGCACACATAGGATGGAGATGCCAATGTGGGTATCTACAAAATGAGATGGCTGACAATGGTTGCATAAACCTTACAGTTGACAGCGGGAGGGTGGTGTCTTTCAAGAGCCAAAATGTAAGAAATGGACCATACTATGTATATCTTCATTGGGTGTGAGCTGCAGTCATTAGTGCGTCTGGAGCAAGTCCAAGGAGCATATTAAGTATCTGTGTTTCATTAGGTTAAAGAGTTATGGATTACATTTTTTTTTAATGCACATCCATTGTGTTCCGTTTCCCGTGTGCTACGTGGAAGCCGGTTCTGGTTGCAGTAAGAGTTTAGGCTGCGTTTGGAAACAGAAATGAATATATAGTATGAAAGTTGAGCAGCCAAACGGGTTCATGTTAGAATGAAATAACAGTATGGGACCATTTTCCATATCATACTTGTAATAGCAGGACTAACTGGCGTGTTCACACAGAAAGCGAAGCGAATGTTTCACGCTGCGCAATTACATACAAAGCCATTGAAAATATTCGACGTGAGCGAGAAATTCGCACATATCGCATGGCTCTGCAGAGTGTTGTGTGGGGAGTACCCGGCGGAGCCTAGGGACACAGCAGCTGCTCGCTGACAGACAGCTGCTGAGCAAAAGGGGTAGCTCTGGAGGAGAGAGCCGGGGGCAGAGCGGGCGCTTCTGGAAGAATAAACCCCCCGGGTCACACCGGATTCTGCTCTATTCTGGAGCCATTTACTAGCAGGAGGAGATCTCAGGCTTTTTTTTTTTTTAAATCTGGGGATTAAAACATGGACTTCATCTTCATTCTAGCTTTTCAACCTCTGTAGCAGGAAGCCACAGAGGTGCCGACCCCCACTGTTTAGTGTTATAATGTACTGTAATTAGTCTTTCTGCGTCCATGCTCACTAGAGGGGAAATGTATTTTACTTCACGAACGTACAGAGAGGAGAGGGGAACAAGGAGAGAGACTGGAGGGAAATAGGAGAAAGAACCAGTCTCTGGCGAGTACTGATTTTAGTTAGCAGTTAGCATAGCATAGCCCTGATACGAACGCCATTCAGTTTGGCATCCTTTTGATCTTGCAATTGAAAATCTGTTTTTTTGCTGTGATTTTTTTTTTTTAAATTTGGGGTAGTAAGCCAAATTGAATTTGACCACGGAATAATTTGTGAATTTTCGCCTTGTGCAAGTAATGCAAAGCCATATAGCCATCAAGTGCATAATTAAGACCCCTTTTTCTAGATTCTTATTTTTAAACAAGTCAGTTGAAAACAGTAAAGTCAACTGGATACAGTATTTTCAACCAAGTCATGGACCTAGCTAGCTGAGCCTGATAAAATCTGCCTGCAACAGTTGGCATTTCAGCTGGCAAAAGATAATAGTTGCCAGTTAGAAATGAGAAATCTACTTTTGTCTACTTCTGGCTGAAATCAAGGACCCCATTTTTTTTTAAAGTAAGAATTTTTGATTTGGGTAATCATGCCATCATTATCATTGTAAATCTGTACTTGAGAAAGTAAAGCACGATTGGAGCAGCAACAGTAACTAAACGGGGCTCAGCAAACAGTTACATCTACATCACCTGACATACCAAGAGCAAAAGCTTGTAAAGGGTCATCGTCCTGCTCAAGGACATTTAAGAGGACATGTGGCTGGTGCTGAACACACAGTACACGCAGTGATAGGGGCTGTAACCTTTCAGCTGCAGGACAGTCTTTCTCTAACCATCCAGCCCTGTCACAATAACATGCCAGATGCAAAAGTCAGCTCCACAAAGCCGCTCTCTGCCTCTTCACTCTGCACCTCACTTAATTATGTTTTCTCTATAATTTGACGCTGGAGCTACAGCTCCATCTCTCACCACATTTCTCATGTATGCTATTATTCCTCACCCCCTCCAATCTCTGGCAGGTTTGGACTGATATATCAGTGCGTGAGAATATCCAGCAGATATTGGCTGATGTACCTGAAGTTTTTTGTGTTCATTCAAGTAGACAAACAAGAGAAAGTAAAAAGTATGCAAAAAAACAAAAACACAAATTCTGCCCATGGAAAAGGCGCTAAATATCGGTCTGAGGCAAAAGATATCTGTATTGGCCTTCAAATACCCACATCGGTTCAATCTAACGTCCTCTATGCTCTCTCTACCTTCCTCCATCACCCCCCCCCCTGCTCTGCCCCCGTAGGCGAAGGGAGAATTCCAGCAGGGTGGGGGCTTTCCCCAGGAAGAACGGGAGCTTTGTCCCCTGAGGGACGAGGCCATAGGCTGACAGACAGTCTGGCAACCTCTGACCAAGCAGCCAGCGAGTGAGAGAGTGAGAGAGAGAGAGAGAGAGAGAGAGAGTGATAGGGCATAATCATAGTGCAGAAGATGAAACTAGCACTCACTCCGCTGTCCGTCTGAGCTCCGGGGCACGCAACAAGTTCACTGAGTGTAGGAACTAGGCAGTGTCAGTGGGTTTACAAACCAGGCCACAACTGGCAACTATGAATAGAAGATTCTGCACTCAGTCTAAGGTGCCATTTCTTCCTCGTTTGATGTATGTAAAGATAAAGATGTGATTTCATTTATTTTCAATAGTCAATATGATCACTGTGCACGGCGGAGTGTGTTGAAACACATACACTGACTCATTTGATGAAAGATATTCCCTGTGCTCTGCTATTGGCAAATGTTGATCAGGTTTGTCCGGTCTCACCTCTCCCGGCTGTCACTGCTGTGTCACTTTGAAATCTAATCTAATCTCATCTTATCTTTAACTGCTGGGCTGCTTCTTTAAGGAAAAACTATGGTTTATTACAGCATGGACAAAAACTGTACTCAGCAAAGTCATAAGTAAGCGTGTGTGCACACAAGTAAACCCAATTACATTCTCTTCCTAATAAGTTTGAATAACCACTGACCACAGCCTGCGTCCTCTGTAAAACAGCAAAGGTTTTATGGCTATTTTTCAAGCCTTGAAAAATAGATGAGTGTTTCATTGTGAAAAGATGTCAGATGATGTAGCAACATTTCCAGTAACTGCTACTAAGAAAACGCCTAACCAAACGGCACTTTTTCTTTTTGTTCATCACATTCCCAGCATTGTGCTCGAACGACGTAAATTTGGTTTGCAAGAGACAGAACGTGAAATCAGTATTAAACACTCAAGTCACACAGCAGCGAACAGACAACTACTGGTTCTAGTATATTATAGTGGGGTAACAAAAATAAATTTGCTTGTGTTACGCACATTGGGGCACAAAAGCTACACGTTAATTATCATGAGAGTTACAGTCGGAAACATGCAGTCCAACACACACACACCGGAAAATTGGACATCCACATTAACACTGCCGGTGGTGGTGGTGGTGGTGGTGGTGGTGGTGGGGGGGGGTTGTAAATTCCCCTGTGCAAGGTATCTGGTGCCAGGTTAAAAGCTGTGAGGTCCTGAATACAGTCACTTATTAACATGCCTCCAGTGTTCATGTGTTGAAATTTAACCTTCATTAGAGCCGTTTTCTTAGAAACTCAGACAGGGGGTCATTGGGGGTCGACTTGAGAGGCTCTGAGGTCAAGGTAGTAAGGTAGAGGTGGGAGGGAGAGCTGATGTTCTCAGCATGTAAACATGCCTGATCTAACGCAGCCCAGGTGACTCTGTCTTCAGAGCCTTTTGCATACAGCTCAGGAACTAATTTCAGACCGTGGGTATTAGGGTCAAAGGCGTCTAGGGTCTTGGGAATGTCCCAGTATGTACTTATACCGAAAAGACAAAATAGGTCATTTGTCAATGCCCCCCAAAATGACACATAGCTTCCCTAAACGTCATATGACATATCTGATCATTGTAATATCATGGTGACCTGTGACTTTTGAGGTTGGCCGTAGTTCTCAGCCACCGCAAAAGTGATGTTATCAAAGTTATGCTCCAGACAGACACACAGTCATTGCATGCTACCTCATAACTTGGCCCCCCTTATCAGACAGATCACACACCCATGCACCTCTGATTTGGCCTAAAACGCAACCACCCACTCGGAAGGAAAATTTGACGCTCCCACTTCACTCTGTCGCTTTCTTTGTCTGCAAAAGCGTGTGTTCGTGTTCGTGCACGCTGAACACACGGTGCAGCAGATCACAGAAGCAGGACGCACATTCTTTCGTGGGTGCACCTGACACGCACGCGCGCACACACACAGAGAAACAATAATTCTATCCCTATCACACACACGTCTCTTTGTCCTCTAGTTTAGTACATTTTAGTCAGATTTCATCTTGTGCGTTTTGCTTTTGTTTATCTTTTAAATAAATACTTGTGGATATACGGGCTGGTTTCTTTACTGTTGAGTATCATTTTTGAAACTAGATTAGGTAATTGGCTATCAATTTTCTCTTCTTTAAGAGTGATGCCCTGAGGTGAATTAAACACAACTTTTTATTTATTAATATTAATTAATAGTAAAAATATTTATTATTATATTAGTGCCATTTAAACCCCTTTCCCCAACAATGGCATTCTAGTTATGATTTTATAACATGGAATGTGGGTCAGTGGAGTATTTCCTTTTGGTCTAAAGTATGTGGTCATACCAATTACAGCGTATCCAACACTACTATATACAATAGCTACTTGAATTGCAGATAAATAATAACATAAATCAGGCATGCCGACACACATGCAACTAACAGTGTGCAAACACACACATACATGTTGTCTTATGTAATGTGATTTTTTTTTTGGCTGTATTTTTTTTTTTACCTTGTCTGCTTTCTGAAATCATTTTAATCAATTCAATCAACGTTCTTATTTTCTGATATATCAATCACTTAACATCTTGGTATTGATAAAGATTGGTGCACTGTTTTAACACCAGGGATAAAAAATGGACAGATAAGTCCAGGGCGATACTGCTATCTCCCTGACAAAGTTTAATGTGTTGTGTCTGTATTTTTATAAATATACTGTATTAGAACGTTTTCACTAAAGCAAATCAAAACTGGAATATATATACTGTACATGCCAACGATAAGAGAAAAAGAAGGAATGAGGAAGAAAAAATAAATACAGTACAGTATATTACAAAACATTTGTTATATCATGTTAAAAAATATTTCCCCACGTCCCTAACTAAAGCCCCCCCATCCACCCCAAAGGTCAGAATTCAAATCCTGCCAAATCATCTCCAGCATGCCAGCTAGAACAAAGTCTACAGTCTTTACTACACTGCTGAACAACATTCCTTATGTTGTTTTCCTTCCTTAAAAAACTCCAAAACAAATGAGCCCTAATCCTCATAACCATTTTATCTTTCTCTCACAAACAGATAAGAAGGTTTTTGCTCATTTGCGTCGGAGCTGCCTTGTGATCTGTGTGGTGAGAAAGAGGACGAGCTGAGGATGAGGTTTCAGACTGGAGAAGGGAAAAAACAACAACAGACTTCACCCTGGCTGAGTTCTGGAAACCTCTCTACTTCCTGTGAGCTCTGACCCTCCAGTGTCTGCTTTTCTGTTTTGTTTTGTTTTCTCTCCTCTGTCCCTGCAGTTGTTGTTCTGCCCCCTCACTCATCCTGCTCTGACTACATACGCACAAACACATATTCTGCTGCTTTCATGACTAAGCCTGGGTGTGTAGTCATTGTGTGGGAAGTGTGTTCTGTATGTGAGCACACTGGCTACATCATGGTGCTAATATACAGTATTAGGCTACTAATGAATATAGTGCGATATTTTGATTTGACCGCACTAATGTGTGCTTTGATAGTTTACATTATTATTTTTAAATATTAATATTACTCTTTTCATTTTAACTGTTATTTGTCTTTTCTGTCGTGGGAAGAAGATAAATCTCCAGAAAAAGCAACAATGGCATGACAACTGCGTAATATAGAAAAGGCTAAAATTTCAGAAGAAACGTTACGTGCTCTCGCTGCTGAAAATCTGCACTTAAAACTTTTGAAAAAGTTGAATATTACAGTAGAAAGAAGTTTAAATGGCAGTGTTGGTGGGCATGTTTGTTTTTTAACGACAGCCAGGCTATCTGTTTCCCCATGCTTCCAGTCTTTATGCTAAGCTAAGCTAATCACCTCCCAGCTCAAGCTTTATGCACGATTGATCATTTTCAGAAAGAAAGCAGATAACTAATTGTCTTTAAGCTGCTCAACACAGGACGCTGTAAATCTACTCTGAACATCATCTTGAGGATCTGAAACTGGTCAGAATTGAAAATTATATAAATACAAAAAAATCTGTTTCTGGAAGCGTTGATCTAAAAATACTGTTATCCGTACTGGCCTTAAAAACCTGCAGCTGAATTCTGTCCACAATCATGTGTGTGAATCTCGTAAGTCTCCAGATGTATCCTGCTCTTTAACCCCAATGTCAGCTTAGGATGTCTGGATTCTGCTTGCCTGTCTTTATCAAAATGAAAAATAAAGACAGTTGGGAAACGATGTTACCAAGCAGCTGGCTAAGCTGCACAGTGAGTCAGGCTAGCACAGAGCCAGCAGCAACACAGCTGAGCTCTACCCCAGGTGACCGCCATCCGCTCCCTGCCAGGGCACCGCAGGCCTCCCTCAGATATGCCGGTCAGCAAACAGGCTCAGAAGATGCAGCCATGTTTGTGGACGCATTAACTTCATGACGATGCCCTTTCTGCTACACTTGACATTTGATGTTACGCCTCCTGCCGATTTAAAAAACCTTCACCTCTGCATAATTTTGCTCTTTATGGGGACGTGGATCAAAAGTGGTTAGCTGATGCTTGACGCCTCAAAGCAGACACATACTGGGTAATTAATAACAGAGTCTAGGACACATTTCCCCATGGTGTATCTTAGGGCAGGCCCCTAATAGTCGACTAAACAGCTACTTTTAAATAGTCGTGGAGTCAACCTCGATTACTAATCGACTACAAACCTCAAACTCCATTCGGGAGCTGAGCCTCGTCACCGGGATGACAGTAAAGTACAATATAATAAGGCTTAAAGTAATGCATATTTAAGGACATGGCTGCTTTGAGTGACAGTTGGGTGGAAAAAATCCAAAGAGAAAGACAATATACTCTGTGAGGAACATAGCAGCAGCATATCTCAGCTGCAGCTTGGCAGCAAATGCTGCACAACAGGCTCCAGGTGAACTTCAGAGGGCAGCTACAGAGGTAAGGTGGAAGTATTCCGATCCTTCCATTAAGTAAAACTTATTTAAGTAAACGTATGACCGATTATCAGCACAATTTAAGTATCAAATGTAAAAGTACTCATTGTGCAGTAGAATAGTCCCTGTCAGTGATACTATTGTGTATGATGCCGTTGAATTAATATTTCTGCTGCATCAGTGTGTATGTTGCATGTTAATGCTGTAGCTGTTTAAGGTTGAGCTAATTTTAATTACTTCATATACTGTTGCATAGTTTATTCTACAGCAATGCATCATAATATATAAGATCATCATATGTTTGTAGTGATGCTCAGAAAAACATCTGTTTTTAGCTTTGTGACGAGGCATTTTCCAGCTGATCCAGGAGGGTTTTTCAATAGTTTGTGAAGTAGGAGAATTTTTTCAGCCCATGATGGACCATTAAATTCTTTAGTTAATCAGAAATATTCACATTCAAAATCACCAAATGTGGAGATACTTGGTTTTGACTGGTTAGGAAGGGTATGGAAAATTGTAAAATGAAAAAGTAGCAGTAACAAATGCTGTCAGACAAATGAAGTGGATTAAAAAGTACAATATTTGTCAACTTTTCAAATCCAGTTAAAAAAAATATTCAACTTTGTTTGAATTAAAGTTGGAATGGGAATCGATGAGAAAAACCTACAAACTCAACCAGAGAATGTTTTTGCGTTTGTTTTTTTTTTAATAAGAAACGTTGCAGGGAGACATGAAGCCAAACTGGCTCTGACCCAGAATAGGGGCCTCCCCTCCTCAATGGATAGATCAGCATGTCAAGCCAATCAACATCTCTGTTGGCGACGGCACAAGCGCCGGAATCTCTGACTGCATCACCCAAAGAGAGGACAGAGAGAGGAGCGTGCATGTGCCAGTGTGATGGCTCGTGCACAGCAGAACTGTCACGGACGGTAGGAACTGAGAAAGAGATAAGTTGACACTCTCAATGGGACTTTATTTTTCAGCAGCAGAGTCAAACATTTCACCTGCTCTGCTGCAGCCTCCCGTCAACAGGTCGACCGCCATCAACAAACAGCAGGTGTATCAGCAGCGCTTCAACAATCAATGCCATTTTTAAATCAACCATTCAGATTATGAGTGCTAGAATTGCTGGGGGTTTTGATATTATTTGTAATTGTATGACTGCTGTTGAGTGGTGGCTGGGTTGTGTTTTTCTTTCTGCCAAAATGCCTGTCGTCAGGGGTTATATCAGCCTCATTTTTCATTGGCAGTTAGTTGACAGTTGACAGTAGAAATACCTTGAGGATGTTGCTTGAACCTCTGATGGCGTCATTCTTACGGAACATCTACTGACCGAAGGCATGTTTACTATAAATGAGTCTTGTGTATTAATGTCGAGCAAAGATTATGCCCACTTTATAGACTGCAGGAATGTCGCTAAATAGATACTTTATAGTTTTATTACACTTCTGTGCTCCAGGCAAAGTAAGGACGGCGCCCAAAGAAAGTCTTGCCTAGGCCCCCATGTTGTCTGAACTCACTCATCATAAAATCTCTTCCCACTCACTTACACATTCACATAGAAACTCCATTCAAACTTTAAAACAATCGCAACTCTTGAGGCTTTCTCACAGTATTTCAACTTTTTCACAGCTTTCTCTGAGCTAGAAGCAGGAGCATGCGAAGGTTAAAAAGTTTGCAAAACACAGCTGATTGAGACGAGCTAATTAGTGCAGTTTAAACACACACATCAGACAGCCTCACACTTTTTCAAGCGCTTTTAAAGTGTTACCTGCTGATTCATACTTTTGCACAGAAACTCACTTCAAACCCTAAAATGTTCCACAACATTTGGATACAGTTTGGGGTTTATTCGACTTTTTAAAGGATCTTCATACGATTTGGTCAGTCACTAATTAGACCGTTACCCATGTTTCCAAGTTCCATAGTCCAGCTAGGCTACTTCTTCATGAAAACTCAATGCCATAAGTTTAGCTTGCAGCTCACACTACATTTGCCTCTTTCATCCCTTTCCCACCTTTCCAACTCTTCCCATATGCATTCTGGGTATCACTCAACTTTCTTTGAATTCTATTAAAAATATTTACTTTACTTTACTTCTTCTAACTTTGCTCAAGTTCAACTTTGCCAAGCATTTCTCGAGTCTTATCTGCTCATTCATGCTATCAGTCAATAACTCCACTCAGTTGAATGAGGTTTTGTTAACTGTTAAATCCTCATTATTTGTATTTAGACCGTTTTCCGCGTTTCCAACTCTTCGTACCCATTCAGCTGCTTCTTCAGAAAAAAATAAAGCCAGATTAGCGTTTAAGCTTTTCAAAATCCCTCATTCACACTGCAATTTCTTCAGAATTTGCCTTCTCTAGTCACTGTATGTTACTGAAAGACCTGGCATTTTTTACAGTATCAGTGATAATACACAAGTTCCTCATATGTTTGTATTTTTTTCATCTTTGGTGTTTAAAGCTAACTTCTGTTTCACTGTGTTTCTCAGTCTGCTTGTGTCACTCAAGCGGCACAGCTGAATCATCTTTGTCTTGTATTTCATGTTGTGTTGATCCTTCCACTTGGTTGGTACGGTCTTTAAAACTTTGAAACACATTTTGTGTGCCAGACATTAAAGCTAATTCAACATCTAGGGAAGATGCTTAAGTGACGCAGAATAGTAAGAAATAGACATCACTGTACAATGTTCTACACTGAACATGCAGAATACAAACGTTTTACATCTGCAGCGTTGGTGAGTTGAGTGTGATGAAGCAGGAAGACATCCGAGAGGGAATTTGTGTGACATTTTAACTGAAGTGGGTTTTCAGAATGAATTTCAGAGTATCAGCAGAGTTTAATGCTTATGTGATTAGACGTGTGTAGTCTAGATATCACCCAAAAGTCCGCTTGCTACCTTTTTTTCCCAGAGCTTTCAACCCCATCCATCCACATCCGAAATGTGGTCCATATATGACCCCGTTATGCCACGTGGCCACAGATCCATACTTAGGTCAACAACTAAGCCATCTCCATTTGCTGATGACGACCGTGTGATGTGGAAAAAGGTAGCAAGTATACCTTGTTTCCATTATTTTGTCAAACTACTATTCCAAATATGGAAAATCCACTTTCATGCTAAAATTACCCTCATTATACATTATGTATGAAGACACAAAGGATGATTTAGTTGGGCTGGACCAAGGGCAATTTATCTCCCAAACAAGGGATGTGTTTACTTTACTTTACTATTTATGGATAATGGTGCATGGTCCATAGGTGCCGTTTAGGATGTAAACCAGGGGCCGTGTTACAGAGCAAATCCTAACTAACTTTAGGAATCCTATCTTATCTCAGGTTAGGAAATCCTTAATACTTAATTCAACATCGCTTATCAACTTTTCTGTCTGTCCGGACTGGAGTATGTTCAGAGAGGCAGCCAACCAGGAGTGTTGATGATGTGGTGATCACTAAGACAAAAAAAATCATTCGCCAATCAGAAGGCCTGGACGGCCAAAGATGCTTTTCGGTTGGGAGATAAAGAAGCTTCCAGCGCCGCCAGAGTGAGACTGAAAGCTGGCATCGAGGAGGCGAAGCAGTGACATCAGCAGAGACTTGGAGAGAGACCTCAAAACCAACAACACCAAAGATATGTGGGCAGGCCATCTAAAACATCACAGGCTACAAAAGCAGGAGTTCCCCCGTCAGACGTGAGGCCACATCACCAGATGAGCTAAATATATTTTATGCTCGCTTTGATCTTCTCAACAAAGAGTCAGCTGTGAAGTCTACTCCACATCCAGAGCACCGGCCACTGTCAGTATCCACAGCAGATGCGAGGAGAGTCCTGCTGAGAGTGAATATGAGTAAATCTGCTGGGCCTGATCTTGGCCGTGTACTATAAACCTGCGCCAATCAGCTAATGACCGTCTCCTGTTCACGCTGTATACCGACGACTGCATCCCCTGACATGTTTGTGCACGACACCACCGTCATTGGCCGGATTTCAAACAACGACAAGACTTCATATTGGGAGTAAAGTGATAATCTTGTGGAGTGGTTCTCAGAAAACAACCTACTGCTCAACATCAGCGAAACCAAGGAGCTGATCGTTGATTTTTAGGGAAAAGGAGATGAAGAGGCACACTCCTGTCTACATCAGTGGCGCTGAGGTGGAGCAGGTCGGCAGTTTCAAGTTCCTGGGAATCAGCATCACAGAGAACCTGACATGGTCATCTCACATCTCCGCGCAGATTACATCAAATGTGCAAACACACCACACACACAACACACATCGGTAGGGTCAATGAATAAGTTCCACCTGTTTTGTTGATGTTGTAAAAGCAAGACAAGAGCAGCCATGTGGATTGAAAAAGTTATCAAGCACTACCTTGGTGGAAAAGTGAACGTTAGGACAGCTTAACAGTTATCCTTAGAATTTATTGAAGATTTTACAAAGCTAGGATGCTTTTGTAATACACTCCTATCTTAAGTAAGGATTTGCTTCTTTAATACATAATTGGGAAAACCCCTATCTTTGACTCTTCCTATCTTAACACTTAAGATAGGAGCTTTCTGTAATGTGGCCCCAGGAGTCTGAATACTGACTACATGTGTAGGAGAATGTCTCTGCATTGGTTTATCTGAAATCCACATAACTGGCCCCTTGTGGTTTGGACAAACAACAGCCTAAATGGCTGAATGTCTAAGCCAATGACTAAGTGCCTATAGTTTCTCTAACGGACATTGAGTAAAATGCTGGTTTCAATACCCTTTTCTAAAGACCCCAATTCCCTTTCTTCTACAGTTTGTCTTGGCAGTGATTGCTAACAAAGCTATGAGGCTATTAAGGCCTTGGTTGGCATCAACAATCAAGATAGCAGAAAGTAATACACCTGTGGGTGACACTGTGGGCATGGTTTTTAATAGTCCATGGTTTAAAGAGCAATCATAAAAGCTTTTATAAACTCACAATGGATCAAATTATCTTTGCTCAGCTGAAGGTAAAGAGTTTATTTGGAGGAGAAGGTTGTTGATCACTTGAATACAATATGGCTTATATGTGATTCATGCCTGTAAGACACTGTAGCGCACACATGAACTGCTAAGGTGAAGCACATGTAGCAGGCAGTAAAATGATTTGACTGGCAAACCGACAGCAAAAGCCAAGCCTTACTGACATTCTTCACCGCTCAGTTTCCATCTGTAGATAGGAATTTTCGTTGTGATCTTTCTCTCTAATGGCGCGCTACAGGGATTATTGGCTCACTTCTCACCTAAGCTACACCCTAAATGAAAATTTGGCAGAATCCGGGCGCATGTGCAGACTTTATCAGGTATGAAATCTCCCTTCACTAACTAACTGTACAATCACAAACTGGCTAAGATGTCTAAATTGCCCCCATGATTCGCCCCGCTGAAAAGGGGAATGATGGTGGTGGTAACGGGAGCGCAGTTCACCACACACATGCAAACATCACACACCCAGCCGCTGGGACACTCAGACACACATACGGGATGTTTTGAGTGTGCTGCAGTGTGGGGCACTGGGGTCCCTGAATGAAAACATGCTGGTAGAGAGGATGTATCAGATGTTTGTCTACTCGTGGAAAGGGGAAAAAAAAAAAGACATGTTGATCCAAGATCTAACTGTGGCTTCTTCCTGAATAAAAAAGGGCCTGTGAGTTCCAGCCCAGCGAGTGCTTAGCTTGGCACTTTCCCCCGCCAGTTCTAACTAAAGCCTCTGCAGAGTTTTATGGCATGTGGTGATGCCTGTAGCTGTTTCTGGATCTATGAAGGTTTTGGGACGATATCTGACAAGGTAAGGGCAACAGTTGAACTGAACGAGCTTTTGAAGGCCGTTACTGAGAGCAAGATTAATACTGTAGCTGCAGCAAAAAGATACGTTGATATATCAATTACAGCACAAAGTTTTGGGTTTATGGCCCACAACTTTAGCGTTTTGATTCACTGTAGGCTACCTGTCGAGGAATAAAGAACATACATGTTGTCTTTAGAAGTTGTTCCACTGTCCCGCTAGTGGCCAGTTGCAAGTCCACAGGAAATCACACAGGTCATTCGCTGTTGCCATTAAAAGTGGTTTTAAATTAATTTGACATATCTGTGGCTGTCGCAGGACTGTAATAATGCTGTATTCCATGTACACAGATATAAATTAGACAGTACTGTGTGTACGACTGATTTAATGAGACATAAATAAGACCAAAGTGCGATAAAGGGGCATTCCAACTGAAATTTCCAACTGGGAACTTGGAAATTCCGACTTTCCATGTCAAATCGAACGACTCTAGCTATAAGTTGCTAGTTTTTCCAGCCTGCCCTTCTTTCCCTAGCTATTTACCCCATTGATGCCATACGTGCTATTAGCTCATACTAGTACCCATTATCACTTGTAGATATCTTGCTGTGTTGATGCTTTGTTGATGCTCGTATGTTGCTCCTCAAATATAAGTCACTTCGGATAAAAGAGTCTGCCGAGTAAAGAAAATGTACCCTCGCTCTGAAGCAGATCATTTTTACTCAAAACAGAGAACAGGACATACAGCTTACAAAGCAGATCTGTGGGCTGCAGCGGGGATAAAAAAGGCTATTTATTTTCAGTCAGACATCAGTTCATCTCAATTACACAACCATGACACCCTGAAACACTAGTCTTACTTAAAACTGAAAATGACTGAGTGCATACGGTGTGGATAATCTGACTCATCACCATATATATAGATATAGATATAGATATAGATATAGATATAGATAGATATATAGATATATATAAATAAATAAGAGAACTAGGCTCCTCTGCTCTCTGCTCTGTGTCCCACCTTACACGTTCTCCAATGATCTTGTTTAATCAGCATCTTCCAAACAGGCCAATGTGCTCAGCTGGTCATTAGCTGCAACTTTTAGCTCTTGTTTACAAGCCCTGAATCCGTACGGTCACAGCTGGCCCTAAAGCAATGCTCGTGTTAACGCAGTAATGTGCGGGTTGTCACTTTATTTATTTTTTTTGGTTGGGTGGGAAAAGAGTAAATTAGATATTTTTTGTTTTGGGGGGAATTCTCAGCCTCCCTCTTATACTATTGCTTCAGTGTTTCCTACATTTCTTGTAATGGCCACATCTTGTTGCCCCGTTGCATTATGGTCCACTTGAGGCTACAATTGGAAATAATAGGTCTCTCCTCCTCCTCGTCAACAGATCCCCCCCCCCCTCTGTGTGACTGCACAGCACCAATGCAAAATGGCAGCCCTAGAAAGAAGAACTTGCACCACGATTCTGAGGAACTGACACTACATTCTGAGGTTTACCATTGATCCTTTAGTACATCTTGTACAGTCAACCTAACTGCCCCATCATCTGCACCGTAGTGACAGGGCACATTTTTTCCTTTAAAATGCCCTTATGTTGAGATGCTCTTTGCACCTGCGCGTTAAACCTGCCAGCAATTCACTTTTACAGAGCAGCACATTATTTGGAAACTGCTGAAATGACCCCCCCCCACACCCGCCAGCCCTCACGGTTCCCATCCGCCCGCCCCCCTCCTTCCACTACCACAACAGGATATTGCTCAGTGGCACAACAGGGTTATGGCTGTATTGAGACATGTAGGGGCAGGCTAGGGACAAAGATTCAGAAGAATAAAAAAAAAAAAAGGCAGGAGGAGGCACTACAGTGATACAATCTCCCGGCACACAGAGAAAGGGATTGTGTTCGCTTTGGCCTGCCTCGTATACAAACACTATATTAACATAACTCTACTTTCTTTTGAGCCGCAGGAGACATTTTTCCAGTGGAGAGGTATTACCAGGAAAGAACGTGACACCAGTGTGAAGAAGCCATGGGTGGAGTATGAGCAGCTGCTTGAGGGAATGGTGGATGGTCAACAAGAGAAACAGTTGTTGCTCAGGGGGGAAAAAAAATGGAAACCTTGAAAGTAGCCTGGGAGACAGGTATTCTTAGGATGTGCTCAATAGGGATCCTTAGCTTTAAACAAATCAAAGGTCATATTCAAGGTCATATTCTCAGAACCTTCAGTACTGACTCTCTTTTTTTTTTTTTTGAGGTGTCAGTCGTTCCAAGTTAAGCAAGAAGCAACCACGAGCTCTTTCTATTGTGGTGTACTTTGGATCAGGATCTGCAGAAAAAGACAGGATGAGCTGAGGGAGGTTGAAAATCTTTTGGACGGCAACAGATACAACCGCAGAGCTGACGGGATATGCTGCATCCCAAGAATGATAATAACAGAGGGGAGTCAGTGTAAAATTCAGGTGGCTAAAAGCACTGTTAGAGCTGAGGAAGACACTTCTTTCGCTTCAAAAAAAGCTTCATCAGTGACAAATCCCTCTGCAGTGTAGCTTTAATGACAAGGTCCAACGTGTACGTGTCTGCCACGAGCGCCCGCAACACTGACGCAAGACCTGTCCCGCTGCCCCCAGACGGCATCAAAGTCCAAAGTGTGAGTTGTGACGGTGCTGAAACGGAAAGCGTGAATTCCTGACCTTCGCTAGCAAGGCATGCCGTTTTTTGGGGGGTTTTTTTTTTGGCCCATCAACAACACCTATTTGCAGGCCTTTCAACCGCTGTAGCCTTGGCCTACCTTTTAGAGTCACATGACTGGGCAACGGTCCAAAAAGATGTGTTGTTGTACCACAGTCTTGTTTCTTAAAGCTTTTGTAATGATCTTGAACTCTAACTGTAGAGAGGACTGATATATTACCCCTAGACAAGGACTTGGACTGTGCCAGTTATGGTGCAGATTCAAAAGTAAAGAGATCTTTAAAGTTCCCAGACTAATGATATGCTTGAGTTAATAATTCTACTGGAGCACAGGGATCACAGTGTGGTCAGAGTGTAAAAAAAAGGTTGCCTTTGTTCTTGATATGGCCTTGTAAACACAGAGAGAAGCCCTTAGCCGCTTTGAATACAGTATTATACATGATCAATCACTGCCACGGAGCATGTTGCCACACATAAGGCCAGGTAAACATGTCTGTACCCTTTATGTTCAGCAACCTAACTCTCACAGACTGGGGCCAGACTGGGTTTGATGAATAACAATGCAGGCTTGATGGACTTACTGTTGTTGGATTTGAGATCCCGGTGGATGACGGGGACGATGGCCTCACTGTGCAGGTACAACATCCCTCTGGCTATCTGCACGGCCCAGTTGACCAGGACGTGTGGCGGGATGCGACGCCCAGCCAGCGCCCGGCTCAGCGCCCCACCTGAAGCGTACTCCATGATGAGGCACAGGTTGGGTTCCTGCAGGCAGACGCCTTTCAGCGCAATGATGTTGGGGTGAGTGAGCATGGCGAACAAACGCGCCTCCTGCCTGACATTCTGCGCCGTCACGCTGATGTCCTCATCCGGGTCTTGCCGGGCGGCCTTCACCGCCACCAGCCTGCCTCTCCATGTACCGCGATACACCTTCCCAAATCCCCCGACCCCGATGACCTCCTCCAGGCTCAGCTCCCGGAAATCCACCGCCTCGGGCTCGAACTCGCCCACCACCGCCGGACCAAGCTCACTGACCACGGCGGTGCCCGGAAGCTTCCCGTAGCCATTTGGCTTGAAGGAGCCGTAGTTGGACGGGAAGATGCCCACCTTGTTGTTGACCTTACCCGCCCACCAGCCCTCGTCCCCTGATATCTCAGAGTCCAGAGATAGGACTTCCACCAGGTCACCCTTACGCAAGGTGAGCTCATCTTTACAGGACGCCTCATAGTCGAATAAGGCTGTCCACACAGGGTTGGTGAAGTTCCCTTTTTGTGACTGCTCCAAATTTTTCCAGTTTGACAGTGGGCCACGACATAATATGTTCTTCAGTGGCTCCATGGAGCCTCAAGCAGATGTTTTGGCTGGATCTGATTTTGCACCCCAAGGGTTTGAAAATAAAGTACAAAAGAGTACTTTATTGCTCCTCGCTCCCTTTCCTGTCTTTCTTGTTGGTTCATCAGGGACCAGTGAAATGTGTTCAAAAGCTTGACCAACAAGCGGGCTACAGGAGAGGATTCAAAGGTAACTGAAAGGCGAGTGTCTTTCATTCGTTTTGACATTAAATGCGGCGTTCTCCATGTGAAAATGCAGAATCAGTCAAGAGATTGCTTTTGTTGGAGTTCCAAAGCCCAGAGAGGCAGCACTGTCTCCACTGAATTTCTCTCTGTTCAAGTGATGTGGTGTGTGGTTTCCCAAAACTCGGTCAGAGCACAATATCATTTCACCGGCCTATATTTAAGAGGCTCTTGTTATGAATCACCTTTTTATGGGTAAATTAGCTCTTCTTTTTCCTCAATTAAAAGTGCCACCTGTTGAGCTCTGACTTTGACAACTAAAAGTGTAAAGGACAAAAATAAAAAAGGGTCCAAAGCACACGTGTTGCAACTGCAACTCCAAATAAAGTTTCCCACAACATTTAGCGGTCCATTTTGATTTTTTTTTTATGTATTTTTAGCCATTAAGTGCGGTGGCCACCACAAGCAGGAAGCGCTGAGAACCGGAGAAGAATAGCAGGAAAGGAGCTTTCAGTTCAGCCAACCAGTGTTTTATGACAAATTTCAGGGCTGACCAGTTCGCTTTATTAGGACCGAATCGCCAATAAACGCGTTTGACCGCAACTTTGCGGCGCTACCGCAGGAAATCCCGCATCCCTTTGCGGCACAGTATCCATACTTACGATCTTATCAGAAGCACACAACGCGCTGGGCTATATCGCAACATAAAAACTCAGGAACGGTAACAGGAAGAGCTCTCCAAACCTGCTTGACTTTACTTTACAAAACACGCAGTAAAAACAAATCCCGGATAGTTCCTAATTGGACTTCAGCGCGTGGTCTGGTCCCGCTCGGCGGGTCTGTTAGTAGTCGGTATCCAAAGAGTGCAATAACTCCATCATGACTTATTATCATATTCCTTTCCTCGGTCAGTGTTGAGTCGCCAGGACCTCGAACCACTTCTACGTCTGCGCTTAACAGTCAGCAGAGAGGGTGGGGTTTCAAAACTTTTTCTCTCCCAACAGGAAAAGAGTCAGATGACAGGCCGCGGTCACGCTAGACACCACACAGAATGACATATCCGGTTAGGACTGTCAAAATAAAACTCGGAAGTAGCAAGTGCACTTTTTTTGGATGAATATTTAAACGCTGGTCATTATAAGTTTGCATGAGAAAAAAGTAAACATTAGCTCATACAAAAAATGTAAATCGTATTTTCTTACTTAAAGTGTAACCAGTGCAGTGAATCAAATGAGTAAACACTGACTTCTATTTATATTCCTGATTAATATAACACTGAGGACAAACGCTATCCAACTCTGATGACATAATACGTTATAATTTAGTCAATATATTTTTAGAGCAAGGCCACTAACTCACTGTGTGTTATTTTTTTGTGAGACTTTTGGAACTGGGCCTGAAGGTACGTCAAGCTAGCAGAATGTAGGGGAAGTGTTAACTTTCAAATTAAAATAAAAGCTGTTACCTTTCGATAACATTAGTAGGCTAATTTAGAGTTGACATGCTATTTTATGAAGTGAGTCTGACATTTTGGGAGTAAGAACACTTATTTCATAGTATTTTATTTCATTTTATTTTTGACTATATGGCACAGACTAATCTGGCCTTTTTTAATATGTATTTGACATTCACCCCAGAAACCATATTTGTTTATTATGGATCACTTGACTAAGTGGTAACAGTGGTAACCTTTTGTCTATAATTTTCATTAACAAATAACACCATAATGTCTAGAAAGATGCTGCAATGTCAAAATTAAATGTCCAGTTGTTGTGTTTGGCATGTCAGTAGTCTAATGTATCTTACAATAGTGTTATTTCATACACTGTTAAGTGTCTGTTGAATCTGCTGAGATATTCTAATTTGGTGACTTTTAGATCAAATACTTAAGGGCAGTGGTTCATTAAAACTGTCCCCATGGTCAAAGACAAGAGGATAAAGTGCTGCTGTTAGGTTTCAGTGGGGAGACATGTTGGAAGCTTTTCTTTTAACTGGTTTGAACCAAAAAAAAGTTTCAAGCTTCTCTTCAAGCAATCCATTTGCAGATTTACTGCTTCCCTATTCTGCTTTAAAGTTTAAGTCTATTGTAGCTCATTTAAAAGTTTTAGGTCCAGGGTCTTCCTGTTGTAAAAGCACAAGAGTTCAGCAGATTGTCTTAATTTTAAATGTGCAAACTATTCCTCCAACGATGTAAAGACAGACTCATTTCTAAACTGAATCGGCAACTCAGTTCACTTTAACCTGCTGCTATTTACATTCTGATGCAATGTTTGTGAAAAGCCTACAAATTTGTCCTCCTCTGATAAGATTTACTATAGCCAGTACTGCAGCCTATGGAAGCCCATTTCCAACGGGAGAACAAAACAAAAAAATGTATGAAAATGTATGCATGATAAAGATTTAAAAAATTGGGAGGGAGAGAATGAGGTACAGCCGCATAACATCATTGATTATTTGAATCTCCCCACACTCCGATAGGATCGGTCAAGATGAACTGACAGCAGCCTCTCTGATCATCAAAGTAAACTGTTAAACCACAAACAAACACAATGTGTCATTAAAAAAAAAGACCACTTGAGTGAATTTACTTTCCGTGGCTGAAAACCGCTTCTTCTGTACAACTCCATAAAAGTGTGATGTATCCACCGGATTTTTCGCAGTAAGTAGGCCCACTGTGTACCTGCTGTGGTAGTTAGGCATTTCAGACTTGTATAGGCTCTGAGAAAAACTCTGTGTTTCATTCATCCCACGTTTCAATCCTCCCTGCTCTCCCCTAAGTTAAAATAATTTAGTATGTTTAATATTTTTATCATTCATAACTTTTAGATTAATTTTTTACTTGCTGGAAATGGACTTCCATAGAAGCTGAAACCTTCTTAAATCAAGTTCAATTCCAAAGATTACAAGTTCAAACAAGAGCCACTCAGAATCCCATCAGAAACATGACACACTGATCATGACCTTAACGCGTTTATTGATAACCTAGTTTACATTTTTTTTGAACAATGGAGCTCTATAGTGACCAAGTAAGAAGGTCTTTGGAAGGTCTCCGGCTTTGGATACACTAACCAATACTTTAAAAATACTTAAAGCAGGTTAGGCAGAGTTGGAGAATTAGCCAGGCACAGCTAGATTTTGAAAGTACCCAACCAAATGCCTGCAAAGCCCATGACATTCCCATCAGCCTCGGCTGTAATGTTAAATGTTTGCTGGCAATGATGATCATTTAGCAACAGCCTCACTTAGCCGCTAACAAGCCTGAATTTGCACCTGGTACAATATGACGTGCGATTTCTATATAAATACAATTAGCCATGTCTTACCGTATTGTTCTTTAGTATATACAATACGTCAAAATATACCACATATCAACGGCCGTGGTGAAGCAGGGGCATAATGCTCAAAAGGTATTTAAAAAACAGCCTGAAGTACAGATGTTAATGAGCTGGTTCCCACAGCGCCTTCTGATCAAGGCCACAACATGGCTAAAACACAAGGTGCATTTTAAACATCTGTTTTTCTAAGTAACCACACAATGAACGGCTTTTATTCTTGAAAAAAAAAAAAACGGCCAGGGAATTCCTTTTTTCCCCATGTTTCCAAAGGTGCAGAGAGCTTAAAGTCAAGAGACTTCACGGGAGGTGATGGGAATCAGAAGGTCACCTTTGACCCGGCCGGCTGCTGTGTGGAAACTGTGTGCTTCCTTCAGTTAGCCCTTTGATGCCTCCCTCTTCCCTGCCCCACGACTGCCATTTGTTTGGATACCAACCTCCTAAAGTCAAACAGTCTAACACACACAGAGCTAACCCCACCCTCCTCACAGTCCGCTGAGTCAACGCTTGTGCAGGAAGGATGCAGTTGTTTTTGCGGCTCAGGGTTGCTCGGTCGGTTGGGTGGGGGGGGAGCATTTACACATCAAAATGGAGTGTTTAAAAAAAAAATACAGAACGCAGGAGGAAGCGGAAAGAGGCTGGACACACTCAGTGGGCCGGCTACTCTGAAATTAGTGTCTACGATGCGTCTGCGAAAGCAACAATCGCCTCTCTGTGAACACCTTTCCACAAACGTGTACCGTCTTGTACTTATCTGATTCAAATACCAGGAGGAAGCTGCAATGTTGAGGATAAATGCCCGCCCTTGTCTTCCAGGTTGCAGGAGTCCTCGGTCTGTAAATGAACGTGAGACGCATCCATGGGGTACCTTTTCACAATGCAGACAGAGAGTAAAGAAATGAGAAGGTGCGAGGGGGCACAGCATCGAGGCAGGACTACAAAGGATGTGTTCCACACCTGTGAAATTGAAAAATGAAGGGAGAAGCGCTTTGAAATATGTTGCTTCAAGATGCTGCAGGAGTCAGGTTTTGCCCTTCCAGCTGGTAAACAAAGAACTGTGTGTAAAGGTGAACGCCGGTGCAGATTTCCTTGATTTGGAGAGCAGTTCAGGCGATTCATCTCTGATACGGAAAAACACAACAAACCCAAAACAAGCTCTTTCTTTTTTAATTGAAATATGAACTTTATTTCACCCATACAAAATAAAAAGAATGTTAAAAGTTTACAATACAGTGTCAACTTCAAATGTCTTTTTGGGAACATTTCATACTGAGACTGACACATAAATGGGAGCCCCATCTCTGCTTTCAATGGATACATTTAAAACAAGCTAAAAGAGGGGAAAACGTTGAAGATAAAGGAGAAAGTTACTCAAAATTGGAAGGTTGGCCAAAATAGAAATTAGAGAGGGAAAAAAAAAAAAGAGACAAACAACTTTAAAAACAAAGTTATGGTCCAGGGGTCACAGTATACATCTGATGGGCAAAAAAGGGGAATTTAATGGTCGTGTAAAGAAACAGATGGGAGGTCCAAACTGCCACAGGCTCTGACAGCGTCAAAATCAACAACAACAACAAAATGTAAATCATTAACCAGCTGATATGGTTGACCTCAGGGATGTGGTCCCTGTGAAAATTTACAGTTCTTTTGATTAAAAACGTGACTTAAAAATAGAAACTGATTCAAATAAGCTGTGGCTAAGCTAACCTAGAGTAAAAATACACCTGCTTCCTTGTTTATGTTCCAGCCTGACAATTGGACTGACCAGCAAGTTGTGACAAAGCCGGGAAGTATGGCTCACATCTTACCAGCGGTATTTCATAGCCAATCGATAACATAGTAATATAACACTTCATGGGTGAGTCGATGGCCTCCCTTTCATCTTCGACCAAGTGCTGATCTCCTTCCAAATACTTGACGTACTGTTGCCCTGAACTCATCTCAACTTTGTATGAGCATCGAAGGCTATAATAAGACTTTAACTACCACTTAGATTTTTTTTCAGCCGACCTGAGGGTTTGAGTGACTGATGTGTTCACTTCATAATGTCTACTACAGAGGATTGAGGAAGAAAGAAAAGTGCCAAAAAGAAAAAAGCTACCAGGCAACACAAACCACACCTATCCTGTCTGCGAGGGCGCATGGCAACAGTGACGACTGCCGGTTTTAATAGTCAAAACAGAACGACTGACTTGTTAAAAAACATCCTCGTTGGATTCTCCTCTACAATAAAATAAAACCTTTTCTTTTAAAAGAAAACAACAACAACAAAAAAAAAGAAAATTAAAACACATAATATACAACCAGATTTCGGTTTCCTGTTGTGCTGTCCCTTACAGCCGGCTGCCGAGGGCTTTTCTGTCAGCGGGCTGCGATGAAGAGTCTGTCCCTCCTCCGCTTTGAGCGGCCGCCGCTAAAACAACTTAACAAATCGAAAAATAATGCGTAAAGAGTGTGTGTGGTGAGGGGTGGGGGAGAGGAGAGAGAGGAGGGAGCTAAGAGTCGTAGTCTTCGTCGTCGTCGTCGTCCTCGTTTTTGTGCGGCGCGGGGGTTGGGGGAGGCGGTGCGACGCCCATCATGGAAGGGTGGGGGGCAAAGGCCATGCCGCTCTGGGGCTGGGCAGGAGCCATGCCACCCACTGGGACCATGGTGCCCACTTGCATGTACTGCAGGGGTGCGTTCGAACTGTGGGGGTACAGGCAGAGGTGTGAGTCATGTCCAATCAAATTAAATGTACTTCTTTATCAGTAAATCTTTGCCATTACTATAAGATCTCAAGTAGTGTGTCTGTGATATGCACTATATTACTAATATAATATAAAATTACATGAGACCGTTGTATTATTGTCATAGTACATGTGTCCATCAACAGCATACAGACTGTTTTGACAATATTCTGACTCACTCCAGAGTGAACACACCATATTCTCAAAACCTGCTTAGAGAGAGTAGTGTGGACTTGGACACAATAGTTTAAGCACCGCTTCTAGTGGAAAAACAGCGCCCTCTTCCTGTTTCTAGCTGTAATCTACCAGATTTCTCTGTCCACAAAGGCGGCACACAAATTCAAAATTTCTGATAAGAGCAGTGGCCATATTTAAAACCAAACAACTTCACCCAGTAAATAGGCAGTGGCTCAGGCGGTAGAGGGGAAGGCCGGTGCTTCAGTCCCTCTGCATTATTGAAGTTTCCTCGAGAAAGATACCGAAGCCCAAATTGCTCCAGATAGCTGTGCCGTCACAGTGTGTGTGAATGTTAGCTCCCCAGAGATGCACGGCAGCCAGTGCCTTCAGCATATGAATGTAAGTAAAAGGGTAAATGTGACATATCGGTCGGAAGACTAGAAAGTCCTTAGTACATTTACAATAAAACTGACATTATTTGCTGTGTAAATATACATACTTTCTATTACAAATGAGCAATAAAAGGCCCCGACAATCAGTTCAAATATACTCAGGTATTGCTGATACAACCTTTGTTGGTCTGGTGTGACCAGTACTTTATGGTGGCTGAGCTTATCTTAGCAAAATTTTGATGTCGCTTTGTAACATCTTGCTTATATTACCAAGTGTGTTGACTGACTTGGTGACTCTCGTTCTTGTAAATTTCCAACTATTTTGATAATCAATTAATAGCTTAATTTTGTTAGGGAAAGAAAAGTCTAAATTCTCTGGTTCCAGCGTGTTAAACGCGAATGTTTCTGGTTTGTTTACTTCCTCTATGATAGTAAACTGAATATCTTTGGGTTGTGGCCAAAACGAGGCATTTAAGGGGCATATTTTTATTTCAAAATGCTCATTTACAAGAGTCTATTTTTTATGTTGTACTACAAATTTCTCTTAACAGTTTTATTTCAATGTCACTTTTCATGAAAGTGGTGCTGCCACCAGTGCTGAGGGCAAGAAAATTCATTCTTAAGATTATGTCTCACTGCAGAAAAGTCGATAACCCCCTCCCCACAACCCGCTGAATAGAAACGAAAAAATACTGATGCATCGAAAATTGTTTTGCCATCGCATCATAGCCCTCTGAATCGAATGGTGAGGTGCCTAGAGAGTCCCTCCCCTGGCTGTTACCGCCTCACATGCCCCCTGGCTCAAGCTCAACAACTGCTACCAGATAAAGCTAGCACTTGTTAGCTAGAGCGACAACAATGTCAAAGCTAATAGCGTTTGCAAGATGCAGTCACAAATCCTTACAGGTATGAAGTTGAGACCAAAATGAAGGCTGGGTTCGAAGATGGGTGTGGTCCGACCCACGAGTCCTGAGTACCTCTGTACTAATGCCAGTAGCACATTTTTGGGCTTCTTCTATGATTCTATGATTAGGGTATGTAAAGAAATTGTTCTTTTTTGTCTGATTTAATTGGGTTTTCCGTTGATTTATGATCGGGAGTATGCACAGTGTTTTATTTTGAAAATTGACAGGGTCTATGCTGTGCTGTGTCTGACTTCCTGCCCAGTTCCATCAGGTCTGTGACGCTTGACGCGGCTTCAGTCAAAAATAGACAGCGGAGCTGAGCCGAGAGCTGCATCTGGCACACTTCTGGGACGCGCTGCAGCTGTGTGTGATGGACTCCCAAGCATTGACTCGAGGGGCCGGCAGCCAGGACGGCAGCGGCACATAGCGGACTCATGCGGACACATGGACTTTGCTGTCTACTCTGGACTGTAACAGCAGGAGCGTGGCACGTACAGACAAATCGCCCCCTTGGCTGTAAGTTCAGGAAGCACTTGATTTGATATGCAGCAGAGTTTCCCATGAGCGGAGCGCGCATTTTAAACGCCGATATCAACGTCAATCATATTCATTTGATTGTGGGAAGCTAAAATCGTAATCGCGCAACCTTTCTACAGATGTGGAGATTTTGTCAGATAAGCGATGGATGGATGAAGTACAGCAAAGACAGCGTGTATATGCAACAAAGTACTAAATCCCCTCTCTGAGAGGACAACTGCAAACACTCAAGATAAACATTGTGATGTGTGAACTGTTATCTGTGGACCTAGACACAATCTGGATTATGCAGTATCTCAATCAAACACACGGTTTTCGTCGGTACCTGTGGAACCTGGATGCAGCCTGCTGATTTGTGCTTGACTGAGAGCCGTCCTCCTCGTCTCCGTCTGTCTCGCTGTCTTCTGAGTCATCCTGTTTCCATCACAACAAACACACCAGTGAGCCTTCTCACCTCAAACAGACACAAATCGTTGAGACTGTTTTGTTGAGTTTTATTTGAATTGTATTCCTGACCGCACGGTGGGATATTTTCAGCATAGAAAACTATTTTGTGCAACTACATGATCTTATCAAATGATACTATACACATATGCGAAGCAGAGATGCTGAGAGAGCCAGCATGGGTTTGCAAGCACACAACAGGAAGATGTTATGATGGTGCACTCGTGGACAATAGCAGACACCAAAATAAATGTTTGCTTATGTGTGATGATAATTTCTCTTCCACATTATTTTCTGTGCTTGCAAACAAAACATTTTTGGGGGGCGCAAAACGTCCCATTGCACACTCAGGAATGGGACAATGGGGAATCTCTAGATGGCTATTTGCCTCTGTATGCAAATTAACTCCCACCTCTTGCTCTGACTCTGTGCCAGACAACTTCTTGTCTTTGCCTTTGGTGCCAGCCCCTCCGTTCTTGCGACCAGACCCTGGTTTTCGACCCCTGGGGAGACAACAAAAAAAAAATAATGTTATATAAAAGTTCTTACTGTTTTTGGGGAGAGGTTCAAGACATGCTACAAGAAGTTTCTTGGCCGGTATGGACAAATGACAGGTCCATCTGTTGTTTGGTCTGAAGGCAACAACTGATCACACACTTACCGGTTTCTGTCATTAAAAACATTTTTTTTTAAATAAACAACATGCAACAAGTTCCCTCTGAATACACTAATATTACAGTTACAGTGATTTAACTAATGTATTTTGTGGTGACATATTTACAAAAGACAGTTTGGTGGGAGAATTTTGGGACAAACCTTTTTTTTTTAAACATCAAAAAACAGGCACCTTGCATTTTAAATGACTTCTTCTGAAGGTACTTTGAACAACAGACATGAGACAAAGATACCTGGATTTACACCTTTTTAAAAAAAATTTGAACATTTTGTGCAGAAACCCTCATTTGATAGATAAAACCAAAAAAGTTATTGTTTCAGACGAATGTCACATTCAAATTAGGGCTGAACGGTTTTGAAAAAATATCTAACATTGATAGCTTTGACTGATATTGCACCTGCGATATGACTTGTGATACTAGAGGGAATTATCATTGTTACATCAGTATTCTCATTTTCATTTAAAAACATATTATAATAAATAACAATGTGATATTTGCGGGGATCTGTAACAAACAAAGATTTTTACTTGAGTCTGTAGAACATGACGTGGACAGGCCTGGACATCTCTGCAACACAACAATCTTCATTTAAAATTGGATTTTGACTCACATATCACCTTTAACAAATATTGGGCCTCCTGTCATTTGAAAACGGCTGTAGGCCATTTTGTGATTTCAATAAGATTATGATTAATTTTTCAGCCCTAATTTGAATATTAGCTTTTAAAACAAACAAACATTACAAAGTCATTCTGAAGCATGAATCTGCAGGAAAGTTACCCCAGCTGCACCGCTCAGATAAACAGAGACAATTCTGCAGAGGATAACATGACCGATACAGAAGGTGGAAATTACAGTCTGCCATTTATATTCAAAGATGCAGTGACTGCACATCCCTCATTCCCATATCTGACACAAAATGTCTAAATATTTGGAGCTTACAACCACTTTTAATTGAATGTCAATCGAATCAGCCACACTCTTCAGTGACAAGAAGTCTTCTTACTGATTTACTGTGTGTGATTCTCGGCCAAGCACTCTATCTGGCTTCAATTTAGCAGCAAGGTTTGATTTGACAGTCAATTCGGCTGTTTCTCCCATACAATCCCCAATAATTAGTTCTCGCTCTGTAGAGCTGAAAAATGTGCCCTCTCTTCGTTCTTAATCTTTGAATCACAAAACAACAGTGACATGGTAACAAAGCAAAGGTAACCCTCCCTGTGCCCATATAAGGAGTGCTGTCATGTTTGTGACGAGTGATTCAGTTCTTCCACATAATGGTGTGAATGAATGATGAGCTCACTAATCAAGTGATAAGGATATAGTGACTGGACCGGGCGTATAATCATCCTGGTATAGTGACACATGTGAAACCTTGCAGATCAGAGTTTCCTGTTGTTTAATTCCTTTGTAATCGTGGCGCTTATACGATTATGTTGGGGTGTTTATGTGAAAGAGAGATACCTGCGTGGGACTTTTTCTCCTCCCCCCTCGGTGTGGTTCTCTTCCCCCTCGCCCTGCATGTCCGGCACCGTTGCCACCAGGTCTTTTAAGAAATCAAACTGTTGCTCCAGCTCGATGCACTGCTTTCTGTGAACACACGTGCACGCACAATTTTGAATCAGCGCAGGTCTTTCTCCGCAGACTTACAACGCATCCCTTGTCGAAGGCTTTCTGAATCACCACGTTACCATGGTAGAGGGCTCAGTGGCTGATGACTGTCGGCCCAATCCTAACTCCTGCAATATACCGTACTTTGTAACAGCGTGCTTTTAATAATAATAATGTGTCTTTGTCTAAATCTAAAGGAAATGAAGACACAAAACCTTTCCAGCTACATGTATCCACAATCAATTCACAACCTTAACATGATTTCCTGTTATTTTTTGCAGCAGTCTGAACCTCTATGTACCTCTGGCATGTCAGTCAGAATGAACTGAGCAGAGGATGACTACTAGCCCAACTGCAAGGCAGTGCAATCTAGACCAGGGGCCTGTTTCAGAAAGCAACCTCTGAGCCTAAACATGAAATTGTGACTTGATGAACCCTGAGATTTGGTTGCAGAACAGCTGAGCTGAGTTAGCTCATCTGAGTATGTTCACTCTGTTGTGGTTGTGCGTGGGGGATGGTGCTATGATTCACCACGGCAACGGGTAAATAAAGAGCAGAGCTTCCATTTTAATGCAGTGCGGAACATGGTATTTATATTAAAGACGGGAGTAGAGGAAGGGGTCAGTAAGTGAACACAGTTACATTTTAGTCAGCTTAGTCCGCTCATTCATCATTTACCAGACTTCCTTAATGGACGATGATGAATGAAGTGCTGAAATCCTACTGCATCGCTTCATTTTAAAATCTATTTCTTCAGCTGTAACCTGACGGGACAAAACGCAGGTGGCAGCAACTGAAGATGAAAATACTGATCAAACATTTAAGACATTTAAGGTTTACTCATAGACCTATGACTGTAAAGTCACAGTCCCACCCAGCAATGACAATTTTGGTGATAAGCAGTTGAAAATCTGTTCAATCTGACTATACATTCTTAAGGCATCTATTTTACATTAAAAGAACTTTCTCTACAGCATTTAATGACAAGCTATATTTTACAGTGTATAAATATTTTGACAGCGACACTGGAAGGCTGTCAAAACACACAAAGCACATTAACACTACATGCAGCCCATATTCAAAAACTCACTTTTAAACTACATTTAATCCATTTTTGGAATCTAAGAGTAAGTAAAGCTGCGCCACTAAATCTAAATATCTAAAACTTGAAATGCTATGATACAAACACAACATTGATCAGTGCCTGAAGCTTCATACAACATATGTTTTATATAAACAATGAACACTACAGTAATGTAGCCGACAGGAACTGGTTGACAACCTGACAGCTGCCTGAACATCCACAGAGTCACAGTGTTATGAAAGACGATGTAGCCTATAGATTTTATTGGAAGCTCTAATGTACAGAGAGCGCCATCTCTGACTTTACACTGACGACAGACTGATTCTGAATTAATTTACCTCAACTTCTGGAACGGAAAACTCAGAGTTTTCTTCATGTCAGGGTTAACACTAAAATCGACTTTCTGAAACTGGGCCCAGGTTCTTTATCAAGACACACACACAAACACAGAAACTTACAGATGCGATGTTGTCATTGTCTTTGCATTCCTAGACTGGGTGACTTGACAGGCCTTTGTAAGCAGTGATTCCAAAAAAAGCTCCAGGGCTCTCGCTGATGTCTCGGTAAAGGAAATTATGATGCAGCTGGTCTGTGTCCTTTATTTAAATAAAACAGGTTCACTTTTGCTGTAACTGTGCAGACCCAAACATTCAATTCTGAAAATGTAAAACATGAACAGCAACAACATGCAGTGGGCTGATTGTGACTATTGCACTGAATACAAATGTCACAACAAATATCACTTTACACTAATTATGTTATTAAGTACAGATAAGTGTGCCAAACCATGACTTGTACTCAATATAGTCAGAGTAGGGCTACTCTGAAATGTCCATCACCCATGCCCAATGAGACTTCTTCAAATGTTTTCTTGTGTCTGAACAACAGTCCAAAACCCACAGATAATCAGCTTCAATGATTTCACGTTAACTTTTCTGTTAATTTACTGAAAAAGCAAGTAACTTTTTCAGCCATATTTTCATTAGGCATCATTCTGTGCATTCAAAACACATACTGATCATCGAAACCTTAGAATTGTGAAGATTTTTGGCAGGAAGGATACAAATAATAACAGGTACTGCTGCAGCCACTTTGCCTATTTCTTCATCTGTCTGCATAATCTTCTTAATCCTTGCCTGTAATGAGAAAAGGTTTAGTTTTATGTACTTGTGTACAGTTAGTCAGTGCATGTGAATATACTGACACTGTAAAGTTATATCGTTTTTATTAGAGACTTGAAGATAACTTTATGTGCATCAAAACACAAGGCCGTAAACTAAGATGTTACCAAGATACAGTAACGTTAACTTCCAACATATTTCTGAATCGTCGAGATCTTTAAGCATTTATGTTTAAAACCTTTCATTCCCGTCACGTTGATCAGACTTTCTGTAGTGTGCGCACTGTGACTGCCTCGCATTAACGTTAGTTTGCTTCATATATACACCTACAAACAACAGATTTGCTCAGAATTATAACGTTTAGTTTCATTTAGCTAACGTTAGCTTGTCATGCTAAAAACAACCTTTATTAGTGGACTCGCTAGTTAACTCGCGCCTTACGCCTTAATATAGCTTAACAAACACTGGGAAGCACATTAAGTTAGCTAATTCCATGAATCCAACGTCCTCGGCGGGCTGTTACAAGTGTAATGTACATTTAGTGATAAACGATCCCTGGTCAACAAAACAGGCCGAATCCCATTCAAGCTAGCTTTACAGTTAGCTACTGTTAGCTAGTCTTAACACCGGTTCAGAAATGTTTAAACTTACCGGAGGGAATCTGGCGTTGTATTTCTTCTTTTTGCTGGGCATAATTAAATTACCTGGATGGCTAAGCCTAAAAATAAAATACAATCTATTCTGAAGTACTATTCTATATCATATATAAATCACATCCACTGCGCGCGCACACACTAGATAGCAGGAGCTAACCGGCTAACTCATTAGCACGCCGTCGTCACTCAGCCCCCGCTGCCTTGCGGGGTCAGCTTGGTTCCACAGGGTCCCTGCGCCGACAGGTTGGAGCGCAGGATACATACATACAAGGATATGCAGCCTATACGTTGCGTTAATTTTGAGCTTATAAAACACTAACGCTGCATTTTATATCTACACACAAGAAAAACTAAAAAATGAATGTCTGCTTTAATATTACTTAAACACGCCAATGAACCCGTTAACGTTACATTTAAGAGACGTTGGATACGTAACATTCTGCTGATTCAATTTAGAACGTTACCGTTAACGTATACCATAACTTAAGCTTGAAATATTGTACTACAGCAGGGAGGTATTGTCTTTTTTCTAACAATGTAGCTTAACCTGCGCACTTTATGTGTAATTAGTTACTTATCAAAAGAACAAGCAACTCCCTAGGCACGTGATTTGGTAGATAAGGCAGGAAAAACTGACATTTGAACCGAGATTATCATATCGTTCGAGATAACGTTACAGAGAAGCATACCACCGCCGGGGCTGCGCCTGTGCGGAACAATACTGGACAACAAAACTCAACATCTGCTGGTAGGTTAACTTAAGCCTTAAACGTCAATAGTTTGAGATCAATTTGCGATAATTCCCAATGTCCATAAGGACATTGTCCACGGTCTAACGTAAATTGTGCTCAATAGATGGCTGTGAATAACCCTTTTCCAAATCTGTCAAGACGAACATGGACGATTGGTCAAATGACTAGCTAACCAGCTAGCTAAAATAAGACTAGAGCCAAGTTATTAAAACATTTGGGACATGAAACTAAATCTGCGTGTTTAAGTATGCAAACTGCAGACGAGACGCAAACGAAATCGATAGCCACTTATTTTTGTAAAAGGACTGGTGGTGGACAGACGTTAGCTATTGGAACAAGTGTTGCTAATGTAGCAGGCTAGCTAGCAGCATTAGTTAATATCCACAGTCCAGCTGTCCACGCCTGCTTGGGTTTGGAGGTACTATAGACGAACACAGAAGCTGCACTTGTGGTTTAATGTAAATATCAAACTACACTAGTCCTCCCTCCTTTCAACAGGGCACGCACCAGGACTTGTTTAATAGCCTTACACTGTCAGCATTATGGAGGAGGAAGAGGCCCTTGTAGATGGCGAGGTGGAGACCCCCTTTGCCGCAGAGACCTATGCTGCCGAGGCCTTGGCTGCAGACTTGGACCCCTGGATTGTGTTTGACTCGAGAAGAACTCCCAGGTCCGAGTTTGACGGCTGGCTGGAGAGCAACAGGCCCTCACAAGTGTACAGATTTGGTGACGAGGAAGGTGGTGCTAGCCCAGTGGGGTGGATCGCTGTGCTAGGCACCAACCACTGCCCCAGCACTGGGGATGTTACGGGTCTCCAGGAGAGCTGGGAGAAACTTTTGGCCAGCGGCCGGCCTGTCAGCTTCGAGACAGTGAAGGAGCTGGCCCTGAACCACGGTGTGCTCTCGGGCAAGTGGCTGATGCACTTGGACTCTGGTTTCAAGGTGGACCGTGCCTGGGAGTGTGTGGCCAGAGCAACCCTGGATGGCAAGATATGGTCAGTTAAAGTCAGTCCTCATAATCCCAAAGCAGAGGGACAACACGTCATTTGTGCCTACAACCACAACTTCACCGACGAGAGTGAGGTAGTAAGACTGGACTCCATCATCCGTGCCACAGGGGTCAAATGCCCTCTTTCCTACAAGCCAGATGTGTACACATACCTGGGAATCTACCGAAACAACCGCTGGAAGCTCTGTCCAACCATTTATGAAAGCAAATTTGACCTGGAGTGTGTACCCAGACGATCCCACATTGTCAACAAAGTCACCAACCTTGAAGTAACATAAGCCTGTCAGAGCAAGAGAATAGTTTTGTAGGACAGGTAAATGAAAAGGCACTTTGCGATGCCATCAGCTGGCTCGTGCAGTACAACTCACTTGACTTACGCAGCTTTGGAAGTCAGTGGTTGAATTTTCACCAAGTTCTTCCTTGTGGCAAGAAAGCACAAAATCGTGTTTCAGTCTTTTCTCACACTAATTTAAAAGTGACCTGAATTGGTGTCACGTGTTTTTGTAATGAATATTTTGTTTTCATAAGTAATGAATATTTGTATTCTAGAGGTTCTGTTTCTAACATTTACCTAACTAACAAGGCGGCTTTTTGAACATTTAGAAGCAAACTTGCATCCAATGAAGAATGTCTTTGGCTTTATGTTTTTGGGTTTATACTGATCCATGATAACAGAAGTATACAGCCAAATAAAGTCTACTTTTGAAGACCATCTTAATATGTTGTGGTTTTTATTGCCAAGTAAAGTGTTTTGAAACTTTAGACAGAATTATTCATTCATTACAGCAAAAAAAAGCACACAATATATTCTGCTTACAGCATACCGGTATAAAACAGCGTAATTTGATCTCAAAGCGTATTTTACTACAGGATAATAGCAAGTTGACCTAAAGCTTTGAAACATATACTGCTAAAACAGTTAGGCCATTATCCATGAAATAACTGGTGAGAAACCAGAGGATATATCGCCAGACACAACAAGATCTGACATGATGCATAGACTTCTTGTAAGCTTCTCTGCTATAAGCATGTACTTATTAATGTTGCTCGTTTGATAATTATTTACATGTAGAACTTCATTTTGTACTGAACAATACATTTTGTTGAGACTCTACAAAGGCACCTGTATAAGAAACTTTTTCCTGCCCATCTACAGAAACATGGACTTTCTATTAAGTCATACATGGCGATATGTAATTAAAATTAGCCCTAAAACTGATTCAATTCTTACTGAGAACACCCGCCACTTTGGCCTGCCTTTTTATTTTTAACAAATTTACACATGTCAGTTAAAGACAGTGATAATTACGTCAACACTGACCGGAGCTACCTACATTGTTTTAAAATGACAGTACACAAACATGCTTAACATGTTCTACAGAAAATAAGATTACACAGATGCATCTGACCTTATTGTCTTTATAAAAGTAACATTTGTTGGTGGATAATATTTTAACATCAGTATGACAAAATGAATGAAAAAGTTAATGATCATTGCTGAACACCCAAAACGTGAGATGGAATCTGATTATGTTCAGTCGTATTTTATCATTTGTCAGACGTACAGTATATAAGGCTTGGCGAAACCCACTAGTTGAATACCATAAAGACACTTTCCAGGTATTTCAATAAGCATGTCCACAGTAAGCAGTTTCGCTACATTCTGTCTCTTACTGCCCTTCATATCCACCTTGTTTCCTTTCGTCTTTAGTGACAACAAAGGAGTTTTAGTTCTGAAGACTAAAACGGGCAGATACAAGTGGTCTGTGTAATATGTCCGTAATAAAAATCACATACACAAACTAAGTTGGGTGTCCTGAGACAAACCCAGCTTGACTTCCATTGTTAAAAATGGAAATAAGACGATCCTCGTCAGCAGACATCAACTCGTCAAACTCATCCAGCACAGCGGACCGGTGGTTGTTGTTGGGGGCGATGTCAATCATGCCCTCAGTCTGGAGCAAGTTGACGATGCTGTTGGGGTAATTCATCCAGGTGCTTCCCGGGTTGCTGGCAGGGTCAGAAGTGTTCTGGGATGCTGCATTGTTCTGGGCAGCAGAAGAGGAGCAGTGAGGGGCAGCTTGTTGGCACGAAGCGTGAGACAACATCGAGGCGCCGTTTCCGCTCTCGCTCATGAGGGGGGGATTCAGAAGGTCCTCAAAGTCATCCATGTTTAGGTTGTCCAGCCCGCCTGGGGCCTGGGCTTCGGAAAAGCTAGGGAACTCAGGGATCTCGTCGTCCGCAAGTGGTGGGTCAACCCGGAAAGGAGAGACCTGGATGGTGAAGGAGCTGTTGGTCTGCGAGGAAGCTGCGCTTGCCTGAGAAGCTGCCGGCTCATGGGTCATGGCTGAGGAAATGTTGGGAAAGAATTCATGAAGGTCATGCAGGTTGACAGTGGAGAAGGCCTGGTTGATGGTGGTGGAGGTGGTGGTAGAGGAGGAGGCTGGTGTCTGGTTCATTGTGAAGTTGGACACTGGAGTAGCTTTAGGCTGGGAGCCCAGGTTCAAGCTCTCCATGATCCTCCATGTTTGGTTTGTAGTTGCAGCAGAGATGGAAGAGGGGGCCTCTACCTTGGGCTGGACTGGGAAGGCGTTGCTTTGCTGATTGTAAGAGTAGGAGGGCTGGGGTTTCGCTCCACTGGCACCAGGGGGCACCAAAGCTGCTGGAGACACAACAAGCTATTTGAGTTCTGCTGCTGAAAATGTCATAGTACCAAATTCTTTAATAAAGTAGGTATTCCAACAGCAAAAAATGGTTTACAACAATTAATTATCAAAATACTTGCAGATTAATCAGTCAATAGACTTTAAGTTCTATTAAACAAATTTACGCTTCGTAGTGCGTTTTGTGTTGCAATGTACAATCCAGAGTCAAATTCCTTGTATGTGTGCACATACCTGGCAATAAAGCTGATTGTGATTGTGATGAACAAATTAAACAGACTCACCACCAGCTTGTGTATTCATTGACACAGGTTTCGCTGTTTTCCTTGCTGGGCTTATGTGCCGTCTGTCTTGTGGGATGGACACTGAAATTCCAACAGACATGATTAAATTACACTGCAACTACACCCCCCAAAATATATATATATATAAAATCAACATACCACTAGACAGCATGCTTCCCAGCTTCAGGCTCTGGAACATGTCCCCTGTGCGCTTCCTCTTCTCACTCAGCCTATATTCATCTACAGGGATCATTAAAAGAGTTATAAGACTAGGTTTGTAGACTGGTTCAACAAATTCATCTCAGGTATTTTGAGAAAAGCTGTCATTAGTAACTTATATGACATCATATGGACACATGGGGAAGCACTGCCCCTTACCTGGGTCAGCGGGCAGGTACTGGAAGTCCATTGGCTCGCTGACCTCGCGGTCAGAGGGCCGGCGGAGCTGCATTTTGACTCTAATAGGCTCAGAGAGGTTAGTGTCACGGTACGGCGGCGTGCGGAACACAATGGCCACCTGCCTATGGACGTCAGCCTGGGAGAATGTGCCCTTTCCCTCCCAGGAGTCCTGGAAAAAACGCACCTCGATGTCCTCTGTAAGGGAGCAGAAAACGGGAAACGTAAGGTGAGACTAAAACTAAGAAAAAAAAATTGCAACTTAAAAGAAGAATCAGCATCACGCAGAGGTAATATTCTCTCTAGCTTCAATGGAAAAATCAGCTCTGGTCTTTGCTATTAACAGAGTATGAGAGCTCAGAGATACCACAGAGTGGTGCATTACTTCAGCTGTGAAGCAACACAAAACTGACAAAGTCTGCAAGCCTTGAGATTCGCTTCAGCTGTTAAATTTGAGTAAAAAGGGTGAAATATTTAGAGTAAAGACTCCGCTTCTTGAAAAAAAAAAACCCTTTATAACATTCTCCTGGAGAGATCAGGAAATGAAGAAAAGAAACAGATAACTGAGATCACAAGGTGTAGGGAGGCTGAAGGTTTAGAGCAACACAGCACCCACACTGGAAATTGTTCTGATGCGAATCTTGTGAAAGAAAATAATTTGGTAGAAAATAGGAAAAATGAGAAGTGGACATGCAGTTAGAGGAAGAAAGCATTGGTTCATGATAAAAGTCACCCATATAGATAACGTGATTGCACTGCACTGCACTGCATTGGAAACTGCAGATGCAGTGGCAGGCAACGAAACCTCACGTGCAACAAAGGTGGTGGACAAAAATATCACTTTATTTTGGTTGCATGCATGGTGTGTTATCTGAGAGCAAAGGTTTCTGAAATTAATACTTAAGGCTGCTTTAATGTTTTTTGTTGGTGGGGTTTTTTTTGGGTCGTTTTTCATTTAATTTTGTCCTCAAATTCAGTTTGTTGTTTCCTTAGTACGGACTTTCATATAGTGAGTCAAACACAAAAAAAGCCACTTTCCATTACGGCAAAATGCAAATTGGCGTGATATAAAATACAAGTTAGGAAGCAGATGGTGCACAGGCAGACATGCGCCCTGTTTTGGGCCAGCGCCCCCCTATCCATTATCCAGGTCCCTTACAGCCCCCCATCAAAAAAAATGTTTGCTATTTGCCCTGAATACTGTTGATTTTTTTAAATTCTTGTTGTTACTATTGTTATTAAAAACAAAGAAAAACACTTAACTGAAAAACAAACACCACATTAATTACGTTTTTCTCTTCTTTTTTTCTCTCCAGTAGATCAACTTATTTAATATCCCTGCGGAGTCAACACACATGATTAAGTCTCATCTCCTCTTTTGTTTCTTTTGTGGGGAATTAACCTATTTAAATGTGTTTGTGGCCCCTTTTCATCTCAGTGATAAATTAATCCTTTTTTATGAAGTTAATGACTGGACTTTATTAGCTCGTCTGTTAATAACTTATATCATAACATAGTGTTAACCACAGAATGACAGTGTAACTGTGGCGCAGGGGGGTGCACGCCCGTGCAGCCGATATTAACTACCAGCTATATGCAGCGTGCTATCCTCGAAAACCCAACTGTATTCTAACATTAATTTAGCTCTCTTTATTTGCTAGGCTCCTTACATGCTTGCTAATATTATTTTAAAGCCGGGTCTCCGACATTGACAGCTTTGTGTTGGACAGATTTGTGTAGCTGTGTTCACGAGGGAGAGGGACGATTGAGAGGATGCGCTGTGAAAATACGCGCTGCCTGCAGCTCTGCAATCCAATACGCCTAGTAAAAATCGAAAATTAATCGGTGGCGCTCAGCGTTGATATAGTGGCGGGCTGCCACAAATAAATAAACATATGGGAAACACTAACTGCTGTCTGCTCATGTTCAAAACGTTCTGCAGATTCAGAGTCTCTCCCACTATCTATTCTCTGACCTAAATAAAAAAAAGTCCTAATATTAGCAGACTAAAGTCATTAGTGTATTTAAAGAGAATTCCTAATATTTCACTACATCCCCTATACTGCATTACATATCGCTGGAAGTTCCCCCACGACCATCTGACAGACACAGAACTGGATGAGACGAGGAGGTGCTCATGCCGGGGGAAAGAAACCGACAACACCTGTGATCAGGCAGAAATCTCAGACAAATCCACACACGTTAACTTCAGCACCTCTGATAAAGTGCCGCTTACAATCCCCAACAGAGCAAGTCGAGGCTTCAGTTTTTAACGTTCTATTTTTATAGCCTACTGAAACTATTACTTTGGCACAAACTGTCTGCGTGAGGTGGGTCCACATCACCGGCTGGTGTCGCAGCGAAGTTGCTTTCAGGGTAAGTCCGACGGCGGAATATTCCTCTTCTAAATGCGTGACCACTGCGATAACAACACGTTCACTGCGTATGCCTCAGAGAAACATACACTTTTCCACGGTAGGCTAATACCAAGAAAGAGAGAGTCAATTTTCCAGAGATTATACAGTAAACGCCGTGTGGGTACAATTTTACAGATGATACTTTGACTTCCTGTTCCTGTGACGGCAGCACGGAGCTGCGGCACAAGTAACTGACAGGAGAAAAAAAAGACACCGTCTCGTCCAGTCGCAGTGGACTAAACCGGCAGGTTTTAATGTTGCAGTACAGTTTTTTTGGAAGTAGTTTAAAATTTAAACTTGTATTGTTGTGAATCTGTAGCGTAAAACTCGCCTTGGAATTTGGAATGCCCCCCAAAAGCAGCTCAGCACCCCCCCTTTTCAAGATATTGCTTCCAGCGCCCCCCATCGTCTTCGGATCGCCCCCGTTGAGAAACACTATCCTACGCGCTTGGAAAGGGAGGGAGGAGCGGTGACTGAGCAGTTGCTTGCAACCGTGCACAGGGAAAGACACTAACAAAACTTCCAGAGTGGACAAAAGAGCCTCTGCACTTTCAAACTGAAACTGAAGAAAAAAAAAAAAAAAGTGATGCCTAACATCCTTGCAATGAAATTTGCCCTTCAATGTCTTCACTGCTGTCTACAAGCATTTATTTTCCACCGTCGAGATGACTAAAGGCGAGCGCAGACCACAATGGAAACGCTGCTCAGTGGCTTTGTCTGTAGACAACCTACTGTATTGTCGACATGGCTGTAAGTTGCGTTGCCTATTTATAATTTTGTCCAACAGAGATGAAGAAGCAATGATACATCATAGCCTGTTTACTTATTACATGGTCAGGGACTGATATTTTTAATGGTCCTTTCTATTTCACCAGACATACTGATTGGATTTATTTACCTGTGATCCTTAAGCTGTCGATGTGAACTGTGGCCTCGTGAGGGCATTTATTATCTTCAGTTAACTTTTCGTAAATCATTACCTATGTGCCGTTAATATGTAGACAAGCCTACAAAAGGGTGTTATTTATTGAAACCAGGAAATCTTTCCACCTGAGTAGATAACTATGTGTTGGCAGATGTTATCAGTTGGCATTTTTTTACAAAAAAAATGAAGCGAGGGTTTTGGATACTTCTAAAATGTTCTCTTGCTACTTCCTCCAACGATACCTACCCTAGCTTTAAATCATTTCTTGTAACGTTATCACCTTATTACTCATATTTCCTAATTTTCACCTGCACCTTGTAATCACTGTAGCACACTGAGAGTCAGGGTTTTAGTTCTATACTCAAAAAGAGCCAGTGTACTGTCAGCATAATAACACCCACTGTTATCTTGTGGGTGTGAAAGGTTCACACCTTTTCTGTTCTAGATGTATTTCAAGCTTTACATCTGCTTAGTCAGATCTATTTATGGATTGCTAAACATGAACGCGGAGGTTCAGAGTTGTGCAGGGTGTTTATGTGTCCGCTCCGCTCACTACTTCCTCCTGAAAGAATGAACTCAACTGACAAAAGCAAATAGAGCACAGGCATGTTGTACCTTTCTGCACTTTGTCACACAACAGAAAGATTTCATCCCCTCCTTTACAGCTTCCAGAGTTGCGGTTGACTCTGCAGATCTTCAGCTCAGCTGTGTTTGGGGCCCCTGTAAGACACAAAAAGCATTTCTAAATGCAGAGAAATTTGGGCCTTGACTGATCAGTCAATATTACACCCCTTAGGCAGCCAAAATATTGAATTCTTTCCCCTGTACAAGTTCATTCTATCTTTTGTGTTTGTACATTTTTATAAATTAACTGGAGGGTTGTTTCATAAGACTTTCGGTTATGTAGCTACTGTATTTTTATCAGATTTTAATTTCTCAATTTCTTTACAGTATTTTAAAAAAATATTTTGATGTTAATCAATGATTTATAGCTTTAAAATGTGACTGTGCTTATAGTGAACAGGTGAAGCTCGCTTTCATTTAAATAAAGGATGTCACATTTTGAAAGCGAAACAAAACCAAATGGAAAAATAGACAAAAATAGAGCAACTGATATATATATATATACACACACACACAGCTCAAAAAATAAAGGGTACACTAAAATAACATCCTAGATCTGACTGAATGAAATAATCTCATTAAATACTCCTTTCTTTACATAGTTGAATGTGCTAACAACAAAATCACACAAATAAATCACAAAAATTATCAATGGAAATCAAATTTATCAACCCATGGAGGCCTGGATTTGGAGTCACACTCAAAATCAAAGTGTAAAACCTCACTACAGGCCGATCCAACTTTGATGTCATGTCCTTAAAACAAGTCAAAATGAGGCTCAGCAGTGTGTGTGGCCTCCACGTGCCTGTATGACCTCCCTACAACGCCTGGGCTCCTGATGAGGTGGCGGTGGTCTCCTGAGGGATCATCTCCCAGACCTGGACTAAAGCATCCGCCAACTCCTGGACAGTCTGTGGTGCTACGTGGCGTTGGTGGAGGGAGCGAGACATGATGTCCCAGATGTGCTCAATTGGATTCAGGTCTGGGGAACGGGCGGGCCAGTCCATAGCATCAATGCCTTCCTCTTGCAGGAAACTGCTGACACACTCCTGCCACATGAGGTCTAGCATCGTCTTGCATTAGGAGGAACCCAGGGCCAACCGCACCAGCATGTGGTCTCACAAGGGGTCTGAGGATCTCATCTCGGTACCTAATGGCAGTCACGCTAGCTCTGGTGAGCACATGGAGGGCTGTGCGGCCCCCCCAAAGAAATGCTACCCCACACCATTACTGACCCACCGCCAAACCGGTCATGCTGGAGGATGTTGCAGGCATCAGAACGTTCTCCACGGCGGCTCCAGATTCTGTCACATGTGCTCAGTGTGAACCTGCTTTCATCTGAAGAGCACAGGGGACCAGTGGCGAATTTGCTAATCTTGGTGTTCTCTGGCAAATGCCAAACGTCCTGCATGGTGTTGGGCTGTAAGCACAACCCCCACCTGTGGACGTCGGGCCCTCATACCACCCTCATGGAGTCTGTTTCTGACCATTCGAGCAGACACATGCACATTTGGGGCCTGCTGGAGGTCATTTTGCAGGGCTCTGGCAGTGCTCCTCCTGCTCCTCCTCCGGCCTCCTCCACATCTCCTGATGTACTGGCCTGTCTCCTGGTAGCACCTCCAAAACGCAAGTTTCTGTTTCTCTCTGCTGTTATTTGTTCACGCAGAGCTGAAAGTTAGCTCGGCTGTCACGTCTAGCGTTAGCGCCTGTTCCAGTGGACCCCTGCCAGACCAGCATAACGTCAGTTAAAAAGCTAACTTTAACCCAGCCCGGTTCTATGTGAAAAAAAAACAGCAGGGAGAAACAGGCTTGCTTGCTGTTTGAGAGTTCCAGGTGAACATGTGGAAGACATTGCCCGGTGTTTGCGGTGATACCAGAGTCCAGAGAGGAGGACGAGAGAACTTTTTTCAGTGCCAATACAACGTTTTCCAATTCAAATGTTTCAAATCCAAGGTTTCCTCTTTCAGTTCAGGTTTGACAACTTTAAAAGTCGCTGTCCTGGCTCAATACTAGGGCTGGGTATCGTTCAAAGATTTTCGATATCGATACGATACCTCAATTTCGATACCGGTTCCTGAACAATACTTTTTTCGATACCAATTTTATTCTCAACAAACGGAGAACCATTGTTGTTTGTATAAAGTAACTTAATTATCACATTATTATCTTTAATCATTTATTTTAATAATTGTTCCTTTGAAAAATGCTAGTGCTTGTCAAAACCAAGACATATTTTCAAAGTAACATAGGCCTATATTGAGTTTTTGTTGTTTTTATTCCTCTCTCTTTAGTTTTTATAATGTCATTTCATTGTTTATTAATTATATATTTTTTATTGTTTATATGTGAATTTGTGTTCTGGCAAAATTGCAACCTAAACATTCACGGCAACAGGCCTGAAAGAGAGAGAGAAATGTCTCATCTCATGGAAACAAGTTTCTGCCACTACATGTCAAAGTTTCCTCCTCATTAGAGGAAGAGGTGTCCAGGCAACAACTAAAGTAAACTCAGCTGCGCGTCTTTTATCCACTGCAGCAAAGTCGCAGACATCAGCCCAAGGATCGGTACGTGATGTCACTATCACATGGAAGCTCTTCCGCCAGCTGCACATACAGGTGCGTGTGTGGCGGTGGCGTCACTTACTGATCCTTGGGAAAATGTAGCGTGTGCGGAAGCTACCGCTCTACTCGTTCAATAAAAGAGCTTTGATTTGATTTGATTCGATTCAGAAAACAGCGACGCTGCTGCCCAACGCTGCTCGTACGGTGGGCGTGTTGAAGCAGGCTCGGTGGCAGCAGGGCGCTGAGACGATGACTGTACCGGCTCTGTGAGCAACTTTTTGCTCTTAAGTTTATTCCATGCACAGTCAAGGGCTTCACCAGGTTTGTCGTGTCTCTTGGCAGCAATTACCTTACTTCGCAACTACTGCATCGCGCGCTGTTGCAGCAACCCACAATTTTAATTCTCTCCACATCTTTTACATCCACGAACCAGGTCTCTGTGCGTAACCAGCGTGAACTTTTGTTTACACAGCCAAATACAATCACTTTTAGATGTGGGCACATCAAGAATGCTGCATGCTTATTGGCTCACTGGCGTTAACAAGAACCTTTAGGTACCGAAAGACAAGCCATTTTTTGATACTCGGTGGTATTGAGGCAATTCGGTCAGTGCCAAAAAAGTATTGAACTCGATGCCCAGCCCTACTCAATGCTAATGGCTAATCCAAAGAGAGACTGTGGGAATTAATATTTGCAGGAGTGTGTGAACTTTAGCTAACACAGATACTGGTATTTGATTCAAATCCATGATAGGTTTATCAGCTTACCCTGACAATAAAACCTGGGGAAAGCACAGAACGTATTGGAAAAGTGTGAATTACAAATAGACAATCGACACTGCAGATCACACAATCCTTACTATACTAATACTTACTGTATAGTTACTATTTTCTACCCAAAAGTATCAATCAACATTCAAAAATCCTCATCAACTGAACCCATATATACGTTCTATGTACGTTTATGTACATATATGTGTCGTCCACTCACTGTTGTCATAGATGGGCTGCGATACCACAGGCTCCAGCGGAAACAGCTCCCCTGTAGGCAGAGTGATGGAGGCCTGGAAGCAGAGCCGAACTGAATTCAGGTCAAACTCTTCCTCCCACACCTTCGCCTCGGGAACTGCAGCCGAGACAGAGCAGGGAAAGGGTGGAGTACACAGTCAGGAAACGGCAGTTTAGAAACTGCATCCTGTCATAATTAGGCCATCAGTAATTATCAGTCATGAGGGAAAGTAACTAATTTACACTTCCTGTATATATTATTTTGAGAGTTGTTTTGCTCAAAATGGTTATCAGTTAAATCTTTTATTTCAATAAGTAGTAGAAACTAGTGTAAACTAGTCTTTACATCACCACAGCCAATTACAGTCACTTTTAGATGTGGGCACATCAAGACTGCTGCATGCTTATTGGCTCATTGGTGTTAACAAGAACCTTTAGGTACCAAACTTTGTCTCCACTTTGTATTTAGTGCCCAGTGCTGTAGACTCAGAGTACTCAGTTAAACAGTAGGGGCAAGACTATGTCCAATTTTTCAATACATTTTCTCATTAAGTCTCAAGTTTCTGGCGCTTTCTAGTGCTTTTTATCTGTTAAACCATGGTGGCTGCACTGCTTATGCTAACTACCCAGTTAGCTACTTTTTACCAGAGCAGAGGTAAAAGCTAAACTTGCTACAGGTTGAAATAAAAATGTGTTATAGGATGGGTGAGAGGACAGAGAGACACAATAATAGAGCAAAGATGTCATATTCCCCAAAAAATGTATCAAGGACAGTAGCTAGCTTGACATTAGCCGAAAAGTATCTATCCATCTACGGTATTTTTAGTGTTCTGTATAAGAACGTCACAAGCTAGCTTGTTAGCTTTGCAAGTTAATTTAAGCTAACGAAAATTTTATTGCCAAGTTATTAACGTCAGTAGTATTTTTTACGAAGAATGGTTATTTTTAGTTTTTTCATACAGATGAAAAGAATAACATTTTTAAATAATTTTTACTTTCATCAGAATAGTTTGTGCCAGAAATATCCCTTCTAGTTCAGTAAAACTTCAGCAAAACAGTAGTCTTTACATGTAAGCGGGACATTTAGGGACTTCTCTTCACACTGCACAATAACTTCTCACATAATGACAGATTTACCAGAGAAAGGGCAAGTACAAAGAAAGTGCTTTGTGCTGTACACTCATCTTCAACCATGACTACTTACCGTTGAAGGGGTTATTATTGGTCTGCAGCCTACAAGTGATGGCCTCATTCACATCCTTCTTCTTGACACACTGTATCCCCAAGTTCTGAAAACTGAAATCAAATACAGCATAAGACCAAAACAAAAGACAGAAAGAACTGAAACATATACATACATAATCATTTGTCCCCACAACTTTTTGAAATCGCTGATTTTGTCCCCATTTTTTTGAAAGCATAATTGGTTAAAGAACAAAATAAAATGCCTTTAGGTTTATTTGCACATTCAGAAAACATGCAATGCAATTAAAAGATAGAAGAAACAAACGTGCATTGTCCAAAAACAGTAACTTAAGCTAAAAAAAAAACAATCTTCTGATTATAAAATGGCCCAAAAACGTGCATGCAGCAATCAGTAACTTTAACAACTTCTTGACACAGTTTCTTTTTGGCCAAGTTCTCTGTTCTCTCCCTGTGAACACGACAAAAGAGGGGGGAAGACTAAATCATGCCTGCAGTTGTGTTGCCTCAGCAGGGATGATATTACATGACAAAAAGATCTGAAAGCAATGAAGAATGCCTGAGATTATATTTATATACTTTGAAATGTCACCTGCCATCTGAATTTTGTGTTTCTAGTACATAAATAAAAACATTTCCACCATAAATTGGTGCAGAAACATTCACTAGAATGCAGGAAATTAAGTGTTTAATGATCAAAATTCCCCCAGACTCTCTGCTTGAAGATATCTTTAAAACACTATTTAGGGATCTTTTCATCTCGTTCTTGTGAACCTAATTGTGATGTCAAGCCAGCTAAGTGTCTCTTCACACCCCTAATCTGAGCCCCTATGTCCCCACCACTTCTCAACACAAAGTTGCCCTTGTACTCTGGGACCAACACATAACTGTGTCTTTGCACCACAACCACATCCTCAAATTGAGGACAGTTTAGGAAAGTGAAAAAAATACTCGACTTCAACTTTTAGTGCACTAATAATAGATAAAGATCCTTTAGACATCCAATAATGACTAAACTTGTCAACAATGCAATGCTTTTATATAAGATAAGATTTTTTGTGAATAGGTACTGCCTTAGCACACTGGTAATCACCTTTTTAAATACACCTAGAGTTAATTATTTGAACTCTGAATAGTATTCTAAGCTTTTATCTTTGTTCAATTGTTGAGTTTGAAGGTATTCAATCTGTGATATCTGCTCCAGTTTTCCAATTTTTATTGCCAATGTAGTGGGCACCTCATGCCTTCCAAAATCGTATTAAGGAAGTACTGGGTGTGCTATAGTTGTCCCCTGTCTGCTAACGGTAGTGAAACTGGCTGCCTGCCTTACCATGTATAAGTTGCCCTGTGTCTGGTGCCTGCTGAAAAGAAACCTTGCCGATCTTTCCTTCTCTAAAACTTTATTACATGTTTTGGGTAGGTTATCTTATCCTTGGAAAATTTGGCTTCTGAGCACATTAGAGGATGCGGGACATATTTACAGCATATTTAATGAAGATTTAAGTGAAATTCTATTTTATAGGTTTTCATTATCTGTTTTATGTGAAATATATAAAACTATGGTAAGAGCATGAGAATAAAATTATATTTTGAGAAAATAACCCTCCATCATTTACTATATGCTTAGTAAATGATTATATTATATTACAATGTCTATTAAAGATCTTTGTCATTTAGACTTTTTTGTTGGGTCAAGCAGCATCACATAGTGTAATATAGTGCTTTTATCAATCCAAAACCAATCTTTCAGTGTGAAAAAACAAAATAACCAATCTAAACCAGAACACTTACTCATGCTGTCTCTCAGCACTGGCAGCGGAGCAGTACACACTGTTTGTTTGAATTTCATCACACTCTTGATAAAGTTAGATAGATGGACACGGTTCCCTCTCGCCAGATTGATTGATTAAATGATGTAATATTAGCTTTTACCATTATGTAATTAAAAGTATCTTGTCAGTCACTGTTGTTGCTCTTTCTATCTCCAGACCCCACTTCTTTTCTGATTGTCATAAAAGATGCTAACCTGCAGGACAGCAAAGCAAGCAGAGACAAACCCAACTTGTCGTCAGGTGCTTTATGCTGTCAATGTTTTACTCATCTCCAAACAGAAGATAAAGCGGGCAACTAGTTTTACAAGGTAACTAAACACGTCATCTCCCATAAATGATGAACTCCTTTATCTAGGTCAATCTCTCTAACAAATGCCACCTTGTTTTGGAACTGCAGTTTACCCTGTGGCAATTGCACTGGTGTGAAGTGACTCACACACCATTTCCTCAAGTTCCTCTTGTGGTGTGAGACACACTGAGGTCTCAGTCCCATGTAAGCACGTGTCAGTCTCCAGTCTACCTGTGTACTCGTCTCTCCTGCAGGTCAGCCTCGTAGTAGCCGTGTTTGCAGTCTTTCCCAACCAGTTCGTGGGGATGAGGCTTGTGCGGTGCGTTCTTCGTCACCAATGAGATGCGAACACGCAGGGGGCCGCTGTAGTTGTGCACCTGTTGGCGGAATAGGTCATGCTTTAATGATTCCAAAAGACAATTTTAAGAGCACTTGAGAAGAGTTTATGCTTGCTTGCAGTCTAGTAGGAGGGCTGAACTCACTCACAATGGGATCCGACTACTCAATTATTGCTCATTGTCACATACAACAGCTCACAATACTTTGATTTACAAATGTTCTGCTATTTTCATTATGTGTTGGCTGCAGTGAACGTCAGCACCTGATCAGCCGGTTCAGGCCCTAGCTGTTATATCTGTGACGAACAAAGAACAATGTTTTTAGAAAATAAATACATGAGAAAGAATGCTGCAAGGCTTCACTCTCACATGGAACATAGACATGCTGGAGTTGATTCTCCAGAAAAAAAGTTTGCGAAGCTCGAGGCATCTGAGCGTGGTCCAATATTTTTTGAAAGTTGCAAAGTGGCGGCACGTACGTCTAAAACATAAGGTTTTAAACATAAGACGGTTGCTGTAGTACCATCATCAGGACTATTAGAATGCCAGTTGGCCCTATGTGCAAAGGTTTGTTTATTTGGGCAGGGAAGGCAGATTTCTACATAGGAGGAAGATGAGGGAGAAGAAGAACATTGGCAAATATAGAAAAAGAAAAGAGCCCCAGCAGCAAGCTCCGCTGCTGTTCAAGAGTCCAAGGGAAAGTCTTTAAATGGTCAAGATAATGATAAGAAATGATGACACCCACAAAAAATGTGTTAAGTTAAGTAAAATGTTAGGGAAGGAGTACTGCAGAGCTAATTCAAGGGAGGAGATGGTTGGAACTCTGGGTTGACAATACAAGCAAAGATACTCAAAAAAGCTGATTCTTCAGAAATGTTTAAAAAGACGTTAAACTGTTTACTGTAGAACATTTTACCATGCTGTAGCACATATCCTGATCTATTCTGAGTATGTTTATGTAAAGTATGCACATTGATTTTTGGCTTTTTTTTCACAGTCTTTTTGATCTAATTATTATTGGCTCAATTTGTTGGGGTCTGTTCCCTGCATGTCCTTTAACAATCTTATGACTAACGATGTTGTTTATCTGCGGTTGCTGCCAATTTTTCAGACGTGACTTCTATGCAGCCAGTATGGGAGAGTGGAGGAACAACTGCAGCAACCAAGGACGCTTTCAAGTTTGTTTCCAGCCAGAGATGATTCAGCCCTGATCTGCACCCTAGTCAGAGTATATGTTTTACATTAACAGTAAATATAGTAGAGTAGTCTGGTAGTATAGAAGCAGTATGATAAAAAGCAAGGATATCTTAAGCCCTGAGATATTTTGTTTTTTTTTCCACCCAAAATTTAACCTTAGTGGATTAAAAGCCTATTATGTGACCAAAACTACATTAAATTGCTCACAGCTACAAAACATGCTCAACTGCTCACCTTGATGGCGGGGTGGGTCTTAGAGTTGTCGTTGCTCTTCTCTCCAGGGATGCTGCCAGCTGAGCGTCCCTCACACTTATACCTAAACCGCATCCCCCTCTGCTTTGGCTGCTCGATGATCTCTATGAAGGGGCTTGCTTGGACTGATGGAGGTGGAAGCAAGAGAAGAAGAAGAATGTGACTTAAATGCAGTGTCACTGTTATAAGGGGTGGAACATATTGATATACACAAACACCAGCACCTCAAATGCCTCACTAGCACCTGACAAGACCTCTGCGATCTAGCCAAACGCTGACATTACACCTACAATTTCCCTTGACTTGACAATAGGGCAGGGCAATAAAACAATAATGACAATTATCGCAATCTAATTTTCCTCAATAACAATATAATAAATGTTCAATACACCGTCAATAAATATTTGGTTTACTTCACCTGAATCACAAACAAACACGCACCTAGGCCTCGCCATTATTTCACTTGAGATAACAAATTAATGTAGTCACGTGTAGGAGCAGGTGTGGTGATGAGTGAAGCTACAATGGTCAGGTGAGCAGCACTGTTGAGAGGCTCCAAATTCATCAACATAAACACCAGTGACCTGCTGCCTTCACATGCTGCAGGGATTTCATGTGCTAAAGGAGCAGATTATCACAAGGTAGCCACGCTCTAAAGCATTAGGTGCTTTTGTTGTCTATTTTCCTCTAAATGGGACATTCATTTACTAAATGAACATTATGCTATATTAAAGAAAACATAAAGCTAGCAATTGAGACCATACAGTCGTTAGGAAAGTGTTTAATTAGGTAATAAGTGAGAAGTGGGGTTATTATGTCATAGACTCCAATGCAATCTGACTTCTTTTTGCAACCACTGCAATGCAGGTTTGAGACACTTCCACACTGGCATCACTTTTCCGACCCAGAGGTTCCCACTTGTATCTCTGTGGCACTGTGCACATTTAAACAGCCGTGAACTTGTTTACAGGTTTGTTTTTGTCTCAGACTTTGAAAATCCCTGTCCTAAAAGTCAAAAGGAGTCAGCTGTTCATTTCTTCTGGTCGGTGCATTTTGTTTTAAGCCTGTTTTTCGCTAGCTGAAATTAGATTTCTAATTAATATCAAAGTCAACATGAGTAATGGATCTTCCTTGCTTACAAAGCTAGCTAGCTTAGCACTGGCGCAGCGTTTGGCTTAGGTAAAAACCCTCGCCTCCGCCCCAGCTCCACCCTGTCGTCCAAATATGATCACTTCTTGTATCAAAAAAAAAACACAAGATACCAAACCCCAGGCTTCCCCAGTAGTCCTCCAACCAATGGTTGATGTCACAATAGCAACGTCCACTTTTATAGTCTATAAAGAGCTTAAGTCCCTCCATATTCCACTTCCACCTCATTTAGGAAAAAATATGTGCAGCAGCCAAAAGGCGAGAGGCAACTTAAACCACAATTAACGATCAGGTTTCTTCAACTTTCACCGAGGAGCAAGAATCAGCCTTTAAACTCAAAAGAAATAACAATTTGATACTTATTGTGATAATTATCGATATCAAAAGATATGAAAAGTTTTATCGTGATAACTTTTTTTGGCCATATCGTCCAGCCCTAGCCTCTCTACACATGTAACTTAAGCTCTTTGACATTTGTGGGTTTAGGGTGTGTGGTCTTTCCAATTACGTATTTTTACAATCTTATACTTGGAAGGTTTTACAAAAAACTGTGACTTTCTTGACTTGCAAAATTATATTTTAAATTGACAAACGATATATGTGTAATTCATGGCACAATTCAAACTGGATCAAAACATTTGTGGTTTCTTGCCATTGACAACCATACATATTTTTTTCTGAAATAAGGTCCCATTGTGGTCCACTCAATAGGGGGGGGGCTTAGTCTAAGTTGTCTCTACTGTTGTTATACTGCCTTACTTGAATCAATGTGTCAACACAGTAGTAGCTCTGTCATCACACAGAGGACTGAAATGCTTACTCACAAATGGTCTGCGGTCAATATCAGTACTGATTTACCTAATGCTGATAACTGATACAGCTTCCTACCTTGGTTGATGCCCCATCCGTACACACCTGTGGTGGACAGAAAACAAGAAAAGACATTTCAACCACTTGTTAGTCAAAGTCTCAGAGCAATTAGTGGCTCACCATCTACAGTACATGACTTTAGTGGCAGCACAGATGACAAAAACCCAAAAAGCTGCTTTCAGCACATTCTTGTGGTTTAGTAGGAGTTTGTCATTTGAGGTGCGGTCAAGGGTGGAAATCTACAAGACAGTGCTGCGTCCAACGAGGTTAAAGGACACTGAGATTCAAGGGTTTCCCAGCTAAATATCTCCTCCCAAAACTGCCTGCCAAGCTTGGAAAAAAAACGCAGAGTAAAGCAAACGTGACAGGCAGAGTGTAATATCGGTGTCAAATTACACGCTTTGAAGAAAGGAGCCTCTATTGTGTTTTAAGACCAGGCGGCGCTCAAATTTCAGGTGCTTGGTTAATGAATTGTTGAGAGTCATGCAGAAGTGAGGTGCAGTCTATGGGTGTATCACAGGATCAGGTGGCCAAAGCTCCACCCATCAGCTTGTGGGACTTGTTAAATTTGAAAGCATGGATGCTTCCCAGCCTCAGACCAAAACTTGTTACATGTGGAAAATTAACTTAGCGTTTGTCCAGACACTGACACATGTTAAAAGGGGAAAACTCGCCCCCGCATTTCTTATTTATAGTTATATTATGTAAACATCATGTGAATTAATATGGCTCTTAGACAAAAAATGAAGGCCTTACACTTTTGACCATTCATTTGAAAGTCACCACAGAATTGAGGCTGATGTTATGAAAGTAAAAGTAAATGTCTACCGCTTCATAAATCACTGAACGTACTAATATCAAGACACTTTCACGCTAATTGCTCAAACTATGCGACATGTTGTTTGTTTGTTTTATGACACAGGTTGCTGACTTCACTAATGATATGGATTTCACACTGTCCCCTTCCTATGCATCCATATACGGATGAACATTGTCAAGTCTATTTTGTTAGGTCTGTGATGTGGAAACCTAATGAACCGTGTGAACTCCATTACAAAACCGTGCTATTTAATGTTCTTTGACTTAGAGGAAAAGGTCAATGTGACATTGGCAAATTTGAAAATCGTATGTCGCACTAAAAAGCACGTATGTCACCGCAGCTTCTGTGAAAATACGGTGTGATTTCCATAATTTCCTTCCACTAAAACTGAAGTGGGCGGTTGCGAGCGGCGTGCACCCAATTCAATATAACTGATTTATTATTGAAACGAAAGCTACTTGGTGTGTTATATGTAAGCCGACTTCAAGGGAGATTATTCATTACGACAGACACGCTTTTAGGACGTGAAATCGGTTATTTCCCTTACAAAAGGCCAATAAAATTACAAATTCTGAACGAAGTTTGGTGTTATTGATACTGAGGTGGACCGAACAGGCCTCCCTCTTGGCGGCTCGACACTGTTTGGTTCTTCCGTGCCAGGTGAGTTAGCTACTCGCCGAGGAATAAATACTATTATTAAATATACCTATATAGATATCGCGGGGACAGGTAATAAAAGCACTAAATTATGTCAAACCTTCTACTGTACGTTAGCTTACTGTCCGAGAACAGCAGACTCCTCCTGTTAGCGCAGAGCCCAGTGGCAGCGGGGCTTTCCCCTGTGCGCAAAACAACTCCCTGTACAGTTTCACCTCCAGACTCTGAACATGGGGGAACACACCGAGCAAAGCTTACCGGCCATGGCTGCGTCCGAGTCCGATTCACGCCTCCCCGTCAACACCGCCGTTTGTCTGTAGTTTGTTTTTCAGCTAAAAGTCGCTGTAAACACGACAGTGTAGATTCCTAAAACTTCTTGACAGAGCCGTTCAGTCGCCTCCTTCGCTCCACCCACATCAGTCCTCACAGGAGTGTCTATCTAGCAAAGCTAGACGCAAAGGGTAACAAACGTTTCCGGTAAGAACAGTGGAGGAGTACAAAACCTATTTAAGGAATATGATGAAACAACTTTTATTTGGTAATACATTGTTTTCCACGTAACTATTTATTTATGTCTATGCCATTTACTAATTTTATTGTCTTCATAAAAATCTCTTTCTTTATTAATTGCTTCTTTTACATCATAACTCATACATTGTAGGCCTATGCATAGATGATGCGTAAGCCTGCAGTCTTATTTAAAATACAATTAATGAAAGGCTAAATTTGAATTTTTGAATGTGGTTATTTGAAGGGTTTTTTTTCCAGTGCTGTCGCAGTAAAAAAAATGACAACATCACAACATCATAAAAGAGAAATTACAGCCAAACAAAACACAAGCTATAATCCTGCTGTAAAATCAACCAGTGCACTTTGCTGGTTTAAAATACTTTACTAACTGCATTAAAAATATATATGACTTGTGTCTAAATTGTCAGTGTTTTCTTTTAAAGGCTGTTTCATTCTTTATAGATAATTATGACATTAAAGTGACTAAATGAGCTGTATGAAAAGATTTTCCTCTGTGATCAGGAAACATATTTTGGGTATTACCAAAACAATGGACACAGATCTTAATTTACCAAAAATTTTAAAGTAGAATTATACCCTCTGTTTAGTCTGCCTTGAAAACCCTACACTGTTGTTTATAATTAGTGTATTAATTTAGAGAAGTTATAGACTGACAAGGGCATGAAACGTCTTTTTCCCAAGCTTTTTTGTATTATTGTTTTTTTTAGAATAGCTGTGAGATGTTTCCGGTGTCTTTTTTCTTTTGTTCCTTTACTTTTTGACTTGCCATCTCTTTCATTTGAGTGATTATTTGATTGTTAGGGAACTTCAATAAACAGTGGAGTTTTAAGCATGTTATACAGTACCTACACATAGACTACACTTACAGAATTATTATTAACCTGTAATAGTTATAATAAATTATTTAAATTTAAAAAAAATATGCAATGTAAATGTGAAATGCTAAAAAGTTTTCGAAGCATCTTCACGCTATTATTTTGAAGAGAAAAGTCATTTGATTCCGGTGTTGTCCACTTCTAGCCTGACCGTAGACTGAGCCTGACGCAGCTGCACCCTCTCTCTTTCGGCTGCAGCGCTACTTGCCACCACCTACTCAAAACAGTGCGGAAATACCCAGATGACGCACTTGAAAGGAACAGAAAAATAAGTTGAGTGGGAGAGGCAATAACATAACTTCTGGCATTAGTCATAACCTGGAAGAGAGTTTGAGAATGGATCCACCTCTGGTTTTCAATAGAAGTTTACTCTCAGGGGTTTCTTTTGTAAACAGTTAAAGTAGAAAAACCAGCTGTGGCTGTTCTGTTGACTTTTCATGACCCATCTTGAAACATTAACAGCTGACGCTTGACTCCTTGACATTGGAAATGTAGTGACAGCACACATATAGCTTCTTTTAAATAATTAGTATTTGTTCGACTATAGAAAATGTAATTCTGCTATTTTGTAAATTACAAAATAATCATTAAAAAAAATAGTTTATCAAAGCCCTCAGAAATTTCACACTGTTGCATATTCTGACTAGAAGAGGGCGCTGTAGGTGAGCAAATCAGGATCTGCTCCATAACCAGCACTGTGTATCTCTCCCTTGGTAATATTTAAGCGACTGGATATCTTTTCCACATTTTTCTTCATTTCAAATTTACTTTATGGAAATAAAAGTATCTTATTAATCCCAAGAATATGTGCACATATTTCATAGTGACCAACAATCCAAAAAAAAAAAACAATATTGTCAGCTGAGTTTATGAAATATCTTTTTTTAAGTGGCCCTTACAAAGGCCAGAAAACCTGTTGCAAAGTCCCTGGCTAAACTGATGCCTTCAGGTGCTGTCACAAGTTGAAAAAATAACTACAAAATGCAAATAGGAAGGTGGGAATTATATAGCGCCTTTCTAGTCTTTTCGACCACTCAAAGGTCAGTGTTGTCCCCTTCTTTGCATGGGGGTCATGTGGGGTCTCCCAGTGATCTCAAGTAATGCAGGTAGGTTGGTTTGTGGCTTTCAAATGCTGAGTGCATGCTGGGACATGCCTCAGACATTTTACTGACATGGTGTTTTTCTTGTTCGCTAATAGATTATGCATTGTGTAATTATTCAAATATAGTTACAGTTAAGGATGTGAATACTTTGTCTTCCACTATAAATGACCTGTCTCCAACAAGTTCATAGAGTCTGCTAATTGATTTTGGATATTAATACACACACCCACACGCACACTCACTCACTGGCCACTTTATTAGACACCTTGCTAGTAGCCTACCAGGTTAGACCCCCTTTTGCCATCAGGATTTCCTTAATTCTTCGTGGCATACTTTCACCAAGTTGTTGGAAACATTCCTCAGAGACTTTGGTGCATACTGACATGATAGCATCACTCAGCTGCCGCAGATTTTGTCAGCTCCACATCCATGATATGAATCTCCCGTTCCACCACAAGACAAAGGTGCTCTATCGGATTGAGATCTGGTGACTGTGGAGGCCACTGGAGTACAGTGAACTCACTATCATGGTCAACAAACCAGTTTGAGATGATTTGAGCTTTGTGACATGGTGCATTGTCCTGGTCATAAAGGGACGGACATGGTCAGCAACAATACTCAGGTAGGCTGTGGTGGTGAAACAATGGTACTTAGGGGAACTTCAGCAAGTTGTCTTGTCATGTCTACAAATAGCTGATTAGCTATTGGAGCATATATATATATATATATATATATATATATATATATATATATATATATATATATATATATATATATATATATATATATATATATATATATATATATATATATATATGTTGCAAAGTCCCTGGCTTTACTGGTGCCTTTAGGTGCCGTTGCAAATCACTAAATGAGTTGAGAAAACAACAACAAACAACAATTAGGAAGGTGGAGATCTATATATATGTAAAGATCTCCACCTTTCTAATATATATTCGAAATTATAGCAGATGAATCTAAATGATTTAGGATATTAGCTTGAAAGTTAATTCTTGATTTTGGAAACTTCCTCTCGAATCTGAGCAAATTCAGTCGGCCGAGGAAGACTGTGAGATGCGATTGAAACCCCAAGAAACAACTAGTGAGTATATTAAATTGAGTTTTTTTACCAAACAATTAAGGGTATAACTATTACTTGAACTACAGTGTTAAGTCATTTATGGCTAATTAAATGTTCCGCTTTTAGAGTATCCGAGGAGCATTTTAATGCAGCACAATAGTCCTAACCGGGAGGCCTGAGTGGGAGGAGGTTGGCGGCGCGTTTCTATGCAGTGAGGCGGCGCGTGCCCTCCCAGCTCCAGACTGCGGCCGGCGGAGTTGTTCTTCACAGAAATGGCGGAGGGGGAGTTGGACGTCGACTCGCTGATTTCCCGGCTTTTAGAAGGTGAGTTCGCACGCATATTTCTTTGATGATATCCAGTTGTATGCGGTTTTAGTCCTCAATTGTTATTCAGGCTTCGTTTTGACACGAGTTGACAAAAAAAGGCCCGCTTTAAATGACTTGCTGGCGTATTCCGATGTGGGAGTGAAGACTAGTCCCGACTGTCGAATAACAGACACACCTTTAGTAAAGTCATTATGAATCTATACCTTATGACACTTGAGATTTTTCATAAATAGGATTTTGAGTGCTTAAGTGTGGGTTGACGTTTGAATGGTAACAAAGTTAGGCTATAGTTGGAGGACTGTTTGTACCCCATCAGGTCGATTAATATGGGGGAGACCAACCTTTAAACTAAGTTAACTAGCTTTAGAAATGTATTGTTGCCTGATTATTGTCAGTCTATGGTCGTAACTTAATACTTGTATTACATCATTATTGGTGTCATCACTCCGCGATGCAGCGCATAAAACACTAGCAAAGAGTTGTTTACTTGAGAGAGAGAGACCTCTATCATGAAAACGGCTCCACTTAGGCGTGCCGTGCATTTCAGTCCCATAAGTTAACATTTATTTCAAAACAAAGTGCAGTTTGGTGAATTATTTATGCCGAAACTTTCAGCCCAATTGTTTGGTCCCTGAGGAGAGCTGACATGTTGGTTTCCAGTGTGAATCTCGTTTTTGCCCTCCATCTTAAGAAAAAATGGCAAGTTTTCGACTGGGTTTGGTAAGGAAGACACGTCCCAGGGTTATGGTGTTTATAAGGGAATATTGCTGCTGAATGGTAATGTTTGCCCAGCCCGCATAGATGTAAAGATTCCAAATTGAAGAATCATTTGTTAACCTTGGTTAAACATCAACTGCTGGCAGATTGTCTCCTAACCTTTTAATAATCTTAAAGAAGAATACATTTCATCACCATACATCAGTGGTAAAATAAGAAGCTTTCCCTGTTCACCTGGGTGTGACGATACTTTATTAACTCAGGTGTTTACATACAATTTGGGCTGTTTTTGTCTAATGCCATTAGTCTAGGCAGCACCAAAGCCACTTAAGTGCTGTCTAAGAAAGTCATGTTGTGGCCCTTACACCATTGTTGTGTGTTTGGTAGCAGTGGATGACTTTCTTAGCAGTGCCGTACGGGTTCCTGACATAGGTGAGCTGACCTGTCCGTCTTTCTCTTGTGAACACACTGGCCTCCCTGTTTGTCTTCAGTAAACAAATGGATAGCCAAGGCAGCAGTGAACAAACATTCATGATCGATTGTCTGTCACCCAAAAGGATTCAGTGTGCTGAAATCACACACATTGAAATGTACACAGTTTGAGAGCCTATGCTAATGAGTGAGCACATATGGATCAACATGCCAGTTGAACCTAATCATCTGGATTGACTGGGACTGGTTTTACAGTACACGAGTGCTTGTTTGCTCTTTGTGTGTATCAGCTGGACAGTAAAAGCAACGCTATGCTGTGGCTAGGTCGCTGGCTACATATTTAGTTGCTTTTTTATGCGGTGGCGAGGAAACCTCAGCGGAGGAAATTGGAGGTATCGAGCCCTAAAGGTTTCCAGATGTGAGCCGGGAATATATCCAGCCATCCGTCTTCTTTCAGCCACTTTCTCTTTCCATCTACAGCTAGTTTAAATCGGGCTGGCTCATTTTTAGTGTGAGAATACCAACTGAGAGGGCAGGCTGGATCTGGATCAGAACCAGAGTTTGATGTAAATGAAAGCAGGTTCCAGGTCAAAAATTCAGCATTGAGTTTTCAGTGTTTGTTTTACAGAGCAGTCGGGCTGAATGCATTTGAAATCTGACCGTGAAATTGTGCCCAGTTATGGCGCAGTTACCAAAGTGAGACTTTTAAATACTTTAGGTTTAGAAATATATAAACATTTTCCACCAAGGCTCTTAATGTTACATGTTTTCTAAACACAAGCTATTTAAGAACTTTGCCTAAATAAACATTTCTAAAACCAGAAAAAGTAGTTGACAAAACACTTTTCCACTCAAGGTCCACTTTGTCGCCGGTTCTGGAGCTTTTGACCATAAAACAATCTTCATGCGCTCTTAAGTTTGCTCAGTTGCCACTGAACTGTAGATGTTCAAATTTTCCATTATTCTAAGAATCGCCCAGTTGGCTAATTGTTCTGCTTCTGATCAAAGAAGAAGAAAAAGAGAATCTTACCACTCTTTTGGCGCTGGCATCGGATACTGTACAGGTACAGTTTCCCATACCTGGTACTATGGCCATATTTCGGGCCGTACCAAAAAGGTTTGATATCCAGCCCTACTTAGCGGGCTAGAGAAGCCTCTGAAAGTTTCTCACCAATTAACCACCTGACATCAACATTTCCATAAATAAACCGGATGACTGTATGACATCATGCAACATTTGAGGTCACTCGCCGAGTTAAAACGCGACATTAGAATCAGTTTCTCACAAACAGCAAGTGTAGTATTGATCGTTCTGCATCAAAAGATGTAATCAAACTGTATCCCATCAGTTTGCCAAAGTGGATTGGCTGCTCTCTGTTTTTTAATGTAAGAACAACAAAGGCAAACTGAAATGAGTCTGAACACTTGGAGACATATTTGGACCATAAACGGGCAGAAATACGGGCTGTTCATCTGAAGGGCTGCATTTTATTTTAAGACTTGACCTTTCAGCAACACAAAGACGTCTCACAGGCTTATCCCTACTGATGAAACGTTGATATCCATCATCCTTGTTGACTTAACCAGATCACATTTACAGCTTTCTTTCATTTAGACGTTTACTAAATGGCCTGTCAGCGGCTTTTCCCCTGACATTCAGTTCAAGAAGATGTTTCAGCTCTGCCACACTAGGGAGTCATTTCTTCTTCTCTGCAGGGATAAAGGATGATTTTTTTTTTCTTCTCTAAAGTAGGAAGGGAAATCCTTAACCCCTTCAACAGGAGGTTGAACTCTCACTTTTTCAATGAGCTCTGGTGCCAGTCAGGAGCCTACATACTGGTGCACACAGACGCACTCATGGAGAGATCTCTGATCTCCTATTAAATGTCAGCAGGCACAGCTGTCCCTGGAAGAAATCAGCCTACCCTTTTGGTGACACACACACATGCAGAGAGAGTGTGTCGTGTTTGAAAACTGGGTTAGTATTTAACATTTGTCGTTTTTTCACGGCTGTTACCTTCGGTAGGTCCGTGTCAAAGCCTTGATTTCTCCCAGTTTGTTGGGCAGCTAATTTAGGCAGACGTTCACCAGTTTTGGTCACCTCAGTCACCAGAGATGACGATGCAGTCTGCAGTGCAAAGAGCCGAATGTCTGTCCAAACGCACGTGACGCCATGGGCGGAGTCAGGGACCGTCTGAAAAGTGCAATAAGATTAAGATTAAAAATCGTCAATAACTTTTTCTTTTCCAACAAAAAGGTCTTAAGCCACTGCTAATATAGATAGTGACCACACCTAAACATTTCACACAAAAGTATTTAATTCATTATACACTTTGCTAGTTGTAAGTTCAAAAGCTTGCTCATTTCTCAATATATTGACATCAAACCACCTCTTTCACAGCTGTTAGGTGTTCTTTCTAATATTAAAATGTTTTTATTAAACAAGATTGTATGAAGTACATAAGATTTATTGTTTTGTTTGTGTTTTTTTTTTTTTTTTACTGTGATATTGAATTGGTGTCAAGAATCATGGAATTTCACTGGTATTGGTATCGACTACTAGGGTTGGGTATCATTTTAAAATTTTATGATACCAGTACCAAAACCAGTACCCTGATACGATACCAGTAGAGTACTTCATTTCGATACCTTGCTTTTTCTGTTGTTGTTGTGAACAAGCAAGGAGATCTATTTCTGTTTTCTTTTTTTCAAAAAAACTGCTCTATAAATATATTGAGAAATTGTATCAGATCGCTTCTCATCCTATTTAGTTAGTCTTCAGAGGGAGGACGACAGCCTGGGAGCTTATTTGTATCTGAATGAGAGAGGAGGAGTGAAACAGTTTAGTGACCACATGAGTTGTGGAAAAAACAATGTAAGTGGAATTTTTCCTCTGCATGCTGAAAGTCAAACCATGGAGAATATTTTTTTGTTAACTTTCGATTAATAAACTGTATTGGAAAATCCCCTCGAGTGCTTTCACTCTACAGTTGTGAGTCGCAAACCTCCTCTAATTAAGAAGTAGAAAACGAGAGAGGAGTCGACTAAACAAGTCACTAAACTACACTGAAGAGTCTAAAGAAGCAAACACGGGGAAAGAGAGGCCACACCTGATACACCTGAGTAAAATCAGCTCATCGCTGCTGCACCACAGCTTAAATTGATATGGTGGAACGCAGTGATCGATCAGTGACTACAGGATGTGAATAGCTAGTAAAAACGTACAGCGTAGTGTTAAATGATTCCAGAAGATGAAACCATATCGGATTGACTTTCTTTCAGTGTGTTGTTTACGTGTCTGGCTGCAAGCAAAACCATACAAATAGTTACAAAAAGCATCGAATAAAGTTTTGGTTTGACTGGAGGCATTTTGATACTACTCGATACTGGGCTGTTTAGGTCAATACCATAAAGGCTTCTCGAAACCCAAATGTGTGGTATCGTGACGTCACTATTGGGTACAAAAAGTTTTGGAATCCGTGCAGTAGATGTTTCAGGCAGCGTCCTTTTCCAGCGTTTTTTTGCCAGCGACAAGCTCGGACTGTTACACCAGGCGTCATAACAACAACATCAAGGAAAGGATCCCAACACCCGGCAACACCCTTTGTTTTTAACCAGAAACACAAGTCTCGCTCAAGGACAGTTCTCGCTCTGAATGCTTGGGAGAGGCGAACAGTACATACAGTACTTTATTGGCATTATCTAATCACTGGGGTGTAGTTACCTGTTACTGCGGTGAGACAAAATACCACACAGCCACATTACACAGTATTGCGTGACTGTTGGAAATGAATTAGTCAACTCTCAGTAGAATGTTTCAGATTTCCCAGCAGAATCACAACTCTTGCTCACAGCAGGTATGAGCTGATGTTGCTTTTTTTCATAGTGTGTGTGTATATATAGAAATCCTTCAGTTGTCCCTACACAGCGGACAGCAGCAGCACGCCTCAGCAAGCGAGCACATTTCCTTCCCTGCATGTTTGTGTACAGTTTACTGAACTAACGGTGTGTTTTCCTGCGTGTTATAGTGGAGGCACTATCCTCCTCCTCCTCGTTAGTTTTTACTAATGAGGAGTTTTTACTATTGCTGCACTGTGTCCCGTGTGCTGCGATCCAGCAAAGCAGCGATTACAGGCCCCAGCCTTCCCTTGCATGCCCATGCTAAGCCCACGCCAGCCCGGGATTTAGCAACAACAGGCCCTCTGTTTGGCCGCCCAGCACAGGTGGCCCGTGGGCTTTATGCAGCACAATCAACACCACAGCCCCATACATCAGCCAGCGAGAGAGCGAGAGCCGGGGAGGGAGGATGGAAAATTGCATTTTGAAGCAATTTTGGGTTTATGGGCAAAGACGCCAGCCACTTCTAGTATGGGTACATAAAATCTCCTAAAGAGTATTTCTGTGCTTAGGAGCGGTCCAGGCAGGGCTCTAACTTATCCGGACTCGGCGCAGGCCTTTTCCTTTATGTAAACAAGATTACTGAACAATATTTCTTACAAAAACTTTAGTAAAATAGAACAAGGGGAACGTGTTGCTCTCAGAAGGAGCACATATTGTCACACACTGTCCACTGCAGATGCACCATCCACAACCTGGAGTGTATTAGTATAATGATAAAAAGCAGGTGTTTGTCGTTCTGGTCACTGACTGTTGAACTGCAGTTTTTGGATAATCTGCATCCACTTTCCACGCTGCGGCCCAAAGTATTATGTAAGGAATCTTAAACACAGTCAAATATAAGGACTGATGCTGCATATTATGGGGTGCTGTCACTTATAGTGTGCTTTTAGTACAGCAGGGGAAAATTTAGAAAATGGTACAGATTAAACAGAGGCTCATGTGTTTTACTGTAAAAATTAACTTTGACATGTGGTCTACTAAATGAACTTAATGAGTTGAATCATAATGTACAGCAGTGTAGTTTGCACATGTAGGCTTTTGTTGTGCTCTTTTTCTAATACATTTTTTACACTGGCGTCACCCTCCTTGTTTTCGTCGGACATGGAGGACTGCTGTTGTGCTGCGTGGTGTTTGGGCCGCTGGCTTGGTTCTCTTGTTATGGAAACAACAATGGTGGAGCCTGTGCGGAGGGGAGCGTTCACCCCCTGGCACCAAACTTGGCACAGAGCTCGCCCAGGCTTTCCAATTACCTCCTCACCCACCACATTCACTCCCTTGCCTTCTATCACCCCCCCCCCCCAGCTTTTTCCCTGCTTGTCTCTCGCTTTCCTCTCCTCTCCGTCCCTGCGCATACTCACGCCTCCTGTTTATTTCTCCACCAGTCTCTCCTCTCAATTTCACCCTTTCTTTTGCCCCACAAAGGCAGCCATTCACCCGTGGCACTTGAACAAAAACGAACAAAACGTCCTCTGAAAATGCAAAGCCTGCAGAGAAATGCCACCGCAGTCAGGGTTTCTGCTGGCTCTCCTCGCCAGAGTTACTGAGGGGGGTCACTGTTTTCCATCGCCCCTGTGTGGGAGAGGGTTAGATGGAGGAGTGGAGGGCAGCTGCTGGCCTCGGGCCCACTTGGGAAGAGTAGAGAATGGAGGTGGAGAGCTGAAACAAGTCTGACGGAGCATCTTTATTGGTGCTGCGAGGTGCAGCGGTGACTAAAACATGCACCGTCATGCCTGCTTAAAATTCATGGCTTTGCTTGACCCATTAGAAGTTCCTTTGAGTGCCTTTGCTAGGCAATTAGACAAAAATGGGTGTTGTGCAATATGACAAACCCACAGAGAATTTTCTCTTGATTGTACTCAACCCTCATGATGCGTTCCATTTGCCATGGTCAGTCGTAATTTCAGAGTTCAAAGTCAAAAATGTCAAAGGGTACGCCCCCTTAAGTCGGGTTTCTGATTTGGAAAGTCGGGAGAACCGCACTACCCCGACTTCATGATCCAAGATGGCTGCTCCGAGTGTCAGCAGTTAGTGAAAGCTGTAGTTTATCCTGTTTATTAGCACTTCTGTGTACTTGTATCGTTTATATTTTCATACACAAAGTGTTGTCCAACTGCTGTCTGTGGACGTGTTGCTACAGTGTTTAGTGTGAGTCAATACCGCACAGTGTTTTTTTTTTTTTTTTTAATCAACCGGCGTAACTATGGCCAACCAGCGTGTTAGCACCTCTCAGCTGATTTGATTGCAGTCCAAACAAAAGCATTTAGGCGTTAAAGAGCCCGAGATTTTCCCCTGACGTTAACAGAGATCCAAACAGAGCTGAAGTGAGAGGGAGAAGGTTTTACATTCATCAGGCGGCCGGAAACACAGAAAAACAAATACATGTTAATGTTTGCTTCAGCTTGTTGTGCTGCACCCAGGTGGCTGAAATATCTTAATTCAGGTTTAAGTACTTTTTTTTGATGCCGACTGAAATGTGTTGTAGCACTGAGGATCAGAAGCATTGCAAGCAAGGCACTGAATGTGACTGAAAGGTCAGGTTTGTTTTCTTATTTAATCAGAAAGTTCTGTTTTTAAATTTAAAATGTGCTCATTTTATACTGAGTTTCTTCAAGGAGAGTTCTTGTATGGCTTCACAAGACCTTTCTCCCCCACCCCGTCTCAGCCGGAGTCAGACTGGGGAGGTTGGAAATAGGCCTGCACTTTAGGATTATTTTCATTATTGATAAGTCCGTCCATCATTTTAATGATTAATCGAGTAGTTGTTTGGTCTATAAAATGTAGGAAAACGGTGAAAGGTTTTCATCAGTGTTTCCCAAAAGCCCAAGATGACGTCCTAAAATGTCTTGTTTTATCCACAACCCAAAGATATTTAGAGATTCACAGAGGAGTAAAGAAAGCAGAACGTATTTAAAGTTGAGAAGCTGGAATCAGAGAATTTGGACTTTTTTTTTCTTAGAAAAATGACTGAACGATTAATCAATGATCAAAATAGTTGGCGGTTAATTTAGTAGTTGACAAGTAATTGATTAATTGACTAATCGTTGTAGCTCTAGTTGGGAAACATGCTTACAGTCCTAAATGTAAGGTATTGAAAAGTGTCATTTTGGTATTAGTACCAAAATATATTGACACTAGCAAGGCTGAAACTAAAGATTATTTACACTGTCGATTTATTTTCTCAATTAATCGATTAGCTGTTTGGTCTATAAAATGTCAGAAAATGGTGATAAATATTGATCAGTGACTTAAGAAGTGATTGAGAAGGCAATAATTTTAATAGGTGTGTAGTCGTTACAACTCTAGGCACTACTACTACTACTACTTTGCTTTTGAAAACCTTTAATAAATAAACTCTCTGTAGCAGGATAGAAACTTTACACCTTTTCTTGTAAAAATAAATGTGAGGTCAAAACAAACTGCAGCAAACACTCAATAGGATACAGCAAAGAAAACCCAAACAATAATTGTAGCACTGATGCAGGTGGAGTCACACAAACATGTATCGCAAGCATCACAACTGTAGTTTTCATTGCAGAGCTGCATTTGTTGCAGCTAAATCAAAGAACAGGCTAAAAAGCGTGCTAACAGCACAACGGTTTTAATAATTGACGTAGAAGGGTCAGCCCTTTTTTTGTGAGCTCATGATGCAGTGACATCAGTGTGTGTGTGTGTGTGTGTGTCCTTCTTGACGTGAACGGGCTCGAGCAGCTCTCTGCCAGTGCAGCTGACAGCCGCTACATTGTTGTGGACATTTCACTGGTCGCCGTGGCCTGGCCAGTCCGGTTCTCCTTCTGTCACACACACACACAACAGCAGCCTTCAAGCCTTCGAGCGCTCTCCCTTTGTCCCGACTGACTAGCCTACTTCCTCCATACACTAGCGCCCATATATGGTAATGCCTTCGAGAAGCAGTCTGTCTGCAGCTCTCTCTCTCTCACTCTCTCTCAGGCTCGAACACACACTGTTCAAGTGAACTCTGCTCTTTTAAATAAGTGGAAAAATAGTTGACCTCCTTGACCCGTAGCAAGTAGTTTGCAACCAGTGATGCAGAAGCAAAGACTGAAAACACCGACTCCTTGTTTTAAACTACCCTCTTGTGCCGTTTTAGAATTGTGGATAATAAATAGATATGTTATTTTCATTAGTTTGTCAAACTACTGGCAGTTTTGGCGTAAAACATTGCTACGGCAACAACCCAGGAAGACAAGTTTGTTTGATTGTGTGTACATGTGTGGCTACATGTCGTAACGACTCTGGTGTTGTTCAACATTCGGCACAATGGTGGGTTGGGCAGGACCCAAGATCCTTCCAAACTATTTAGTGACTTAACCTGCCAGCTGCCAGGCAGCTTTTCAGGGAACACTGGCACATTTGTACTTAGAAAGATCAACCACTGTCACAAAGGTTAGTGAGCAGTGTTGTGGGCGGTTGTGCATTAAGCCTATAAATAAAGGTTATTACTTCTCTGTCTGGTTAATATTCCAAAAATGAAGAAAAGGACGAGTACTGCAAAATCATGATGGCTCTGCACATCAACAGTTTAGTCTTGGTATTAAGTATTTATTGTGGCTATTTACATATTTACATTTACATACAGGACACGGTTTGCATCCAATAACTCGGGGCTGGATGAATGAAAATGAATGAAGATTGAACTAATATCATGTTCTTCAGATGTCTGTCTGAACTTCTCTATTTGACAAAACAGGTATTTCCTTACGTCTCACCGGTGTTAACAAACGTACACTGGCTTTGTAGCTGCTGTGCAGGGCGGTGTTCGGTCAAACCCAGAGGCTTATGGATTACCGTTCACAAACACCGACGCCTATTTGCAATTTAAACACTTGCTGTCAATATAAAACTGTATTGACACAACGAACAGCAGGGACAAACAGTTTGTTTTCTTTAGAGATTATTTTTGCTGTGTATCAAAGTCTTTCCCAGCTGATTATGCTGTGTCACCTCTGGGCGTAATGCCGCGACTGCAGTTACAAATGATCCACAAAGGCAACGCTCGCTAGAAAATAACGTTAACCGTGAAGACACCCGGCCGGCAGGGATTCGTCAAGAGCTTGGAGGCTGGATCAGATTTGACTGATACTCTTATTAGTCTTCTTACTTTGCGAACTGAGCATATAAGGTACAACAACAAAATAAAACAAAAGCCTCTCAGCTCCGGTGTTACAGTAAGTGCACATACGAACAGGCTCCTTCCTTTTATAGTCAGATGTCTGTTTACGTCATTGTGTAGAAGGGCTCTGTTGATTGTGCAAATCTGAAGTCATCCAGCCCCTTTATTTATTTATTTTTCCACATTTCCCAGCGTGACGTTTGGTCAGTAGATGCCGGTTAAACTAAACCCTGCTGAGGACATCACCTTGGACGGACCAAACGATTAACTGATCAGGCGAAACAAAATAATCGATAATGAAAATAATTATTAGTTGAAGCCCTGATTTCCTTTTCCCAGCACTTACAGTATATGTCACAGTAATATATTAGTTCAGTTATTGTGATCTGCTTGCGCAAACAGCATTGTTATTATCTAAATTTAAGATCTACAAATGAAGTGCAGGCTTGTTTGTGTCAGCTTTAGATCTGTTAAGATGTCGTGGTTTCCTCGTGCATACTTTCCTAGTGAGATATCATTTTAGTCATAGTCCTGTTTCTTGTAGAACCCTTTTTAAAAAAAGGAACACTCATTTAATTTTAAAACTATCTATACTAAAACTATAAACACTGTTAGATTTTGATGTCCTAACCAGTGTGTTTCCCAGTCAGAGCTGTTGAGGTCTGAACGGTTTTTTACTGTGAGCTGTCTGGAATGCAAAAAACCACCCTGGGAGCGGTGCGAGGAGGAGCTGTCTTCTGACGTCAGCACAGTTCACTGGCAAGACCGAGGAGGACGATGACCCAGGAGTTCAGCCTTAGCCAAGAACGCTAACGATGAATAGATGAAGAGGAATGGAGAGAGGGGAGGGGGGGTAATGAAGAGGTGAAGGAGTAGGAAAAGGAGGTCTGGGAAAGGGAAACAGAGATAGAGAGAGCAGCTGCTTGCAGTCCAGTGATCTCCTTTGGATCAAGCCGGAGAAAAAAGGTCAGAGCGCGAGCAAACCCAAACTTAAAAGCTCGGGCAGACGGACCCGAGCACCTGACCAAATTAGGAGAGATGAATTGAAACAGAGAGAGGTTTCTAATAGAAGAGACTTTCACTAACCTTTCATAATAATCCAGCTTGGAAATGCTCAGCCCCCCCCAGCTGTTTTAGCCAGGGACCCGGCTCGTTCTCGCTGTTGGTGCTAAGAAAGTCGTGGCACCAGCTGAGGAACAACTGTGCATCTGTGTGGACTGTCTGGCAGTGTCGTCATGTGGCTCTTCTACCTTGTGTTTACATGTATGTGACTGTTAGTTCTCCTTGCCGCTTGTTTCAGAAATGCGTCTGAACCATTGTTGTCAGGAGAGTTGGGAGTACAGTCCAGTGTGTTGTACTGGTCAGGCTGCTAAACAACACATATTTTCAATATTAATCATTTTAAGGCTGTAACTAACAATAATTTCACTACTGATAAATCTGCCGGTCATTTCTCAGTTTATTTATTAAACATTTGGTCTGTGAACAACAGACATGCAACCATTTATATACATAATAAACATCCAGCTGTTCTCGGATGTCAAATATGGTCTGAATTATTTGCAGAGAAGTCTGGGAAAGTGAGGAATCAAATCTGTAAACCCCTCCACATCCCCAAACACTTCTACCAATAAACCAGTAATATCGCTGCAAATCAAAGCTGAAAGGAACACAGAGACACAGTTAAAAACAAGGTCATTCACACAACCTTGCAAAAGTTCCTCCTTTACGTATTTTACTCTTCGTATTCTCCATGAACATCCGTGACGGCGAGCTAGCTGGAAGGGAGTGATTAAAGCCCCTCCAGCCAGTTTTAACTGCCGTTTTTGGTGAACGTTCTTTCTCAAACAGAGAATGGGGGTGTGGTTAATAGTTGGATGTAATGAATTACCATGACAACCAAAAACTGACCAGCTGGAGTGTTCACTAACGACATGCTGTGTTAACATCACTACAGTGTAAAGTTTAGTCCACTTTACTGTCCGTCAGGAGAAGCTGTTACTTACCCATGGCAGAAACAAATGTGCGAGTATCAGCTGTTATCAATCACACAGTCGATGGTCCTGTCACGCGCTGCACACGATAACTCCCACTACGTTTTATAGTGCGCTTACTTTACCGCAGGGGTGGGAATATTACTCTGTTGAGCTATTTTGTCTACAGTGAGAATAAAACCGTATACTTGATCTTCTGCATGTAAAGTTGACTTGACTTGAACTTTACTAAGAGGATAAATAATAAACTGGAGATTAAAACAGAATCTGAGTTATTTGTTTGCTAACTTTTTTGCAATAACTATGCTAGCTAACCACCCCTGGCTAACTACAACTTAGTTACCTTAGCTAACTATATTAGAAAGACAAACCGACCATCAGAAACACAGACACAGAGAGACATACCTGCTGTAAGTTGTAAGAAAATGACATGATAAATTGGTTAGCTAGCTCACAAAGATGTTTATCGGTTTAATGCTCTGACTCAATGAGGCGTGACAGTTTTTTTTTAAATAGGCGTGACAGCGCGCCTGTGCAAGCTTGGAGAATGACGTATGACTTATGGAATTTCTGTAGTCATACATCAGCACTCTGTTTTAAGAACTAAGCAACTTTGCAACTTTGAGCACAAAATTAAGCTATTTGTCAAAAAATATTTGGCGAACTTTGTGGGTTAATCTCCATTGTAAGGAAATGAATCAGAAAAATATGAAATATCATAGAAATGTCAAACAGTGGCTTTAAAGACAAATCGATCAGTGTGCATTATATCTGTGTACCACAGTAGTTTCACTATTAAACGTCAGCCTGTCTATAAGTATTTAATATTTTATTTGTAATAATTTACCGTGTTATTGAATCTGATTTGAACCTTCTGACTTCGGTAAAATACTCAGCAACACCCTCAAATAGTCTTCCCAGCTTTCTCTTTATGTTTTAAAATTCAGTCATCAGTCAAATATTTGAACAAAAGCTGAAAAAAACCCTGTATTTTAAAAGTAGTGATATTGAGAATGCTTCCTTCCGAGCTGGATTGCTTCAGTCTAAAATTATACATAGTGTTAGTGCACTGGTGTATTGTGTGTGTGTGGTGTGTGTGTGTGTGTGTGTGTGTGTGGCTGTGCAGGCCTCTTGAAGGCTCTCCATCACTGTTGTCAGGTGCGCTACATGTTAGTATGCAGGCCGTGGGTTGTGCGAGATGCCACTTTATCTGCATATCAGCTTCCCTCCCATCCCGGTACAGCAGCAGCTCCGCTCACAAACACCTGGCTTGAAATTGGTCTTGCTGGGTTGCCATGGTGATCCGATGTGGGTACCTCCCGTTCTCTCTCTCTCTCTCTCTTTCTCGGTATTTCTCTCCCTTTCTTCCTCTTCACTGGGGAAGCTGCAGTGCAGTGGTTTCAGAGGAAAGGATGCTGGGATACCCCCCTACAAGCCCCTAGTGGTACAATCTGAAGTCAAGGTCACTTGTGTGTGTGAAGGTGAGAGAGAAACTGAAGTGTGTGTGTGTGTGTGTTTGTGTGTGTGGGAGCGAGAGAGAGAGAGAAGGAGAAATTGAAACTGAAGTGTGTGTGTTTGTGTTCCCGTCTCTGCCTTGATTTAACCATATGATGAAAGGGGATCCTCCAGGCAAGTCAGACTAGTGCTGGCTGCTGTCACTGGGGTGTGTGTTTGGTGGGGGGGGGGAGTGCGTGTGTCTGTGTCCTATATCAGGCCTCGCTCTCTGTCAGCTGAGCCAGCACAGACCTGCAAACATGCCATCACAGGACTACTGAAGGGGAGGGGTGTGAAATCACTCTCGTCAGTGGGCACACATTTCAGCGGGCACGCAATCCTTGCTTGTGTATTGGTGCTCACTATTGTGCAAAAAGACCAATAATCCAATGTGTTTATATACTAAACCACAGGAGGATTATAAGGGCACAGTGACCCTGAGTTTTGCAGCATCAAAACCTTGCAAGTTCTTCTTCTCATGATATATTTATGTCGGTTTTCATTTTCACCTGTCCTACCTTCTCCCAGTCTAAACATAGCCCTGGTCTTACACCTCAGGTGGGGCCTCTGTGATCGCAAGGTTGTGTTCGGCTTTGACGAAGACAGAGTTTGTGTTGATGCCTAAAGTCTCCCAGCAGAAACAGCAGGCTCATGCTGCACGCGTCCACCCACACCAGTTTTAAAACTGGATGTAAAAGAAAAAGGAATCTGTTCATACACACTCTGGAAGACTTGACAAACACACTGTGGAGCTGCAGGATTCGTCCAACCCTGTATATTTTGACTGACCTATTAAGTGGTGTTTGACGCCTGCTAGGGTTTCCATCATGTTGCTGTGGTGTCATCTTGCAGCTACAGTCAGCTCCGGCCCACCCCTGAGGTTTTACCAAGCAGGAGGAAAAGGGAGAGGTATCTGCTGTTCGTCCAGCCACACAGGGAGTATAGAGGGTCGCCAGGGCTGGTCGTCATGTATCAGCTTTAAAAGATGCCTGGCAGCAGCCATCATTTGTTAACAAAATCTGTCTCTTACCCAACCAACAGTCCAAAACCCCAAAATTTAGTTTACTATCATGTAAGACAAATAAAATAACAATTAATCAGCTGAAACAAGATTGCTGCTTTTTTGCTTGAAAACTGAGACTCCCATCTCATTGCATTGATCTGCAGCCCCTCGTCACGTGACCACAGTGACCCCCCCCCCCCCTCCTCTTTTCCTCTCAGTTACACAACAGGAAGCGTTTCCATAAACACCCCCCAGCAACATCAACAATGCCCTCAAGGGCTATTTCAATCCTGTGTCTATTGACTAAACGATATCTCCTTTATTTAGTTTGAAGCTAATTTTAAAAACTTACCCTGTGGGAGATGCTGTGTACAGTCACGTGGTGAGCAACAGAGTTACGTCTCGGAGACAATTTCACTACACTCTCACTGGGACAACTGAAAGTTGCCTGAAATTCAAATTTATATTTTCATCCACAATTTTGGACTTTCAACCATTATAAAAACAAGTTTGACATCAAGCAATCATGCTACATCGTGTTTGGCAATGATGCTCTCATCTTGTCCCGTGTGATAAATCCAGCGCACCCCTTTCCTTTACAGCATTTGCTCTCACACCTTTCTTAAAGCCCAAACTGTTCAGGGTTATAACTGCTACAACGTGATAGTCACCATTATTAGCTTTAAGCGTACAGCCTTCATATTTTCTCCAAAACCCACATTGTTACTCTTTAACCTTATTCCACCCCTCCCTCCCCACCAGTGCGAGGATGTCGTCCAGGGAAGATTGTCCAGATGACGGAGGCCGAGGTGCTCGGCCTCTGCATCAAGTCCCGGGAGATCTTCCTCAGTCAACCAATCCTTCTGGAGCTGGAGGCTCCGCTCAAAATCTGTGGTCAGTAACCTCCCTTCTTTGACCTCGTTCTTCTACGTTATAAGTCGAGTTCTGTCTTTTCATTATCTCCTGCTCCTCCTTCCTCAACCCCTCACTGCCTCCTCTCCATCCTCCGTCCCAGGTGATATCCATGGACAGTACACAGACCTTCTGAGGCTCTTTGAGTATGGCGGCTTCCCCCCAGAGGCAAACTACCTGTTCCTGGGCGACTACGTGGACAGAGGGAAGCAGTCTCTGGAGACCATCTGCCTGCTGCTGGCGTACAAGATCAAATACCCAGAGAACTTCTTCCTCCTCAGAGGCAACCACGAGTGTGCCTCCATCAACCGGATCTACGGCTTCTACGATGAGTGTGAGTGCTCCGCTCTCATATGGCGATACTGAAGGTGGAGTGAGTTTCATTTTCAGTTTTCCTTTTACGTTTGACTCAGCACACAGTCACACGCGTGTATGTCTGACACTGTTTAAGAATAGAAAACCGTGCAGTCTTGGTTTTGCTGATTTACAGCGACATTATAAACTTCAAAATAGAGCAGGGCGATGAGGCGAGTGAAAGTTGAAGAAACCAGACGATTAACTGTGTTTTAAACTTTTCTTTATGGTCAGAACAAACTCTTGGTGCTAAACAGTGGATCATTTCACCAATCTGAGGTAAAACATTCAAAATAATTATAATACATTATAATATAATAATATTCTAATCATTTTTTTCTCAACAAATATGCATGAATAGGGCTGGACGATTTCACCTAAAATCAAAATCACGATTAATTGAACATTTCACCTTGATTACAATTATTTTTTAATTATTATAATTATTAGGAACAATTATTTTGTTTTTGAATGTTGTATTTGTTTTTTTCTTTGTTTTCCTTTGTCTTTTTTGCCCTCCATATTTCACTGACAAGGTTTGTACTTGTCAACTATAAAAGCTGGGTTTATTTATTCACACATTAATTAATATGGTAATGTTGACGAGCACATTACAGAGATATGGTTCCCCTATAGTTGGCGCATAGGCTGCTGAATTATGACCGCTGCTAATAAAATTTCACTCAGTTATTTAAAATCAATGCGGGACAAATGATTTTTACTCGCACAGTGGGTTAGCACGGGAAATCACGCTCTGCTAGCTTCCTCTCCATTCATCAAAGGACATTTACATTACACATGCTGTTATAAGAGCAGTGAGTTAGGTCTTTAATGGGAGTGCAATGTGTTGGTGTGGCGAGTGAGTGGGCGTGCGAATGAGAGCGAGCAAGCGTCAGAAAGTGACGCTGAAAAGCGAGCGAGTAATACTTTCAGTCTGGCAGTAAATGTACAGTGTAGGTCACTGTGTGTCTGTTTATGAAAGTCTCTCCCTTGTTTCCACAACTGCTGGAAAGTGAAGCCGGTTAGTTTTAGCGAACTTCTCCCTGTGCGTCAGACTGTGGTCTGGCGGTAGGATGTTTCAAGGGAAAAGGACATGAACACACACAATATTAACAGGATTAAGTCATTTGGGGAAATTATTTTGGTTAGAGGCTCTGAATTTCGGTTTCAATTGTTTTTCAATTGATTGTCCAGCTCTATGCATGACTAGACTTGAATCTTTTCTCAGTGCTTTGTCCTCAACAAAATAAATATCTAAATATGCCTATTTGTTTGTTATTCAAATGAATTAAATTTAAACAAAATTTTTGATAAATTAAATTAAAATATCTTAATTAAAATTAAATTATATCACGATAATTAGCGTTATTGGTTTATCGCCTTATTGCCCAGCCCTACTTCAAAATACAAAAATCTAACATTTCTCGGCCTGGTCGATGGATAATGTTTCAGAGTAGAACCTGAAACCTAGAACAAGGTGAGAACACCTTGTATCTGCACACCTATTGCAGATATGTGTCTTACACAGTGTTTCCCACAGGAATTTAAGAGACTATGGTGGATGGGCCTCAGACCCTCTCAGGGGGTCCGGGGTCAAAGAAAATTTTGTACATTTTAAAGTTAAATGCATTAATTTGGTGCAAAATTAAGAGGCTATGAAGAACTTTGCATTCTAGTAAACAATGTTGTCCTCTAATAAAGTATTTGATCATAAACCCAGTGTAGAGCTATAAACAGTGATAAAACAGCAACAGAAGTCAATAAACTTAATGTTTTTCCTGCAAGTCTAAATCAAAGAATAGAAAATACAGACATTTCATTGTTGTTACTTTTAATGGACACATGTTAGATGTATTTTACTTTGTGTGAATATAATCCAATTAATCTTATTTCCATACTGTATAGACGCCTTATTTTGAAAACCAGGCGTTGTCATATGTGGATCCTCTCACTAAATTCATCAAGTCTGACCTAATTTGATAATTAATGTGGTAACATGAAGACTTCACAGCCTCTCTTCAGGTCAGACCCTCATGCTGCAACTCTTGTCTTTGTAAAGAGACAAACTGACAGGATGTAGTCGCTAACCTGCCTATCAGCTCGCTCTGGTCCGTTTCAGTGGATTTACCATAAAGGCTTGAATACGTGTGCCCTCCAAATTTAGGCTCAGCTAGCTTAATTACCTTCTCTTAAACGAGTGAAAGAAACAAACCGTTGACGTTACCATAGTTACCTCAAAAGAAAGGTGGTTGTCTCGAGCGTGAGAGCTCACAGCAGCGCTCTTAAAACACAATGTTAAAGGTCTGTCATGTTGTGAGATGTGTAAAAATATTTTCAGTTCATTTTGAAACTATGGCGGAGCAAATTAGACTGTGACGGGCAGCCACGGTCTCGTTAATTAATGGGAAACGTCGTCTTACATGCCGTCATCTCAAGACTATGCTTGTATAAACGTGTCACACGGCCTTATACGGGTCTCGGCCATGAGGCCTCCTGACTCGCTGTGTTGTGGATCTTGCAGGTAAACGCAGATTCAACATCAAGCTGTGGAAGACGTTCACCGACTGCTTCAACTGCCTGCCCATCGCTGCCATAGTGGACGAAAAGATCTTCTGCTGTCACGGAGGTACTCATGATGGCAGACTGGTGATCTGTCGGCGTGTTTGAGAACCTTATTTGGCATTTGTGTTTTGATATTTGCAGCATTTCTTAGTTGGATGGTTGTATCTGCATTTTGTCCTCGGGGCTCACCGTACAGCTGTGTGTCAAAACTGTCCTGTTATAAAACCCATAAACCATAGAAGCTCTAAGTGTTTTTGGTTTACCAATCTGATCTGACGTGTTTATATCTGCACAGATACTGAGGGACATTTAGGAAGAGATTTACAAATCGTGTCGTTGTGTTGCCCACAGGTCTCTCTCCCGACCTGCAGTCTATGGAGCAGATCAGACGCATCATGAGACCCACAGACGTGCCTGACACAGGTACGCACCAAGTACACGATCATCAAATAAAATGTGTTACACTGCTCAACTCTATGTTAAATAGTACAAGTGAGTTCCACTTCAGCGTGATACAACATCAAAATGCTGCTGACACATTAGTCCAACATATAAAGATCATTGTGAACTGTCCCCATGAATCATTTTACGCACATGGTTTAACACATCAAATTCATTGATATGACATTTTTGATATTGTCTTGTTTCATCCACCGCGTGATCACACGCTCTTTCTGACGATTAAGTGTGCTTACATTATAAAACGCAGAATTCCGACAAAATTAAAATGGGAAAGCAAAGTATTTGGGCAAAATTAAAACAGACTCCATAAGGACCTACATATAATTATATAACAGACAGTACTTCTGATAATTAAGAACATTTTGCTGATCTGTGTTTTGGACTTTTTTTTTTATAAAATTTTGAATGCTAGACTTGTAATGGTGTATTTTTACACTGCAGTATTGCTACTCAAGTAAAGAATCTATTTTTAAATGTCAGTTAGTTTCTGGGCTGCAACACAATTTTTTTACTGATCTCATTACTGATTAATCTGATGGGCGGCAAGGTGGTGCAGCAGTTAGCAGTGGCGCCTCACAGCAAGAAGGTCGTGGGTTCGAACCCCCCAGTTAAGACCCGTTGAGATCAGTGATCTCTTTTACAATGGTGACCTGGTCAAGACAGCAGCATAAAAAGGTAACATATGAGAACAATACCACAAGAAGCATATGGATAGATGGATAGATAAAATAAGTAAGATACCATTCATCGCCGTACTTCTAATTGCTTTAACGTCCGACATAGAGACCAGTTCTCTTAGTTTCAAGTCTTTTTAAAGGGGCGTTCCAGAAGGGCGTTTTTCCCCACGTTCCTCCATACACCTGGAACTGACAACATGATCAGATCTTGTGATCTCAAAACGTTCTTCAGTTGGTCACCATGTCAGAAAAGTGTGGAAAAATTCCCGAGGTAACACTCCAACATCCACAGATATTCAGTTCACACATGACAAAGAAAAGCCTCATCTTACCACAAGTGAGAAGCTTCAACTAAAGAACATTTTGTTTGATAAATGATTATTTGAATAGATTATCCGTTGATTGATTAATCAACCAATCGCTTCATATTCAGCATCGCTGATACTGCTGATATACAAGTGAACCAAAGCTTGTATTTTAGGGTTGTCCCAATCCCACCCACAGGATCAGGATCAGGCCCGTTTATCAGCTATTTAAAGCCCAATCCACCTCCAATCCTTTGTTTGCTCCAGATAAGCCAGCTGCCGTTAAACGTCCCATCATGCTCTGTTACAGCGACAGTGACCCGTGGAGTGTGGCCGTGCGTGCGCAGAGAATCAAAAGAACTTGAACTTGACTTGACCTTCAGAACTTTATTCGTGCTGCAGATGAAGCCTTCCAGCTGCAACCGCTCCACACTGCCGATCTCAGACAAATTATATAACAGTGTAAAATATACGAGGAAATCCTTTTTAAGAAGCTACGATGCAGGTTATATTTTTGCTATTCAGCTGTCATGCATACCACTTTACTAATGAATGTAGGTTAAATGTCAACTCTGCTGCTTTATTTACTGACAGAAGTGAAAAAAAATATGAAAGAACACTTATCAGACTGACAAATGTTAAATATTAAAGGCCAGAAAACATTGTAATACATGCTGTACTCACACTGCTGACGTCATGAACAGTTCCCTGCCCTGCCAGGTTACAAATTTTGATAGTGCAAGGGTCAAAACAAATCTGGGCCTGTACTTCTCAAGCTTGTCAGAGCAGGAAATGGCCCACATTTCTCACAGTGGTGCAGGTTTACTTCTACTTTCAGCCCTCGCAGTAACAGCATTATAGCTTTTTTTTTTTTTTTTAGTCTTAACTTGTGAAGCGACTCCCGTATCTGCTGATATCAAGGCCAGCCTGGAGATGGCGACGCATATTCTGTAGGAGGAGAGGTGTTTGTTAATGACAGTCAAGAAGGGGGTGTGACCAAGTGCTCGCGCCACGAGATCTGGTGATATTAAAACGAGGTGAAAAACGATGCCAGGAGGACTGGACAGGGGAGTGAGAAGATGTCGTTTGTTTGTGTGGCAGCATTTTGGGTACCCCGGCGACAGCGAGACACAAACAGTATGTTAGCAGTATTTCAAAACGTACCTGCATTGTTTTGCATTTTGTGACTTTCAGTCGAAAAAAAGCTTATGGTTGTGGATTTCTTAAAAGCAGTGCTCAAATAACATCTCCTGAACCCGGTATGGTGTACCGTCTCCTGAGGTGAGGAACAGTGAGGTTATAAAAAGACACTTTGGTTGCCGTCCTTGTAACCTCAACTAATGATGTTTGAGTTTGCTGTATAATTTATGTTCTATGCTGCAGATACCTGGTAAAGATACAAGAAGGGAGCAACTGCTGACTGACAGATGCGAACACCTGTCTCCTTACCTCTCACACCTCGTTGCACTTTGAGGCCTGTTGGTGTGGTGGGTTTAGAGACGCAGCTCCCTGCGGTTCTATTCCCTCCCTATCACTCCGGCCATGTCTTTGACTTTCTATCACCAGAACAGCTTCGGTTTTAGCCGGATTTAAGATAATCATAAAATAAAGCTGTGAAATGTCTTTAACTCTCTAAAAAACGTGTAGTTAAGTCCTAATAAGTGGGGACTTTCTGCCCTCTCTGCTCTAAACCTGGGTGTTCTTGTCCTTATAAGGCAGCCAGTGTTCGGACCCTGGCAGCAGCTGTCTCTTAGATCCACTTATGGTCTTACAGAGAGACTCATGTGTGGAGGTGAAGAATGCGTGTCTATATACAAAGGGGCAACCGTGGCGTTTTAATACCTGACAGACAGTAAATGTGACAGAAAGGTGACTTACTCGGATTGTCACATTGTACCTGCCGACCTGGATTGGAGTGTTTAAGGTCAAACATTGAGATGAAACAGGCCTTACTTTCCTTTTTGGACGGCATTAACGGTGGTACGACGCGGTTAATGTGGTATAATTTCCCCCCTCCAGGCCTCCTGTGTGATCTGCTGTGGTCGGACCCGGACAAGGACGTCCAGGGCTGGGGAGAAAACGACCGCGGCGTCTCCTTCACCTTCGGAGCTGACGTGGTCAGCAAGTTCCTCAACCGCCACGACCTGGACCTCATCTGCAGAGCTCACCAGGTACAACACACACACACACACACACACACACACACACACGCTCGTTCTTTAACCATTCAAATACAAAGAAATGGCTTTAGCATAGCAGGAACTGGACTGAGTTATCAGGTTTCCAGGAAACATCCGTCCACATGTGGCTGAACTTTTCACAATGTATTTAGTGTTTACAGATTTGCATTAAGCGCATCGCTGCTGGAGAAGAGTCCATATCAGATGGAGATATCTATGTAAAAACCTGTTTCGAAGTTTTTCTCTGCGTCACGTCCCTCTGTGTCTGACGCCCCCAGGTGGTAGAAGATGGTTATGAGTTCTTTGCAAAGCGGCAGCTGGTGACTCTGTTCTCAGCTCCTAACTACTGTGGAGAATTCGACAACGCTGGCGGCATGATGAGCGTGGACGAAACCCTGATGTGCTCCTTCCAGGTATGAAGCTACTAAGAAGTACAAGGTTGTTTCTTTGTCAATATACAACACGAGGTTGTACAAAGAAACAAAGGTTTGCAGTCCCTTCATGCTGCACACACTTAACATATAATTAAGGTTTTTTAAATTTTCATCTGAGGTGACTGTAAACAGCAGCGACCAGATACATAATATGAAAGTTTGCTCTTCACAATAAACAGTCTGACATTTAGGGAACTGAGTCCATCATGACTGCGTTTGAGCACAAAGCATCATCGAGGTAAAGCCACGTCCTCTCATCTTGCACGGGAGCACGGACTGAGTGCTTGATCCGGGATGTCAATGAGCAGGTCACTGTTTTTGTTTGGAGCAGCCTTAAGTTAAAGCTGGGCCAACGTTGCTCTCTTTCCTCTCCTCTGAGCGATCACCGCACCCGCCATGGTGCCCGATCCTGTTGTTTGGCCTGGGTGCACGGTGGTCTGCTGATCTTTAATAGGGATGCGCTGAATGTTCGGCCACCAAAATAGCAAAAAAGCACTTTCGGTTTTCGGCCTAATAAGTCAAAAGACTGAACAAATTTTACCGAACAATTACGTTAGGACATGTAAGGAGGCGATTAAGCTAGCTGCACTTAATTTTGGAGTGCACACGTATTAAAGCTTTTATGGTAAATCCACCGAAACGACCCAGAGCGAGCTGACAGGCAGGTTAGAGACTTTATCCTGTCAGTTTGTCTCTTTACAAAGACAAGTGTTGCAGTATGAGAGTCTGACCTATAAAGAGGCTGTGAAGTCTTCATGTTACGCCACGAGAACCACATACAACATTATTTTTTAAATTAGGTCGGAAATTAGGTGTGTGTGAGAGTTTGAGACTCGTAGATTCAAGCAGTTGTGGCTAATCACTTGAGTTTGTGCTGAAAAAAAAAATTCTACAGGTGTAAAACTAATCGATCGGCGCATCAGGATTTGTGCACCTGCAATGAGGAATTTCAGAAGGTGTTACTTTATTATATTATATAAAAGATATTAAGTTTGCAACATTTTTTTTTCAGTTACTGAAATGTGACTATTTCTTACAACTACAAATTCCACTGCCGCGGGTGCTCAGTTGTTTTGCTACTATACTCTGCTGTAAACTATTCTCCTGTCTGTTCCTAGATCCTGAAGCCCTCTGAGAAGAAAGCCAAGTACCAGTATGGGGGGATGAACTCTGGCCGGCCCGTCACCCCTCCCCGCACAGCCCAACCTCCAAAGAAACGATGAAGAAGGACGGAGGGAGGAAGAGACCGCAGAGAGTCAGAGAGAGAGAGAATTGTCAAAGATTGTCTCCTGATGGCTTTTCACTACACAAAATAAGTAAAAGCAAGCAACACTTGCAGATTTTGAAATCTTCTGAAGTGCTCTCATCTGTTTTCTGCAAACAGATGAGAGCAGGTATTTAAAAAAAAAAGAAAAAAGACACACCTCCAAACCTGTCTTTCATTTAAAAACATTTCCTTATCTCCCTCTGAACTGCTGTCACTCTCTTCTTCGTCAACGCTTATTTTTCTCTGCACCTGTGTAGCATTTTTAAAAACGATTGTTAAAAGAAAAAAAGAGAAAACAGTAACAGTCATTCTGCAGCATATCGAAACGTTTTCTCTCCTCGTCTTTTTGTCCTTTGCCGTTTTTATTTCCTTGGCAACAGAATGGCAACTAGTTCAGTTGACCACATCTCCTTACTCTGTAAGGCACAACAGGTATTAATGACAACTGCTGGGTTTTCAATAAATAATACAGGAAATAAATCAGTCTGAATGTTCTGTGTGGTTCTGTGTGAAGAGGCCTGCTCCTAACAGGATGCCGAAAATACAATGAACACATTTTCTGGTTTTATTAGTCTAAAAACAATCCCAGTTTAGATGAATATATATATTTTCCTCATAATATCCAAACTGAATTTCAGATGTTTTGTATTGGACAGCCTACTTTATCATGTATAGATATTTGACATAATTGATAATTCCATAGATTTCTCAATAATTTACATGTTCTCCTCCATGCATTTTAAAAGTGTATCATTTGGTGGTTTGCATTTCATGAAGAGAGATTTGTCCACACAGAACCCTGATCCAGATCTGAGGAAGTATTGATATCTCTATTCATATAGGTCAGAGACAACAGCATTGTTTTTACCTTTGGTGCAAAGAATCAAATGCGAGGGGTGCAATTTCAAATCAGTGCCCCATGGGACACCTTGAGCAAGCAACTGTAGATAATAAAAAAACAAAAAACAGAGGTGTCTGGGAGGTTACGGGAACTTTGTAAATATTGGAAATCACTTAGACCTTCTTGCCCTGTAATATCTTGCAAGGTATTTTACCTTTGACACCCTACAGTGGGAAATAAATAAATTGGCTTCCTGTCTATTAAGAGTGGTTATGAAGAATTGGTGAAAAAATTTGTTGAATATTTTGGCAAAGTGCGTTATTTTACAGTGACTGTACACTATAGTTTCGTTTTTTTTGGTTCTTCATAGCTGGTTTAAAATCATTAAGTCATAATTTGTAAAAGTGCAGGTTTGAGTTACCATGATGAAGGCCTTTCAAGGTGAACCCACATTCATTTTTAGACACGTTAATACGATTGATTAATCATTCTCTTTAGAAAAAATATCCATATGATGGACATGATAAAATAGCCTTTTCAATAAATGAAGCTATCTTGCTATAATTTAGAATACAACAAGCAAAAGAGACATCTAGTTTCCAACTGTCTTCACACCAATTTTAGCTCAATTTGAGTCGGGCTAATCATCTATAGGTAAATGAGTGACCACAAATTTGATATCAATACAATCCTATGATCAGCCCGTTATACAAGCCATGGTTAACCTATGAATCCTTTGTCTTCAGTGAACCTTTTTAGCTGAATGAGAAGTCTCCTCAGTCAAATGCTGGTGGTCTTCATGTCAGCCTGACTTAGCAAAGCCATGCGTGAAGCACAGGAGTCATCAGATGAAACGAACATACTCGTACAAAGTGCTCCAGTGAGCCAACCCCAGAAAATATTTTCACACAAATGACCACAAACTTTACAGCTGGTAAATCAGTCCATTTATTGACAATCAAAGAGAAACATTATGAACATGCATGAATTCCCTTTACTAGAGACGCTTGGTCTGGAAGGTCAGTGAAGATCCTGCCTGTGTGCCAGCATGTTTGTATGGAGTGGAGGTGGTATAAGGCCCAGAACTGGGCTTGGCCTGAGAACTATATCTAACAGCTTTAGTTAATCTACATTCTGAACACAAGAAGATAAACAAAAGGAAGTATGACATGGAATTCCACTGGAGGATCCCAAAGTTAAATCACTGCAGCCTGGCCTGAGTTCTTCACCTCCATCACTGACGCACTGGCCTTCCATAAGAAGTGTGGTCCATTTTGCTCCTGAAGATGTCTTTACATTTTACTTCCCATCAGCTACCATTTTAACGTCGGGACTAGCAGGATTCACCAAGCCCAATCATTTTTAAATACCCATAGTTGCCATGACAACTATTTGCTGTGTTGGTCTGGTCTTAGTTTCCATTGCCGCAGATCTGCTGTAAACCACAAACTCAAATATAAAATGCACATCTGCTCGGTTTCAGACTGAAAATAATCAGGAGCAGGTTGGTGCAAAAATCCCACCAGATGTGAATGCAGCACAAATCAAGTCACACTTTTGAAAAACCAAAGTCCCGTTGCCATGTTTGGGACTCCACACACATTTTCTCCTCGTGCATGACGCCACGCACAGTACTCACACACCTGCTCATTAGCATATTCAGTAAACAGCTGTTCACTTTGAATAATCAATTCATATGAAGGCTCATCTTACTATGCAAAGAAAATGAAATAAAATCAAAGAATGTTTCAATCTACACAGATTGTGAAGCTGACCAAGGAACAACATAAATAAATCTACAACAACAATACAATGGAACAATGAGTTTGTTTCTATACATGTTTTGTGTTCACTATTTGACAATTATGAGGCCAAAACAATATCTACACAATACTAAAGAGCAGGGCTGCATAATTAATTGAAATATCAAAATCACAACATGGCCAAGTGCACTATTCAAATCACAGAAGCTGCAACGGCATTCTACTAAAAGTACTGGTGAGTTGCAGACAGGCCCCAGCTTACAAATCTTGTTGTCCTGATAGAAACATGTTTGTTTCGGGACAGCCATTGTCCCGAAACAAACATGTTTTTAATAATTCTTTCACATATATTCAAAAAGTACATCATTCCCATTAATCAAAAATCATAATATGGCAAAATAATGTCTTTTTACCACATTGTGCAGCCCCTACAAAAATAATTAAAAAGAATTAGTTAGCATTTACAGCCCCTTTGATTAAGTTTTTATAAAATTACTTTAAATGTCTACATCTAATTTTTTTTTTTTTTTTTAAACTAACCCTACATTTGAACGTTTAGCAATAAAACAGCAGCTGCCAGTTCTCAGGAAAAGTTTTTAAGTCGCTTCTTGCATTGAGACGAGCGTTCAGCCTCATGGCTTTGGTTGCAGGCATGTCAAGGGGAGAATGTTGTCATGCTCACATAACCTGTTATCAACACAGATGCCAACATAAAAATACAACCAAGTCTCACCAGGTGGTGTAATCTCAGTTTCCTGTTATTCAGCAGGATCACGTGACCTCACAGGGTCACAACAGCTTTTCATGTTCATGAGAAAACTTAGAGGCTTTTTAGAAAAAGGAAATGAGGCCCTGAAGACCTTGAGTGTTTTGACCAGTAGATGGCAGTAGTAGCCTTGATGCTGGAGAGTGAAGGGAGGTGAAGAAAAACTGGAATTGGCAAAATGCCCCAATGAGCATGGAGAGGCCCCTGGGTGCACGCACATTTGCAGGGCCTTGTTAATTGTTCATTAGTAATTTACAGATAAGTATTATAAAAAAACTTTTGTTTTTTTTACAGAAGAATTTCATTAGAAAATAAAAAATACTCAAGAATACTTAACTAACAAAATTCTAAATAATCAAGTGTCAATAAAATTGAAATGTAAGTACTTCTATCAGCTTCCTGGAAGTAGAAAACGATTAAAGTCCGTCTTTGTAACGGTTTCCTTTTATCTACATATGGTCAGCTGAGGATAATGCCCTAAATTTGATCCTAAATTAAAGATAAATAAATCTAAAAAACACACACTGGTCAAAATAAAAAGTAAAACTCAATCAATCCTGTAACTGTGGCACAGAGAGGAAATCTTTTTTAACTGGCTTCTTCGGGTTAGCAGCAGGTAACACATGGTATTTCCCTTATTCCTCCTTTTAAAAAGGGAATCTTGTCAGTCATTTATGACCAGTAGCACTTCATGAGCTGCGTTTTTACAGCTTCACCCGGGCTCCTTGGTAATCAAGGCTGTCGTGCTGTTAAACCCGGCACCTGACAGATGAATGGGTGGAAAAAACGAGGTCGTCCTGGAGGGGCAGACCACTTATCTTATTTCCCCTCCAAGGGTACGAGAAAATATTTGACAGGGTCTATGGAGTGCTGCATGTGATTAGACCAGAGCTCGGAGAGGGAAGGACAGCGCGGCGCCTATGGACAGACCCAGGGCCAAGAAGAACGTCATCAGGGCTCCGGCGGTCTCTGCATCCTTAGGCTCCACAAACCTGATGGGAGAACAGGTGGGAACACGATAGTAAGTCCACACAGGTGCATCGTGACAAATCACATACTTGATATTGTGATGCTTATTTTCTAAAGCATACAGATAACCTTTAGTTATAGGCAGCCTTTAGTTACAATTTACCACAACAAATAAATCAACCTGCTAAGACTTGTGCAAGAGCACCGATTCATCACGTGTCAAAATGATGCTATGTTGTCATGGTGATCCAGCCAGAACAAGGGGTGATTCTGAACAAAATTATAAACCCAGCACTTTTGTGTTTGCCCCCAATCATCATGAGTTGAACTCAAAGATCTAAAACGTTTGTTGATGTCTGCACATTTTCGAGTGGCCTTTTATTGTGGCCAGCCTAAGGCGCACCTGTGTGGATGGATTATCACGGCAAAGGAGAAGTGCTCACTAAAACAGATTGACAGATTTGTGAAAAATATTTGAGAGAAATGGGCCTTTTGTGTACATACAAAAAGTCGTAGATCATTCAGATGAACATGTTGTGCCTGATTTTTACCTTATTTATTCTAGTGTTGTAGTTTTTTTATTTTTTTATTCTAGTGGTTATTTATTTTAGTGTTTTTTGGGCCCAAGCAAAAGTTCCAAGAACCTTTTGTTTTTAGAGAGATTATTATTAGTTATTCTACTTGTTAAACATGTTTTGGGTACCTTAGGATGCCCTAAACATCATGAAAATTTGCACACGTCAGGCTAATTTCTCAAAGTAATGCAGTGATTGGGCTTGGGGCGTAGCCAGGACGCGTTATAGGGCCCCCCAAGAAATTTCACAAAAGCAGACCCCACTGTGGGTTTCACCTAGATGTATGAAATTTGGAAGGCAGATGTAGCATCACTAACCCTTAAAAAAAAGCTTCCTGGAGGAAACGCCCCAAAAGGAACAGGAGGTCTGCCATTTTTGAATTGCTTTAACGAACTCCAAGACAATTAATCTGATCAACTTCAAATATGGGCAGTGCAATCTGCGTGTAGGGGTGAGGGCTCATTCAACGCTGCTTGCAGCTTTAATTTATTGTTGTTTTTCTCTTTTTAAGTCTTGATTATTGGAGCTTTAAGCACTTTTATCATGTTTGTCTATCGTCTATTGTTTGCACAATATGTTGACAACATGGATGTGTTGCTTGTCTACTGCAAACCAAATATAATAAACTGAACCTCATCCCATGACATGCTGCAGCACAATATTGCTGTTTGTTTACAATTAGGCTACACTGACCTTAACTGGTACGAAAGCCTGGAGGCGCTGCTCTCTGATTGGTAGGTTCCTCCTGGTTGAGATTTTTATCTACCATGTATGGAGCCTGACTGTGCGTGACTAAGGCCTTCATCAGGCACTGTTTGATTGTGTCTAAACTAAAACACAGTGACTCTAAAACCAGTTTGAAAGCTATTCAAGTCCTGCAGTTTCCGTTATGGAGTGATTTTTGACACAGGTTCTCATCGTCACATCTATTCAGTATTGGTTATAAAACTTGTTTGTACTCACTGTGGTGCGTAGGACATGGAAAGACAGACAAAGTATCCACTCGACAGAGAGAAGAGAGCCAGGATGGCCGTGAAAGCGCCATCGTGGGTGAATAAGACAGGGAGGTAGGAGCGGCTGTGGACGTTACAGAGCATCAGCAGAGGGACGAACACCACCCTGGAGACAACTAACGCTGGGAACAGACGAGACTCTTTGGGGGGCTGCAGAGGAGACAGGAAAGACGTGTGGAGGGAAAATTAAATGAAATACATAATGGAGAAAGTTACAGCAGGTAGTGATACACGCCAAATTAACAAATGAATTAATGGAGAATTGAATGAATGAACCGATCTTAAACTCGAGCTTATAATTTGTTGGGTCCACATACAGAATAAAAGCTGTACGTGTTGGTTACAGGCTTTAGTGGGTTAGATTATAGATTAGAAATGATCGTACCCAGCGTATCAAGGTGGTGACGGTCCGACCGAGCCAGTCGTTGATGTTGAAAGTCAGGAAGCAGCACACGGAGATGAAGAAGCGCTCTGAACAGAGAACGAATAAAAGGATTTGAAAACCAGTCTACAACAGATTAGAGTAATGAGTTTACACAAGAGATTTACTCCATCTACGGATATCAAATTATAATCTCATCATGGAGTCGAACTGAGGTTAGAGTCATACCCCATTTTCCTGGGAATGATGTTCGGACATCTGCAGTGACAGCAGGGAAGACGGACAGAGTGACTGTGAACACAAACGTCACGCAGAACGCCATCACCCAGATCTGAGAACAGAACAGAAAAGTGTTTTTACTTTCAAATATATTTAGATACAAATTTAATGGGACTGAAACACTTTTATTTAGAGTCACTACTAACTACTTAGTAACTATTATTAGATTGTAACTGCAAACCAGGGGGGTTCACCTTCTTGAAGACCTCTACGACTGAGGCCTTCTCTTCCTGCTCCACTGTCAGGAAGGAGTGCTTGGTCCTGTCTGGACTGGGGTCCACTTCGGCCACATCTGGACTGTCATCCTTTGTCGCGCTGCTGGTCACTGACCCGTTCGCGTGGCCATTTAGCTTGCCATTCTCCCCTATGCTGCTCTCTGCAATTGAATATAGACATCAAAAAAAGATTGTTCAACATGAGCTTGAAACAAATACTTCCCATGTGCCAGGTGTTTAAGTCAATGATTTGAGAAAGTGTCCCTCTTTGGGCTTTTTAGCATTCATAGAAGACACCGAGTGTCTGAGTGGGCCTTTGTGAGTCTAACAGACTCTGTCTTTGTGTGGACACTGCCGAGGCTCTTACTGGTTAACACTGAGTCAACACATTTAACGAGATAATGTCACACTGAAATGATTTCATTCAACCAGACAGTTAAAGATTTAATTGCAAAAGTCAGTGGAAAAGCAAACAGACGGTTACTCACTGTTGGACAAATGTCTGATTCTCTTAGCTCTATGAATGTTAGGAGCTGCGTTCCCTCAGCGCCAACTTGGAGACAAATGACGTTAATTCTGAGGGAGGGAAAATTAATTTGTTGAAGCCAAATATCCCACCTTTCAACAGCTCGTCCGTGGTGCCCTCCTCATACTTGCTGCTTTTGTTCAGATGAAACTGGGCAAACTCCTGCATGGAAACAGCAGACAACACAACGTTACAGCTGATAGACAAAAGGTGCGTGAAACACAAGTTAGGATGTTGGGTTAACACCTCTGAGTATGGTCTAGACTTAGGATGAAGTTTAGTGGGAGTCCACAAAAGCCAGTGCAACACTGTTCTCTACAGACTCAAAAAAGTGCCAAAGTTCATTCATATTTAATTAACATTAAATTAATTTCCCTTCCTGCTTCCAGTCAGATATGGTTTTAAACTTTGGCTGCCAACAGTGTTGTGTAGCTTTGATTTAAATTTTAATTATGTGCTTACTAAATTCAGCCAGGTCGCAACAAGGAGGGATACTCTAGTTTAGGAGAGGTTGAATGGATTGTGGGTAATACACTCATGCAGAGCTGAGAGCTAACTGACCAGTCGGGGCAGGAGCAGGTAACTGAAGAGTGTAACCAGCGTCCCCACGCATGGTGTGATGAAGTAACCCAACGCCGCTGACTCAGAGTCTGCATCGCCTGCGTGACAAACACACAAGTTAGCCAACTTGGAATTCTGGGAAAGAGATATATTTCAAATAAAACATTGTTCAAAAAGGACCCAACATGAGCTGGCTCTTTGAAAAAGGAACATAGTGTTTTGTGTTGTGGGTGGCGTCATGGTTATTTCTCTAGCTCAACATCTATTATGAATGTCCTCTGTTACTAGGCAACAGGGGATTAGCGCTTTGTGTGTTTTTGGCTGGCTCACTGGCTATGGCAAGTAGCATGGCGATGGCGGCGAAGGTCCCGGCGAGGCCTTGGCCGCTCATGAAGATGGCGCTGTACTTCTGAGGCAGCAGCCCCACCAGGCCAAACAGACTGCCCTGCAGCACGGCACCGAACGCTGGGGAGAAGGACAATCACCTTTAACTCAAATGCACATGACACTACGCTCACGCACACATACACAGTGACTTACAGTTTATAAACCAGATAGTAGCCATGGTGACAGAGAAGAAGCGGTCTTCCTCCATGGGCACTTTGACAAGCACTGCTGTGAGGATGAAGAACAGGAGGACAAAAACCAGGCTACCAGCGATGCGTATCCTCTCAGGTATCCTGAAACAGAAACAAAACATCCACATCAAAGTGGATCAGGTAGAGGGAGATTTTGGCATGAGACAGGGATTACCCCAATGTCTCAAATCTACGATCCCCAATGATCAAATGCCACAAATTAAGTGTTCAACATCCTCTGACACTGAATTAACTTCTATCTCTCTCACTGACCTCTGGTAGAGGATGGAGTTGAGCAGGGTGAACAGCAGCAGGGGCAGCTGGGACAGCAGGGTCATCCAGTTGTTGAAGTAGTACTCCTTGCGGACTACTATCGTGCCGTTGCTCCATTCTGTTGTGTTTAGGCGAGCTTGGAAGTACTGCAAACCCAGAGGGAGACGGATGTTGGATTATCACTGTCAGTTCCAGACACAGCATGCAGCTGTTTTCAGTTAAAACATTGTGATAAACCCACTGCGCTCCGCACCAAACAGCTGAGAGACAGAGGTAGCAACGAGCCGGTGAACATAGTGGCGAATTTAAAAGACGGTTATTTCCCTCAGCCTTTGGTGGAACCCAAACAGAACCAGAAGGAGAGTGAAATACAAAAAAGTCAAGCTGTCAGCTGTATGACAACCCAACTTAAAGCCCCCCCTCCAGCCTCCAGCCAGTTTTAACTGCCGTTTTTGGTGAACGTTCTTTCTCAAACAGAGAATGGGGGGGTGGTTAATAGTCGGATGTAATACATTACCATGACAACCATGGAGGGCCTCCGCCGATGCATTGGTAAAACGGCCGTCAGTAAAATGCATGTTGCAGACTGTATATAAGACGGTGGCAGGTGAAAGTGCGACGCGTTTTCTGTCACTCTGTCCTCCAACACCGCACGCACAGATGCCATGATGAACATACCTGCTGTAAGTTTTAAGTACATTACGTGACAAATTGGTTAGCTAGCTCACAACGATGTTTATCGGTCTGATGCTCCGACTCAACGAGGCGTGACAGTGCGCCTGCGCGAGCTTGGAGAATGACGTATGACTTATGGAATTTACTATAGTCATACCTCACCACCCCGTTTTAACAACTAAGCAACTTTTGCAACTTTGAGCACAAAATTAAGCTATTTGGTGAACTATGTGGGTAATCAACATTGTAAGGAAATGACTCAGAAAAATATGAAATATCATAGAAATGTCAAAATACACTGGAGGGGGGCTTCAAAGACAATCCTCCATTGTATCCTTATATATGCTATGATGATGCAATCAAGCAATAATAAAATAATCCAGACTCGGGTGTTGTTCTAAAGCAGAGGATTTTTGAAGTGTGAATCGAAGTAAAAAAAACTATTATATATCAGTTATCACGCTGGTTACCTGAGGATGTATGAGTTGGTCAAAGAGACAGTTCAAAGACACAGTTGATTTGGGGAAATCCACTGTCTTTGCCACTTTCCAGGAGTCAGAAATGAATACTTCCCTTAGGACAGACCATTTTTATGTATTTGGTGTAGTCGGAAGTTCCAGCAATACTAGGCTATCTTGTGTCTGCCGGATCAAATAACATAATCACGATCCCGTGGTTATCCAGGAATTGAGCGAAACTTGAAACTTTGAAAACCCCAGTACTAAAGAATCCAATAAAGGAGATAAACGCAGATGAAACACTCAAGAACAAATGGGGCAAAGGGCAACAGCAATCTTGGACCGAGAAACTGCAACATGGAGCGGCTCTCTGGCGCTGATTACAGTGACCTGTTTTCAATAAGAAGCCAGATTTCAGAATATTCTAATAAGAGCAGAGACCCAGATAAGTGAAGCGAACATATGATGATACTCTAATAATACGGCTCTCACTTGGTTTGTTGCTTGAGACTGACGCACTTACCGTTCCATCCTCTATCAGTAAGCAGCTGAAAATAGCTCTGACTGAGTGTCAGTGCTTTCAGTAGGACGCACAGTGCTCACAAGGGAACAGAGATGCAGTTAACATATGTAAAAAAAAAATAAAAAAGGCTTCGCCCTGGGATGTGAACACATGAGGTGACCCACATGGTTAAGTCATATGATAGATTGTATGGATTGAAAACTATAATGATAATAATCGTGATATAGTTTTCCAAAACAATACAACAAATGTTCATTCTGTTGAGGAGAAGGGACTGAAAAAGATTTTACCTAAATTTACTCAAGATTTTGTCATAATTGTTTTGAATACCTCAGATTTGTCAAATGTTTGTCGTGTTCTGACCATAAAGAATAGTTTAAAACCACATTGGGTTTCAATCAACATTAAAACTTTGATATTTATCGTGATAAAATCAATTATTGATATCGTGATAAAATCATTTGGCCATATTGCCCAGCCCTACATACATATAGCTTTTATTCTACAACTTTTCTTGAATTATATAATAGACTGTTGTCAATAAGATTGTTATCCGTCCTGCATGTCAGTCTTTAAGAAGTGGACCAACTCCCTTGTTGTCACTTTAGAGACAAGCTTTTGTGCAGATCGGACTGGGAAAACGATGAGAGTGTTCTTGTTTTTATGTAATTAAAACATTTAAGCAGGAGGCGTGGATAATGTGTCAGATCTGCGGTCTTTGAGGGATTAAGTAATTGGCGTGTTTTTACCAAGGAGGCAGTCATGAAGAAGTTCCATGGCAGCAACGTTCCCAGGCCCAGAATGAAGAAGATTATTCCCACCAAGCAGCCGCTGTAGAAGAAAGCAAAGGTTTATTTACATAAGGTCACCAGAGACAGGGTGCAGCCGAGTCACAACTGATCCAAGTTAAAGTTATAATCCTTGAGATTTCCATGAAATCATCCTGTTTGTTTACACTATTTTTGGCCCACAATTTCTCAGCATTTGCAATTTAATGTATTTACATTCTGTAACAACCTCTCTGTCCAGTAGTTTAACACTGTGGCAAAGTCCTGGATTTAAACCGTCTGTCGTTGATATCAGCCTCACTGTTGACTGCTCACACTCCTACAGCCGTAACAGCTGTATTAAGTTACTGCTAATGCAAACTACAACCCCTACTGCTGCTTCACATTAAAAGCCACATTAGAAGACACAGGAAATGCTTTTGTCACCGTGGTTAGCGCTGACCTGTAAACGCATCTTCAAAACCACGCAGTCTTTTCCAGCATTTTCTGACAGTGGATCAGTTTTGAATATTAGTATATTATAAGTACTAATGGAAAAAGAAGGAGTAGTCAGTGAGTTGTAAGATGAAGACTAGCAGGTGACAGGCTGCACACCAGCAACTTACAAACTTTACTGCTAAAAGCACGCAACCAGATGGAGGATCTGAACTTTATTCCTATCGAAATGCAGTTCAAATTCATTCAAAAATGGCCTGTCAGCAAAATAAATAAAAAATGAAACACACACACACACACACAAAACAACCCAATCCACATAGAAACTGTGGTCGAGAGCAAACAGTGGGAAGTGAGAGCTTCCATCTAATTTTGACTCACCGGTCAGGAGGAGCATCTGTTCGTTCCTTCATCCTGATGTAGGATGTTGTTGTGAAACTGCGAGGGCGGCAGAAGAGAAGAAAGGTCAGCCACATCTCTAAATCTACAGAGCGAGTAGTTTGTCTTCTAGACACTCCTCTGCAAAGGTTTCACCAGATGCAGCAATTTATTAATTTACAGATAGGTTGGAAGTTTCTGTACACTTAGGGCAAAGTCAATAAAACAAATTGTTCAACCACTACCTGGATCTCAAGTGAACAAAAAACGGTTTTAGCAAGTCACCTCATTTGAGCACGACAATGAACCCAAATTTCCAAATCAGAGATGCACCGATCGATCGGCAAGGTGAGCAGATTAAGTAGTGAGTAAACACTAAAATAAGATGGAGAATGGAGCAGACGAAAAGTGGTGAAATAAGTAGAAATACACACACCTGACCTCTGGGTCGCCCGATGGTAGGGCTCGATTAATAGCATTTGCGATATCACAATTTGAGATTTTCTAAACACAAAGGCTGCGATTACACTGTGGTCACATGACACGACATTAAAGCAGTCTGCAGAGGAAGCATCAACTTGGTATGCTACGCTGCACTGTTGTACAATGGCCTCAGGCTCGCGAGAAGCTGACACTACACACCCTTTAGTGTGGGAATAAAATTAGCACCCGGGGGGAAATTGTCGGCGGTGATGAGTGAGATCCTCGGGCCATCTGCCACTCTGGCAGACAGGGAAAATGCACAACTGAAATACGCGTAGAAGGGTTAGCGCATTGCGGCGATACGCGTCTGAAGCACACACAGCCATTGTGTCAGCTCAGGAAATATCTGTGACGGCGTTTCAAACCAAACTGATCAGTCCAGAAGAGGTCCAGTCTGGGGTGGGGCTGCGTTGTTGTCAGGAGAATTAAGCTGTTTTTGTTTTGTTTTTAGACGCGAGAGGTGTCATGTGGGTTTTCGTTTGCAGACTTTTATATTGAACCTCAAACTGAATATTTTTTGTTTGGAATACGGACAAGTAGACTTTTGTTGAGAGATGAAATCTTGTGCTTATTTGAATCACTTACTGTATAAAACCCAGGTGAACTTTGTGTTTGTCATCTGTAGTTAGGCCTACCTGATATTATATATTTAACTGCATGACTTGACTGAAATTATCTTTAAAATTATCTATAATTTTCATAATTTTAATCTCTCCGCCATTGTCCATAATCATTCATGCAATTCATGCATCACCTAATTTCCTCATAACATAGGAAAGAAAGAACAGTGTATGTTTAATCTAACATTGTGTTGGTCACACTACACACTGAGTTATAGCTTATCTGTTTTGAATAATTCGCAATTTAATTGATTTTCCGAAATTGTTCAGCCCTATTCCATGGGGAACACTGAGCCTCCACTTCCTGTGTACACACAAACACCACAGTATGCTCTCAGGGAGAAAAACCAAACCCACAAAGTCACCAACAGGACTGAAAATGTTCTGACCCACTTACTAGCCAACCCCCCCCCCCCACACACACACACACACACTCACAGCATTGCCGCTGGCAGTATACGGCCGCTCCGTTGTTTTGACCTGTTTGGAGGATCAGTTTAGACACAGGCCTAATAAAGTTACACTCACATTTATAATACATTGGGAGTCTGCACTAGACTAAACACTCAATCTTATAGAAACTGAGTCAAAGGTCAGAGAAAAGGAGCATGTGGCCTGACCAATCCTTTTTTCCCCCCTCCATTGACTGAGCCAGTTTTTGGTCTATCTCCTTCCTTCCTAAACACAAAAGCAGGTGTTATCAGCACAGATGTTGGCAACCAGCTGAGTCATTCTCACACGGATCTACAACAGCACAAACAGTAGAATTACACAATTCAGCTGAGTCAACATCCTTCACATGGTTCTGAATGCTCGTTATTGACTGTGCATCAGTGTTTGTACACAATGTTAGCACCTCCGTTAGCTTCGTTCAAATAAAAGCCTGTATTGTTCCTGGAGAGATGGTCTGTCTACATCTCAGTGAGACAGGACACTCCCAGATTGGACATGGTTTTCAAAGCCTCCCGGCCAGTTAATCAGTTTGGTCAAAAGTCATTACAGTCTAACTAAAGCATGCTTTGTCCAGCTGAGCAGAACTAATTAAATCTAGCCAGTAAATCATGGACAAATAGGTCAAACGATGTGACCTCAAGGGCCATAAACATTGTAGTTGGGATTTGTTCCATCTAACATTATCAAAGAGAAGAATAAACAGGATGGGATGCATTAAGATTCAGTGTCTGGCCACAATTTAATTATAACCAGGTGGGTGCAGCTTCAAAGCTCTCCTAAAACAGCTTTGTTCCACTTCCTACAATGAGAGGAAAACAGCAGGAGGTAACCCAGGAGAATAAACATCACATTGTCCTCTGTCCAGTCTGTGTTGTGGACCAAAACATTTTGCATATATCCTGACTAACATCTAACAGAAAGCAGCCAAACAACTGGCAGGGGTTTGTTTCCCATGCTGTCAACAGTATAACGAGGACACCCTCAAGTCAACATGGTAAACAAAGCCAGCAGATATCTAAGATCAGGGACATAACAGAGTCACAAAGGTTCTTCACAGGTCCCGTGTCAACAGGAATGTCAGCCGATATAATCTCACCAAGAGCCTGATTTAAGCTTCTTAACATATGTTTATGACCAGAAGTGTCCATTCAGTTCAGGCTCTTTTTGAACAGTTTACACGCAGCACGGAAATCCCAGTGGCAGCTGGTGCGGGGCCCCGTTTAGAGAGCGGGTTTAGTGAAAGTCTGAGATAAGGGAAACTCTGAGATCAGATAAACCCTAAATCAGTAACAACTGTAATTTACGCTGTGAAGATAACCTCCTCGGGAGGGAACCGAGTTCCTCTCTGACCTCTCTCCTCCTGCGGATCCTGACGCAGCTGGCGGACGCAGCTGGCGGACACGCGCCGTTTCATTTCCCTAATTCATACTGTCGAGTTCAAAAACACACAGAAAACACATTTCACAGAAGACATCGCCCAGTTAGATATTAGTTTGTAATTAAAACATGAATTTAACGTGACCGTCATCGATGTAAGGACAGAGACAGTGATCTCTGGACATCCTGGATCCATCCTCAGGCAGAATTAAATCTATGGCCTTCACTGACCTTCTAACGCTGTAACTCTGTGGACATTAAGGCAGCTGTCAGGTTGCACTGAAAAATTTAGTGCGGGCTCCATTAGAGCCGCAATCACTGTTTGAATCCAACCCATCTGTATGAAGCTGTAACTGATCAATGAACAAACATTTGTCATGTTGTGATTAGTCGCACTGATGGAACCACTAAACAATAATAAGATTCTAAAACTGGACTAAATATAGTTTAAAACTTTATAAAAAAAAAGACGGCACACAGTCTTAATCTTTTTGACAGAATTTCATTAAATGCGACATGAGCACAATGTAAAACAGATGTCTAAAAATGTCGGTTTTACCTAGACATGTTTTTCCACTGCAAATCACCACAATCATCATTACTGAGTTGCAATGTGACTTCTCTTATCTATTTGACCCATAGTTTCATCTTCACTTGCTGCCACCTGCATTTTGTCCCGTCAATATATTTTAAGATGAAACGTCAGATTCCAGTATAGGATTCCAGCACTTATCATCCACTAAGGAAATTCAAGTATGATAAATGATGAATAAATGTATTACGTTGTATAAAATATATCAGTGATAACTTAGCGATTCTTCCTCTACTCTTAGTGTAGTAGTTTTCCACATTGGCAAACATTCAGATTTCCCCAACAGAGAGAAGATGAGCTACGTCAGGGTTCAGCTAGCGGGCTATTAAGCTATATCGGTACCTTTTGTCGTACCTTTAGACTTGTCAGTAGGGGTGGGAATCACCAGAGGCCCCACGATACGATATTATCATTGCGATAAAATCGAAAATATATTGAGCTATATTGCAATGTATTACCTTTTTCCAACTTCCAATTAGGTCCCTAAAGTCAAATTTTGTCAACATCTGTTTATGTAAAAAGATACATTTCTCTCTTTGTTCATATCGCTTTTTCAGTCCTCTAAATGGTCCTGTTAAGTTTTCTAACGGACTAAAAAAGCAAAAGATTTTATTATTCTAGTACCAAAAAGTTAAACCTCCCATCTGCAATTTATAAAATATCGATACTTGGCGTCCGTGTATTGATACAGTATTGCCATGGCAAATATCACGATACTATGCTGTATCAATTTTTCCCCCACCCTTACTTGTCAGTGAATCAACCAATAATAAACTATTATACTAATGCACTAATTTACACTAGTTCCTCCTCCAGGTGGTGGATAGATTTAGAGTCAGGATGCCTATTGATACCCCTGTTATTTTTAATTTCTAAGTAACATAGTTACTAAAATTATTATTAGGTTCAGAACAGGATCAGAATAAAACATTTCAAATACAACTAAATGCTGTTCCTAGAGATGCAACAGCAAAGTCACTATATAAACTCTGGACACATCTAAAATGTCAGTTAAATGAATCATATTCCTGACATCAAAATACTGAGTGAAGTTTTAAAAGAATGAAGAACTCAGTCAGAGGTCAGTACCACTGCTTCCTCCTGTCCTCCTCTTCTTCTGCTGCTGTTATTTATTGCCTGCTGGTACAATACTAAATGGAGGAGGGGCTGGGTTGTCACAGGCAGCGGCAAAGGTAACAAGAATATGACAAATTTTAAAGGTACGTGGCAAACTGAGCTAAACAGACTTTAGCTTGTTTGTAACAAATTCTTATCAGCTGAGCTAGAGCGCTGTGCTAGCGGCAGTGAAAGAGACAGTTTGGACAGAGCAGATTAAAATATCGCTCTCTACATGTTTACATAAATGCTTGTTGAACAGGTGTATTGATTAAGTTTTTGCTTTTTGTGTGTATGTGGAGAAGCGCAGTCCTGACACAGAACAGGGGAGAGGGCTGCATTGCCTCAGGCGATCCTTAGTGATGGGCCCTGCACAGGCCACAAAGCACCGATCACAGTAGAGTTTTCTGTGATGACTATTCAGCATTTTAAAAGCCATGTACGTGGTTTTAAAGGCACGTGCCGAGTGTCAAGACACCAGGGTCTTTCACTTCATAGTCCTCCACTAATTTTCACATGAAAATTGCACACAAGAGAAGGGGCCACACACAGTATAAATATGGATGTAATAAATCACTTGTTAATGTCAATGTTTGTGATTAGTCACCTGCTGCAAACACTGGTCTTTTAATGTGAAGGTGGTCAAGGCTGAATTGGGAAAACTTGGGTTGACATACCGAAATTAATTATGACCGTCATGCAACTGCTTTGCGTCATCGCGACTTTTAGGATTAGTGAAGCCAGGTAACTAAAGATATCCTAGGTATGTTGAACTCGCTTTGTAAGATTACTGACTTAAAGACAAAAACGTCATTTTTTTCCCGAGTGTAAACTACTGTGTAATCCTTTCGTGGCCCCGGAGAAAGAGCTGTGAGAAGTCTGATAAATGCTCTTAAGTAAAGTCAGTTTAGGTTGAAGACTAAATGTTGAAAAATCTGGGGGTGGGGCATTAGAAAGAAAAGAGCTGAGCGACACTAAAACACTGAGTGTTTCTGCTTCTCTTTACAGGAAAAAGCCATAAAAAGCTAACTACTTAGGTTAAATCTTGTTCAATCCACTCTGATTTATATTTCCAATAAGCCCTCACTTACAGTAATTAACTAACACACACACACACACACACACACACACACTAATCCCTTCAAGTAAAATGCTATAATTTGAGTATCAGACCTTGGGCTTAGAGACTGGGAGTTGTGAAAGACATAATGGAAAATCAAATGAACAGCCATTGTTCATTAAGCAGATATGATGAAGGAAGGATAACAGAAAGTGGACCTGCTGCCCCTCTTCAGTTCCTCGCCTTGCCTGGTCCCCCTTAAGGTGTCAGTCAAACCCTAGAAGGCTTTTGTTTCACTAATAAATCATAGAAGATTTGATAGGAGTATTTACAGTGGAGGTCCAGCCAGGTGTATCGTGTTAAATGAAGTTCATTCAGTAACTCAAAATTCAGTGACTGATAACTTAATGAGGAAAAACAGGCACGACACAGACTAACAGATGTGATTCAATGTCAAGACTGAAAATGAATAGCCAAATCATATAACGTAATTTTTTTAAAACAGTAAATTTATTTATAAAGCCAACGGCAGCATGTGGTAGCTGAACATGAATAACAATAACGTTTCACCCGTTTTGTAAATAAGCAGGAAAAATCGCCGAGGATAAAGATATAGCATTAAAATAAACCGGTAACGTTAATAATTGTGGTGACGTTAATACAAAGCAGTGTTGTTTAACTACGTTTATGACACGGTAACGTCAGTTCACAACCAGCCTGACAGTCGACAGCGAAGTAAACACCGGTTCTTTATCAAAATAGGGCTAAGATAGCCTTTCATTAAACAACACAGCTTTCAGTTCCCATGACGTTTGTGCTAACTAGCTAACATAACAGAAAGACTCACCTTGGAAAAACACTGGTCTTACTGATTCATAGTGTTCTCACCGCCACTCCGTTTATGTCCAAATGTCCAAAAGCATTCAGCTTGAGACAAACTAATAGCTAGATACTGCTGCGTCGTCCATACTCTCCATACCGTCCATACGCACGTGGCGGAAATGTACTAATGGCTACGTAAGTTTAATCGTGCCATACGGGTACTGCAACGCACCAGCCCCCCCTGGTATTTTCTCCAAACGCCACCGTTATCGAAGAGACGCCTATAAGCCTGTTGACAGGACAACTCAAACAGAAAACAAGGTCACTTTGACTCTTTCTCTTATAAATGTCTGATCCATTTTATGTTCGCACATGATTTTAAAATCAGTGACGTCATGGCAGAGTAAAGCGTATTGCTGCGTTCCAGACAACTCGAACATTTCTGACGTCCAAATAGGAAAACCTGCAACTGAACGCCACTCAACGTCGGAGTTCATCAGTCAACCCCGACATAGACAGTGTAGACGACTTGTGGTCTGATGTCACCTTGTTTTATACAGTCTATGGATGTCACACAGCAATGGCAACTCTAACCTTAACAGCAATGTCTGTCTTCTCTGCATAAAAGCTATTCAGGAAAACGTTAAAAATGCCCCACAATTTAAAAACAACAGGAAATATACAACATTTACTGACTTTTGCAGATTACGAGACCAGAATTAACGAAAAACACATTATTTATTATTATTTATTTATGTCACTTGTTTTCATTAAAACTGCTATCTTTTTAATTAACACGAAGGTTGCTGCTGAGGGTACAATTGCGTGTACAAAAAACATGAGCGTCGTGCACCATCAAGCACTTTTAGACCGTGAAATTCCGACATCCAACTTTGACCCAGAACGCAGCAGCCGTGAACCCTCGCAGACTTATTAGTTGACGTCAACGGGTGAGTGCTCAAGTGGAGAGACTGCGAGGGGCCCCACCTAATAGGAGTTTTATATTTTTACATGAAATGAAGGATATTTTATAAAAAAAGCAAATGAAAGGAAATGTCCTTATTATTCCACAAAGAGAGATTTGTATTGGTAGATCAGTTGTTTAACAGGGACTGTCTTCTTTTTCCATGAACAGTTTCTGTCAGAATATAATATTCCTGTTTCACCTGGGGTCTGTGCAAAATTCTTTGTTGCAATATCCTCTGCAGTCTGTATGCTTTTCAAATCTCAGCCAAGGGTTATTGCCCAGAAATTGCCCTTGTTATCTCCTACTGACACTCCCATAGGTGAGCTAAATTTGTTTTTGGCGTCATCTTGGTAAAAGCAACAAGAGATGTTAGTACAGTACCATTTGTGATTTCATACTGGAATCAATTTGTGGATGATTTAGTATAGAAGAAGGCATGGCTTTACCTAATCGACACTTAATAACCAATGAAGTTAAAGAAATCTCTTTAAAACTCATTTATAAATTCTTTTCAGCTGCACATCGATGTGAATTGTAGTTTCTGTTGTGCATGTCCAGTTGTTATTTCTGAAAATTTTGACAAAAGTTTAGTTTTACTCTGGAAGAACGTATTGCTTGGTCTCCCAGAAAATAACACACAGAGAAACATGTATATGTATTCGATTAATCTTCGAGGGAGGGACCAATTGCGCATTTTCAGTGGGCCGCATAACCCGGAAATAAACCAGAAAGCTTTTATTTTTATTATATTTACTATTGTTAAATTTTTATTTAACATTAGTACAAACCACAAACCAAGGCACATTTTCATATCTAATTAAATGACGGAATTTATTACAGCTAAAATAAAAAATATGTAAATATTAACACAGAATTAAATAATAAATAATAAATAGGACTATCTCAAAATCTATTAAACAGCAACGCAGCTTTCTTGTCTTTACCAGGTCTCTGTGACTTACTCAAGAGTTTCAACTACTTCCTCCAAATGGTTCAAAGTGGATTTAGTCTTGAAGTATCTACATTTATGTGTTGCAAATCTCCAAATAACACAATATTGAAAAAAAAGTAAATGTTTCTATCTTCTACAAAAGCACCTTTATTGTTTGAATTTGGAGCCTTCGGGGCCACTGGTGTTCAGGGCCCCAAGAGCAGTTGCCTGCTTTGCCAAGTAAACCAGCCTTGTCCCCAACAAAAAAAAAAAGATGTTGTACACCACAAAGTCTAAGAGACAGGTTCGTACGACCATCAAGTCAATTGATGAAAATATTTGATGTGTTACTTTACAGCGTTTAATGTGGAGTACAAGCAACAGAATCAAAAGTTCTTGGCTGTAATTTCAAAGTCAGTACAGGAATTAATGCAACATTTGTTTTAACGTCTTCCTAGAAGTAGCAGTACAAGAAGTTACTTCTGCTTCTAGGAAGGGAGGAGGGACACCTCCAGGAAAGTGTTTAACTATGTGTTACATTTTGTCTGACTGGTTTACCACTATACCAACTCTCATGCCTTTACTGAAGGTTTGCCACTCCTATAGTATTTAATGTTTTGCTTATACTTATATATACTTTTATATTCAAGACCATTGTAGTACATGACACACATGATTTTTTAAAAAAGTTGCATGAACCCATGACTTGCATAATTTCCTGGGGTACCATACATAACTGGTGTGACAGGATGTTGCCATGAGAGATTATACAAGAAATCTAAAAAAAAAAAAAAAGAGAGGGAGAGAGGGAGGAAAGGCCAGAGAAGTCATAGGTCACAGTGTTGTCTGTCATACAAACTAAAACAGCTGTTTTCTGTGAGGCTCCCACAGAATTACTGGTGCTTTGTGCCCTCTGGTGGTACAAACTGAGAACTGAACTCTAGTGTCATACAGTGTGAATTGTAGCTATGGATTTGATGTGAATGGCCAAAAGTCAGTGAATGCCACTGCTAATTAATGAGTTGAGGTGTTTCAGCCACATCCATTACTAACATAATGCACATAGATGAAATCTCCATAGATAAACATTTGAACGGGTCATAAAGAGCTCAATGACTTTATATGGGTACTGTCATAGGATGCCACCTTTGCCACAATTACTGCACCTGCCCCTTCCAACTGTAAGTGCTATATTTGTGAAGTGGGAGTATAGAGCCAGGACAGTGACTTCACTGAAAAATAAAAGACAGGCATGAAAAAAAATCATTTCATTTTGATATTTTTTTAGTCTGGTGTGTTTTTTCTATGACAGTTTTCTGATTTCAGTTACTCTAGGTGACATTGATATATTCATATTTAAAGCATCTTATAAATAACCATGAATGTTAAAATATAAATACACAAATTCTACAGTTCTAGTCGATCAGTAGTCTGTATTGGATGCCAGTGTTTGTTGCGTTATGTCACCCACTGCATTTTAAATTGTCTTTGTTCATTTCATGCGCTGCTTCATATGCAGAGGTAGATACATTATATTTAATATACATATGTTGCTCATGGGCAGCTGAGCGGTACAGGGTACTGTCAAGGGGGAATTTAACCAGCAATCTCTGGACAATAAGGAAGCAGCAATGGTGACAGAAAGGAAGAGATGTTTGTTTAAACTCATATCAAGATAAATATTTCTTTAGACACTGCAATTTGTAAGATACAGTCAACGTGCTGTGAGGGACCAAGCTGTCAGGCATGAGGAGTCAGAAAGTAAGTTTCCAAAAATATATATTTTTTATTTACAAAGCACAAAAAATAAGAAATTCAGGGCCCATAGAAGAGGTCAACTAAACAGATCTTAACTCAGGTAACATAAACTCAACATATGCTACACAAACCAGACTTAAACTAAACAGAACTAACAAGACTGAGACATGGGGGAAACTTATATTGTGGCTGATCAGGCCATTCTGACACAAAGGGGTAGACAAACACATAATATATATAAAAAACCACAATAGCTACAACACATGCTAAAGCAATGCTACCTTATATGAACTAATTTTAAATAATCAAATAATCATAACAACAAAGTATAATTAACAAAGAAAAGAACACAACTCAAAATGTACTACACTCTGCCACCCCCATAATATGGGAAAACATGGTGCAGTCCAATTAACCATTCCCCTACTTAAACAGCTTGGAGGCAATTTTGTCTTTCAGCCCAGAGACCCCCAGCAGCAACTCTCCAGGAACTGGCAACTCAAAAGAAAAGGTATTAATTTCACAGAACATAACTTAAAGACAATGATCCTGAAATTAGTTAAATTGACAAAGTTAATTAAATGTGTGCACCCAAATAGAAACTAAGTCAAATAAGTAATAAACTGTTTAAACTAAAATGTGTGTCCAGTTATTTATATTATGTAATGTGCTCAAAACAAAAGAGTTACCACTGAGTCACAATGCTCTGTGATATTTCCTGTAAGTTCTACTAAACGGAAATGGCCTTGTGCTCTGCTGTGGACTGTCAGTATGACAGTATATAACAGGAAGACCCCCAACCACAAACCAGTAAACAGCTTCAAACTTACATAGCCATTTTGCAACCCTGTTTGTGCCAGGCAGTGTCTAAACAGATAAACAAGTTCATTACAAACAAAAGTGTTAATTCTGTCGGCCCTGGTTGATCCCCTTCCCCTCACTGTACTGCCACTGCCGCATGGGGGCTCTCTGCAGTTAGCAGCATAACTATTTTTAAGTTTTATCAGAGGAAAGTCTGAAGACTACTCTTAAATTTGGAGATAGTTTCTGCCTCCTGAGACCAAACTGGGACCTGATTTAACAGGAGAAGAGGTTGATAGCTGAACGCTCTGGCTTCCGTTCTACTTTTGGAGACTATAGGAACCACAAATAACCCTGCATCTTGGGTCTAGAGCACAGTGCTCTAGTATTATAAGGTACTATGAGTTCTTTAAGATATGATGGTGTCTGACCATTAAGGGTTTTATGGGTGGGGAGAACAATTTTAAATTTTATTCTGAATTTTACAGGAAGCCAATGCAGAGAAGCTAAATCAGGAGAAAGTTGATTTGTGGCATGTGATCTTGTCAGTACACGAGCTGCGGCATTCTGGATCAACTGGAGAGTCATTATTTATTCACTTTTTTGGGCAGCCTGACAATCAGGAGTTGCAGTAATCCAGCCTCGAAGAAACAAAAGCATTGACTAGTTTTTCTGCAATATTTTGAGACGGGATGTTTCTGACTTTTACAATTTTAGTTGAAAAAAAGCGGCATTTGAAGTTTGTTTTATGTAGGAGTTAAAGGACATGTCCTGATCAAAGATAACTCTGCTGCAGGCCAGGGCACCCATTGGTTTGTTGACTACTGTTTTGAAGCCTCAGTTTGGCATATTGGCAGTAACTTCTTAGTTTTTGGGAACCAGAAATGACCATATTTGGACGAGAGGGTGGAGCTGGGGAGGCACACGTGTTGCAATTGCTGACAACTTTACAAGGTAGCCACACAACAAAGCAAACCCTATGTATTTTACTCTAAATAGAACTATAATTTACTAAACATCATGCTGTATTTAAGAAGACCTGAACTAGTGATTTAGACTGTAAACTAATGAAAGTGTTTACTGAGGTGATAAATCAAGTGAGAATTAGGGTCAGTTTGTCATAGAATTCTATACAATCTGACTTATTTTGGCAATGCCCCTGCTGGTCATTAGAAAGAATGCAGGTTTAAGCCATCTCTGCATTGGCTTCACTATTCAGACCCAGACGTTCCCACTTGATTTAACATCAGAAAATTGCAGGTAATCTAGGTTTCTGTGTCCAAAACGTTTTGCTAACTGATTTTCATCTGGCTTGATCAATAGATATGAATGAAATATCATCTGCATAACAATGGACATTTCCTGATAACACTGCCTAAAGGAAGCATATATAAGGTCAATAGGGTTGGTGACGGTCCAGTACAGAACCTTGTGAAACTCCACTAACTTTGCAGAGCATGGAGGATTCATCTGTAACACAAACTGAGATCGATCTCAAAAGTAGAACTTGAACCTGCTTAGTGCGCTTCCTTTTAATGCCAATTAAATGTTCAAGTCTAATAATGATGGTCTGGGTAGGTATTCAAATGAGGGCTGAATTTAGAGTCATAACTGATGCTAAATATATCACCCAAGAGTACAAAACTTGACAGTCAGAAAATGTTAACATTCATTTTACGCCTATAAAAAAGACTGGTTCCTCAAATGATGTTCTTCTCCAATCTGCAGGAGAAATAAAAGTTTTGTTGACAGATTTCAGTAAAGCAGGAGAAATAAAAGGACATTTTGTTAGCCATTGTAGCACAGACAAGAAGAAAATATCTCACACCTGACTTTTGACAATTATTGAAATATAATGTATGGATGCCATCACGTCGTCTGGTGGTGAAGTGAGAAACAGAGGTTGTGGTTTTATACATTTATCTTCAAAACCTTTGAAAAACCACAAAATGAAGATGACGCCTGGTGTGTGTTTTGCATGTGTATGTTAGATGTGAGGGGCTTAGCTCGGAAGAGATGAGTATCAGTATTCAGTGGTGAATCAGAGTGAAAGGATGAAACTTCTACTGAGCGGTCTGTTATTCACCTCCCTCCATTTAAGTAAGTAAAAACATTACATAAGTCTGCAGTTTAGAGCTCCTTATTGATATTTCATTAGAGTTTACTCTAATTTATGAAGTTAAATGTGATATTAAAAAAGGATTTAGATTAGTTTTAAAAAGAATCCCTGTTGGTAATAGACTTACAAGCAGATTAATGCCTGAAAATGTGTGGAGGTTCATTGTGTGGAGGTTGTGTGGTAATGATCATAGAAGAAAATGCCATTTCATTTCACTTAACATGCATGCACTACGTTAAAGCAATTATATATTTCCATATGTGGAAATGTGTATTCCTATGGACAAGTCTGAGTCCTTATCACAGACCTCTCTTATCCAGAATAAAGGCAAAAATGGCCCAAAAATATTTCTTAAAAAGATTATTCCTTATATTCTGTGTATAAATGTGTATGAAGTGACTGCAGAAAATAACATGTAAAAATACATCAATTAAATGTTTATGTATTATGAAAGGAGTCTCTCGTCCCACAAGACTACAATTTATTATCACCCAACTCTGCAGCACTCTGGAGCTTTCTAACTCATTGTTTTGTTTTTTCAACCAAAAATGCTTAAACACTATATGATGTTAGTGTCGCTGTCATCAACATTGTTGGCCTTAACTTTAAACCATGTCTATGTTAGAGCATATTCTCTGATTTTGTTGACATTTAGCTTCTCAATCAGCTTCTGAAATTATGCAGTACGGTGTTGTGATGAACTACCAAATCACGCATCACTCTGTCTGTTCATAGGTGTTTCATCATCAGACACACTTGTTACCCAGAGTCCTGATGTCTCTGTCATGGAGGGGGAGAGAGTGAACATCACCTGCTGTGTGACAGGGAGGTTTGGAAGAATGAGAATTAGTTGGCTGAAAAATCAAACACAAATAAAGATAGAGACATTTGAGTTGATGAATAAGTCTCAAGGATCTCTGGAAAAGGAGACATTTAATTGCTCAGACTTGATCTTTATTAGTATCACAAAAGAGGATTCAGGGAGATACACCTGCAAGATGACTGTGGAGATACCATTTTTAAAAGTGGCTGAAGGAAATGGCACTGTCATCACAGTTACAGACAGGAAAAGATCGAAGATCAACTCACCAGCAGGTAGGTAACAACACACCAGCAGCTAGTCAGTGTTGTATCAAGGATTTGACTAATACCTTGGTTTGCAAATGGAAGGAGCTAATAATGAAGTGTATTCAGAATGATGAGTGGTTTGTTCAGATCAGTCAAATCTGGCACATTTTTATATATAAGCTACTAATGCAGGATGTTAAAAACCATTTATTTTTGTCATCACAGTTAAAGACAGAGACACAACGATCAAGTCAGCAGGAGGTATGTAACAAAACACCAACAGAGAATCAGAATCTATTTAACAATGTACAATGTACACAGGAATCTGACTTGGTGGTACAGCCTTGCATTGAGGGCTTGACTAATATTTAAGTTTGACAGTGGGTGGAGCTAATATTGATGTGTATAATGAATTGAGGTCTAATTTATTCAGTCAATTTTCTTGTTTTATACTTTATGTATTCACTGCTAATGCAGGACCTTTTATTTTTGTCATCACAGTCACAGACGGAGACAAAACAAAGATCAACTCAGCAGGAGGTAGGTAACAAAACACCTGCAGCTAGACAGTGTTGCAATGAGGGTTTGAATAAAATCTTGGTTTACAAATTGATGGTGCTAATAATGGTGTCTATTTAGAGGTCTGGTTTGTCAAGTCTTTCTGGTTTTATACTATATATATATACTACTAATACAATACTACTTATTTTTGTCTTCACAGTTACTGACAGAGACATCACAATTATCAGCACTTCAGGAGGTAGGTACCATACCAGAGCTGATCATAATGTTAATCAAGATTAATCTATTTAAAAAATGCAGATATTCTATTGCTTTGTAATTAGTTTGCACTTTGTTTCTTTAAAGCATTACTGATAATTGTGTCTAACTAGGCTAAAAATAGCGTTAATACCACCAAATAAAGACAGTCAAAAATATGCAACTGGTCCACAATAATCGGTCCAATAGATGAAGTGGAGTGATTGCACTTCAGCATTCAGAAATAATCAGTGTAAGAGAATTTAACTCACTTAAATTCACCTCAGGGCACCACCCTAGAAACTTCATTCAGTCTCTGTTCTGGATGTTGCTGCTTGTTGTAGTTCTAAGTTCTTCCCTCATGTACAGTGACCGTGATACTTATTTAACAAAAGTAATTCACTTTTTTTTTCCATATAAATGAATCATTAACTAACTACCTACCCTGGCCTGTATTTGCTGCTGTCCTTTATTTGTCCATGGCAAACACACAGGGCCAGACCCAGCCTTGATTATTATTATTTACTACTTTATTAGTCTTACTATTATTATTAGTAGTAGTAGTATTTGTTACATAAGAGAAATAATTGCTGAAATACAAGCCTTTCTTTGACCTTTTTGACCGCCTCAAAGCATGGGTACTGTAACTGAATAGACACACATCAAAAATCCAAATGGTGAAATCTGCACATTTCAGACCTTTTAGTCTAATCAGCTGGTCTTCACTGTTAAGCTTGGCTTACACTGTACAGTTTCTCAAAGCGGGGTCCAGGGGGAGAGTCGGGAGATTTCCTGGTGGCCTGAAGGCCAGTTTGGCCTGCCGTTAATTGTCAACTTGACCACAATATGCCAAGCTTTTTTACAATCTAGCAAGCAGGACAATAGAAAGCCTATACCACGTGCTTCTGGTCCGTAGGACCTAATTTCGGAAAAAACATGTAAATAATTAATTAATAATTTATGATCAAATAATTAATGAGGCTATTTAAAACGCATGGTGTGGCTGCTCATTGTTTTTAAAGGGTCAACAGAAACCATTATTAGCTACCAAATCAAATAGTAAATTTAAAAAAAGAAATCTGTCTTACCCTATTAGGCTGGATGAAATCTTGGATTTTATTTGTGTATAAGGGCAGTGCAGTGACATAGCGCACTTTGTGACACACTGGGCGCTAAAGGCTTAAATTCAAATGTAGGGTGGATTGCCCTAAAGTGGGACATTTAAGGTCTAGTGTTTGTGGGTCCCCCATAAATACAGGAATACCAGTGAAACTATTGGTTAGCCTGAGCTATGGTGTCAAAAAGGCATTGTTTGTGTTAGTTGTGAATTAAAAATAAAGTAGAGTCAGGAATTCTGATTGTGCATTTAACTCTTTTCTATCTGCATAACATAACACAGGCCTGTTATAATAGTTGCTTAAAGTTTGTTATAAATGGATCCAAACTATCATATTATGATATATACATATTATTTGCCCCGCGACCCTGTACACAGGATAAGCACAACGATGGATGGATGGATATATTATTTGTTGATGTTCACTCATCAATGTTTCATTCATTCATTACTAAGAAAAAATTTCAACGCTTAAGCAAACTCTGTATATCTCATTCTATTTTTTTAATTTGGAGTTTTTGAGGGTGCACCCATTAGCATGCCTTGAAAATTTCGTGTTCACATAGGATACTTTAATGATCAGTCCCAAATGTCTTTAGATGGACATAATGGCAAAGAATATACCTGGTTTGGTACCTGTTACATCAACAAATAAGGTTAGTCCACAATGTTAGTGCCTGGTGGTTTGGGTAAACAGGGTGGCGGATGGAGTCAAATTCCTGGCCTGAATTATTGTGACAGTCTGCCTCAGTTGTGTCAGAGGTGTTACCCAATTAACAGCGACATGTATGTAATCATTGAAGAAAGGGAAGTGCATTGCGCTTGCATACACAACAGGGTGTTCAAGGCGCCACCATTTCTGCTTAAAAAAACGTTTCGGTATGTTTTGTTTTTTGGTGAACTGTTGTGAAAATATCAGGGAAGGACGACATTTTAATATATCTAAATAAACCTGAAAATTTAAGCAGAGTTGGATTGACAGTCTGAACTAACCCCCACCCCTGCCAGCGAAAAGATCTCATCTTTTTCAGTCCTCCGTCCTGACTGCAACAGCATTTTTCTCCCCCAAAAATGGAACTCTTCAAAATGGCCTTTAGAGTGTTTTTCTGCTTAATTAGTCATTCTTGAAGCGCAATTTCTGAAACCATAAGCCAAATTATTTACCATGTTTGCCAAACCAAATGCATGGTCTCACAACTCACTGCTTTACATTTAGTTTGCAATTCAATAACACACTTCTAACAAAACTGCAACCATTACTATATTTTTCTACACTATTTTTTCCAATTGGCATTCCACATTGACACATGTGAAAACACTTGATTTTTAGTTCATGTACCAATCAGAGCTTGAGTACTATGTAACAGGTTAGAGGGGTGAGACTTACAGGAGAAAGAGGAGGACATGGGCGAGGAGGTGAAGAAAGAAGAGGAGGAAGAGGAAGAAGAGATGTGGAAGTAAGAGGGGGAGAGGGCAGGATCAAGAAGGATGGGGGAGAATGAAAGGACCAGGAAGAGGAGTCAGGAACAGGAGAAATCAGAGCGACTGTGGTTGACCATCTTGTCAGTCCTGGGATGAGCTTGAGGGAGGCTGGGCAAATGATCCCACCAAATCTGAGCTGCTGTACTGGTGCCGTAAAGCACAGGTACAGAGGTGGGGACTCGATTTTTAGACGGACTCAAGTTCCACTTAAGTCGAACACACAGAGACTTCACACTCTGACTAGTGAAGACTTGAGTCTCGTCTTAAAAAGACTTGACTTGGTCAGATTTGACTCGGATTCAGGCTGAAAACCAGTATCTGGTGGAACAGGTTGTTTATTCACCCCAGATCCGGAGAACCAGAATGTATATATGGTCATTGCAAATAACTGCATCACACTCAGACTATGGGGCACCACCACATACTGGCAGATAACACAATGTTTCAAAAACATCAGCAGAGTTGGTCTGTCTGCACTGGGTGAAGCCGCAGTCCCTTTCAAAATACAGTTTTTTTTCAACTGCTAACCTCAAAACTGAAGTCACATTATCAACACTCTTCACACTGGCAGCGAAACAAGTGCATGTGGACCAAAGTGTGAATCATTTTTTACTGCCTTCACACAAAACACATTCAGCGACCACTTTCTTCAAAATCCGTGAACACTTTTCTCATTACGACTCCACCACCTGCAAAACACTGGATATCTGCAGCACGTTTTTCAAACACATTCAAAACATGATGGTAAATGTGCTGCATTTCTGCAGCAATCAAACTGAAATAAAGTTTAGTAGAAATAGAAAGTCTTAGTAGAATATTTATGTGAATTTTATGTTTATATAGTTTATGTATATGTGCATGGAGAACTGTGTGTAGGATTTTAAGTGTGTTTTTTAGTGAGTGACATTGTTTGCTTTCTGAGTGAGGATTGTTGTCATTGTTTAGTTGAATGAGTTGATTCTGAGACATGTATGAAGTTTCTGAGGTGGGATTAACTGTTTTGGCCAAGATGCATGTTGATATTGCAGACTGGACGAAGCATTTTGACTTCTGTCCAATGCTTCTTAGCAATAGAAAAAAACTGGAAACTCAGTTCATGTGAAACAAGTGAGGGACACACAGCCGTACTTTACACATTTGGACACCTGTGTGTATGTGAGTTTTATTACATACATCACAAAACTTTACTGCAAACTGCTATGCCTTGCACAAAAAAACGCATTTTTTCATTCTCTGTGTGTAGTTGCTGCTTCGTGTGCTTGCTCAAAGACGTTTGTATGTACTGAACCAACGCAAAAACACAATGTTTAAAAGAGTTTGAAGAGTTTTTTGCTTTTGCAAGAGATGTATGATCTATTTTTGGTGTAAGGTTTTGCGATTAGCGTGTAGTTTTGCAAAAATAGCCAATATTTTCAGAAATTGTGCCTAAGCAATCAGAAAAAAATGTAATAACTATTAAACAATTACCGTTAATAGATGGCGAGTTGAAAGATTTGAAGTTCTGGTGGAAGAGGTTGATGATATATTCACTGTTTTGGAATATTAAAAGACAGCAACATCAAGATAACAACAAGATAACTAGATAAACAAAGAAAAAAACACACTAGATTAATCTAACTGAAATGCACTTAACTATGAGAAGGAGAAGACAAAGAGATCTGCATGTTAGTTAAGGAGAGTGTGTGTGTGTGTGTTTGTGCGCGCGCATGCACATGTGGTCAAACAAAGGTGCAATTGGAACTTATATAAGATAGCCAAACCTACAGCCAAACAGAAGTGCATACTGTGTGTCTGTGTCAAGCATAGCATCTCTAACCAATTCAGCTTGGGCTGAGAACTGTGGTTGCATAATCTCTCATAAACAAGAATGACAACAATCTATCTGGTTTCAAGTATTTTAAACGGGTAAACCTTACAAAAAGCCCACAACTGTATTGTAAACGTGGCTGCATTAAAACAGTGATCACAGACTAGAGGAGGACACTAAACGGTCTCTATATGGCCGTATCTGCAGCCTGCAGTCACAGAGGCATCATGACAACATTTTGTCATCTCTAACTTGTTTTTGTGAGCACACATTGCTAATGTGGATAGGCCAAAGCCATCGTGCAGCTTTTGGTGTCATCCTGTATTTATACTGATTTTCTCAGGTGATGCCACGATCATCAAATAATGATTTGGTCTACTCCTTAGCAGATGTTAGTTAAAATGCACAGTTTAGTTGTTTGCCAACTAAAATAAAAGAGATTTAGCCGTTTCACTGTTGATCAGATGTTTCTCTGTGGGCAGGAGGAAACAATGACCTGGAAACATGAGTTTGGATTTTTGCATTTTGTTAATCAATCGGCCGTTTCTGTGGGTGAATTTCAGATTCTCACCAGGAAGAAGTGTTCATGTTTGCCCTGAGGTGCCTGCCCGTCCTTGCTCTTGTCATAACCTTCTTCTACTTCTACAAGTTAGGGAACAAAGCTCAGCAACACAAACCAGGTACAATACAACTTTAACTTAACTCCATTTAGATGATATGGATCATGCATTAGTTATGTTACAGCACATTATGACTAATCGATCAGTGCATTTGTGTTGCAGATGATCCTGGAAATAAAGTCGTTTCAGCCCAAAGAATGGAAGGAGAGCAAGAAGAAGAGGAAAGAGACGAGAGAGAAACAGAAGCACAAAGTTCATGAAGACAACCATGGACTGTCTAATTAGGTGGTTTCTACCCACCGGATTTTATGCACATTTTCACTTTGCACATAACCCTTGGGGGAGGTGGAAAATTTGGTGCATCAATTTTCAAAAGTGCAATGGAGACAGACACAGAAAATACATGATGTATATGAAGCATGTGACTTAAACATCTACTGAAGCTTCTGCCCCTCTGGAAAACAGATCTGTGTGGAGCGATGAAGAGACTGTAACCGTCCTCACATTAATATATCAAACTAACATGGCTGACATATTTCCATCGTGTTTTCTACACTTCTTGAGGTTGGACTGAAGCTCTTTTAAGTGCCTTGTCTGGCTGTGCCCTTTTCTACAATGGTGGGACAGCACCTGACTGGAGCTTTAGTGCCACCTACTGCTTACATCGATGAACCAACTCCTAATATTTGCGTAACAGCAGTGGATGGAAACATAAAACCTTTAGGTTTTTTCTCTTTTTTTTGCCGATTTAGATGGAAACCAGGCTACAGTCACGATTGGGAACTGAAACTGTTATTAATGCTCTCATCACCTTCAGACTGGACTACTGTGGGTCTTTAGTTTTTGACATCAGTCTCTCTATTCTGTTTAAAGCCCATTCAAAATGTGTTTTAATTCTATATATGTATATACTCATACACACACACACGCTTATTGTTTTATTTATTTATTTAAGGATGGTGATGGCGCAATGGATAAGCCTGCCTTTGGTGTGAGAGACGCAGGTTCAATCCCCCACTGTGACCCATCCACCAGTGTGTCCCTGAGCAAGACACTTAACCCCTCGTTGCTCCAGAGGCGTGCGACCTCTGACATGTATAGCAATTGTAAGTCGCTTTGGATAAAAGCGTCAGCTAAATGAATAAATGTAAATTTATTTAATTTTATTTTTTTAACACACACACACACACACACACAACACACACACACACACACACACACACACACACTTACTGTTTTGTTTATTTATTTTATTTTTATTTTTTAACACAACCACATACAACTTGATTACTTTACGCTTTAATTACTTGTTTAATGAAATGTATGGGGTTGATTCTTCTTATGTAGTATGTATGATGCTTTGGCAATATTGTTACACATTCATGCCAATAAAGCTAATTTGAATTAGAATTATGTGTCTGCGCTATCTGAAAGGTGTCACGATTTGTCGTGTGTGCTGGCAGGAAAAGGTTTTAGGACCCAAACGCAGGACACAGAGGCAGAGCAGGTACAGTTTCTGGTTATTTATTAAAGCCCAACAAAACTTACGGCAGAGTCCACAATATAACAAAGGTAGTCCACAAACTCAGGAAATCCAAACGGGCAACAGAAATACTAAGTCCAAAGAACAGAAAGCAAAGTCCAAACCAAGGTTGTCCGCAGAGCAGCAAAACACAGTCCATAAACAAAAGATCCAAGGAAAGAACAGAACAAAGGATAATCCAATCAACGAGGAAGAACAGGCAGGCAGGGTGATGAACTGACAGGAAAACAGAGAGACTGGATGGCAGGCAGATACTGGAGGTGAGCAGAAAAAATACAAGTACTGAACACCAAACATATCAAAGTAAGAAGTAACAAATCAGAACAACAAAAATAACAAACTAATCCAGGCACCATCAGACATATCACCACAAAACTAACACTAACAAGGAACACGGACTGAAGCTAAGTAAAACACTGAACAGGGAACTAAGACTCCAAGAAGACAGACAGAGACTGACATGAGAGAAACCCAAAGCACCACAGACTATATAACAGATACTGGACACAGGACAGAACCCAAAACACTAAGACATTAACCGAGACACAAAACAAGGAGCTAAGACAGAGCTAAACAGATAAGTTAAGTTAAGTTAAGTTAAGTAAACTCAAAGATGCAGATGAACAAAATGATAAGACTACACGGAATAATCAAAATCATAATGAACTAAACAAATAATACTCCCACTAGACAGTACCAGACTGACCAGGACAAACACACAGTAAACTAGACACAAGACGTGACTGAACCCCAAAGCACAACATACTATAAGACAGATATTAACAGGACTATAAATATGATGACAGAGAACCAAAACAGTGCAGACACGCCCACAGTGTGACAAAAGGAAAGAACAGAGGTTGTGGTTTTGCACAGCTCAACAAAAAAAAAATTCTGAGAAATACAAAAATAAAGATGATGCATGTATGAAACCTGTTTTGTGTGTTGTGGGCAGGGATGTGCTGGGACTCAAATTCAGCCCAGGCCTTTGAGACGGAGACGGCTTTTAATACGAGATTGTTTGCAGTTATTTTAATACTAATAGTGTTTTTGTGGTGAGAATCAGACTATGAGATTATATTACCAACATGTCGTGTACAGACGCTCACACATACACACTCAGATACTCAATGGGCCAGATTTACTAAAGGTTTCCGTGAGTACAAACGTGTGCAAACTTGATATCACTGTGTGCACGCATCTTCCAAAAGTGCAAGATAGCACCTGTTCCAAGGACGATGGTGGGTGCTGGAAGCAATATTTTGGAAAGGGGGGCGCTGAGCTGCTTTTGGGGGGCGTTTGTTAGTTCAAAATTCTAGGGCGAGTTTACACCAAAGATTCATAACAAAATGAGTTTAAACTTTCAACTACTTGCCAGTTTAGTCCACTGCGACTGGACTGTTCATGTGCAAAAGGGGTCCCGTCTGTCCAAGAAGGTTACCGCAAATGTGCCTGTTCATAATTATTTGTGTGTTGTTGTCTGTTCTCATCTCAGTGCATCAAATACTTACGCTTTATTAATGTTATTTGATGCAAAGGGTACTGTCTGACTTACCATGAAAGCAACTTGGCTGCGACACCGGCGAGTGACGTGGACCCACCTTGTGCTGTTGGTTGGTTGCAAACAGTTTTGCTAAAGTGGACATATGCAGCAGGCTAGTTTCAGTAGGTTACAAAATGTAACATTAAAAAATGAAGGCCTGACTTGCTCTGTTGGGGATTGTAAGACACTTTGACACTTTATCAGAGGTGTTGAAGGTAACGTGTGTGGAATTATGTGAGATTTCTGCCTGATCACAGGTGTTGGTTAGTTTTTCCCCGGCATGAGCACCTCCTCGTCTCATCCAGGTCTGTGTGTGTTAGACGGTGGAGGAGACACCTCCAGCGAATCAGCAGGCAGTAGGCCTATAGGGCATGTGGTCAAATATTATGAATTGTCTTTAAATAGCCTAATGACGTCCTGTAATATTACAACTTTTTTCTTTACATGTCAGAGAACACAGGTATACAGGGGGAGAGATTCTGAATGTGCAGAATGTTTTTAACATGAATACAGTGTATTCCATTAGTTCATTATTCCAGCTATTACTGTGAACATGTTAGCATAGCATAACTCCATTCAGAAAACACACATTTTAGAAATTGTTGTCCTGCTGATATTTTTAATAAACAATACTAACAACAACAATAAAAAATAATAATTAACAATATTCATGGCAAATACCTAATATCTTTTTTGATTGGGGGCGTTAAGGGACCTGGATAATGGACAAGGGGGGCTCTGGCCCAAAAAAGGTTGAGAACCACAAACTATCAGAATAATAATGTGAAATATCTCATAAAAACTTTACAGACTGGCCTTTAAGTCAGTCTACAAAATACAGTGTATTATTACAGGTTACAATTTTTGGATGTTCCAATACTGATAAATAACTTACAATAAATAAAATATATCAGGTTAACACACACTCACCTACTGCTTCATTATATATGAACAAAAGCTTCCTTCTGTCTGAAGGAGGAAGGAACAGAAGCTGTGGTTTTTCACACTTCTCTACAGAAATATACAAGAACACTGAAGAAAACATGATGCTCATTGTGTTAGTGTGTGTGTGTGTGTGTGTGTGTGTGTGTGTGTGTCAGTATTCAGCCATGAATCAGTGTGGAAAGATGAAGCTTCTTCTCAGCAGCCTGCTGCTCTCCTCTCTGTGTGCCCTCTCATCTCGGAGTAAGTAAAAACACATCAACTTAACCTTTAATGTCACATCTGTTTCAGAGACAAGGGCCACAGGTTAATGTTAATATTTTTGTAAATGTCTCATTTTTGATTTGAACCAACATGTTTCAATGGTTTAAAAAATTAAACTGAGTAGTTCTTTATTGTTGGTGTAACATAATCACTTTATTTGATTGTTTGGCAAAAAATTTGCTCAAATCACTGTGATGAATTTTAAACCATGTCTATATAGTGCATGTCCTTTTTTTCCCTAAATGCTCACTACTGACTATAGTTAACGTCTGATATAGCCTCTGAAATGACGCAGTATGCTCATCACATCACTCTGTCTGTTCATAGGTGTTTCATCATCAGACACACTTGTTGTTACCCAGAGTCCTGATGTCTCTGTCATGGAGGGGGAGAGAGTGAACATCACCTGCTGTGTGACAGGGGGGTTTGGAAGAATGAAAATTAGTTGGCTGAAAAATCAAGCACAAATAAAGATAGAGACATTTGAGTTGATGAATAATGTCTCAAGGATCTCTGGGAAAGGAGACATCTGACTGCTCAGACTTGATCTTTATTAATATCACAAGAGAGGATTCAGGGAGATACACCTGCAGGATGTCTGTGGAGATACCAGTTTAAGATTGGGCTGAAGGAGATGGCACTGTCATCACAGTTACAGACAGAAACAGCACAGAGATCAACTCAGCAGCAGGTAGGTAACAACACAGCAACTGATAGACAGTGTTACATTAAGGATTTGACTAATATCTTGGTTTGCCAATGGAAGAAGCTAATAATGACAAAACAGTTTATTTAAAACATTACTGCCGTGTAAATCATTACAGCCCCATTTAGTTATGTCTAGTTAGTTATGTCTTCTTTTTTAACTCAAAGAGCTGTGACAAGTTTTGAATTTTGAACCCCACTGAGTTTACGAGAGTTAAACTTGCATTAATTCATTGTGTTGGTTATTTCAGACTTATGTCAGATATGTATGTGTTGATTGAACTCTGGTGTGTAAGTTCTCAGTTGGAAAAAAAAAGGTTGCGTGACGGTATGTAGGCAGGAGAAAAAAAACAGCCTAGTTGCTGCGTCTTTTAAACCGTGGCAAAGGCGAAGCATTGACCTAATCACATAATTATACACTGCAGGAGTCACATATTCAAATTCTAACTAAAATATAGACACTTGAACAAGAACAAGAAAGGACTAGTTCCACCTTTTGAAGGAGTACCTGACAGCGGCCTTTTATATGGAAATTGCAACAAATTTGGAAGTTATATCCTCTTACCTTGAAATGGAAATTAGCATAAATGTGGTGAGATTGTTTTAACTTTAAACTGTGAGCGAGAATAATGCAGAAATGTAAGTTGTCAGAGTGAAGTTTTCTTGCATTAATAAAGTAAAATAATTATTTTGTTTAACTTAAAGTATGAAGTTGAAGAAATTATTAAAGTTCAATCAACTAACAAACAGCAGACAACTAAAACACTGTAGTTTGATTAACTTTATCAATTTTAATTTGGGAAATGAAAAAAAGGCAATCTTCAGTTTGATTTAACTTGCAGCAGGTGAAGCATTTTCAAATTAAACTAACTAAATATAATGAATATGTCTTGAAGCAATTTAATAAACATTCTCCCCAGTTAACATACAGTTTATAGCTCAGCTTCATCAAGATATATCCTTTCTGATAATTCCTCCTCACTGAATCACTTTCCTCCTTGCCCCCTTTCCAGAATCCTTTCAGAAAGACTATTCTTCTTCCTTTACTTTTTATTTTCAAATCGTCTCGTGTCCTTGTTTCCTATTTTGCTCTCCAATCCCTCCTGACTCCACTTTCTCCACCTGTCTTCAGAGACTACTGGCTTTGTTTTCATTGCAGTGTGCTCTTTAGCAGTCAGCTTCTCCTGCAGTGTTGCACTGAAACAGGGTTGCAGTGTAATCCATACAATTGCTCCTGTAGTATGTAAGTTTTTGTCACTGACAGGCTCAGATTGTTATTATAAGGGTCTGTCAACATTGTGGAAGGATCCATATAGAGAAAGACCTTTTTTAAAGAGTAAGATTCTTTATGTTCATCCAGAAACAGTCACTATATGACTCTTGTCAGAGCCACCTGCCTTGAGAAAAACACAAATTTTACCTTTCTGGTCTGCCACTGCCTCGGTCGGTTAGTTTATATTGTGTGACTTTAGTGTTTTTGGTGTTTTTTTAAAACACCAAAGTGACACAATAACTCAAACAAACTTACAGAGGCAGCGGTAGACCAGCAACCCTCATGTTCTGCGAGGTAAAATTACTGTTTTTGAGATGGGAGTCTGGAGGCTTTGACAAGAGCAATATATACAGTATAGGGACTGTTTCTAGTTATCTTCCAAATTTAAAAGTGTTTCCTCATTTGTCTCTTAGACACAAAAACATGGGAAAATAAGGTCCAGGTTCTGAGTAACCTTAGCACACTTTGAGGTTGCTGTACCAAATTCTGTTTTGTTCCCCTACTTATCAACATACCTACTCTGCTTTTCCTTTTATTAAATTATGCAAATGCTGTTGCTACTTTTGATTTTCCTTTCTCCACACTATGCCTTTCCTCTCTGATTTTCATTATTTTTTAGAGCTTCTGTCTATCTGTTCTCTTGTTAATATGTTCATGTGGTTCCCTGCACAGTCAGGTTTCCTTTGAACCACATGAACATTATTTCCTCCTTGCCTAACCATTTTTGAGTAAGTAAACAAAGCATGAAGCAGATCCTGGTGACTTCAGGCTGTACCTGTCTTAATGATGCAAAGGCCGACACAGAATCATTTTTAGAATTTAGACTTCCACTTTGACCATTTCCATTTAAGCGTTTGCATTTTAGACTTTATCCAAGAAGGTTAAAATCAGATACATCCAGGTGGCCCTTGGATAAAAGGCAAAACGTCTTCAAGTATCTTCAACCAAGTCCAGTTGATTTTAACCTTCCTTGGATATGACCTGGATGACTGAGAACATTCACAGACATTTTAAAGCTCACTTTGTTCTTTTTACATTTGCCTATTTAATAAAATAAAATAAATAAATAAAAATAATAATCATTTTAATTTGATCTTTGATTTTCTATTTTTCTATTTTGAACTGAAGTTTGATTGATGACCGATCTTTCATGAGTTTCTATTGTCCCTGCATCAGAATCAGCATGTTAACTCAAGGTTTCATACTTTATCTATATTTTTAATGGTTTATTAAAATCTAAACACACCTGCAAATTCAGTTGTAGAAGAGTTTTGGATCAACCCTGAAAAAAAACAAACTCTTTTTCTCTCTATTTCAGCCCTCTGTCCAATTTTCCTCCCTCACAAACTGAGCTTTTCAAAACATCCTCCAGAGGGAGTAAATCTTAAAATGCTGTCCTGGTGTAACATTTCTGAAGACATTATGATTAGAAAATATCAGATATTTTATCATCAGAACACAGAAGCTTGGAATGACTGCTGGTTAGCATGAAGAGTTTAAGAGCCATGATTATCACTGTCGTACTTGTTCTGTTGTCTCACAACAAAACCAGAAAAATATGAAAATATGAAAATGAGAAAATGAAAACACCTGTACTGTAAATTTCGCTGGATTAAAACACAGTGATCACAGAAATCAAGACACTAAACAGTCTGTATCTAATGTCCACATAGCCAGCCATCACACAGATTGTTGTTAACCTGTATTTATGCTGATTTTCTCAGATGATGATAAAAAAGAAACAAATAAGAAATAATGAGTTGGTCTGTCGAACTACTTAGCAGAGGTTGACTGTGGTGCACAGTTGTGTTGTTTGCCATCAGAAGAAGAAGAGATTTATCTGTTTCTCTGTGGGCAGAATTCAAACATGACCTGGAAACATGAGTGTGGATGCAGGTTTTCACACCAAAACAGCATTTTGTTAATTAGTCGGCTGTTTCTGTGGGTGAATTTCAGATTCTCACCAGGAAGAAGTGTTAATGTTTGCCCTGAGGTGCCTGCCCGTCCTTGCCCTTGTCATAACCTTCGTCTACTTCTACAAGTTAGGGAACAAAGCTCAGCAACACACACCAGGTACAATACAACTTAAACTTAACTCGCAACATACATAATTAGCAACATACATGTTCCAGCACATTATGACTAATCAGTGCATTCATGTTCCAGCTGCTCCTGGAAATAAAGTCATTTCAGCCCAAAGAATGGAAGAAGACCCAGAAGAAGAGGAAAGAGAGGAGAGAGAAGCAGAAGCGGAGTGAAAATAACAAAGTAGATGAAGAAATCTATAGAAGGTCTAATGGTTACGTCAGACAGGTTTCCATCCACCTGTTTTCAATAATCCATGGGGGAGATGGAAAAGTACATATCAGTTTTAAAAAAGTGCAATGGAGACAGACTCAGAAAATAAATCATGACGAATATGAAGCTTTGACTCAAACATCCACTGAAGCTTCTGCTCCCTTGGAGACATAAAAAATTGTGTCAGATAAAAACATCAGATCTATGTGGAGCAATGAGACTGTAACCTTCTGCACATTAATACATCAAACTAACATGGCTGCTATATTTCCATCATGTTTTCTACGTTGTTTGAGGTTTGACTGAAGCTCTTTTAATTACATTATCTTGTTGTGCCCTTTTCTACATTTGGATGACGGCATCTGACTGGAGCTTTAGTGCCACCTACTGCTCATCTCGATGAACCAACTCCTACTTTTTGCATAGCAGCAGTGGATGAAACATGCACACATTTAGGTTTTTTCTCTTTTTTTGCCGATTTGGATGGAAACCAGGCTACAGTCTCGAGACTGGACTACTGTGGCTCTTTAGTTTGACATCAGTCTCTCCTTTCTATTTGGAGCTAATTCAAAATGTGTCTGCTGTATCTTAAAGGAAAGAACAGAGGTTGTGGTTTAGCACACTTCTGCAAAATGTCTGAGAAATACAAAAATAAAAATGCTTGTATGGACTTTGAGACAGAGAGGCATTTTAATTTTTTTTTGCAGTTATTTTAATACTTTTTAATACTTTTTTGTGGTATAGATTTTACACTGTTAATCAAACGTTTCTAACCATCAACCATGTTGTCTGCCATGTTCCTACGTCATGTGTATGTCAACAACAACAACTCGTGTACCAACATTTTCTCAATCTTTTGAGATGTTTTTCTAATTTCAGCAAGTGTTCACGTGAATGTTCCCAGTCGGAAAATAATATTTCCGATTCTTCCGACACCACATAATGCACAAACTTGCTTTTGTGAGGGAATTAGTCTGAAATCAGGTAGCAAAAGGTAAAAGGAAACAGATACGTAAAACAATACTCAAAAAGGACATAAGAAAAGAATTAGTAAACTGTCATATAAATACAATGATTTTATTGTAAGTGAATATATAATTAATCAAACAATAAATACAAAATATGAATAGGAAATGACAAATCCAAATAAGAAAGTGAAGATAATCAAACTTTAGAGTTTGTTTCCCTTCCTTGGATTAGGACCTTGTTGGGATAATTACCCCGGTGAAGGATCATAGACTACAAAAATGATTAGTCATACAATTTTAAGTTACAATAATTCAGAATTTCAGATAATCAATTGACCGATTAGAAATCTCAATATGTTTCTTAAATTTAGTTTAGATCTTAAAAAGAAGATGAACCAAGGTATTGCAGGAGAGACTGTCCCTGCTCTGCCGATGCAGGAAGAATGTCTCTCTTGACAATTTCTCCTCCCAGTTTTAATAGTCTCCCTTTGCTTAATGCCACGTGGCTTTCTGATCTAAAAATAATTGCAGAACTTGCTGTTCACTTCTCCAAACTCTGAGCTCCTAACCTTTATCAGTTCATGACTTTTTCAAAGAACTCTAAAGGTAAAATAGGCATATATGTGGCAACACCTTGTTTCATGGTGCTTCATACATTCAAAAACAGTTTCTTAATATAATGGTTACAGTTTACATTTCCAAGTAAACATTTAGTAAACAGTAAACAGTATTTGAACACCTGAGAAAATCAATGTTAATATTTGGTACAGTAGCCTTTGTTTGCAATTACAGAGGTCAAACGTTTCCTGTAGTTTTTCACCAGGTTTGCACTGCAGGAGGGATTTTGGCCCACTCCTCCACACAGATCTTCTCTAGATCAGTCAGGTTTCTGGGCTGTCGCTGAGAAACATGGAGTTTGAGCTCCCTCCAAAGATTCTCTATTGGGTTTAGGTCTGGAGACTGGCTAGGCCACGCCAGAACCTTGATATGCTTCTTACAGAGCCACTCCTTGGTTATCCTGGCTGTGTGCTTCGGGTCATTGTCATGTTGGAAGACCCAGCCTCGACCAATCTTCTATGCTCTAACTGAGGGGAGGAGGAACAACCTCCTCCCCTCAGTGCTGCTTTAAGCAGGGGAACCTTCCGTGCCATGCATGATTTCAAACCCTGACGTCTTAGTGTATTATCAACAGTAACCTTGGAAACGGTGGTCCCAGCTCTTTTCAGGTCATTGACCAGCTCCTCCCGTGTAGTTCTGGGCTGATTTCTCACCTTTCTTAGGATCATTGAGACCCCACGAGGTGAGATCTTGCATGGAGCCCCAGTCCGAGGGAGATTGACAGTCATGTTTAGCTTCTTCCATTTTCTAATGATTGCTCCAGTCGTGGACCTTTTTTCACCAAGCTGCTTGGCAATTTCCCCGTAGCCCTTTCCAGCCTTGTGGAGGTGTACAATTTTGTCTTAATGGTCAGGCACCATCTTATCTTAAAGAGCTCATAGTACCTTACTACCCCACCAGAGCACTGCGCTCCCAGAATACAGGGTTACTTGTGGTTCCTAGAGTCTCCAAAGTAGAATGGGAGCCAGAGCGTTCAGCTATCAGGCTCTCTCCTGTGGAACCAGGTTCCAGTTTGGGTTCGGAGGCAGACACCATCTCTACATTTAAGAGTAGGCTTAAGACTTTCCTTTTTGATAAAGCTTATAGTTAGGGCTGGCTCAGGTGAGTCCTGAACCATCCCTTAATTATGCTGCTATAGGCTAGACTGCCGGGGATTTCCCATGATGCACTGAGCTCCTCTCTCCTCTTCTCTCTTCTCTCTGAGTGCAACCTCATCCCATTAATGCATGTTACTAACTCCGATTTTTCTCCCTCTCCGGTGGTCGTGATGCTTCCCCTCCTGTCAGCTTCCTCGCGGGTGTTGCTGGCTCTGGAGCTGTGGAGTCTGGATCTGTGGTTGGGAGTCTCCTGCTGCCCCGTGTTCCTGCTCTGACTCCTCTGCTACAGTTGCAATTGCTATTACTAGTCCTATTGCTATTATTACTGTTAATATTATTATCATTAACATTACTATAAATATCTGTACCATTTTTCATTCAGTCTATAGCACCATCACCTTTATTGTCTGTACCTCTATGTGTATACTGTGTAGGTTGCCTCCGCTCTCTCTGCTCTCTCCTGCTCTCTCTCTCTTGTCTCTCTCTGCTCTCTCTCTCTCTCTCTCCCCTCACCCCAACCAGTCGAGGCAGATGGCCGCCCACCCTGAGCCATGGTTCTGCTCGAGGTTTCTGCCTCTTAAAGGAAGTTTTTCCTTGCCTGTGTCAGCCTAGTGCTTGCTCTTGGTGGGAATTGTTGGGCTTCTGTAAATAACTTCAGAGTTCGGTCTAGACCTGCTCTTTATGAAAAGCGATGTGAGATAACTGTTGTTGTGATTTGGCGCTATATAAATAAAATTGAATTGAATTGAATTGAATTGTCCCTAGTGTCTTTGGACAGCTCTTTGGTCTTGGCCATGTTAGTAGTTGGATTCTTACTGATTGTATGGGGTGGACAGGTGTCTTTATGCAGCTAACAACCTCAAACAGGTGCATCTAATTTAGGATAATAAATGGAGTGGAGGTGGACATTTTGAAGGCAGACTAACAGGTCTTTGAGGGTCAGAATTCTAGCTGATAGACAGGTGTTCAAATACTTATTTGCAGCTGTATCATACAAATAAATAGTTTTAAAAAATCATATATTGTGATTTCTGGATTATTTTTTTTTTAGGTTATGTCTCTCACAGTGGACATGCACCTACGATGACAATTTCAGACCCCCTCCAAGTTGGAGAACTTACAAAATAGCAGGGTGTTCAAATACTTATTTTCCTCACTGTACCTTTTGAGGCTTTCCCTCCTGGTGGAGCGTGTCAAAGATGGTTTTCTGCACAACTGTCAGGTCAGCAGTCTTCCCGATGATTGTGAATTCTACTGAACTAGACTGAGCAATTAAAGGCTCAGGAACCCTTTGCAGGTTGTTTTGGATTAATTAGCTGATTAGAGTGTGACACTTTGAGCCTGCAATGCTGAACCTTTTCATAATATTCTAATTTTCTGAGAGTTTGAATTGTGTTGTTTTCATAAGCTGTAAGTCATAATCATTGAAATTATATGAAATAAAGGCTTGAAATATCTCACTGCATGTAATGAGTCTATATAATATATTAGTTTCACCTTTTCAGTTGAATTACTGAAATAAATGAACTTTTGCACAATATGCTAATTTTTCGAGTTTGCCCCTTTAAAACGACCAGCCGCAGTGACACCTAAAGTAAATAAAACCAGACAGCATCCTACAAAGAAGATGAGTCAGAATAGCAGGGCCAAGACAGTGATAATCTAGCCTACCTGAAGAAATTGACAGCACACCTTCACACATATGAAAACATGACTGATGACCTATTACTGACTGCTTACAATAACACACATGAAAAAAGATGATCAGTGACTGTAACACCCCAAACTAGTTCAGAATTGACCAACCAGTGAGTGAAAAAAGCGGGCAACAAGATGACACGCTGTGCAAAATATAACCTCCAAGTTTATTCGTACAAAATAGACTTAAAAAGGGTTAAAACAAGGCTGAAGCTAAGATAGTTCAGCAGTTGCACACTGCACACAGGAGACAAGCAATAGACCCTTGATAAACATCAATTTATAAAACATTCCATACAACAGACACCGCCACCAGCCCACATACTTATATCTACACCCAGCGAAGAACACATTCAAAATCACCATTCTGTACCTGCAAAGAGGAAACAAGCAGAAGACTCTGAGCCTAGCGTGTGGCTGGTTAAATAGCTTGCAGATGGTTGTGCCCAAGCACACTTGTCTGCCGTCAGCCCATACACATGCAATTAACCCAAGTGAAAAAAACACACCCACAGAATTCACACTCACTCAAGGTGCTCACCCCTCACACCACCACTGCACTCAAAGTAGGCTGAGAAGATTCTACCCTGTTACAACTGTGCACCACATTAACTTGACAAAACGTTGACCCATAGGAGTGCAGTGTACAGCAATATGCTAGTCAATGAAAATGGCCCAGAATTGTGTGCAGGCCCACGGTGCATCTTTAACATAAAATTGTCCATGAATTCATCCTGATTTAAACCTAATTTAGGTGCACTTACTGTAGAGTTATGTGTCAGTGGAGTGTTTGTCAAAGTATTTCATGTTTATTTCAGTTTGAATTGTCAGACTGCCTCTCATAATTTAATTGTATAATAACATGAGATTTTAGTTATGGGTCCTGCAACTACTGCCGGCCTCTATGCAACTGAATTCCGATGTATATGCGAAAGTTACGCTGCTGGGTACATTCCACTCGTAACATCTCCTTCCATGGATCTGAGGGGCCTGTACTACGAAGCAGGATTTAAGTTAAGCAAGGCAACTTCAGGGTTAACTCTGGGTTTTCAGTGCTACCACAGTGCTACCCCCACACACACACACATGCTGACACTGAAGCGGCTGTCTGACACGCACTGTGTCATTTCCTCATTCATACATTTGATATCAAAGAAGATACAAAACACATTCACATGCAGAAGTTTACGTCTTTAGAAACATCAAAGTCCCAGTAAGAGATTGCTGTCCAAAAATGATCTTTAAGATCAATCTGTCATTAATATATAAACAGAGACAGTTATCTCTGGAGATCATAGATTCAGCCTCAGCTCAGAATAAATAAATAAACAAAAACACAAATAAGGTGTAAAGTGCATGTGCTAAGGAGCTAGTATGTTTATTGCACGTTGCCCAATTGCACCAAGATTACAAATAAAGTGCTCACATATTTTTTGCACATTGCTCTATTGCACAATATTCAGCAGCTTTATGGAGGCTGGCACGAATGGCACGGTTTCGTATTCGGGGAAGAGGTCTGAAGTTATTTTCCCAGCCTGTTCAGTAACTGCCTGGTCATACAGGCAGACGTATAGCAAGAGCAAATGAAACATGAGCTTTCAGATCCGTCAGGTTCACGGGCTACCGGGATTATCTAAGTTAATGAGAAACTGAACAGAATAAACAGAATAAAGTGAAATATCTCATCAAAACTGTACAGACTGGGCTTTAAGTCAATCTACAAAACACAGTGTATCACCACAGGCTATAATGTTTGGATGTTCCAATACTGATCAATAACTTACAATAAAGAAAACAGAATGTATCAGGTTAACACACACTCAGCTTCTGCTTCTATCGTACATGACCTATAGCTGCCTTCTGTCTGGAGGAACAGAAGCTGTGATGCTCACACTTCTGCATGATATATATGTGAATACTGATGATAGCATGATGCTCATGTGTGTTATTGTGTGTGTGTGTGTGTGTGTGTGTGTGTGTGTGTGTGTCAGTATTCAGCCCTGAATCAGTGTGGAAAGATGAAGCTTCCACTCAGCAGTCTGCTGCTCTCCTCTCTGTGTGCCCTCTCTGTGGAGTAAGTAAAAACACAGCATGTGTTCCATAGACGTCTGCACGCTAATGTTAGTGTTATTGTAAATGTCTCAGGATTTGAACCAACATGTTTCAACAGTTTAAAATACTTTAAACTGGTAAATGTATAAAGAAAAATGGTATTTCCTGATTGTTGGTGTGACATAATCACTTTTCTGGTTGTTTGGCAAAAATCTGCTTAAATCACTATGATGGATGTTGATGTGTATATCACATATCCTCAGATTTTGTCTGCAACGCGCTTAAAACATTTAGCTTGTGAAATGACGAGGTATGGACGGTGTTGAGATAAACTACCAAATCATCATCACTCTGTCTGTTCATATGTTTCATCATCAGACACACTTGTTGTTACCCAGAGTCCTGATGTCTCTGTCATGGAGGGGGAGAGAGTGAACATCACCTGCTGCGTGACAGGGGGGTTTGGAAGAATGAGAATTAGTTGGCTGAAAAATCAAACACAAATAAAGATGGAGACGTTTGAGTTGCAGTATAACTCTCAAGGATCTCTGAGAAAGGAGACATCTGACTGCTATGACTTGATCTTTATTAATATCACAAGAGAGGATTCAGGGAGATACAACTGCAGGATGACTGTGGAGATACCAGTTTATGTTGTGGCTGAAGGAAATGGCACTGTCATCACAGTTACAGACAGAGCCAGCACAAAGATCAACTCATGCAGAAGGTAGGTAACAAAACACCAACACATAGACAATGTTACATTAAGGTTACATTTAGTTACCTTTAGTTATGTCCACTTACTTCTTTTTTTAACTCAAAGAGCTGTGACAAGTTTTGGATTTTGAACCCCACTGAGTTTACTAGAGTTAAACTTGCATTAATTCATTGTGTTGGTTATTTCAGACTTATGTCAGATATGCATGTGTTGATTGGCAAAGGTGAAGCATTGACCTAATCACATAACTTAACTAAATATAATGAATATGTCTTGAAGCAATTTAATAAACATTCTCCCCAGTTAACATACAGTTTATAGCTCAGCTTCATCAAGATGTATCCTTTCTGATAATTCCTCCTCACTGAATCACTTTCCTCCTTCTCCCCTTTCCAGAATCCTTTCAGAAAGACTATTCTTCTTCCTTTACTTTTTATTTTCAAATCCTCTTGTGTCCTTGTTTCCTATTTTTCTCTCCAATCCCTCCTGCCACCTGTCTTCAGAGACTACTTGCTTTGTTTTCATTGCAGTGTGCTCTTTAGCAGTCAGCTTCTCCTGCAGTGTTGCAGTGAAACAGGGTTGCAGTGTAATACATACAATTGCTCCTGTAGTACGTATATTTTAGTCACTGACAGGCTCAGATTGTTATTATAAGGGTCTGTCAACATTGTGGAAGGATCCATACAGAGAAAGACCTTTTTTAAAGAGTAAGATCACTTTTGTTCATCCAGAAACAGTCACTATATGACTCTTGTCAGAGCCACCTGCCTTTAGAAAAACACAAATTTTACCTCTCTGGTCTGCCACTGCCTCGTCGGTTAGTTTATATTGTGTGACTTTAGTGTTTTTGGTGTTTTTTTAAAACACCAAAGTGACACAATAACTCAAACAAACTTACCGAGGCAGCGGTAGACCAGCAACCCTCATGTTCTGCGAGGTAAAATTACTGTGTTTGAGAAGGGAGTCTGGAGGCTTTGATAAAATTTTTGATAAAATGACATTTTGTTCCCCTACTTATCAACATACCTACTCTGTTTTTCCGTAATTAAATTGTCCAAATGCTGTTGCCACTTTTGATTTTCCTTTCTCCACACTATGCCTTTCCTCTCTGATTTTCATCATTTTTTTAGAGCCTCTGTCTATCTCCTCTCTTATATGTTCATGTGGTTCCCTGCACAGTCAGGTTTCCTTTGAACCACATGAACATTATTTCCTCCTTGCCTAACCATTTTTGAGTAAGTAAACAAGACATGAAGCAGATCCTGGTGACTTCAGGCTGTACCTGTCTTAATGATGCGAAGGCCGACACAGAATCATTTTTAGAATTTAGACTTCCACTTTGACCATTTCCATTTAAGCGTCTGCATTTTAGACTTCATCCAAGAAGGTTAAAATCAGAGACATCCAGGTGGCCCTTGGATAAAAGGCAAAACGTCTTCAAGTATCTTCAACCAAGTCCAGTTGCTCTTTATTTTAACCTTCCTTGGATATGACCTGGATGACTGAGAACATTCACAGACATTTTAAAGCTCACTTTGTTATTTTTACATTTGCCTATTTAATTTCCTTTTTCTTTTAAAGTTTGATTATGGTCTGATTGTTCCCAGTATAGTGTAGTAAAATACTCATCCTTTTAATTTGATCTTTAATGTTCTATTTCGAATTTTGACAGATAATAGCCTTCAATGAGTCTTTATTGTCCCTGCATCAGAATCCGCATGTTGATTCAAGGTTTCATACTTTATCTATATTTTGATGGTTTTATTCAACTGCATTCCAGCAAAAATCTCAAACACACCTAAAACTTTAGTTGTAAAGAGTTGGACTTTTGGATCAACCCTGGAAAAAATCTCTTTTTCTCTCTATTTCAGCCCTCTGTCCAATTTTCCTCCCTCATAAACTGAGCTTTTCAAAACATCCTCCAGAGGGTGTAAATCTTAAAATGCTGTCCTGGTGTTGTTACTAACATTTCTGAAGACATTCTGATTAGAAAATAAGGATTTTATCATCAGAACACAGAAGCTTGGAATGACTGCTGGTTAGCATGTAGAGTTTAAGAGCCATGATTATCACTATGTCGTACTTGTTCTGTTGTCTCACAACAAAACTAGAAAAATATGAAAATATGAAAATGAGAAAATGAGAACACCTGGACTGTAAATTTCTCTGTATTGAAACAAAGTAATCAGAGAAATCAGGACACTAAACAGTCTGTATCAACAGTTTACTCTGTGGCAGCAAATTTAAGATGACAATGTTTTCCATCTCTAACTTTCTCTGTGAGCACACATTTTAAATGTCCACATAGCTAAAACAGCTATTGCTTGTTAACCTGTATTTATGTAGATTTTCTCAGATGATGATAAATAAGAAACAAAGAAGAAATAATGATTTGGTCTGTCGCACTACTTAGCAGAGGTTGGCTGTGGTGCAGAAGAAGAGATTTATCTGTTTCTCTGTGGGCAGAATTCAAACATGACCTGGAAACATGAGTGTGGATGCAGGTTTTCACACCAAAACAGCATTTTCTTAATTAGTCGGCTGTTTCTGTGGGTGAATTTCAGATTCTCACAAGAAGGAAGTGTTCATTTTTGCCCTGAGGTGCCTGCCCATCCTTGCCCTTGTCATAACCTTCTTCTACTTCTACAAGTTAGGAAACAAAGCTCAGCAACACATACCAGGTACAATACAACTTAAACTTAACTCCATTTAGATGATATGGATCATGGATTAGTTATGTTACAGCACATTATGACTAATTGATCAGTGCATTTGTGTTGCAGATGATCCTGGAAATAAAATCATTTCAGCCCAAAGAATGGAAGAAGACCCAGAAGAAGAGGAAAGAGATGAGAGAGAAACAGAAACACAAAGTAGATGATGACTGTCTATCCACCTGTTTTCAATTTGGCCATAACCCTTGGGAGAGGTGGAAAAGTTGGTGTATCAATTAAAAAAATGCGATGGAGACAGACTCAGAAAATAAAGCATGACATTTATGAAGCATGTGACTGAAGCTTCTGCTCCCCTGGAGACACAGCAGCAGATAAAAACATCAGATCTGTGTGGAGCAATGAAGAGACTGTAACCTTCCTCACATTAACACATCAAACTAACGCGGCTGACATACGCCCATCATGTTTTCTACATTGTCTGATGGTTGACTGAAGCTCTTTTAAATCTCTTTGTGCCCTTTTCTACAATTGTATGAAGGCACCTGACTGGAGCTTTAGTGCCACCTGCTGCTCATCTCGATGAACCAACTCCTGCTCTTTGCATAACAGCAGTGGATGGACATACTTCTGAAAAACCTACAAATTGTTATTAATGCTCTCATCACCTTCACACTGGACTACTACATCATTTTAAATTATTCTGACATCATTCTCTCTATTCTGTTTAAAGCTCATTCAAGGTGCTTACAGAATGATATCTGAAAGGAAAGAAAAGAGCGTGTGGTTTTGCACACCTCAGCAAAAATGTCTGAGAAATACAAAAATAAAGGTGATGCGTGTATGGAGCCTGTTTTGTGTGTTCTGGGTAGGTGTGAAGTGTGAAGGGTGTAGAAAAAACAAGTGTCAGAAGTTGTGTTAGTGGTGCATCAACATCCACTTCTCACCTCTCTCCTCAACATCAGCTTGAAGAATAAATGTTAAAGATCTCTGAAAAAAAAGAGGCAAATAACTGTTCAACTTTATATGAAAAGGAAAGGAAAAAGAAAGTCACAAATGTAAGGTGACCTGCAAATTGACAAGAAATGATTCACAATTGTGCAAAAACAGTTTTGTGTGTAAAAATAGATCCGCAAATGTGTGAATAACACTTTGTACAGTAAATTGTACAGATTTGCAAACTGCACTATATTTTTGTGGATATGATTTTGTAAAATAAATATGTAAAAATACATATTTGGAGATGGTGAAATATTTGCACATCCAAGGACACATTTGCCGATTGTTTTCTGTAGGCTACAAATATGAAAGTCCAATAAAATAACAATAAGCTCCTGCTGACTTTGACCAGTAGGCTTTTCTCTGTGTACCTCTCTGCAAATTGTTGATTTCCTCCCCATGTGAAGCCTCATCGTTGTTTGAAATCGGGCTGTCTCCATGTTGCGGGCTGCTGTCGTAGGTGCACAGTGTAAACAGGAGGGGGCTGAGCTCACAGTCCACAGTTAACTAACAGATTATATTCTTTGTTTAATTTGTACAAAATCACAGTGTGCTTCTTCATTGTACGGACGTTGTTCTGATGAGCCAGCTAGTTTCTGACTCCAGCCTTCATGTAAGCTAACCAGCTGCTGACTCCAGCGACATGTTTACCGTACAGACACGACAGTGGTAACAGTCTGCACATCTAACTGGCCCAGAGCATATTTTCCAAAATGTCCAAACAATTCCTTAGAACACTCTTTCATTCACACATTCTTCTTCCTTGTCAAAACCTGGCACCTACATTACCCTCAATGCAAGGTGTGCTATGCTAGTAGCGGCTAATGTAGCCCAAGCTGCATGCCTCAAGCAGAGATGAGCATCAGGCTACAGAGGTGGGGCATTTAAAGCACTCAATCTAACCCTAACCCTAATCTTGTGTGTCCCTCGCATGCATACCTTTGATACACAGTATTCTTTGGGGCCTCATTTGTAAAAATAGATTTCTACTTGAACTTTGTTTTAAGATCATTCTCCCAACAGTGTGCTTACATTAAATTCATAGAAGATGATATAAAACCTTGCTCATGCAGGTCCTAAGGAGCCAATTTGTAATTTACGCACATGTGATCTATACATCTCAAATGAACTTAAAATTGACGCGCCTGCCATGGACCAAAAGAGAAGCTCACAATAATGGACGAGAAGACTGAATCCAGGCAACACGTCTTCGGTGGTCAAACCATAAATCCTTTAACCTTCTCCTCCCTAAATGTGCAATAGCATTTTATAATGGAAGACATCTTAAACTCCTTACACATGTTTTTTTCTGTGTAAGTCATACTTAAGATCAAAATAAATGAGTGTAGGTCTGTTTTATCAATGAGGCTCCCTGGCTGACACAGCGTTTGTGTGAACATAAGTGAATTTTCTAAACACATTGGACACATTGAAGGGTCTGCTTTGGAGACTCCTAGTGGTAGTAACAAACAGACACTAACAGACAGAATTATACTGCTACTAAAGAAACATAAAATAAAATGTGTCAGGTAAACTTGGGACTGGGCCAAACACAGGTCTGGGCAAAGACTTGCAATCATTCAAATTTCAATAAAAATGGAAATATTGTTATTACTGCTTTTCTTCTCTACATTTAATTTGTTAGTTTGACTGTTTTTCAGTATTTCTGTTGTTGCAGTAAAATAAACAGGGAGCCGTTGTAAGAGCAGAGAAAGACAGATTACTTGTGAATCTAACCTACAGTTTTTAGTTTACATCAACTATGGCTTCTTTCTATCCGAAGGAGGAAGGAACAGAAGCTGTGGTTTTTCACACTGCAGATATATAGAACACTGAAGAGAACATGATGCCCATTATGTGCGTGTGGGTGCGTGCATGTGTGTGGTAGGAAGGACTTCGAGCAGCTGTAAAGAGATGAGTGTCAGTATTCAGCCGTGAATCAGAGTGGAAAGATGAAGCTTCTACTCAGCAGTCTGCTGCTCTCCTCTCTCTGTGCCCTCTCGTCTTGGAGTAAGTAAAAACACAGCAACTTAACCTTTAATGTCACATCTGTTTCATAGATGACTGCACTCTAATGTTAATGCTATTGTAAATGTCTCAGGATTTCAACGGTTTAAATATTTGAAACTGATAAATCCACAAAAAGAAAAAATGGACACTGACAAACAATGTGACCAATATTTCTTTATTTTTGGTGTGACATAACTTTGTTTGGTAGATTGGCAAAAATCTGCTTAAATCACTGTGATGGATTTTAAACCATGTCTATAGCACATCTGATTTTGTATGACAAACACTCACTACTCACATTTAGCCTCTGAAATGATACAGTATGTACGTACGGTGTTGTGATAACCCTAACTACTAAATCATGCATCACTCTGTCTGTTCGTAGGTGTTTCATCATCAGACACACTTGTTGTTACTCAGAGTCCTGATGTCTCTGTCATGGAGGGGGAGAGAGTGAACATCACCTGCTCTGTGACAGGGGGGTTTGAAAGAATGAGAATTAGTTGGCTGAAAAATCAAAAAAAAAAAATGAAGATGGAGAAATTTGTGTTGCAGAATAAGTCTCAAGGATCTCTGGGAAAGGAGACAACTTACTGCTATGACTTGATCTTTATTAATATCACAAGAGAGGATTCAGGGAGATACACCTGCAATATCACTGTGGATATACCATTTTTAAAAGAGGCTGAAGGAAATGGCACTGTCATCACAGTTACACACAGAGACAGCATAAACAACAACTCAGCAGCAGGTAGGTAACAAAACACCAACAGATAGACAGTGTTACATTAAGGCTTTGACTAATATCTTGGTTTGCCAGTGGATGGAGCTCATAAAGAAGTGTTTCAGAATGAGGTCTGGTTTGTTCAGATCAGTCAAGCTTGCTTGTTTTATACTTTATAAATAAATGACTAAGGCAGGATTTAAACACATTTTGTTTGTTTGCAACGGTGTAACATCCTCTGTAATTCACACACAAATCACACTTTATGTTGTTTTATGTAACAAAAAACTTCAGTCCTAGTTAGCATTGCAATATTTGTGTTTAATTTTTTCCAGGTTCTCTCAGCAATCCCCTGATCATTTCCCTGGCTGTAGTGGGCCCATTGCTCATCATCACTCTTGTGTATTTCTGCGCTCTGCGAAAGAGACATGGTAAAATCAGAAACTCAATTGATGCACTGTCCCAGGTTAAATGTTTAGTTCAGCAAAATGACCAAAAAAACCCAACCATGTATAAATATATATATGGTATCTAGCCCTGCAGTTGTTTGCTCAATCAACTCAATGGAGTTGAATAGCATTTTGAAAGAACATTGAAAACTGACATTAAAAAAAAAACAAAAGCAGTGATTCTGTAACTCAGGATAATCTACAGAACATGCTGACAAATGTTTTTAAGTTTTAATAGGGCTCAGAGTAACTAGGAAATTGTTTCTTTAAGGAGATGTTGCTTTTGATTTTTAGAATGCAATTTATGTAATTACATGTAAATAATGTAATGTATTTGAATGCTCTGAATGTCATAAACTAAATTTCACTCAGTTCAGAGTTCTTGGAATTGCAGCAGAAATGTCAGAGTTGGACAAGATGGCTAGTTAAAAATTTGTATTTTTGTAATTTGGGTAAACTGAGCCTTAATACTGTTAACCATAGACTCATCACATTATTTATTTTAGGAAACCAGGAACAAATTAGAGCTTTGGCTCATTACAGAGCTTTAGTTGCGGAGATAATCTTCTACAGTTTCCTCATTGCAATCAACATGGTTTAATGTCTTGTAAAGCAGAAATGAGCTGATATTATATTAAAAGAAAAAAATCTTAGTAATTTGGAATACTGGGTCTCAGGACACACAGGAATTTGAGATATATGATTATAAGGTTGATAGCTTTAATTCTAGTAGCCAAACAATTATCTGAAGGAGCTGTATAGGCTTAAAAGAAGAGAAGATTTATACAATACAATTATTACAAGATTCAATCATTAGCAACAGTGTGTTTTAAACAATTTTAAGATCAGCGATACAGTATAGCAAACCTTTAATACTAGAGACTACAGAGAAGCCACTTATTGTGTTAAGTTAACAGAGAAGTAAATTTAAAAAACTCTTGACCAATAGGAAATTGATGCTAAACCTTACTGTGCTTTGAAGATGACAAACAGGATCTTAAAATAAACTCTTTAAATCACATTGACCATTTTCTTTTTGGCAGTGCAAACACGTAAAAGCACAACACTGTCACAGCTTTATATTTAGCAAACAGCTGCCTATTACACATCCATGAGACACAGACGTTAGAACATTAAAATGTAGTGTCGTGTTTCTGGCAAGCTAACAAATGCATGTCTACTATTCACTCTACTTTAACCTCTGTTTTGGTCTCTAGCTCTGGTGTTTGGTCTCTAGCTCTGGTGTTTGGTCTCTAGCTCTAGCTCTTTGGTCTCTAGGAAAATATCTGGCTCTTTAGCAGCAAAATATTCCACCATGTTCACCAGCTAGTTGCTAACATTGTCTGGTGTCTGGTGCTGGACAGGTATTGTACAGTTGGTCCACCAGGGCTTTTTCATTTAAAACAGTTGCCTGCTGCATCTGGAAACAACGCCGACGAACGCTTAAAGTGATCCATAAATCCATATCATGATTAGAACAGCTGTGAACTTTCCATTTAGCCCTGGTAAAAATTGTTGCAGCTGAAGTTGAAAAACTGAGAGAATAGTTTGACTGCGTAGGACCTCAAACAATAACACATTTCTAGATAAAACAAAAGTTAAATGTTACTTGAAATTTAAACTAGATTTAATTATTAACCATGTGCAGTACTTTTACATGAACATTGCCGTGCTGATTTTGAGTCTTATTCTGGAGATGACAAAAGGCCTAGAGGAACCTGTTATTTAATCCCTTTAAGCCCTTGATGCATAATTCTGCATGATATTGCATGTTTCTGCGGTGAAATGTGTTTGACTCCTCCACATCCAGCAGATGTGTCATTAACGACAAAACCACTCAGTTTGGTCACTGGCTGCTTGGTCACCTGATGTAGCTAATCATCAGCACAACAACAACGACAAAACATTTTATCCTCTGCATTATCAGTGTCAGATATCTACTGCACAACGTGAGCTGACGGCAGCCTGCACACGTTGCTGACAGTTACCAGAAACTTGGATGAGGTGTTTACCTGTCACAGTATGCCAGTTTTTTTCGTGCATGCACAGGCGATTATATGGTGTCTTTATACATTTGGCATTCCAAGGTTTTAACATGCAAAACAAATTTAGCTCTAGGGGTAAATGATTTTTTCAGGCGAAATGGTAGCAATACCACAGCTCCACATGCCCCTGTCTGTTAGCAGTGCAATACAATGACGTTCCTGCAGTATTTTGTTGGCTCCAGGTTTCATAACTGTGAATAGGGATAAGGTGGTGTAGAAAATGGAAGATACCTACAACTGACAAGGCTAATAATATCAGTTATACATATTAGTAATAGTATTAGTGTAGTTTCAACAATAGCAGTAAGAGCACCTGCAGCAGAAGTAAATGGTGTTAGAGACTGAAATATCCAGCTAAATTAAAATAAAGCTTATATGTGCCACTTCTATCATTATAGTATTTTGAGCAACAATCCTATTAATCATCTGTGTGTGTGTGTGTGTGTGTGTGTGTGTGTGTGTGTGTGTGTGTGTGTGTGTGTGTGTGTGTGTGTGTGTGTGTGGCCCACAGGTTCCTCACAAGCAGCCAGGGTGATCTATGAGGTTCCCCATATTGACTCTGAGGAGGCAGACATGGACAAACACAGCACCAGCTCCTCCAGAGGCTCTTCTCAGTGGGTGAGGACAAGTGTTTCAAGTCTGCGAAGCCGCGTGTGCGCAAATGTTTGCGTGCGGAGTAGCGGCAGCAAGCTGAGAAAGAGAGATCAAATGATAACCGACTGGCAGGTCCTTTGTTGTATCTGGGTGAGGAAATCAAATAGTGCGAGGGAAGGAGAAACCACCGTTTATAAAATGTGTGTGCGAGCTCAAATGTGAGACACGGTGGTTGGCATGTGGTGAATGGTGTTTAGTACGTATGTGTGGACACACTGTTAAGGGACGACCAAGCCAAATGTCGGTTTGTAGACATAACTACATCATTACTACAGACTCAGTGTGATGTTTCTGTGTTACGCATCATCTTCCATGGACACTGATTACAATTTCAACCTATTTAGAAAAACATTTCATTACAGTGAGTGACCAAAAAACACATGTAATACAGTGCAATATACTATATACATTATAACAGCTGTTCAATAGTTAATACTTCTTTTTTAGTTCTATATTACTGTAACTTACTCCTGTAGTATTTTTCCAGGTTATTATATTCAACTGCATCATATAAGGTGTTTTTTTTTAATAGACGGCTGTCTTACTGGGTCACAGTGCAGCCTTGACAGGTTTCCGTTCACTCTGGTCACTGTTTGAAATATCCAACAGTCAAGTTTTAATTTGTACAGCTGTACTTAAAGCAGTAAATTCCAGTGTTGAGACATTATTATTATGAAATATAACTGACATCCTGTTTCTGACTAATTGTGCCTATTGCTCACGCCTACTCGGTTTTATAGTGTTCACATTAGCAAAGGTCCTCTATCGACCTTTGCTAATGTGTTAACCTTATTGATGGAGGATGCACAGTGTGCTTGCACTAACAGTTTTTTTTTTATCTCTCTTTGTGTCTTTCAGTGTCAGGTACCAGTGTATGAATCTGTTGACTACTTTGAACGTGTGGAGACCAAAGAAAGTGGATGAGGGTTTGCTCAGTACACAGTATTTTCAGCAGGTGCTGTACATATTGTACATTAATTTACTTACCTTTACCTGAACTATGTAAATGCTTTTATGGGTGTAAATATTTTGTATTTTTCTATAAACTAAGTTTAATCCATCCTTGTGGTCTAAGTTAATTTCAGTGACCAGGTATGTGTGTGTTTATAGACAAGCTTCCTTGTATCAGACTAAATGCAGCTGCTTTTTTGTTTTTGACTCGATCCTGCTGCCAGCTAACCAGTGGTCCACACCAGGGACTGAATCTCTAGCAGCTGTGCAGGTTTCACAATGAGTTCAGATCACAATCAAGACACTGAGTGGAAACTGTGGTATTATGGGGGTCGCTGCACTATAGGTCAATGACAGGAAGTGGAAACAATGCTTGTGACGGTAGTAGCTTCTCTCTAACCTTCTTGTGTGCATTATTTGACACACAAAGCTGATATAGAGTGTCTAAAATGGTAGCTATTGTGGACTGTAGAAGCATTTTGCTCATCTCTCTTAACATATATGTTCTCTGCATTTCAGGTTATCTGTTCATTTTTAAAAATTCCCTTTACCATGTCGGTAAAATGCTAATTCTGATCAAATGTGGCCAAATCTGGGAGATACAAAACAGAAAGGAGGTTAAAATTGGGCTAACTAATTGGGCTAAAGTTGTTAAAAACTTGCAACATCATGTCTGCCAACTTTGAGTATGACTTGGTTTTGCTTTCATTCATGCCAATTGTCTTGCCTGCTGTTCTTCAACGTATCACAGGCATTATTTTTAGCATTTCCACGGCCCACCTCTGCAAAATTATTGCCACAGCTGCAGAATTTAACGAGATATCATGCGGTCACAATTACACAACTCTGGGGAGGCCTTTAGTTTGACATGACAGTGAAGAGACACGTCGGTGGAAACGCTCTAGAATCTTTCGCGACACCACAGCCCCGAGGAAGACAGCAAGAGAAGGGTAGATTTGACAAGCGAACCTTAAGTTGGATTGATGCTGAAACAAATCCTGGAGGAACCAGTGAGCAGGTGCACCGGATAGTACTGTGATCTTTGTGACACGGATGATTTTGGTGTCACTTTATCTTTGGTTATGACAAAGTCATGATGTGTAAGTAAGTAAGTGAGCACATACCAGCCTGATGGGTGCCTATCGAGTGCCTGGACGTTTCTTGACTCAAGTGAGTCAGCCAGCTTCAGGCTGATAAAGAGTGTGAGCGGTTACGGAAAGACACTCCTTCACTCATGAGAACAGACTGTCTTACAGTATACTACCCCTTACCTGCATACCAGATGTATACCAATACTCGTGCGACCTGCAAAAGGTGTTAACCACCGCACAACATGAATGTCACTTTCTTTATCTTGCAAACATTCACCCCTGTACACACATTATGCGCGTCCGTGGGAACCAGTGACGCTGTGCATTGCTTTTGCTATAATGCACATAATTTGGATCTTTGCTCAAACCAGTGGTGGTACAGAATGAGACTCTGAGAAGTGAGACTCTACATTACTTATCATTGAACCATGTTTGGAACACATGGGGTAACACTGCTATAGTTCCTGTAACATTTCATCAGTCCACCTTCTTGAATGCTGCAGTAATGTATGCTAGAGCTGCGACATGTGGAGCATTTGATGATGGCTCTCTCTTACTCAGCGTCACATAATCTAATGGACCCAGAGCAGCTCTGCAGCTTGTTTAATCGTTGGTTGTACAATACATCTTACATTTACTGTGACACAGCACTGTTTCCAGGAAACCAGGACACGGTACCAGAGGAAACAGACGCTTGCGAGCAGAGGCGCACACTTGGGTACTTGTGCGCAGTTAAAACTTTCCTCGTGTGGTCTCTAGGCTATGTGTCCACTCTTACACAACACCATAGATAACCACAAACCACAGCGGAGGCATTCAAAGTGGGTTTGAACAGGTTTCAGTATCATCTGGGGATGATACCCAAAGGGACCTCCAGCACATGCTTTATACTTTGTCCAAAAAGGTCGTTATGATTTACTTCATCTCAAATTAAACAAATCACAGTATCTATTGCCTTTGTTGTTTAGTTAATAAAAACACCACACCTTAAATCAATAAGAAAATGACTAATGCCATAATGGTCAATGAGGTAATATGTACACTGGGCGTTGTAGGACTAAGGTTGTATTGACACGGTGGTAACCGCCACTAAGCTCAAACACTTAAGCCAGTACTACCTGATCTTTTGTGCCGTGTCTTATCACCGGTCCCAAACCCATTTTCCTGAAGGTATAAAAAGAGTCGCCTCCCTCATCTTCCACTTCCGACACATCCACTGCTCTGTCGACCGCTGTTGGTCTTCTATTTTCTTCTTTACCGTCTTAACCACCTCTCAAGCGGCCACCATGACCCAGATAGAGACAGCCATGGCCATCCTGATGAAGACCTTTGATACGTATGCTGCTGGGGAGGGCAGTAAGGACACCCTAAGCAAAGCCGAGGTCAAGACTTTGCTGGAGAAGGAGCTGCCCGGGCTGCTCAAGGTACGTACAGACCCCCTGGGGAAGGATAACTGTGCTGCCCAGGGCGGTGACAGCACTGAGACCTGCTTAATGAGGCTCAGGCACATGGCACCAATACTGAAAATGCAATCACTTATGGTGTTAAGAGCCTCGGGTAGGAAAGTTAAAACTTGTTTTTTCTGTCTAATTCAACACATCACATCAATGATTTCCTGATTTAACTGATGCTTTAACAGGCATTTTAATTCCATTTTTCTGAGTCAAACATTTTTTTACCTTCATGGCCTAAGGATGTTTGTGGTCTCCAGTTTTGTAGCAGGTTACTGTGGAGCTGCACGTAAACATTTGAACAATGAGACCATAACAGAGCTGAAGTGATAGAACACTCTCAAACCGCAGCTTTACAAATGATTCATTTTGCAGCTGTGCATCTTTGGATGTTTTGTTAAGCTGGGTTATTTGACCAGTCTAAAAAAGTCCCTCAATTGTTACCATGTACAGTGGATGCTACTACGACCTCAGCAATGCTGTCACATTATCTGTGGATACTTACTAAGTGAACAAATGCTAGCCTGATGGGCGTCTATTGATTGCCAAGAAGGTGGATTTTGCATTATTTGACCAGTTGAAACAATAGTTTTTACTATGTCTTAATATTGATATTGTAGAGTATATATTTTATATACCTACCTTGAACTTGAACAACACACTTTTGATACTAAAAGTCTTCTAAATGTGGCTGGAGACAGGGACTGATCAAGAAAATGTATAAAAAATGTATTTCAGCATTCCCAGTTACACATACAGTAGCAGTATTTACTATTGCAACAACATCCAGCAACTGATTGTTTTGTTGGTTTGTGCAGGCAGCAAAGAACCAAGAAGAGGTTGACAAGCTGCTGAAGAGCCTGGATTTTAACGGAGACTCTGAGGTCGACTTCAACGAATTCGTGGTGCTGGTCGCTGCTCTCACCTGCGCCTGCCACAACCGCTGTCCCAAGAAGTGAGCAGGGCGACCGCACCGTGGGGGGTGGGGCCGAATATGGCCAACGACGACATATAATCCCTGTTGTGTTTGTTTTCTGTAATGTCTGAATAAAATCATTTGTTTACTGGTATGTGGCTTGTGCGCATGTATTGTGTGGCTAACATGAAATCACAAGCCACAAGAAGATACTTTTAGATCAAACAGGATGTGCCACGTGGACCAATAGTGCTGTTGGAAATGTACGGTAAGAATATGGTGACGAAACTATAACAGAAATAGCAAAAATGCTAATGATGCTTGGTGAGAATAAAGAATTTTTTACATGCTCTGCGTTGGATGGACGGCTGCATACACCCTCTCAGGATGATGCAACTCCATTGCATGACCAGAAAAATACGTAGTAATCAAGATTATATCTGTTCTGGTTTTGGTTCCTGAAAATGTAGTTCCTTAAAATGTTTAGAGGCTTTCTAGTGTTTTCCCATAAGTGAAAAAATGATAGATATACATACAAAATGAAACAACACAAACGCATCTTTAAAAAAAAAAAAGATCTGACAGCAGGAGGAAAAAAACTGAGGCAAAGAAAAAAGAAGAGCACTGTGAGACATTTCAAGTTATTTAAACTTCGAAATGCAAGTTCACCTGCTGTTAAAATTCATAAAGTTGCTCTAGCTTGATTTAACTTTTTGGAACTCGTTGCAACTTCCGACTAGTTTAAGCAAATAATTGTTTAAACTTCTCTTAACTAGTCCAGCCCCATGCTTCTGCATGATTCCAGCTCACAGTTTCAAGTTAAAACAATTTCACAAGAATTTATGGTACTTTCCATTTTGAGTTAAGAGGATTAAAATTCCAAACATGTTTCAGTTTACATGTATGAGGCCTGAGTTGTCAGGTATCCCCCCCTGCACTAGTCCTTTCTTGTTCCCCCATGTAAGTGTCTTTTAAGTTGGAATGGCTCGTCTGCTGTGTATAATTAGTTGACTATGTCCAACATTGTCAACTTTGTGCTTCAACTTTGTCATAGTTTAATCTATCCATCTATCTATCCTTTGCATACTACAGAGGTAGAACAAATGTATTTCATGTATTTGTTTGGTGGAAGAAAAACAAACCACATGGTGATGGTTTATATGGGACATGGTTAACTAAAGGAAATGGGTTCAAGTTGCTGTGGTGGTCAAGTAGCCTCACTGATGTTGGAACGATCAATAGACTTCCTGCCTAAGAAGGACGGGGGGCATGCACGTGAAACTAAAAGTTCAAAATCTTCTTAGCATCCCCCATGTTTTCACTTCACTTGAAGATCAGACGACATGTGTTCATTAGTTGAGAAAAAAAAAATATACTACCAGCTTTGGTTTGATGAAACCATCTCAAGGTTAGAACCAAAAGATGACATTGTGTACAGATACAAGGGTTTCAACAGACAGCTGAGTGCTTTGATGCTCAGAGATCATCTTGCCCTTGCCAGGCGCCTTCAGCGGAAGACGACCCTTTCAAAATCTCAAGCGAGTGGTCAAAGCTGTGGCTTTTTTATCTGACACAACAATGTCAGCCACACGCAAAGTATGTCATGCCTTCACAAACAGCGTCTTATAAATGTCTTAGTGGTCACAAAGTTATTTGTAACTGAATTAGGTGAAACAAGTCAACACAAAGACAAGAACAGGCACTGTATAGAGACCACAACAAATTCACAACAGCTCTAAAATGTAAACTTAACCACGCTAAGCCTTACTGGGGTTGATGTTTGGCCTGCGTTGTGTTTAAACCTGATTTGAACTGTGTGTTTACTGATTTTTCATTATACAAGCATCAAAATTGTTGTGCAATACTTACGTACGCCCACTCATTCTTTCTTAAAATCTCCATTTCATTAACAGTGAAAATCACTGTAAAGCATATCATATCAATCATACAATTCTATGGTACCTCTAACCAAGTATATAGTCAAACAGTTACAACAAGTTTACAGAACGTGCCTCCATCTACCAGTTTTTTGACTAATTAAGTTTGCACTCCTGAGTTATCTTCCTGTATAAGCTTTCCTACACCTCCATCCAAAAAAAAAAAAGAAAAGATTAACGGTTCCCAAATTCTCCCATAAAATGTGTTATTCATAGAATAAGTCATTCAATTTAATGAAATTTTTATTTATGTAGCACCAGTTCATAACAGAAGTTATCTCATTGCATTATTCTCTCCACTGACAGACATTGCGGCCATATTCTTGATCCAAGCACCGATTGTAGATGCAACCGTTTTCTTCCAGTTACAGTTTTTCTCAGTCGCTTTGGTGCATTTCTTGAATCATCCTTAACATTTGCAAACAAAGGAGGTACAAACAGCACAACACAGTGTTTTACCTGCAAAAGCCCGTAACTTCCTCAAAATCCTTAGTCTGCTCTCTCAAAAGCAAATCTTTCTATGTCATAGAACATGTCAGTGCCGTCAGAATGACAAGTCTTGTGTCTTGTTTATGAACAAGATAGTCAAAATGTTTAGTCATGTTGTCAATGTTGTCTGATATAACTACAGCTAAGCTGTTGTTTACTATAATGTCAACAGTACAAAGAAAGACATTGCAAGAGACTGGACAGGAGACTGGATAGTCTAATGGCATTATTTTCTATGACCATGGTGCATATAGCCTCCTCCTGTTGAGGTGTGAAAAGGGGCCCTCTGCCCCCCCTGTGAGGTTGTCTTGCAGTCCCATGTGGGGAAACAGTATGTAAAACACAAGGTTGATTACAGTTTTTCTCAGTCGCTTTGGTGCATTTCTTAGATGAAAAGTGCAATTCTTGATACTACTTGTACAAATTCCAAATCATCTAGTCACTTGTGCACAAGTAGTATTTGCTTTATACTGTGGAACCCAAGCTGAATACTGTCTAATGAAGCATTTTACAGAATCTCCCTTTGGTGATCAAAACAATATTACCTATTCTGATACAGTAAGTATGAAATACTGCAGTACAGTGCACATTGTTATATTACATGCCTGTTCTGTCTACGAAACGTTTGAACGATTGAAGACACGGTTGTTCTCCCAACATTTGGCTGCACCCTTCGACCAGCCTCAGCCATTGTAAGGTCATGATTGAGAACATGGTCCACAATTGTGGCCCTTATTTCATCAGGAACTTGCCTATGTCGTTGGCCTCTTCTACCTCTTCCTCTGTTTTGCCTTCCTACCCTTCCACCACGTAGCCTTACTGCTCCTCTTCTTCTTCCCATCTGTTGACCCTGTTCATTTCCTTGTTGTTCTTCCATTGTCAGATATTGTAACACTGTGTTGTGCTCTGTCTATACATACTTGCAAATTGAGGGTTCATGAGATGCACCTTTGAGATATTTTAGAGAACTGGTTGATCATTGGTTGATCTAACACTTAACACACTCCCCTTCGTTGGTGAAAGTCAAGATCCACCTGAGAGCAATTTAGAAGATATTTACAAAAAAAAATCTAATAGACTGTATAGAAAATATGCTTGACAGATTATGACAACATGTTCAACCATTTTGCATGTAGTGCGATGAACTTGTGCTAAGATGTTTTGGGGAGTAAGACTATTCAACAGAGACTGGTATAATTCATTGTGATCAGCATGACATAGGCAATTGATAATGTAGGAAACAGCAAACAATTGTACAAAATCATTGGCTTCAATGTGTCAAAGCATTTGCAATATGTTCAAAGCAATGAGAAATTGCTTTAATGATGTGCACAAGTGACGAGATGATGTGGAGGTTGAACAAGTAGTTTTGAGAATTTCAATTCTGATCTGAGAAATGTACTAAAGCCAGTGAGAAAAACTGTAAAACATGTGGTAGGAATATAATTCAATTTATTAATAATATAATATTATAATTACATTAAATTTAGTTATATTTATTCAGTTTGACAGGGTTACGCATCAACCAATCACACTGAAGTATCCTCCTCTCAGACTCTGTTCCAAATGGATGTCCTACATTATTATTAATATATGTTATTATACTGAGGACTCATTAGAACCAGTTGCAAGTCAGCTGTAACTTGATTTCATCAACTTATCAATTGCAGGTATTTAAATGTATTTAAATGTATTTAAATGTATTTAAATGTGTGCTTACTTGGGATGTTTGATGTGAAATTTCCTCAAAAGTCATTAGAATCTTTGCAAGGAAAGGTCAGCTATTTTTCTTGGTCCGTTATTTGCCCATGTCTGGAATTCAGCGTCCAACTTTCCTGGTTTAAATAAAACATTGCCCCAAACTGTGTTAAATTGTGACAGGGAGTTAGACACATTCATATATTTGTCTTTCACTCATTCCATTATTAAGCACACTACCAGCAGAGGTTTGGACACCTCAGCCCTCCTGTAGGGAAGATTTAACAAAGACAGGCAAAGCTTAGGACACTTCCTGTTCATGCAAATTCTGTACTGAGTGATGTACTTCTCACAAACATTCCTTCAGGTGGTGCCAAAGGGACATTTTTGAAATTGATATAAGAATTAAGGCAACATGTTCAACTTTAATATTTAGAGAGATGGGCAAAGGCATACAACTTTCTATAGATTTAAACGCTGTGTCCATAGTTTGTGGTTTTTTTTCTGTTGTTTTTTTAAAGTGAGGAGACACATAACAGGTGAGACACATAACAGGAAACAACAGCATGTGGTGAAAATACAAAACAAACACAGACAAAAGAAAAACAAAATAAACAATTGAAAAAATAAAACAAGGTAGGACATAAAGAAATAGCATATTAAATGCAAAAAGTAAATGCTAAGAATTTATCAAAAATAAATAAATAAAGGAAAGGGGGAATGACAGAGAAGTAAATAAATACATGACAGAATGAATGAATAAATGAATGAAAAAGTGAATAAATAGTGGTTGGGATTACAGGGATTGGAATTAGACAGCATTAAAGGATGGTATGTGTTGCTGATACGCTGTAAATTCTAGTCCATTATAAGTTCATAATTTATTGATGCTATATTTTCTGCTTGAGGTATTACGTTGGTTGAGAGCTGAAAAGTAGATAAATGTTGGTCAGGATCTTGCATGTGTTGATTTATTTTATATCAAGAGACTGTATCGAACCGGTCAATCAGATCTACCAGTGCCGCCACTGAAGCGTCGAACGTTAATTGTTTCAGGAATAAAATGAATCTGAGAAAAAAAGCTGTTCTGTGATCTCCGGTATCATTTAGCTAAAACAAACAGAAGCGGTGACAGAGGTGGTCCTTGACAGCATCCTCTTGTGATATGAAAGTGGGAGGGCCTCAGCTTTTAGGGCTGATGTGTATTCATTTTATCCAATTACAAAACGTGTCTCAAACTCTAAACAGACTGATAATGTCAAAAAGACAGGCCCCATTCCACCCCTATCAAAGGCCTTCTTCATCCAGCGAGAGCGGATCCCTTTCCCCCCTCTGGTTATTAAAATATTAACAACACATGCACGTCTCCTTGTTTCCACATGGTTAGTCTGAGGTGGCAGGCGTCACAGAAACAACAGAGGGATTTGAAGATTCAAAGACACTTTTGAACCAGGTAGTGTGTTAATACTGGGATCAGAGGCACCGAGCTGTCTCTTAAAACCCCCTCTGTGATACTTTCTGTCTTTAGGTCAGGTCAACGCTCTATTAGCCCACCGGGTATCCCTGGCCAAGTGACACACTTTCTCCTGCTGGGACAGTTGTGTAATTGGAGAACGCCTGTGCTGCCCTCTAGTGGCAGATCCACTCTCCCTTTTATGAACTGGTGTTGAAAAAGGGATTTCTAACAGGCACAAAGAGCAGAGGTTGGTCGTTATCATTAGTGCCATCATGAATCACTGCTTCTGTCCTGAATGAGTCACCTGACGAGGAAACCTGTCTGGATTCACGGCCTCCCTTTTCGGTGCGACTGCAGCTGATTTGACTGTGAGTCCAAGGCCTCACAGGGCTGTTTGTGAAATGTGGCTGGCCTGTAATCGGCTTGCAAGGTCATTAAGCTTAGACTCTCTCTCTTTCTCTCTCTCTCCCTGTCTCTCTCTCTCTCTCTCTCTCTGTCCGGGGCATTTTAAAGGCTTATGGGGATTAGGTGTCCAGAGTGGAGGGGATGTGGCTCCGCAGTCAGGAGATACAGGTGGGAAGATAAGAAGTGGTGGGGTGAGGAGTTAAGCCTAACATATTTTGTGGCACATGTGTTCTCTATTTCTACATCTTATATTTTTATGTTTATGTTATCGTATTTACTTCCTACAGTGCTGCTTTACAGCTTAAACCAAGGCAAAACCATGGGACACAACATATGGGATGAACTTCTTTTTTTTTTTTTTTTTTTTTTTTACAATAGTGTGTTTCATTGTCTGCTTTTTTACCTTTAGTTTTCTCATTGTATGTAATGGCAAACAGAAATCTATGTATATCTGTTGTTATAAGAAGACAACTCCAGATATTGTGGTCAAAGTTTAACAAATTGTTGTTTTTAAATACATATTTCCAGGTAAACTTTGTGTGCAGTGGCGGCGCTCTGCTCTGCTCTGTCCCATCAACAACTGATGGGAACATTAAGTGCTGCTCAGAATGAACGGGCTGTTCATTTTGTTTCATTCTGTTCTGTTCTTTCGAAACCACAACGATTAAACCCCTGAGCTTTCTTATGTGGGACTCCATTAACTCAGATACTCGTCCCGTGATTCAGTTCACGCCGGCGTAGCTCATGTTCTGTCATGTTCATCATGTTCATGTCTCGTACACAAACTGGGAACACCAATCAAAAGTGTTGTATCCTTTTTAATACATTTGAAAAGTAACACACAATCGAGAAACAGGTTCTTCTGGGCTACAGCAACAAGACTTGGACAAACCACACGCAACACACAAGTTAGTCAAGATTATGATTACATTTCATAATGATAACATAGGACAGCAGTCTGTCATAATTTGGCACTCAAGCGCTTATATGATTCAGATCCTTGTGGCATTTCTTTGCTTCCATATAAAAAATTAGTAAGTGGTTTAATAACATCAATAAAGCAAATATAAATCCTTAATTATGGCTAACTTATTAGAAAGTATTGAGAAGTTTGATCATATCTTACACCTATGTTAATTATTATTATGACTTTTCCAGTGGTTTGCTGGATTTTAAACACGTTATACACGTTATCCGTATATTATTCCCATGCTATTTGCAGACATGACGGTACTTTCACTTTTATTTTTACTACTGATAATATTGGAGCAAATGTCTTTCCACATAGGCTTCCATTTCCAACCGAGTGTCGAACAAATACTTGCACACACACACCGCTTAGCCTGGTCCATGTGAGGAGGTATGGCAGTTATGAATACCTCATTCTTTTTTAAAGCCACACTTCTCTGGTCATATGAGCTGCCAGGGTGTCCGGCTCATCTCGTGGCCTGACGTTCAGCAGGAGAAACACGCCGAACACACTGCAGCTCTTTGTCTCTAAACTTTAGCTGAGTGAGTTTTCTCGCGTCACCAAGCGGCACCGGGTTTTACTGAAGGACTGAAGTCTGCTACTACTGAAAGGCTCTTTGACACATGACTGTTTGACTCATGGGTTGTTTGAATATTGATCATGTCAACTTTCACGCTGTGATGTGTCATTAGAGGTGAACATAAAGACGGTTAAAATACGAATTTCAGATAGAGGACAGGAAAACAACGAAAATCAACGCCAAACGCAAAAAACAATGGGGACTCACTGTAGCTTTATGGCACATTTTAGCATCTTTCAGCTAATTGTTTTGACTTCGTGGAACTTTAATCTTTTGTTTTCTTTCTCGCTGCTCTCATCAACCTTGTTTCCAGGTGCAGCAAGCAGCTGTTCTCTGCAAAAAAAGTTCCTGGGGTGAAAAAAAATTCTGTACATCATTTGGGAAAACCATGATAGTTTCCTGGGGAATAGTCCTGTAGAACCTACATCCTATTGTGTCTTTAATTAGTTGTACAAATGTCTTTATCTCTGTGAAACCATTACAGAGCAAATATTGAGGATGTTAAATTGCCCTCTGCCACCTACATAGAGGCAAAAAAATCATATTACATGCACCATGGGTAGGGTGTGAATTAGGGTAAACATCATTACTAATCTGTGAAACCTTTTTTGTGATACTATGCTGGAGTAGAGTTAATTATTTAGTTACAAATCTGCTAGATTTGAATCCAGGTCCTCAATATGCTGAATTGAAAAGTAGGCCAACAGAAGAAAATGTACTTAACTGACAAATAAGTAAAGCCAACCAGGAACACGTTTGTCACTCCTGGATGACTGGTGGCCGTGATGAAAGGCCAACATGCATTGCTGTTACATTACTGTCTTACACTTACAAATGGTTGCCCCACCCCTGAAGTTGCCCGACCTAGGACAAGTCTATTGCCTAGCAGCTTAAGTCGGCACACTGGCCTCAGAGGGAGAACTAGAGGCTTCCTTCAATGGCCGACACTCCGTCTAATGCAGTCTTTAGTCAGGTCCCACCGCAGGCTGCTTTTTCTGTGCTGCCGTCCCAGCCATTCATTAGAGGAGTTCCACAAATGCTGGCCAAACACAAGCCATAGTGTGTTATGATACAGAGGCACGCACGGGCCGCACTGGATGTGTCTCCGATGACAGAAGGGGCTAAAGTGGTTGTCAGCAAAGCTTTATTTTCTTCTGGCAATGTCATCGGCAAAGTGTGCGACTGAGCGCCACGCCTCGTCGGTGAGTGGCTTAACGTATCGTTCTTTCCAAAGAGGTTGGCTCCAGCCCACCTTCATCAGGTCATTGATGCCCACAGGATGGATAAGCTTAAAAATCTTTAAAATGGCCCTTTAAATTACTACAGTCAAAACCACATGTCTTTATACCAGAAACAGCTGCTGAGTGAGTCTTCATAACTATGCCTGACTGGAATTACTTATGTGTCGATCTTGTATTTCAAAAGAGGAGGAGTTGATGTGGACGTCATTACCCTTTACCTTCAAACCCAGGTCCAACCTGTTCACAGTGTGTAGACTGGAGGTTTATGTACCAGCTAACAAACAGTTTCCACGACAACATACCATACATGCATACCATAGCTCCTGCATTCCATTCAACTTAATGTCACAGAGGAGTTTTCTATCAAACAGGATTCTGGTATCTGTATGCTTTCAAGACTTAAGTCCTGTCTCCGTTGCTGAATACTGGTTTATGAACACAGCTTAGAAATGCTGTCTGTCTCCGCCAGCTGCTTGGCACAAACTTCTGGACTCTGTACATGGGCATTCTCTATGAGCCCCTCCCGTCATCCATGTCTATTCATTCAAGTACCCCCCACCCACCCCACCCCGTGTGCTACCACCGTCTCCGCAGTGTGATTTGTTGCGATGTCCTTATCAACTTGACGCAGAAGCTCTGAAAGGCTCTAAAGTCTGATAGTGATAGGAAAGAAACACAAACAGCCCTCATTCATACCAGACAGTGATGTCAACACTGTCACCTTTGACCCACATACAACGAGCAGGCTCATGACACGATAGGCTCCTTATGCTCTTACGTTGGGATGCAACGTTTTTAGGCCAATAAAACATATGGTTTGGTTTCGCTTTCAATTTTGTCTGGCACAGATGAAGATTACATAATGAGCCCATGGTTTCAGGAACAGGATCTGGAAGGGCCACAGTGCATGTAGTCACATGTCATTTGATGAACAATTCGTAGTAACATAGTAATGAGGTTGCAAATTGATGATTCAAATCTAAATAAACACTCCTGGGTGTAGAATGTGTTGATTTAAAGTTTCTCTGACAACATGAATTTCCACTTACGTGTCCCTGAGCAAGACACTTAACCCCTAGCTGCTCCGGAGGCGTGCGACCTCAAACATATATAGCTGTTGTAAGTCGCTTTGGATAAAAGTGTCAGCTTAATAAATGTAATGTAATGTAATGATCAAACAGAGCGAACAACAAAGTCTAGGGCGGAAGAGACCGATTCCCTTTACTCCAGGTGATACATTTACTTTAGATTGGGTCCAGCTCCTTTAGAAGTATTTTGTCTGGTATGCAGGCTCTGATCAAAGAGCGCAAACAACAAAGTCAGTGTCAGAAGAGAAAAAGAAACAAAACGGTCCAGGCTCTGTTTGACTGGAAGCACTTTGTAAACCTGCCAAACCAACTATCAGCAATCATTCATCTCCTGCAGACAGCAGACAGGTTGACTGAGGCCAAATGAGGCCATGCTATTTGCATTGAGAGCACATTCATACCTGTGCTGTGTTGATAACAGGCTCTCAGTTACTGTGACCGCATGATTTAATCCACATTTCCCCGCTTTTACAGCCACTTGCCTGTGACTTAAGCAAAACCAGCAGTGTTTGTGCCCTGATGCAAACAGGCCTGCTCTCTGTCTTCACACACACGGAGACAGTGAAACACATGACAAGGAGATTTTGTCCTCCTTTATCGTCAGCAGCCCTACAGAGAAGTCCTTCAGCACAGGCGCGTTTACACATTGTCTCGGCCTTACGTCACCGTCAGCCAGCGAGTGTCTGAATTCATCCAAAGCCACCCATAGAAACCCTTTAATGCTCCCAACGCCCTCAGGTTTTCTCTCACTGCATGAGGTTTGACATCAGCTGTTACTTCAACACATTTTAAAATGAGTTGAAATTCCTGGACATCCTGTAGGGTAGACATTTATCGCCTCAGTTGCGTTGTTTTGCCAAAATGGGATACTGCTCCCTATGCAATGATTAAAGGCTCTTAAATTAGGGTAGTAATAAAACTAAAACTGGTGATTAATTTACTAGTGGCTTTGTGGAATTAGGCTATAAACAAACACCAATCATCCTAAGCCATCAGACTGATTGACCTACCGATTGATCTCTCTGCTGGAGTAATAATTGAGTCACAGCAAAATCGACCTCTTCAGATCATGTGCTAATGAGTTCTTCTGAACAAAGTTGACCTTTCACATGAGTGTAACCACTAAACAAAGTATGTGCAAAGTCAAATGCCTACAACTGAAAGAAGTCAGTGACCCACTGCAGAAGTATGTGCTGGTGTGACGCTCTTTATCGCTGCATGTCACACGTAGCCTAGATGGAAACTGAATGATTGGACAGTTGTATAACAGGCTTCTGGAAATTATGTGAATGAAATCATGAGGGCCGGACAAAAATGTACTGGAATAAAAACAGTTTGCACCCTGTGATAGGAAAGTTTTCTTCTATTTATGTGCAAAAAATGTGTCATAAATGTGATTTATTTAGGTAAAACTTAACTGATATTCTTATTGGATCTTATTACTAAAGAATTACTGAAATTCTTCCCATCAGGACATTTTGCTGCGTGTCAATCGTTACGTCTTCAGGCTCTTTCAGAATAAAGAATTAACTGTGTATAAAAACATGATTTACGTATAAATTTTATGATTTCTGGGGGCATTGTATGCCTTTATTAGACAGAGGACAGCAGTGTCAGCACCTTGTTAATGAGGCTAACTATGTGAATTTGATAACCCCCCTACTCTGCCGTTGGGTGGCTCAGCTGACGTTGATATTTCCCAACGCAGCGCTAGCTGGAAGAACAGGACTTTTTTGCTGTTCTGCTGTTACAAAAAAAAAATCTTCTAAATGCAGTCCATTTACTCACAATATAGGTAGCAAGGTAGAGGAACATAAAATTAATGTTTTTTAAACATACTAACTGGATCTTGTCATGTCAGCCATGACCAGATCCTGTGAAAGTGTAAGCCACTGAGATGGGTCAGCCGCTTTGGTGGATGAAAGAGATCTGATGGTAGCTGACAATCCAATTAGTGTAACCCCTGCCGTAATTTAATGCCATGCCTTGAATAGAATAAACACAGTGTTTGAAATAGTCTTAAGGCATGACTCACCATAGTGGTAACAACAGATCTCCCCTTTCAAAGATCAATGGCCAAAAAGCCATTGATTCATCAGAAATGAACCAGATGGACGCGGGGGGTTATAAACATAAAATATATTGATGAATGAATGAGGTGATGCTGTGGAAATAAGACAACCAGAGGCAGAGAAGGGCTGGTAATGCCTTCACTGTCAGAATATGGTCCCCTCTATTGACAAACTTGAAGCTTCAGAGTGGTGGTCAATGGGAGAGTTCACTGTGGCCACGTCCAGTTCTTTTATACAGACTCGTGGACTTAACTCAAGCTTTCACTTAAGAGAAGAAACACGTCCAATTAGGATTGGTGCATCCAAAAGAGATCCTGGTGATCAGAATTAACTGAGAGAATCGTGTGAAAGAAGAAGAATTGCAAAGGAATGCATCAAAATCAACAACTGGATCAACTCTTATACTTTATTAAAATTCACAGCCTAAAACATCTGGGCACCCTTTCCCTTCTCTCTTTTTTAATGTGTTGTTGTGTACAGTCTGGGTTTCGTGATCGACTGAAGAAGGGGAAAGCAAAGTAGATCGCCAGCCCTTCCGATAAAATACAGACACTTATTATTTGGCTCGATCTATTGTTTGTCTTCATTATCTTTTTGAATGTCCTAAGGTGAGGAAACTGGCTGAGTGTCACACGCACAACTGTAAAGACAGGAAACAATACGTCATACTGGCAGGAAAGTCACTGTTACAACAGTCTGCATGGCAGCACATGCAAATGCATGTATGCACTTGCGCACACGGAGTCTAGACAGAGCGCAGACAGTGGTAAACAACTGTGGAGACGAGAAAGAGGAACCGAAGTCATGTGGCTTTTTTTGGGACGGGATTTGGTTCTTCCCCAAATACCCTGATTGGTCTCTTTGAGTAAAGCGTCAAGCTGTGATTGGTCAGTTCAGTCAAAAGATCATCTGGGGTGCATATGATTCACTTTTGTAGTCTGAAATATTCTCTTGTAAGAAAAACTACACAAGACTGATCAAGCTCTGTCCTACTCTGATGAGGCAGTTTAATTGGTTACATACTTGCTGTGGAACCAATCAATACTGCATCGGCTGCCTGTGGCAAGTCCTGCACATTGCACACATTCAGCAATGTGTGCAATGTGTTCCTTCCTTTATTTCACAAGAATATTCATATTTAATGATTATAAAATTATGCCGATTGTGGCAAACATCTACAAGGGAGAAGTGGTGAACAAAGCCCTCAACTCCTTCAGAGGAACAGCACAGAGCCATACATATGTGTATATGTGTATGACACCTGGGTCAAAATTAAAAACCAGGAAGTGCAAGTTTTCACAGAACACATCAACTCTGTGGACAGCAACATCAGGTTCACACGAGAAGATGTTGACAACAACAGTTTGGCCTTCCTGGACTGCTCTGTACACGTTGAAGAGGACAGGAGCCTGCAAATTGGTGTTTACAGAAAACCCACAGACACAGACCAATACCTACTGTTTGATTCCCACCACCCACTGGAGCACAAGCTAGGGGTCATGAGAACACTGCACCACAGAGCGGAAAACATACCAACAAGCACCCAAGCCAGAGAGGAACAGAACCACCTGAAGGGGGCTCTTACAGCCTGTGGATACCCTAAATGGACCTTTGTGAAAACAGCCACAAGATCCAAGAAGAACAAAACTACAGGGGAGGAGGAGAAGAAGGTCAGACACAACAACACTGTGATTCCATACGTGTCTGGAGTATCAAAGAAACTCATGAGGATTTTCAACAAACACAACATCCCTGTGTTTTTTAAACCCAAGAACACACTGAGACAGATACTGGTACACCCCAAAGACCGCACACCCAAACACAAGAAAAGCAATCTAGTATATGTGGTCCAACGCAGTGTGGAAAGCACAGACCTGTATATTGGGGAGACCAAACAACCACTACACAGACGCATGGCTCTACACAGAAGGGCCAAATCCTCAGGTCAAGACTCTGCAGTCTACCTACATCTGAAGGACAAAGGATGCTCGTTTGAGGACCACCAGGTGCACATTTTAGACAGAGAAGATGGATGGTTTGAAAGAGGGGTCAAGGAAGCCATCTACACACGGGTAGAGAAGCCATCATTGAACAGAGGAGGGGGTCTACGCCACCACTTATCCCCCACTTACAATGCTGTCCTTTCATCACTTAACTCAACAAACGTAACCTATTGGTTTCAGGTGAAGGTACCAACGATGGTCGTTCAGTCTTGGCCTCGGGTACTCCTAACGTCTGTAACGGCTGTCGTTACAGCAACCAGGAACACTAACGAACCAGCAGTATCGACGATCCTGGCAAACGACCCCACTGAGGTTAAATAGCTGAGTTTCCCTTCCAGTCAGTCAGAACTGAAGAAGTCCTTTGGACGAGGGACGAAACGTCTTCTAGTATCTTCAACCAAGTCCAGTTGCCCTTGACTTTAACCTTAGTTGGATAAAGAGAATTTCAACAAATATAACAAAAATACTTATAAATTGCCTACCCAAGCTTTAAATTTTGATGGTGCAACCATATTTATTAAATCTTAAATAAAGTTAAGAACTTGGTGGTTGTTTCTAAGAATTTAGAAAGGACTTTACCAAGAGTAGCAATCCTAAACAGTCAGTGTTTTTGTATTTTGTTTTTCAGCGTGAACATGGTCAGAAACCAACACATCAGCTGGTGTTCTTGAGACCCATGCAAATTACAATCTCATGCTTTTAGACTGACGGTAATTGACCCTTGGGGGGAAAAGCAGAAAAGACTGAACAATGTCAGCTTTGATTGACATTATGAGGTTATGTTAGGATACAGACACAATATCAACAAGGCGGGGTGCGGTATGCCACATGTCTATAGTAATCTAGCTGGCTTGTGAGCTGTGACTAATAAGGATTTACCTCCATGACCCCTACCCTGCGGATGATAAACAGCCTCACCTCTCAGGCAGCACTGGGAAGTTGCTGTTAAGGTGGAAAGCAATGCTAAAGCTTTGCGGAAAACGATTTTGCTTTCACAACCTTGGAGTGAAATCACCCAGAGCCCCCCCCCCCCCTTCCCCCATCTCCCTAACCCCCTTCCTAAGAGAGGATTACGGGGCATCTTTTAAGTGTGCCATCTGCTCCAAATTGACTCTCAATTAACACTGGCAAAAGAGAAAGCTGTCAGAGCGAAAAAGCAGTGCAGATTGAGCTGCTGCTCTGCGACTGTGAAGTTGTTGCATGTTACTGGGCTCGTGGCTTGCGTTCAGATGAGATTTTATCAGTGACAGGAAAGACAGAGCTAAGTAGGCAAAGAAAAAAAAAGAATCCTTTTTAACAACTCTGGTATTGAGCCTTACAGCTCATTATTTCAAAGTTCAGTGTGTCAGTATCAACACGACTTATTGAAAAGGAAGTTTGCAGTGTGTGCACAGTATAGTGGTCAAAGCCATGATAAAACCCCACACAACTTCCTCATCGATCGGCCTATTTGTGTTTGGCCTTTGGCTGCAGTCCGTTCTCAGGCTTCAGATAAAGATCAAAAGCAGAACTTGGTGCTAACTGGCCCTGAGGGACCCTGGGAACTGTAGTAAAAATTACAGCCATTGCCTTTTATAACAAGTCAGCTGTTAGATTCACACACTGTTTCACTTACGCAAGCACACGCGCCTCTCACACACACTTCTACACTCCCTTTCTTTTGTTATTGCTTTTGTTAGTGCACACGCATTGACTGCACACACCTCCTCCTGACCTCTCCTGCTCTCTCAGGCACTCACCTCACGTAATGATAATTATGTCTGGTTACACAGCGAGGAGGCAATGAAGCTTTTGGGTGTATTTGTGTGTGGGGTGGTGGTGGGAGGAGTGCAAACAGCTGGTCAATGGGACTTGGCTCATGTCGTCCCAGAGGTCACAACCCCCGTGGTCAGAGGGCAGATCAAGTGTGCTGGTTCAAATCACAATATGCAGTAGAATGGAACCACCACCGTTGTAGCAATAGGATCAGTTAAGGGAGGGACAGTAACAATAGCAGTAGCCTACTGACAGTAGTGATGGAACTATTTCTAGATAAACAGGTAAGACGTTATAAAGTAGAGCTGCAGGTATACTCTGCTCTGACCAATGAGTGGTTAATAAGAAACAACAGTAAGTTCCAGTAATACTAAAGAAATTAAAGCAAAAACTATCAATACCTTGGAGAGCATGTTTTCTGACAGACTGCAGCTGCTTGTATTGGTGCATCTGCCTGAACAGATACATTGGAAACGAGTTTGTATGCCAACAGATGTCTTATCCTCTATAAGTGACCAGACCACACGGGAGGTATTTGTACAATATTCCATAGAAACTATTATAACAGGAATCTAAGCTCAAATTAAATAGATAGGCTAAATAAATGAATCCAATGTGGTTTGCAGTTCGGTTGCTTTGTCAAAAATGTAATAGCTTATATAAAATATAAAAAAGGTGTCATTTTGTAACCAGTAATTACTAGTTCTATTTATGAAAGAGGTCTAACGCAAACCTACAGTGATAAAAACAGAAATACTATTTCTGTGCAATCCATTTGTAAAGCTGTTGACTGTGATTGGGTGTGAACTCAGTGTAATAAAACACAACTAAAATATAAAATGCAATCATAAACACATTTTAGAGCACATAATGATGTATTAATAATAACAATATTGACAAATTGTAAAACCATATTGTATATTTTGTATTTAAACATAGAAATAGTGACTCTATGAGTTATTTGTGTTTTTATATTTACAAATTCTTCGAGGCTTTTTGATTATGTGAATATATGATTTATTTTATTTTCAGCGCTGACATTAATCTGTACAGTGTTATTCATCATTTTACTTGAGTCTGAGCACAAACGGTAAGAGTACTAGTTGGGCTTCTGATGCAATACCCCAGCGGAGGAATCAAATCCTACACGAACAGGACAAGAGAGGTTTGCCTTGTTGCCTAGATACGAATGCGGAGGGTGGCGCATTCACCAGCCCTTCTCGGAGTGAAACTGGCTTTTTTGCAGCGGACATTGTGGCTCTCGGTATAATGTGTCGTCGAGGAATGACCTTCCTCCTGCTTGAGCCGAAATGTCGCCGGTTTCCTTGACGCTGTTGAAGAAGTACTGGACGTGAAAACAGCGCCATTTCTGTCGGCGTCCATGATACGCGATGCTACCGCAGCGGATTCCAGAGCTCGAGCTCGAAACGGCAGCGGGAGAGAAATAGCCGCTCCCCTTTCGCTGCTCCTCTTTACTTCAGCCCGCGGCAGGTAAGTGAACCTGCTGCGAGTTTTCTTTTCGCACTGTGCTGTGTTTTGTCTCCGTTTCGTGTTTCATGTTTGTCAGCCTACTATTTCGCTGTATGACGATATGGCGTAACGTTACATTTTTGAAGGGACAACGTCTGACAGCCCGCTGGTAACGTTAGCCTACCGGGGCAGCCGCTCCTCCTCCCCCTCTGTCACAACAACAAGCCTACGTGAAAGCTAACGATTGTTTCAATTTCAATGGGACAATTATGCTATATTGTGTGTTATTGAGTTTCAGACTTCGCCTACTGTTAGCGTGTTGCTGTTTGCTAGCTAACTATCGTTATTTAATGGAGAACTGTCTGCGCTCCACTGTCAGAAGCAGCTCCAGTTCACCTGTCCGACATAACATAGGGTTATAGCGTTAGCAAACTAACGTTAGTCTCCGCGAACACGGGTAGACGCCATAATACATGTTAGGTAAACGTAAAAACTAATAATAAACTGCTTAATGACAGGAGACGACCTGCTCTCGGCAGCTAACGTGGCTAACCTAGCCCATTACGTTAGCTAAAGGTCGGTGTTCCAGCTAACCTTGCCGTTTTACTGCAAAGTGAGTCTAGCTAACCGACGTTAACGCCGCAAATCACTTAGAAAATCACAGATTCTGTGGTAACGTTACATTACAACAAGACATTAATCTTTAGGTTAATCTCAAATATTGTTCATCACTGTAGTGTAGCAACATCGCCGCACTCGATAGTCCAGCTATGTAATGTCAGTAAGTTAAACGACAAATTTGCAAAACGTTACAATAACTACATCTTGAATGAAGTAACGTTAGATTGCTCGTTAGTTACTGCACAACCGGCACCGGCGTTATTTTGTTCCTTTCATATTAGAAAAATTGCCTTGAGTAATGGGGTTGTAAGTTAGGTTGAAGTCGGTATGTGGACAGTGCAGTCAGGAACTAGCTGCCGGGGCTAATGTGCATACAAGAAACAGCTGGGTTGTTGTAGACGCTGGTCAGCCATATTTAGCAGTTATCGATGAAGCTAGCTAACCTTTCAGCTGTTGTCCGCTTATATTTATTTAACGGACACAATGTTATTCTACGGAAGGGTGATGGCTGCTGAAATGTTATGGTTGCACACTGCAAAGCTTCTCATCTTGCCCTTTTGACGTTTCTAACGGGTAACCTACTATGTGCCATTGTTGAGTGACGCCTGGCCCAGCCAATCAGATCGGCGCAGCCTCCATTTGCTCTTAACGTCGGTACCCTAATCCACAGCTGCCATACAAACACATGCATTTGACAGCAAGCGTTTGCCTGCCCGTTGCCCACACAGTTAAACCCAACTGCTGGAGTTCACTTGTTGTTGTTTTGTCATGGGCACTAATTCAATACATATTTGGTTTTATTACTCACGATTAAAACTATGCAGCTGCTGTTTTTCGTGTTTGCAGTGGACAGAATAAAGTAATATTGAGGAAAGTGGTACTTCCTGTTTTGGGGTATTTAAAGCCTTGCTGTCATTCAGGTGTTTCAAAATGACCACTTCTCCTTCACGCATACATTGCATTTACTTACTAATTACACCATTTTCAGAGACTTTCACATTAATGTCAGCAGTCACTTTGTAGTAAATTTGCAATTATGGTTTAAACCCAAGCCTCTGGTAGATTGTGGTTAGTATTTCTTGTGGCCGCAGTCTGCATTATTTACAGAGCGTGTGCTCTCTCAGGAGCCCATTATCTTGCAGGTAAGCAAGGCTATGGGCTGCTTATCCTTTGGGATATGGAACAAAACCCTATATTCTGTGGTGGGATCTGTCACAACATTTGTCCACCTGTGTATTTCCCCCTTTTAAGATGAAAGAAAATAATTTCTATTCTTAAGAGCAGTGCCCTCATGCCTTCATGCATTTTTAAAATATAAACAGCCATTGTTTCTTGATGTTTGGTGCTGTGTGTATCGTTGTAATATTAAAATATTTCAGAGAAACCAAAGCATGCTTGCTGTTTTTCAGGTTGTGCCGGTGAAGTAAGACGCTCCAAAATGGGCCCTTCTGACTGAGACGCAAACACGTTGTGTGTTTTGCTCAGCAGCTGAGATCTATCAGCAGCATAAGCCATGCCTGACGAGTAAAATTCCCTTTTTTGCTCAAAGCAATTAAAAAAAAAAAAAAGAAAAGAAAAACATCCTACATGCCTCCCCATGTAGAGACCCTTCAGTGCGTCCTGCTGGAGTGACTGCCCCCTCTTCCCAAGGTTCTGCCTCGTCCTCTCTCTGTACCCTTCTTCACCGACCACCCTACAGTAACTACCCATCGCAATGCTGCTCCACCTGAAAATGGCCAACACCTGAGGTCCCATGCGTCCAGTGAGCACCGATTCAGACGGTCCTGCTCCTCCTGAAAACCTCTCTTGCCCCTACCCCCTCGTGGGCCCCCTGCCTGCCTCAGAGATGTCTTTGCTCCAGTCTCTGGGTCCTGTACAAAGCTGGCTTGGCCAGGAGCTTGAGAAGTGTGGGATTGATGCCATGATTTACACCCGCTACGTCCTCAGCCTTCTCCTGCATGACAGTTATGACCATGACCTGCAGGACCAGGTGGGCCTTCACAACCTTAAAGAAATATTTCTAGCCAAGTCAAAAAGCTTACGACATTTTTTGTTTGTCATTGTTTATGTTATGCATTGTCAACTAAGTGGGCAGTGGGCTACAGGAAGGGAAGTTAGTGTGTGAATATAATGGCCTCGTTACTGGAAGACCTTAATTTGCTAGGAAAGGTTAACAATGAGTTTTTTTCTCTCACATCATGGCAGTTGTACCACTAATTCCTCCTTTGGTTTCTGTCATTACGTTTATTGATGTACAGTTTGCAGTGTTTGTGTGCAAGTTGTTATGGTTAAGAAGCCTGTATTGAAATGTTGATACACATTTAGCATATCTTTGTGTAATCTTTATTCTTTGTCCTTGTTTGTTCGACCGTTTGACACCTGTCTGGCCTTTGTGACTGACTTTTGTTGGTTTTGTGTCTGAAAGGAAAATTACATCTTCTTGGGCTGGGAGAAGGGAACCGGGAAGAAATGGGGCAAGGGTAAGAAAAAAGGAGGGACTGACCTGAGTCTTGAGGAAATGAAGAAGCAGGCCGCTGTGCAATGCCTTCGCTCTGCATCTGATGAAGTAAGCGTCATTATTGTTCAACCTGATTGTTGTAATCTTGTGATTGTCATGGTAATTATGAGGAGTGCTGTTAATCAACTTATGCTTTATTTGTCTGTAGTGTATAATTATCATTAATGTTCAGTCACTTTCACTTTGGAGGAAAGCAAATTATTGAATAGAAAACATTCTGAATACACAAGGCATAATTATGTCAGCAATGGGAGACTAAAGCACTGACCAAGGGAAGATCTTCATTACACATGCATTGTCACCTAATTTGGTTGGGGGGGGGGCAACTTCAGTTAATCTAAATTGGGAAAAAATTACATGTTAAGGTAGTTTGTTTAAAATTGCATCTTAATATAAAACAGTGCTGTCCTGATTTATAATGCGACCTTCAAAGAAATGCCATGTAAGTTTCCCAGAAGTATATTTATTTTATTTCATAACTTTGTGTGGGTAGTACGGGAGGTGTGATTAAGTTGAGAGTGACACAACTTAATACTAGAAGGGAGGGTCTGGAAGGAGGAGGTGTGTTGAGCTCCTCTCTGGGGACTGGACTCTGCAGTCTATTTTTTAACCAGCACATGCTGCACAGGATTGCAGCAGTGAGCAGCAGAGTTGGTCGGTTGTCAGCTGACCGGCATTAGCACAATGATGCAAGAGGAAACACAGGGCAGGAGAAAACTTTGCTTTGCTTTGCTTTTCATGAGGTGGCATGGTAAGGAATATTCTGGAAGAGTGAGCTAAAGAGTCTGGCAGGACTGGTACTGACGTTGCTATGTTGTGATTTGTTTGAAGCTTTCTGCTTCGACAGTGCCTTGGTCTAAACTAGCATTTTAACCTGGTTGGCTTGTTTATTTCAAACCCTTGTTGTTTGTAGTTTTTCAAATTTCATATTGTTCGATTTGAGAAGCAGTAAGCTAAACAGTATATGTAGTAAATATTCAGTGTCAGAACATTGTGAGGCAATAACTTATTACTGTTACTCCTTGTTATTCCTTGTATTTATTTATTTTGTGAAAACATTTCTGAACCATAGCTAAATATAGCACAGCCAAGCATGCCTAAGCTCTCATAAGTCAGCTGGCTTGACTTGTGTCAACCCCGTGCCTTTCATTCTTTCTTTTGGTCACGTTAGGGGTCAAAGTAGCTTTTGGGAACTCTACCTTCTTACCTAAGCCTATTAAGTCTCATCAGTCAGGGTTATGTTTCAAATTAGAAAGATTAATTATTTTTTTGTGTTATGTCAGTTTTTTGGAAAAAAACAAAACACATTCTGCAGTGTCAGTTAAAAACCTGGTGAAGATTTTTTTTAAGTCAACTGATCCCTAAAATGTATCACTACAATGTAATACCAGTCATAATCCATGTTACCATGAAATTGACATTGTCATCAGTTATTCATCCTATATTATACAGTGTTTACCACAGGGTTTTGTGAGACTATGGTGGGTGGACCTCAGACCTCTCAGGGGTCCCTGGAAGATGATTTTGTACATTTTAAGTTTAAATGCAGTAATCTGGTGCACTTTGATGGCAAAATTAAGGTGCTAGTGCGATGAAGAACTTTGCGCTCATGTAAACAATTTGATCATAAAAACATTGTATAGACATAAATAGTGATGACGCAGCAAAAAGTTAGCAAATGTTTTTACTTTTAATGGACACATGTAACATATTTTATACTTCCTGTGAATATAATCCAATGAATATTTTTTCCATACTGTATAGATGTTGTGTTAAGACCCCTTATTTTGGAAACTGGACGTTGTCACGTGTGAATCCTCGCCAAGTCTGACGTAATTTGATAAATTACATTGTGTGCGGCGCTCGTATCATGTACAGTTAAGACCTGTTCTCAAAAGAAAAGTGGTTCTTTAGTCTGATGCCAGAGTGTGTGAGCCTACAGCGTTAGAGGTCTTGCAATGGAGTGTTCATTTTGAAATTATGGCGGAACAGATAATACTGGTGGGCCACAATGGTTTCGGGGAAACACTGTATTAAGATGTGCCACTTGATTAAATTGTTGACAAAGTTCTCAGATATGTAAAATTAACTTTTGTTCACCAGCCAATGGCTAGTGAATGCTCAAAGTTTACCAGCCAATCAATAGATTACCATTGATTTTTGGCTGGTGAGTGAAATAAATCTACCAGCCATTTGCTTCTTTAACCAGCATGTGGCTGATGCTAATTTTACACCCTGATTGAAATCTAAAAGAAACCTCTTTATTAGCTTAAAAGGTGACTGGTTCGCTTATCTAATTTTCTTTACTAACCTCAGCTCCACCATGGTCACCAACACCCTTTATTTTTCTAACAAACCACTTTTTCAGACTTCAACTGAAAGTTGAAATATTATTTAACTATCAAGATGTACAGTAAGTGTAGTGGACAGAGCTGTACAACATTGTAGTCAAAGCTTGTACCCAATGACACACATGCTAAGTCAAGTAGTTACTTCCTATAAATTTAGCTAACGTCACATAGCAGCCAAAAAGCAGACTGTCAGGCTTTCTTGCTCAGCTTCCAGACCGTAGTCGAAGGCCTGCGGTGATGCTTGCTAGCGCTAACATTCTTTACTTTTCCAGCAGTTGGTGAAACAACAGACAACACTTTTCTAGGTCTTGAGAAGCTGCAGCATTTTTTTAACTGACACACTATAACCTACACATTTACACATTAGTAGCCCATTATATTTAATGATCATGTGAATAATTCTGTATTGATGGGGCACCACTGCAGAATGAATATAGGGGAAACACTTGTGTGCATCATGGAATAAAATTGTTATCAGCTCTAAAAAATCTGTTCCTTGTGTTTCTCATTCGTGCAGAACTCTGGAATTGAGAGCCTGGTTGAAGAGCTTTGCTCTAAACTAAAGGATATCCAAAACAAACAGAAAGGTTTGCTTGATACCCTTTTTATTATCATATTTATCATATATCATACTTTGTGATTAGATAGAAAGAAAAAGTTGGATAATAGGCGGCCTATCTAAGATTTCTTTATGTCCAATGTCTTCCACAGAGGAAAAACAGATTCAAAAGAAATCTGATGGCTCTCAGTCTCCGGAGCGAGCTGAGTCACCCTCTTCGAAAGACCAGGTGGAAATGTAAGCTTCATCATTGATATTGTGTAGCTATAAATATGAGAGTGTTTACAAAAAGTGGCTGCAGAACACACTCCTTCATTTGTTTATTTGAACTTCACGGTTATGAATGTATTTAAATCAAGTTGTATCTCTGTCTGCTGTGACTGCAGGTATTATGAAGCCTTTCCTCCTTTGTCAGAGAAACCTGTTTGTCTCCAAGAGATCATGACGGTGTGGAACAAGGCTAAGGCCTGCGCATACTCAAGTTCATCATCCTCTGCAGCCCCACAGACCAGCACGGACACCTCTTCCCCAAAAGATTGCAACAGTGAAGGCGAGGCTGCAAAGGAGCGAAACCTCGAGGCCTGTAGTACCATCACTACTGCGACCGAGAGAGGCCAGCAACGACGAAGCAAGAAAGAGAAGGAAAACCGATACTATGGTGGTGCCGCAGCGGAGGAGAAGTCTACCGTCCACTCTAAGAGACAGACGAGACACAGATCTGAGGGCAAATACAGACCCAGATCCTGGTCTTCTGGCTCTAGTGAGGCAGGCTCAAGCTCAAGTGGGAACCAGGGTGACTCTAAGTCATCTAGAAGCAAGGCAGTAAGAATAAGGCACAAATCCAGGGAGGCTGCAAAGAATAAGAGAACACGCAACAGCGGGCAGGTGAAGCTGCAGGTGAAGGTAATCGACAAAGAGGTGCGACGAAACGCAGGAGGGAGCAGTAGCAGCGCCACTGGAGGCGCTGCCAAACAACCACAGCTTTACAAAAAGGGGAAGAGACCGCTGAAAGAGATTCGTAAAGATCCAGGCTGGAAGGAAGCAAAAGAGTCCGGAGTTGAGGCCAGAAACAAAAAGGAATACATGGAGGAGCCCCTTTGGTACACGGAGCCCATAACAGAGTATTTTGTACCTTTCAGCAGCAGGCAAAGCAAGCTGGAAACGAAATATCGAAGCAAGGGACACTCTCCTGATGGCTTTGCTTTGTCAACCGACATGGAAATGCTGCCAGAGAGAATCCAGGGAATCTGCATTGCCAATGAGAGCTACCAGAGAGCGTACCTAGCAGCAGGCTCATTTGTGGATGGGCACTTTGTGGAAGGGCCCGGCAAAGCAGAAGATGAAACCGCTGAACTCACTGGGACCTCAAGCTGCCCTCAGCCAGAGGATAGTAGAGATTTAGATGACGAGCATCTGTCTGAATTCACTCACTTCTATGAAGTAGATATTTATCAATCCATATTGGATACTAGTGCCTCAGACTCAATACAAGAGAGTCGGATCTTAAGCATGATTCGACAAAAAAGCATAGAGCAAAGAGACGTTGAGGCACAATGTTGTTTAGTGTTAGATGGCCTTGAGCAGCAAGGGAAAAGTGCAATACGGGCAGACTCACAGGAAGCTTCGGGATCTGTTGGATTCTTAATGGAGGATCTTGAAACCATGGCTCAAGTGTGGGGATGTTATTCACCATCCATTTCGGAAGAAAGCTTCGTTGGAGACTCTCCCATTCGGCTCTCCCCCCTTCTTGATAGTGTTTCATTCACCTTGAGCAAACTGTCTAGAAATCTGGAGGAGCCACCTGTCCCTGAAGCCACCAGTGAACCATCTGGTTTGAACTCATCCTGCTTCTCTCTTTTTGAGCTGCAGTATGACAGCCCCACTTTTCCTTTTCCCAGCGACTCACTCACCGTTGGTCACGAAAACAACACAGATTCTAGTAGCTGTCTCGATCCACATTCTAATAAACAGTCTCGTTTGCTAATATGGACCAAAAATAGTGCCTTTGACGAAACTGAACACTGTTCTAACCTTTCAACACGAACTTGCAGTCCATGGTCACATTCAGAGGAGACTCGTTCAGACAACGAGCAAGGAAATGTTCCTACAGAGGACGCTGCTCAAATTGGCAACGAAGAGATTGATTGTATAATCCCTCCTCTCTCTGGTACATATCTGGAGGACGAAATCTTGGATTTTTTGCAAGAAGAATCTGGCCGTAAGTGTGAAGAGGTCAGTGTTAATGCATCATCCAATCAGACCTTCACCAAAAAATCAAAACTAGAGTCCATTTGTGGTATAGCATTAGAAGAGGATGAGAGTAAACAGTACAGCACTGGCATGTTTTCAGAAAACACAAACCAACACAGTGATGACTACAGCTCAGGGATAATAAAGGACATTTGGACTGCAATCGGAGATGACAAATCTGTAATGTCAAGGCAAGGAGCTGAAAAGCCAAGTGAGGGCCTCTTCTCAGATGAGTCAAGTGGTTACTGCTGCAGCTGTCTGGAGGTGCAGGCAAAAGGAGTTCCAATTCAGGGACCTCAGAAAAAAGCAGTGCAGCGGTCAGAGTATCACCTTTGGGAGGGAAAGAAAGAAGAGCAGGACTTAGCCAAAAACAAACTAGATGGTGCTGGGGATTACATGACTCCGTCCAAGCCCTGGGACTTGAACCCTGACAAGGAGAGTACATCATTTATCCTAGGAGGGGTGTATGGAGAGTTGAAGACACTAAGTGGTGATAAGAATTGGGCTGTTGTGCCACCAAATGACACCCAAGATAGCCTGCTACAGTGCGCCGCTGCAGCTGCCTCTGCCTCTAGCTCAGACATGCTTACCATCACTGGCACAGATGTGTTCATGAACACCGGCAGCTGCTTTGCCCCTGGACACAGGCCCCTGTGGAGGCCTCTTGTGTCCTTTGGACAGAGTGAGCAGGCCATTAGAGGAGGCGGAGATGGACTGAATAAGGGATTTTCTTTCATCTTCCATGAAGATTTGCTTGGATCTTACGGAGGCTTGCATGGTGAGGAGCATGGTTTAGAGTACCCGTTTGCATCCTTCAACCTGAACAATCCCTTCTCTCAAGTCCTCCATGTTGAGTGTTCTTTTGAGCCTGAGGACATGGCTTCGTTTAGTCCGGGGTTCAAGCCCAAATCTATTCTTTGCTCGGACTCTGAGAATGAAGCTCTCCACCCACGAATATATGGCATCAACCGGACGCAGTACAGGGCCATTCGCATTTCCCCCAGGACTCATTTCCGACCAATATCGGCCTCAGAGTTGTCTCCTGGTGGAGTGAGCGATTCAGAGGCTGAGACTGACAAAGAGGAAATGAGTTTTCCCGTCCTGGCGCCGGTGGACGTCTTTGATGATCCTCAGGCAGACCTCAAACCTCTGGAGGAGGATGCAGAATGTGAGGGCCCTTATTATGGGAAGTCAGAACTGGAATCTGGTAAATTTTTACCCAGATTAAAGAAGTCTGGCATGGAGAAGAGTGCCCAGACCTCTCTGGATTCACAGGAGGGCTCCAGTACCCTCCTGCCAATCGCTGAGGATGAGATTTGCTTAGACTGCAAAACAGTAGCAGCTGCATCTGCAGGTAGAGAGACAGATGTCTCAGTCTGCAAGAATCAAAAGGAGGAATCTTCAGGAGATAAACAGTCCTGCTTATGTGAACCAGCAGGACAGAACCCCAAGTATGGGATTGCTTATGACTTTGTTGGAGATGTGCCCGAGGTGAGAGCCTCTTAAAATTGTCTCATGCAATTATCAATATTTTGTTATCAGTGTGCTAGAGACCTTACCAACAATACTGACCTAAACCCCACAGTGTTTTTTTTTGATGTGTCATCAGCTGTAGATGGGTTCCACCTGTTAGTGTCTCAGGCTGCGATTTACTGAAACACACTAACCACTTCTCATTTGTCTCGTTTAGTTCCCTCTGTTAAATGTAAGTGGACAGGGAGGAACTGGCAACCAGCAAGATGAGTGCTGGTGGCAGAACACACTCTGTTCCCCCCTTTTTCCTGGATCTCAGTGTACAGGTAAACCTGTTTTCAACAACACATTAACTTTTACCACTTTATTCACTTGTATCTTATCTTAACGTAAGAAATCCTAACTGGAACTGTAAACTTGATTCTTCAATCAATCAAACTCATCCTGTCATGTCTCTGTCTTTAGAATGTACTCAACACTGTCTGTATGCTTGACAACAGCTGTCTCAATTCGGCTATAGCTAGTTTGCTGTCATGGTTAGAAAAGACGGCCATTCAATTTTAGCTTTAATTTTAGCAATGAGTCAGAAGCATTAATCGCGTCTGTGAACGAGAGGAGACCCCAGATGTTTGGGAAGTCTAAATTATCAGCCCAGGATAAACATTTGACGGACGAAGCATATTGGAGAGAGAGACACACAATGTTTTGCATTAAATGTTCAATTGTTACTGCTCCACATTCACTACATGGTCCGGTAAATTTAAAGCATCATCTGTCCTGCTGTTTAAAGCCCCTCCAGCCACTGTTAATTGCCGTTTTTGGTGAACGTTCTTTCTCAAGCAGAGAATAGGGGTGTGGTTAATAGTCGGACGTAATACATTACCATGAGCTGGAGTGTTCACTAACGATATGCTTTGTTAACATCACTACACTGAAACGTTTGGTACACTTTACTGTCTGGCAGGAGCAGCTATTACTTACCCATGGTAGGAACAAATGTGCGAGTATCAGCTGTTATCAATCACACAGTCGATGGTCCTGTCACGCGCTGCACACGATAACTCCCACTACGTTTTATAGTGCGCTACTTTACCGCCGAGGTGTGTGTGTGGTGGGTGCCTCTGCCGATGCATTGGTAAAACGGCCGTCAGTAAAATGCATGTTGCAGACTGTATATAAGACGGTGGCAGGTGAAAGTGCGACGCTGTTTTCTGTCCTCTGTCCACCAACACCGCACGCACAGATGCCATAATGAACATACCTGCTGTAAGTTTTAAGTACATTACATGATAAATAGGTTAGCTAGCTCAGAACGATGTTTATCGCTTTGATTCTCTGACTCAGTGAGGCGGGACAGAGTGACATTTTTTTAACGAGGCGTGACAGTGCGCCTGCGCAAGCTTGGAGAATGACGTATGACTTATGAAATTACTATAGTTAGCAACTTTTACAACTTTGAGCACAAAATTAAGCTATTTGTCAAATAATATTTGAACTATGTGAGTAATCACCATTGTAAGGAAATGACTCCGAAAAATATGAAATATCATAGAAAACTGTCTAAAAATGGTGGAAAGTCACACTAAACAGTTAGTGTGGAGCCCTCTAGACCCTGTTCAGTTAGAAAATACTACCGATGGAGGGGGTAAAGGAAGCAGGAGGACGGGGATATTTACGTGTGTAATAACCATTCTGTGTCACCTTTTTGTTCTCCAGGGAGCAGCAACGTTTGAATACTCCAGTTTTGCAGAGGACACCTGACGTAGAGAGGAAACATTCCTCTCCTTTTGTGACTGGACCTCTACCAGCAAAGATTCAGGGTCATCTCAGAGCTGGGAAATCTAATGTAGACTAATTTTTCTGAGACACCGCTCCATAACCCCCACACATAAATAACCCTGCTGGTTTTCATTTACTAACTTAAAACCTAATGTAATCAACAATCAGATCAACAAAAAGTGAGTGAAAATAGGAAAACTCAAAAAATATGTTCTGTCTTTGAGTGATGCCATGATGCATTTTAGGCATTTTAGAATTTGTTTAATTTGATTCTTCTGTTCACTGGTCCTCATTCAAGTCTCACAAGTCTCGGTTAGGTTGTAGGGACAGTTGTTCCATCCTTGTCAGTTCTGTTCCCACCATTTTGCTTTTGAACTAGGATACTGGTAGCTGGTGGTGTCTGAATGGTTGTACATGTGCGTTCGTCCAGCCAGTCTCACTACTCTTTTTCTAGTTGAACCTAATTTTGTGTGAAACAACTGCTATCGCATCATCTACCTTCCTTCTTGTGTTCAGAAAGACAATACTCGGATATTGAGACGTTTGAGTTGTGTAAGAATTTGAGAGTTTAATTTAAATAGTTTGTTTGGACGACTTTCTGAATGTGAAGTAGAGCATGTGTGCAGCTTTCTTCTAAATATCCCTGAATTCCCCGTGTGTGAAAAGTTATCATAAATGAGTCTGATTTTTTGAATGGTGATAGTCTTGCAAAATTTAGTAGTAGACATAGTATGGTTTGTGAGGCTAAAATACAAAAGAAATCCTCTTAAAAAAAAAACTAAAAAAACAGGAAATCAAAAGGAGTTTTGTTGGGGAAAAATACTAATAATCTTGAAATGCAATGCTGTAAAATAATTGGGGAGGGTGTTTGTGTTTTGGGGTAAAGACCCATCATGAAAATACATAACTACAGCCATTTCTGCAGACACCTGTGTTGCAACTGAATGAAACCTTGTTTTATTTTTTTGTAATTTCTATGGTACAGACTATTGGTGCTATAAATATGTTCAAAACATTTTTGAAGTTACAGTTCCATATTATGGCTGTGATAAGTAGATGGCCTAACCTAATTTTGTTTGTAGTCCAGACAGTCAGACTCCATGAATATCTTTTTGCTCAAAATTGTTGAAAAAAGAAGAAAAAAAAGTTTTGCCTGACCGCGGTTCTTGCTTAATGTGACTTGGTTTTTCTTTTAAGGTAACCTCTTAGTTGTCAGGCGTGTTAACAGCTGAAGCAGAAATCCTTGCAGGTATTTGAACCTTACGTACTCTCTATACATCTTTTATAGTTTATTGTCCCCGAGCAGAAAGGACACGATCAGCACTGGCTGATGATTAATTGTCCATGCTGCAAAAAAAAACAAATATAACAAAGTGGCGGGGCGATGGTCAAACCAAAAACATGGCATAATTACACTAAGGTACAAATGTTTATTTTTCCATATGAGGTGTGTTTTTATTTTTTGGTTTACAATGTATCTTGTGGAAATATTGAGTAATGTCTCACTATATATGTGTGTGTGTGTGTGTGTGTGTGTGTGTGTGTGTTGGCAACAGACCTTGTGAAGGCACTGGTTCAGAATGAGTGTACTAGAACTTTATCTCAGAGAAATGTGAGTGTATGCAGAGACACATACACTCACAGCAATGCAAATGCATTAACGCCCCCTAAATTTGAAACACACCCTGAACAAATTAGATGGAAAACCCTTGAGGTGAGGTTGGACTGGCCCTCCTTGTGCTTTGAAAATTAAATTCAGTTGAAGCATCTGCAGAAAATCTTTTGTTTTTCGAACAGGTTATGAGGACGGCAGCGGGGTGACTTATTTGTCACATACCGTGAAACTGAAGCACAGATGACTAAAATCATCCTTCCATTAATAGGCAATTTAAAATCTGCCAATGGTGTGAGCAGGCTCGTAATGCACTGTCGCAGGTGAAGGTGTCTCTATTGTGGGCATGGCTTTGGAAATGGCTTCCTCGTGTAAAAAATGCAACGATTGTATGTAGAGGCCCATGGTGTGTTCAACCCAATGCCACTTCAATTGAAAAAGGACCCCCCGAGTAGCTGAATGAAACGTACTCCAACTTCAGGGTCTTGTCACCTTTCTTTGACAGTCATCAGACACTCAGGAATTTTTTAATATAAGCATACTGCATAATCTACACTCAGACCTGAGGCAGTGCATTGATGCATTAATGTAAAACCTTTCTTTGATTGTAGAAGAGGAATTATTGACAGGAGTTCTTTCCAAGCAAACCACAGAGGTGACTGTCATTAATTTAGAGCTATAGTTTTAGGAAAAGAGGAAAAAACAAACAAACAACTAAGCCATTTGTAGATTGCATAAGCAATGTGAAGGGTAATTCAAGAGCCCCGAGTCCTATGCAATACCCTTGGCGCATGTAAACATTCAAGAATATATGGAGAAATGTCAGTTAATTTTGCATGTTGATTATTTTGAGTGAGGGACACCTGAGAGGGGAAAAAACAACAACCATAGAATGTCTCTAAAAATGCAGCATGCAAACATCACACTCCATATTTTTTATGTCGGATTAAACAAAAAAAAATATTTTGGTTTAAAAAAAACAAGAGTTTATCAGTGAAAGTGTGCTACATGTGAGTCTGAGTGAATGCAAGAAGCAAAGTCAGGAGTTGAAAGGAATGCGTCACACCTTTCTCCATTTAATTCTTCCATTTTGATAGGCCATGTTTAAAAAGCAAACAAACAAAAAAAATGTATGGCGAGAAAATGCATTCAGTGATGGTATATGCATTTGGATCGACACTGAAAGGGCCACTTAAGTTTCGATTGCACTGTGGTCTGAAGAACATATCCAACACTGAAAACTGCAGTTTTCCCTGTCTTTTCATTCCCACTTAGATGCTTCTTCACCCTCCCTCCCCTTTCCTCTTTGTCCCTAAATCCCATCTGTCCCACGTAGCTCTGTTCTAATTTCATGTACACCCTGAATAAATTGTTTTGTTTCATTGTGGATTTTCTTAACATCTAATAAAGGAATAAACCAAACCTCAGCCTGTGAACCTCCCTGTCTTTTTTTTTTTTTTGCTTGTTATGTATTATTTACTGGATTTGCCCAAGGGGAGAGTAGTCCCAGAGGAAGAAAAAGCACCTTTTACATTTTAAATCCACCTCATGGTGACACTAGAGGGCAGGGTTAGGATCGTAATTCACATCACATATCAGGCCTTAGGCATTCTTTTCTGCTGATGCTTAATATCTTAATAAAAGCTTTAAAGACTAAGAAATATCAATTGAAAATCCAACGTTTTTGTTAAAATGACCTTTATACTGTTTGGTGCATACTATTCCACAAGCACAGTCCAAATCGTTTTAAGATTAATGACAATTATAACACATTGAAAATGTCGTGCAACAATTGTATACATTGGGAAATGACTTTATTGACCAGAACGTCTTGATAATGTCAGTCTGTAAGTACTGAGCTTGATTAATTGTGCCTCGGGACCAGACAGGTGAATCCATCGACGGTGAACATTCTTGACTCGATTACACTGCACTCACGGTTGAAGTTTGTTTTAAAATGGCGGCGGAAGCGTCGAGACAGGTATGACATGTCAACGACACCGGATAAACTTGGGAAATGTGCTTGTTCATGTAATTCCATAAACACCGGAGAAGTGAGTTCCTAACCTGCAGAGCAGTGATGCTGTCAAAGCAGAAAACTGTCGCGTTTTAAGTTGGTATGACTGCACTTGAGGAAGCTGTGGTAAAGTAAGTGAGTTGGCGTGAGCAGCCAGTGCACTTGGCGAGCAAGTCCGGTTCGAAATGTATGTTTTACCAGCCGCCTGTATTTTTTTTAAATTTAATCTTGAGGTGAATTTATTTGTGTATCCCAAAGGTTTGTCCCGATAAATGACCCCACGCTGGTGCTGTTTGTGTACACAAAGCTGCGTTGAGGAGGCACGGAGGTGATGGTGGTACAACAGTAGGCGAAGCATCAGCATGGAACGCCCCGGCCGGCGACTACCTGCCAACCACCTGTAGCATCAACCCGCAGCATGGCGAACACGACCCACGGTACCCAGGACCGGAGAGACAGCCGCTGTGGTAGGTTACGATGTGCTGGCACAGGTCTGCTATGTATTTATCACGGTTAACACACGTAGCCCGCCTCATACACTCTGCCCTGGTGCTGTACGTGCTGTTCATCCTGGTACCATTACAGGTTACGCCAAACTGTATTAAAAATATTTAAAGTTAAACGCGCCATTGAATATTGTAAAAATACTGTACGCTGCTAATAAATCATAACATGTAGCATTTGTGAATTGCTTAAAATGCATTCTTCAATTCGGCATATATTTAATGTAACAAAGGTCTCTACAATTTTAACTTTAATCTGCTTGGACTTGGTGGTTGCTCACCACCGTACTGCAAAATGTAAGCTATTTGTAAGGAGAGATCTAGGAAGAGGTTATGAACATTTAAAATGTCATGGAATAAAATGCAACAGATGAAAAGAGGCTCACATATTTGTATACCAGCGATATATTTTTGATGTCATAGGTGTGTTATACACCCATGCGGTCCAATCTTCAGAAGTGTCCCTAAGGCATTTGTATTGTTTTAAATGGGTGTGATTTGTGTGTGTGTTGTGTGTGTGTGTGTACTCAAATGGGTGTTACAGTTAGGTAGACAATAACTGAAACTTTGGTGTTCATCATGACTTACAAAAACTTACTTGTCTATGCTGGTGTGGCCTTATAGTTCCTTTCTAATACATTTTAATGCTTAGTGGTTAAACCTTCTGACATAGCATTTTTATTCAAATGTAATACATTTCAAACAAGGATGTCCGTTTTTCAGCAGTACATGTAAATAATAATAATAATGATGAGGTTGTACAGATTCTAACGTGTATTGGTGACCGCCGGTTGTAGATTATTTCCACAGTGGCACAGGAACAACCTGTTGCTGTGTTTTGGGTCAAATTCTACCAGGCTCACATGACAGCCTGTAGGTCAGGGTTTAGAGCTTGGGTAAGAATCTGGCTTTGTTTGTCAACCATTTTTGAAAACAACAGGCCCGTTTTATTGTCTGACTTCAAAGTATTGATTTTACGTTTCTATTTTACCTACCTAAAAAAAACCCACATACAGTTACAACAACTCTGACTGTGTGCTGTCAGATGTATCAGAAGGTATAGTTGTTCTGTCCATGAGAGGTTAGACACGCTAGCTTTAGCTTAGCTTCCCAGCTGTTCTTACAGCATGATGTAGCCTTACTGTATAAAGACATACCAGTCTCAATATTAATGCACACAGAAGGATTCACAAATGTATTTTGGGATTAGTATATAAATGACTCCACAGAAATATTTTTGAATGCGCACAAAAATATTTGTTTTTTTTGTGCATATGAATGTAAAACAAATGCACAAATAAAAAAAATCAAAAGGTTCACAAATGTATTTCTGATGAACAACACATATTTCTTTAAAGACACTGAATAGAAAACCACAAATATATGTATTTAAAAATATTTGCAATTTTCATCAAAAACACATTTGGATGTCGTTACATTTATATACCATCTGTTAAATCTGCGTTTACAAACCGCTTGTTATGTGTGAACTTCACTGCATTTGTGTGTGGGTATTTTGAGAGCCCCCGTTCCACGGTTTAATTCGCAAGTGCATTTTGTTTTCAACGGGGCCAATCAATCTGCAGCCAACCAGATGGCTGCTTCCGCTTAAGCCAGTCACGTAAGTGAAGATTTGAGGGTATCATTTAATGTGATCATGTAGCGTTACATCCACCTGCAAGTCTACGTCAACATGGCGTCTGGCAGCCGCTCTCCAATAAGTAAGTGATAACTTCATTTGTGCATGATTAGATACATTTGAGTTATAAATGCTTGGTAAGTTAGTGATGTGGCTTTTCACCCTAACTTTAACTAACAAGTTAGCTATAATGCTGATAGAGGACTTAGGATCAGCCATTAGGTGGCTAGCCAACTAACCTGGCAAGCAGTTGTAACACTAACAAAGCTAATCATGCACAAAAGGAGAGTTATAACCTTTGGATAACATCTACCACACTCTATGTTGAGGTTGACCTGCGGGTAGTTGCAACGCCGTAGACAATAGCTACAGTAGAGGCCGCATTCGGGCTGGTGAGACCTGTCTGTGCTGCTGCCAGCTTGCAGCTTGACCCATTAAAAGAGTAGAGAAGGTCAGACTTTTGTGCTGCTTTTGGATTTCTAATGAAGGAGATGCCAAACACTAAGAACACACTAAGAAACAGGCGCATATCACATCACAGCTGAGAAGTCATTATATAATAATGTGCATTGTGTATATTTCTATGGAGGTAACAACAAGCGGAAGGCGCCACTGATTGGCTACAGATTATTCCCTGTTGAGGAAAAAAAAAAAAATGCATTTGTGAATCGAGCCGTGGCAGGGCAGTATCAAAACACCCACACACAAGTGCAGTGTTCACAGGTGACGAGCAGTTTGTATATTAATGTAACAACATCCAAATCCGTTTTGATTATATACTTTTATATGCATATTTGTGGATTCCTATTCAATTTAAATAAAAATAAATATTAGTGTGTGCATCAGAAATAGCATTTTTTTTGTATGCACGTAAAAACAATTTTGTGGGGAGCCAACGTGACGAAGTACACATCACTTCGGTTGAGAATGCGCCCTCACTGCCGTACCAACAAGCCTGGCTCTTTGGAATAGGAGTCAAAAACTGCATGTTCAGTACCCGGGTTTATATCCAGGTAGGGTGACTGCGCTCGCCCTTTGCTATGGTTATTTATATACAAATACTGAAATGCATTTGTCTATCGCTCTGTGCGCATTCATTAATATTGAAACGGATCTGAGTCTGACTCATACCGCTGGGGCCCTGTTCACATTACAGTAAAGACTGAAGTTACAGCCTGGTTACCGTGGCATTCATTTTCACACACCCATTTTCCCTGAAGCCCTGATGAAAGTCAGAAGAAACATTTTGTGTGTGTGTGTGTGTCTTTGCTAGTTCTATTTATTTATATACAGTGCTGTAAAGGTTTTAGGCAGGGGTGTATCAGTTAACAAAATACAAACTGAGTTAACAGAAGAAAAGCAAATCAATATTTGATGTGACCACCGTTTGCCTTCATAACAGCATTAATGCTTCTAGATACACTTGCACAAACTCAGGGATTTTTTTAGGCACATCGTCAGGTGTGTCATTCTGAGAAGCACAGGAAGATACTAATTCATTATTGCAGTGCCGTAAGGGAGGCATCTGATTGGCCCTAAATTTATTCTGCAGCAGGGCAACGACCCCAAACACACAAGGAATGTCATTCAGAACAATTTTCAGCATAAATAAAAATCGAGGAGTCCTGGAAGTGAAGGTTTGGCCCCCCCAAAAGAGCCCTGAATTCAACATCATCGAGTCTGTCTGGGATTACACAAAGAGAGAGAAGCAACTGAGGCTGCCTAAAGCCAGAAGGACTGTGGGGAATTCTCCAAGATAAATGGGCCCACCTCCCTGTTGAGTTCCTCCAAAGGCTATATAATGTGTAAATAGAAGAACTGATATTGTATTGAAGCAAAAGACTGGTCATGCCATGTATTGCTTTCCTCTGTTCACGCATTTTGCTGTTCCTACTTGATAAATATAATTCATTAATAATAAGAATTTACTAATTTTCAGATAATGAAATTCTGGTCAGTAAATAATGTATAAAAATCAAACTAATTGAAGCTTAAATTCTTTTGAAGGTGAGCCTGGAAGAACCATAGTGGAGAATGGCTGTGTAGTGAAAGACCTCCATGATGACACCAACCACCATTGCCATCAACACAGCGAGCCCGTCTTGCCCAGGTACAACCCTTCCTGCTCCTCCACCCCCATCTACTACAGCAGCCCCCAGAAAAGCTACTCAGACCTGAACCAGGACAACCACAGCTTGTCTTCCCAGGACTCCGGTATCCCGACTTTGGAGATCAACCCTCCAGAGCCCATCCTCCATAGCCACCAACGTCTAGGTGATGGAGGCCTCATCCTGGACCCCAGTCACGACTCTCCCGCCACTTTACCTTTGGATGACGATGCCTCTGATGGCAACACCATCCGCAAATCTTCCACCTTCCCTCGCAGCGGGTACGACTCCATCCGCCTCTTCAGCCCCGCCCACAGATTAACTGCTACCACGGAGATAAGTGTCGGGGGCGGAGCCTTAAACCGCAGCGACGACATCTCCGTGTGCAGCGTGTCCAGCATGAGCACCGAGCTATCGGTCTCTAATGAAGACATCCTGGATTTCACAGTCACTTCTGACTCCAGCGCCATTGTTACCTTAGAGACCGATGACAGCGGCACCGCTCACTTCTCTGATGTGACGCTATCATCGTCACCAGGAAACCCCAGAGACTTATGGAGTCCTGTACGGCAGCATCCGGGGGCAGGTGTCAAGCAACAGGAAGAGGATGGAAGGCACAAGAAACTGGGACCTCTAGCAAACTTATTCAACAGGTAAGTTCAGATATTAGTGTTTAGCGTTTAGTGTTCAGACAGAGGGTGAAAAGGGGTGCTGAAAGCGCTGGACAGTATGACAAATTGAATGCCTTTTGTGAGCATTAAAGCATGTAAACATGTTCTAGTAGAAACCCTAAATACAAGAATGAACCTGAAAATGAGCATTCTGCCTCAGCTTTTAAAAAAATTAAGTTCTGTGATGCCATGAGTGGCCCAAATTAAAAAAAAGAATTGTAAGCTGCCTCAGACAGATAATTATCCTTTCTCTACTTCCTCTCATTATGGGCTCTTTGTTGAAGGCCTTATTATAGCCTTACAGAAGTGGCATTGCTCAAAGTTGCTTTAGAAACCTTGCTTCGCCAAGACATCTGTCTCACCCCTCCCAACACTCTTGCGTATTAGAGTTCATCCGGAGTGTGACTCTCTCCTCCTCATTTTCTTGCTGCAGTCTCCCTTTTGGCTCTCGCTAAGAAGTCGTCCCAAAGTACGGACAGGAAGATTAATAAGAGACCAACAAACAAACACCTGTAACACCTGGTTGACAAAACCAGGTGACTCATACTTTCAAAGAAAAAACAGTTTGGCCTTTACTCACCAGGGGGGATGTGCCCATCATGCCCTCATACAACAAATCCCACCATCACCACCTGCAAGAAAACCGTGCAGCGCTGCAAAGTTTGCTTAAGTGCTGATTGGCCCATAGCAACACTGCATCATTGCAGGTGGCCACACTGCAGCTCTGTTAGCAAAGAGGATACTGTCATGTTGTAAAGAACTACTTCTCAGTTCCGTATGTGCATTGTTGGGGGGTGGAGTGTTCCTTCCTCTTAAACTGACACATGTCGGCTGGGGGGAAAACGATATTTTATCTTTGAGATATTGATGCTGCTGCACTTTATTGTGTCGGTGATTACTTTAGTGTTTTAAACCATTAGCCGCCCATTGTGTCTACCGATAGGGCGAGAGCACATTATGCACACCCATAAAGTGCTTTAATGTATTTCCATTAATTCTCTGTAAGGTCTCATCAGTCTGATAATCGGTGGTCATGTCTACAAAGCGTTGGAGAAACCTTTTCAGAGAGCAGTGTTTCCCACATGTAGACTTTACTCGGGCGGGCTGCCATGGTGTATTTGGTTTTGCAGAGAAACAGAGAACGATGTTATCTGGTATTACATTACAAGACAAGGACACGGTGGATATTTAAAAACATGGACCAGGTAAAGTAACAGTGAACAGTGAACACACCAGTGCCGATGTCGCCCGGCGGTTTTGACCAGCCCTCCTCCACATGCAAGCCCACCTGCTGCTGTCTCTTTGGCATCTTTATGAAACATACTGCTGATGGAGAAAGTCATCAGACGCATACAGGGAGAGAGAGAAACAGGAAGAGGCGAGGCAAGATGGTGTTTGCAGTAAGAGAGCCGCTGCCTCGTGTATAAAAGACTGAGCAGCTTTCATACTGAAAGATGGCAAAGTCACAGAATTATCCACATGTATAAAACCAGGCGTACGCCAGGTCCTGCGCTCCTTTCCTTTATACATCCCAATCAATGTGAAATTGAGCGCATATATGCATATGGCTCCTCCATAAATCGCCATGCAAATGACCATAAAGACGCCATTGTCACCTCCTCGGGTCCAAATAACAATGGCCGATCCTCCTGCTTGAAAAAGAGAAACTACACTGAGTGTGAGGATACTGTCATGTTGGAGGAGAGAAAAAACACTTTATTTGAACTCTTGGGTCAGCAACAAAACTCAGTTAACGACTGAGTGGCAGAGTGTCACAACGGCAGTCAATGCAGCCGGCTCAGAGACTCATAATGGCTGAAATCTAGAAAACATGGTGTGATATAGAGTGGATGTTTTCTGAGACAGAAATCAAGGTCCTTGTGAGGTGGAAGCTTTAAAGAACATATTGTTTGATGCAGCGTATTGACAAACAAAAGAGAGATATAGAATTAGAATTATTCTAAACAAAGGCTTTAGGAAGAAAGAAGCACACATGTCGGCTCCTGCTGCTAACACTTGTATTTGTACCAGGATGGCACGGTTCCATCAGGTTGGTCTATCTAATGCAGGTCCCCATCCTGGGTTATCAAGCGAAGATGGTGGTTTGACAGGTGAACACATTTTTTACGTTGGTTTTCGTTGTGTTTGGCCTGCATCATGATTTGGACTGATAATGAGGATGGGGTGTATTTTTTAATTTACACAGCTGTATGTGCAGGTGCTGAAGATGTGCCGGGGGAGTCGAGGAGATCTGTCCGTGCGCCACCTGGTGTCTCAGTGCGCTCTGTGCGCCTGACAGCACAGTCTTGTTCACTGCAGCGATTTTTAAACACGAAAACTAAACTGGAAGTAGTTTTTACTAATCTCCTCTGTGCATATTTAGCTGACGCTCTCTTCTGCAGTTCTTTATTTGTACTTGATGTAACCTTGGATTTTTTACAATGATGATAATTACATCTGTTAGCCGAGTTAAAGTCTGAAAACTGACTCTCCGTGGCAAACACTCCCCTCTGCGCTCCAGGGAGGCTGATTTAGCGGACATGGATTTAAGATTTGAGTTGGCACTTTGGTTTTTGTTTTTTACAACTGAAAGGTGCAATATGGAGTAGTTATGGCTCACTAGCCTGAGCACAAATAACACTGCTGGTTTGAATGTTTAAATGGTAAAGTGATAACGTGTGATATAAAGTAAAATGGGTTGGCAAAGAAACTGAAAGGAAAAGCAAGGTGAGCAGATTCAAGCAGTGAGTAGACATTAAGATAAGTTGATGAATGAAGGACCAATGGTGAAAGAGGAAATAACGCTGCCCCAGTTCCACTGTCATTCTGTGGGAAACGTGGTCAGGAGAGCCTTCTTCCACTAAGTGAGGCATTGCTAAACGTGAACAAGAAATAGCTGCTTTCAACGTTTTACAAATTCAAAAGTAGAAAAGAATTTTAGACGTGTACAGTGAGTACACCAAAAAGCAATGAGCCAGGAGAGCAGAGCAGCTAGCTACTAGGTCACAAGTCGACCTAGACAATGCCAAAATTACCTGTCCTGCCTCATTCCATATTCCATTATAGTCCAGAGTTTGTTGAACGAATAGGGAAGGGCATTTTACTGCACCTATTCAAACATAATATTTTTGGATTTGGATCAAGATCAGCTGTAACTTGAAACCGTGTGTGTGAGAGGGACAGAACGCCAGCTGATTCAGTGAGGTGCAGAGTTGTCCGTGCTCCTTGCGGGACGTTCAGATCATTTATCACCATTGATGGACCACACAGAGAATATTACATCGCTTTTAAACTTGGAATAGACCCGCGAGGAAACGTGCGGTGCACGCAATCCTGGGCGGTCATGCACAAGACCGGTGAATGGCAGGCGAGCAGAGCAGAGAAGAAAAAGGTCAGCAATAAGTCTCTGTTCAGCTGGAAATGTTCAGTGTAACTTACGGTGACTAATGAATAATGACTGCAGCTCTGCAGCTTCTCAAGACTAAAGATCTGTCATACTAGTATAACAGCCGGTACACAACACTGCTGTGAAGAATGTCGGAGGACGCTGTGCTAACAAGGACGATTTTTGCTTCCCGTCTGTGACCACAAACACAATACTTTGAATAACTGCTTTGCTTAGTTAGCCTCACTACGGCTGACTGAACGAACTATCCCTTATAGCTTGCACTTTCTCTGATACTCAATGCAGAAAGATATTTGTATCAGACTGCAGCTAATGATTATTATGGATTCACTGTGACAGATATGAATGTGTCACATCTTAGTCAGTCATTGTCTTCCACAGTTGTTAGCTGGTCTTGAACTTATTATAAATAAATGATAGATAAATAGATGAATGATAAATTTACAGCTAACAGCTAGGAGTTTTTCTCCATGATCACCCCCCCCTCTCTCATGATAGAACTTATGACAGAAATACACTCATCAAAATTGGAAAATTTAAGTGCAGGGATCGGATTGAGTGCAGTGGATGTGGAGACTATCACTGGCCACAGCATCTCCTCAACACTCTCCCCATGAAACTGATGGGCAGTCTTAGCAGTCTGGACTTGAGAACCACACCCTGTGACTGAGAACCACACAGTTCTGATTGGTGGCCACACCTCCTCCACTCAACACCGGAGCCCCCAGTCCTGTGTGTGCTCAGCCCCCCTCCTGTTGACAGTTGCTCCCAACACGGAGAGACCTCTGTTGTGATGTTTGCAGACGACACCACCATGAAGAAAGCCTCAGAAAATGCCTTATTTCCCAATGGAACCTAAGAAATCTAAATTCCTGCACAAAATTTTTGTCAGCTTTTACAGAGAAGCAATAGAAAGCATCCTGACTGAAAACATCACCTCCTGGCGGGGGGCTCTGCAGCGGGCAAATGTCAGACGATTAACCACCTTCTCCCTCGTGTGGAGAAGTTACTCATTTCTTCAGTGCCCTTCAGACTTCTTCTCCTCACAGCCTTTCCTCCTCTCCCTTTTCCCACGTCAGGCCTCTCATTGCCTGTTCCTCCCCTATCACACTCTGCCTAAACATAGTGGCTGTGTGGGACTTTATTCCCTCTCTGTAACCATTAAACTGTGGAAGCTATGGCCCTGGATCTTGCCTGAAGGAGAGCTTTAATTTCATCAGGAGGTCTTGCTCTCCTTTATTTACGCTTTACTTTGACAACGAACTCCTCCTGTTTCTGTGATTTTTTTTTTTTTTTTTGCACTTTGTTTCGTGGAGACGGATCAGGATGGCAGCCCCGTCACTTCTTTTTTACATAGACAGGTAGGCTAACGCAAACCAGCAGACGATGAAAGAAGTTTTTTATAGTCAGCGTTTTTTGCCACGGCGGCATGAAGTGAATTTCTGTGTTTGCAAGCAACAGATTTGATCAGAAGTTGAATAATGTAATGTGGCTTTTGTGATAGACAGCCCATTTTCTATTGGACTAAATATCTTTTCTTACTGGATTTAGTGTGTTCTGCTTGACTGTTATAAAAAGCTATGCTCGCTGATGCATTTTTATGATGCAGGAAAAGCTCAATATACTCTGCTTTCCCCCTTCTTGTACTAGCTTGTTTGGTATTTCCAAACCAGGTGTGCTCACTGTAAGTTGAAGCATATGAACTACCGGGACACCTTATCGCTTTATTTGCAGACCCAAGACTGAACACAGGTGTTATGAAATCCTAATATTCCTGAGAGACTTGACCTCAAACCAGTGCAGTGCAAAGCCTCCGCTTGACTTTAACATAAAACAAGCACCCCTGCCCGTCCTGTAGGATTTTCTAGCTGTTCCTCTTGAGCACCCGACCATAGCTGCAGCCGTTCAGCTGTAACGTTGAGACGCATTTGGCCTGGATGGAATACAAATCATGGTCCTGCTTTGTGGACATTAGCTGAGTGGTGTGGCAGGTCATGTAACTTAAAGGCATTAAAGTGCTTATAGTGAATTATCTACAGCTCCGGATTTTCCGGCTATCAGAAATAATCAAGATAAAATAAAATAACTTTTAGATTAGAAAAGATTATTTTGGCTGGTGGTATTGAATTTGTGTTAACACGGGAAACTAAGTCAACAAACTTTAATATTTACTAGTGAGAAGTTTTGGAAAGTCAAATGAGGTTCTTGGGAATTATTATTATTATTATTATTATTAGATATTATTAGTTATCTTACAATTTTGAGATGTGTTTCTTAATTGCTCTTATTAAGCTAAAGCTCAAACCCAATATCACTAGAAAGGTAATTTGTTCCACCTGAGTTTCAGACGTAGACGTTGCTCCGGAGAGGGGAGGAGAAGCTCTGCCACATGTTCGGAGGTCTTTAAACCCACAGAGCATTTTGAGCTCCCGGGGCTTGTTTTCAGCTTGTATTCGCTGTCGGACCCGCATGCCGACCTTAGCTCGAGTCGTCTCACCCTCCTTCCAAAAGGCTGATGGCATTTGCCTTAGCTGTGATGGCAACGCACGCATTAGCATCAGCCAGAGGATGACTGAGTTCTAAAGTTTGTTACAGTACTAACGGTGGGATCGTCGGGACACAAGGCGCTGCAGCAAACTGGAGCAGTCGTCTTAAGTTGGACAGCAATTTTAAGAGGGCTGAGGCGCAACAAACAGAACACTCCTGTCAGTAATCAGCACTGAAGATGAGGAAAGCTTGGAGAGAAGAGAGCTGGTCAAAAGGCTTCCTCTTGCTTCTGTAATCTTCTGTAAAAAGGTGGCAGGGTGTTTGGTACTCCACTCTCCCTCCATGCTATTTTAATTATTTTCTTTGTTTCGGTTTCTTCCTAAAGAACTGATAAGATGAGTGTTATTAGTAGAGGTAGACCGATTAATCGGTCGGCCGATTAATCGGCCGATTATTGGCATTTTTAACATAATCGGCATCGGCCAATATCCAAGTATATCAAGCCGATTATTAGGCAGGCGCATCTGTGGGCAGCCTAGTGTTGTCGTGGAACACGTGTTTGACGCACGCTGCCGCGAGTCATTTTCCAGCCGAGTGAGCAAGTTTATTTTCTTCTTACCCGTTTTTTTTATTTAATATATTTTTATTCATTTATACAATTTATTTAATAATAATAATAATAATGTTTTTTTACATTATACGTTTTTAATTTATAAGAGCAGATTGTTCAAGTGTTCAATAAATGTTTTTGTTGAGAAAGTTTGTCTGTTAAGTAATTATCATTTCTTTTACATTTTATATTTCAAATAGAGGTTAAAAACCAAGCAAATATCGGCCAAAATAAATCGGCAGCATTAATCGGCCATCGGCCGACCCGGATTTCAAAAGATCGGTATCGGTATCGGCATCGGCATCGGCATCGGCATCGGCGTGAAAAAAACCATATCGGTCGACCTCTAGTTATTAGGGCTGGAAGCAAGGATCTACACCTAATGTCAGAGTTTTTAATATGAAGATCAAACCATGTTATCATCTTGTTTACATTCTCAGACACAAATTCAAAAATGCACCACATAATGTTCTTGGAGTATATTTGTCTGTATATAGCCTATTGTGTTATCTAATTTTATATGTTTTAATAAACACTGTCTGTGTATGCATGTATGCATGAAGGAACTACAAACTCATTTTGTAATACAACTTTGTGTTGTATAAGGACAACCAACCTTTCACATTGTACATGATCGAATTAATGAAGCCGTGTTCCAAATGAGCAAAACTCCTGTTAGTTCAGTCTTTATGGTTCTTTATCAGCAGCAGCATAACAAGACACACATTCTTCTTATTGTCATTGAAACATTTCATATTAGTTAATCTATTATGATTCTGCATAGCAAAGTCATTTCTCTATTCTTTGTGTCTTTTAGCCTTTGGTGTCCTTGATGTAGTCCAGATCATGGGATTTCGGTAGAGTGGAGGTTTTAGTTTACCAAGTAAGAGAGGGTCGTAAAGTAATAAACTGGCTTAGGTGCACCCAACCCCCACCACCACCACCACCACCACCACCACCACTGCCACTCAACATTCCTTTGTTCACCTTAGTGAGTGCTTGCAAGCATTGAGGTGTTGCTTTGTAAAGGTGGCCCTCTGCACTTGATCTATGCATGCATTGTTTTATGGTGACTCGCAGGGTTACTCAAGTTCACCACTCCCCATAGTTCAAATCTTGGATACATTTTATTGTTTCTGCTCAGCTTAGCTCTGCATTGCAGACGGATCACATGACGTTTTATTGTACAGTTCATCAATAAATCACTGGTTGAGTTTTACTGTTTGTTATTGATCTTGGAAATAGTAGTTTGATTAAAAAGAAGTCTTTGCACAAGGTTCAGATTCTAGTTTATCTTTAGAATTTTTTTTTTTTTTACTGTAAGCATCAAACATTGGTCACATAAGAACAGGTGAATAATGTGAATTGGTCATGTCATGTGTCGAAACGGTTATGGAGACCTTGAGAATCGGACCTGGAGTTTTTTTGTCAATTCACTGCTTATCGGTCAAACTCTTGACTCTGGTATCATCCTCTCTTTAGATCAGATTTTAATCTTTTTAATTCTCTTCCATTGTTTCTTTGTGAACTGAAAGCTGATGTTTACTTACATTTTTTAACTTGGGTTACTTTGATTACAGCACTTATTTCCGTATTCAAATGACAGCTTCTCTTAGTAGCTCTATGCACGAGTGCAAAAGGTTGCATTGGACGTCTCATGTCTTTGAGCAGTTATCTTTCACTGTGTTTCCCCTGTGCAGTTCTGAAAATAGCTGAATGAGATAAGCCTCAATGTCACTGATGAATGGTGCACTGTGTTCACAGTCTGTCAAAACATGTGCTGGCTTTTAATGTCTGTGTTGTCATTCAACTATATTAAATCCTCAAGTCACTGCTGAATCAGGAAACAGAATCAGGAAATACCTTCCACTGCTTTTATTATGTTTGTGTACCGCAGTATCAGAAAGCAGAGTCGATATGCTAGACTGACGCAAAACATGCCGCTATGAAAGAAGCAAAAGTGAGGAGTTACCCCTGGAAAGGGAAAAAATGTTAAAGGTGCTGTACTGGCCCGCGCAGCTTTGTGTTCACTGACTGTAAACATGGATACCTTTTTGTTTTTCTTGTGAAATTGAAACCTAGATTTGATGTGGGTGAAGTATGACTTGTCTCTAGTTTCTATGAAACGGTTTGGGCAGATAAAAGACTGAAGACGCACCGATCCGTCAGCCGGCGACTGGAATCGGCCAGCTTTCAGCTTGATCGGCCCGATCACGTGTCTCACGAATCCACCAAAGTGTAGCACTTAGAGAAAGACGTTACCTGGTACTACGTTAGAAGACGTTTCAGATTATTGACTCACCACTCAGAAATTCTTTCTCCGGTCCATGTTTCTAAGCTGGTAAGGGGAACATATACAGCTGAACCAAAGCCGTTTTTACCGGCTTCTCAGTGCCAGCCTACTCTGCTTCTGATTGGCTATTAGGCCTTAACTAAGAACTGCACACGTGCAACACCCAACGAAGATCACATAGAGGCTAGATGTATCACTTCATAGCTAAAACGAAGCGTTCAAGACACAGGGTGAAAAGAGGAGCTGCAGCAATGTGCAGTACGACACAAATATAGTGTTTTTTTGAAATTGAAACCATGTAAACCTGTTTTTGGTACAACCACTAGACATGATTATTAACCTGAAATTGAGCATAATACCTCCTCTTTAAGCTTTTTTTTTCATTGGCAATGTTTTCAATGATTGGCAGCAGGGTTGGGGGCGAGGTGGTGGGTGGTGGGTAGAATACAGTGGGTAGTTTTTACTCACTCACATATTTTTTTCGCACATACCATTTGAACGTACTTTTTCCTGGCTGTTTGCACACACTGGATATATTTTATATTTTTAGGAGCATATGCGAGTGCAACACTCCCTCTGCAGAGCCCTGGCAGACACAGGCAGCTACCCATGAATGAAGGCTGCAGTCTGTAGATGTGTCCGCTCAGTGTTGTGACAGCGTGTTTCCTGTCATCACTACCTTGGACGTGAACCAGAGAGGTCGGGACAGGATGGGTAGCAGTCCGCTGGTAAAAGGTCATTGATCCAACGGAGGCAACTTGCGTAGTCACACCACATTTCCATCTCTCCAGGGTCCACCGGGGCACGGCTAAGTGGTGTTAACACAACTTGTTCAGGGCAAATGCTTATTCATGTTAAATATAGCAAATATTTCCTATTAATGGATGAGTCAAAATCATCAGATAAGGCAGTTGCCTAGGTGAAGTGCCTCTTGATGGTGTTCAGCCCAGACCAAGAGCAGCATATAGACGCTTTGAGTTATGCCATGTGTCCCGGTCAGAAGAGGTTTTTTATTTGACCAGTTTATTCATGTCTTTTCACAGCTAGGCTCTATTCAGACCTTTAATTAAAGCCCCCGCTAACAGCTCTGTGGCAGCACGGCACTGATGGATAAATGAAAGGAAAAGCTGGCTAATTAGTACAGCGCGCTTTGCATGTGGTGTTTGAACACCGGGGGCCTCATTTATAAACACTGCGTACGCACAAAAGAAGGCATATGCCACTCAGCAAACATTGGGATTTATAAAAAAACAAATCTCAATGTCAGCGGGGGGGTTAGTGGGGTATATTCCTATTCTACACTTTATTTTAGTACTTACTCACTACTTGAATTTACTCACCTTGCTTTTTTCTTGCAGTTCTCTTTTACCCACACACACACACACACAACACCTCTGGTCTCTCACTGCAAACACAGTGGCTTGCCTCGCCTCTTCCTCTCTCTCTCTCTCTCTATGTGTCTGCCGACTTTTTCCGTCAGCGGGAAATTTTATAAAGTTGCCTAAAAGACACAGAACTCGTCTATTGGATTTTTCCCATTTTGACAGCAGCAGGTGCTGCATGTGGAGGAGGCTTTTTAATGACGAAGTCCATCGAAACGATCAAAACCAATGTGGTGTGTTCACTGTCGCTCTACCTGGTCTGTGCTTAGAGCTGGGCGATATGGCCCAAAATGTTAACGCGATAAAAACATTTCATATCGTTCGATTTTGATAATTATCACAATATATGTTGAGTCTTTATTTCTTTAAAGTGTAAAGTTAAAGTTTAAAGTATAAAGGCAGATTTTTGCACCTGAGTGAAAATTGAAGAAACCAGATGGTTAATTGTGTGGTTAAACTTTACGGACCTTACAAGCCTGAGGTAGAACATTCAAAAGATTTTTCTTACTAATATGATTAGTTAATCTTTTTTCAGCTAAATAAATATTTGAATAGAAAAGTTAGGTGCTTATTAGTTTGTGATTCAAATGAATTAAAGGAAATGTTTGACGATATATTGAACATTTATTATATTGATATTGAGGGAAATTAAAATGCGATAATTATCATTATTGTTTTGTTGCCCAGCCTTATCTGTGCTTGTAAAATATCCACTGTGTCAGCATCTTGTAATACCAGATAACATCTCTCTCTCTGCTTCTTTGCAAAATGCTTAAATGTGTTGCCAAATATACTTAATTTACCCGGGTGGCCTCCCGAAGTAAAGGTGTGAAGAAAACACTGAAACATCATATTCTTCACACGATGTCACATAGTTTGGTGAAATGCTTGGTGGCCTTGTAGTTCACAGAATCCTTTTGTGAGCTTGTCTCACACAGAGACGCACACTTTACGCAGATCTGGGGGGCCCCAGTAGTGACCTAGTGAAGACTGCAATCATAGTTTGTGCTCCACTTTTTGTTTTCCGGCATAATGACCTAATTTATTTGTCCTCCTATCTAATTCCCCCTCTGCATTTGTCTCTCAGGAGCCTGTTTGCCAGGAGGGTGAAGGACGGTCGGCCAGGGGCGCAGATAGACCCAGGGTGGAAGCTGTTTGGGAAAGTTCCACCACGTGAAGGCCCCACTAAGGACCCTAAGAGAATACAAACGGTAGAATTTTCATTTTGGGATCACAGCATTGTCACATACTAAATGAAGACCCCCCTCTTTTTATGAACACCTCATTTACACAACACACCAGGCAAAAAATCGAATCACAGCTTTACACACACACACGTCAGTGATGACTCTGCAACATCAAATGGTCAGCATCAGAATTTTTGTGCATTTCAAAAGTATTAAAAGTTACTGTTGTATAATCTCTGTCTGTCAAATGTGGTTAAGGGCTGGCAACTTTAATTTTCAATTACAATTTTGTCCTCCAACAATTATGAAACAAAGATTATTGTGCTGTTTTGTCTTATGTTATTAATCCCCTGTTTTAGGATGGGTTAAATGCAGAGAACTAATTTCCCAACAGTGATCAAAGTTAAATCCAGTGCACTCCATTCCTTTACTGTGGTGCACCTCTGTAAAATTCAAAAGTCAGCTTCAGCCAGGCTGTGACATGGTCAGTTCAGCTCACTGTGATCAGGTAAATCATTGTTTGCGAAAGTCAGATCAGGCCGGCACTTAGATTTGGATGTGCGTCTATCCGTGCTGTTACGGTACCGGTGCTTGGAGCGGTCAAATAGGATAAGAATCACATTTCAGCAATCCTTTATCACATTTTATATACCAAATAAAAACGACGACATATAAATAAATCATGAACAAGAAATGATTAACCAATGAAATAAACAGGCATTCCAGATAAAATCAGGATTTGCTGTCCGATAAGTGTGTTTTGGAAGAGTCTTCAAAGATGACATGTAGTCAGACAGCCTGTTTCAATTAGTATGTGTGCACTAGCATCACAGTTTGACCGATGAAATTGTACTGCTTCATGCAATGTTCAAAATGTATTAAAATGTATATGCATGTCAGCCAACCGCTGGTAAATGTATTGATTCATTAATAACAATTATACTTAATGTGCGTCACTTACTGGCAACAAGTGTGGTCTACAGTTGATATCAGCATGGCCTGTAATTAGCAGGTGTTCTATAGCGGATGCAGGAAGTTCAACTCCTTCACACGGTTTACAATATTTTTGAAAATTCGGTAACGTAAAAATTCCGGTAACGCTGCAGCAGATTTTTTTTTAGATTAGATTTTTTGTAGATTTTTTTTTTTTTAGTAGAATTAAATTTAAAGTTCAAGATAATAATTTACATTTACTCATTTGGCAGAGGCTTGTATCCAAAGCGACTTACATTTAAGAAACAACATAAAAGCATCAACAAAGCATCAAGTACAGCTCGAGATCTGCAACTGACAATACATACTAGTAAGAGCTCAGAGTACATGTCGCATCCGTGGGGTAAAGTGCAATCAATACAAGATAATAGTAGGGGATAGAAGAAGAAGAGCACAGGAAGTTCATGTTAGAGGTGGTATAAGAGGAAGTGTTCTCAGAAGAGATGAGTTTTAAAGAGCTTCTTGAAGTTAGAGGGACGCCCCTGCTCTGATGGCGTGTGGTAGCTCGTTCCACCATTGTGATGTCACAGATGAGATTAGCCAGGACTGGGATCGCTTTGTGTGAAGAGATGGCAAAGCGGCGTTCGTTGGAAGAGCGTAGAGGCCGAGAAGGAACGTAAATTTGTATTATGGAGCTTAGGTAGGTGTTAAAAAGTCAATAAATGCATAAAGTTCAATGAGTAATCGCGTTAAATAATTGTAATCCCAACATTGACCAAAATAATAGTGATTGTGTTTTTGCTATAATCGAGCAGCCTTAATGTGGTTTGTCAGTGTTTAGAGTTCCTCACAAAGGCAGTAAAATATTAATATATGACAACTTTAAAGTTTATGTTGGTGCATTTAGACATTTAAACTACCAGCAGTGTGTAGGGCATTAGCTCAGTAATGCAGGTTCAAAGAGCATTAGACTGGATAATGCACTGAATCTATTTTATTAAGCACGGTTTTATAATTTTATCACATTCATTATTGTTTAAAGCTTGCTTTGCCAGTTTTTATTATATTTTATTTTGAATTTTAATCGGTATTCATTTCAGTGGTCGATTGGATCAATCTGAAACTCTGAAGTGTTAATTTTGACCTTCTGAAACCACAGATATTCAATATATTACGTTGCAGCAGCTTGTGCTGCAGAACAGCTGTTGTTGAAAGGTCAAATTGATGAGCAGCCAGCTTTGATCCGGTAATGCTTTTTAGCAGAGCCTATCACTGCACCTATAAAGACCAATAAGTATGCCAACTTTATGGTTCCTTCTCCGGACAGATAACATCTGATGGCTAAGACTCTGTTATGTAATGACTCTGTGGAACAGGATGTTAAAGAGGTCTAAAGTACCAAGAACATACTGTAAATGAGTACAATCTTTGTTGTTGAATATCAGCAGCACAATCCCGTGAGCTACAACAATCCCCATCAGTGACATTTAGGTTCTTTAGCTATTTATAGAACACCACATGCTGAAAAGCAAACAGCTACTCCCTATTTTTTTCTGAAGTTCTTCGAAACATTGCGCACTGCTCAAAAAAATTAAGGGAACACTTGAATCACACATCAGATCTCTATGAACGATATAGTTCAAGATCTCTACAGTTATTACTGTACTCCAGCCCTCAGCATCATCCTGCACTAAGATGAACCCAGGGCCCGCTGGAGGTCGTTTTGTAGGCCTCAGTGGTCCTGCTACTGAGTTAAAGCGTTTCTATGGCACAGACACAGCAAACCTTCTTGCAACAGCAAGTATAGGTGTCAGGGCTTTGGTAGCATGTGGGAAATAACTGTCAATCAAAGCTGTAGCACTTGCTCAGTAGCAAGTCATTACTTGCCTGGCTACTCTCTGCTGTCTCAGACGACAACACCTTTTGTCCTGTGTGAGCCACCGTAGGCGGGAGGGGTAGATGAGGCAGTTGGCTTCAATCCGGAACCTCACGTCTAGATTTCACTAAATCTTACACACTTCCCCTTTAATTAGGTCAGATAAAGATAGTGTTGCCACATGTAACGAGTAGCAATCTATTGATGCTATTAGTTTAACTACATTTCCCAGCATGTGGCTAGCTTCAAGCTACTGTAGCTTTACAGTAGCTAGCTATTTTTTAGTAAGAAGCAGTGTCGCGCTATCAAACGTTATATACACTACCACTGCATTTTATTCTTGGAGAGAAAAAAATCCTAGAACTTATTGATTGGAATAAATGACACCACCAATTTACGAGTGCATTTGTTTATCATATTACTTAAAATAGATGTTTTCTGGTCGTGAAATAGCTTCAATGTTAGCTTTTACTCGTTAGCCTCCAACTTTCCTACTTTAAAACACAACCTAATTCAAACTCGACACAAGCAAAATAAAACTCACCAAAGCTGTCTTGGACTGTAACAACAGCCTGTAACAGTTTAAGCATTTTTCTCACTCGTACATGGCTGTTAAAGTAAACAGAAAATATAAACCAGCCTAATGTTAGATGACACGCGGTGTAACGTTACCATAACAATGATATGGCACATGATAAAAGTGATGATATACAAGTTCAAAATTTGAGGCATAGATCCGGATCCAGCTTTACAGGTTCAGATCACTCTTATGAGACTGTTCTAATCCCATACTCAGCAATCTGAAATTCAAAATGTCATGGTCTTTGTCGGATAGCCATCATGTGACTAAACACTCTTTCCCACTGCCACTCAGAAGGCAGGCAGTGAAGGGCCCAATTAAAGAGCACGACAGCTCTCTACTGGTTAAAGAAACCGAATAGCAAGATGGCACCTAGTAATTAGAGCTTGTTGAAGCCTGTTATTGTGGTACAATTAACCCTGTGTGTGACACCACCGAAGTAGCACCCTCCTCCGTGCTCTTTGTGTTTTTAAAGCCTGGTTGAAAGACCTGTTCATGGGCAGTTCCTGCAGTTTACATATCAGCCCATTAATATGTCACATTGCTTTTAAATAGCTTTTTATGTTGACTATCCTGTTGTGTTAGTTTGAAATTACTTTGTCTGCTATTCAAGTACGGATCTACACACCCTCGTGTGCTTAATAACTTAATTCCATCTCATCTGTGGTTGTAACCTTATATCGATCTCAGAATTCAGTAACAAGGCTGTCAAGCTTTTGTCTTGCCACTGACACTGCTGTGTCAGTGTGTGTGCCAGTAAAGTGTGTGTGTGTGTGTGTGTGTGTAAGGCTTTATTTGTCTAGGTCAGGGGTATTCAATTAGAATTCAAAGATGTCCAGTTTAAAAAAAAATTTCCCCAAGCAAAGGTCCGGAACATCATACCAACTAACTTGCGTATAATTCAGTGCCATGACGTATTGTATCAACATATGTTTTTAGTCAACAACTGACAATATTTCAACAATATTCAGTTTTCACATTAAACTTGGAGGGATAATAAATACAAAATACTCTAATAATAAAATTTAAATAAACTAAAATAAAGTGTCTTTTTTTTTATAGAAAAATGAAATAAAAGGTGTAGCTTGAAGTGATAAAGTTTAGTCTTAGCCGATTTTATAACATTCAACACATCAAATGAACAGCTGTAACGCCTCCTCTTCTCTTTCATTCCCTCTTATAAACCACTTTCCTACTTTCTCTTGTTCAGTGAGAAACGTGAGCTCTAGTTTGTCCTGCCAGCTAGCATCAGAGATCTATGAGATATTCTGGTTCTGAACGGCCCGTGGGAGGAATGTACATGTAAAAATCTCTACATTCTAGTGAAATGTCTTTTCTCTTTTGCCTCCTCTCTCCGTGTGCAGTGTTTGCCATACATTCATTTATTTGTGGCGGCCCGCCGCAATATCAATGCTGACGAAACGTCTCCGGTGTATCTCACTCGCGGATGCGGACTCGACTCGAAAGCACAGATTTGATTGGCTGAGCAGCATTACATGAGACCATGCGATTGGTCTGTGAGTTTCCTGGGCCGCTAAACCAGTACAGTAAATGCTAGAAAAGCTGCGCGGGTTAAAATAGAAATGCTCCATCACGAGGTAGTAAGTCTCAATAATAAATCGGCTGTAGGTCGCCGGTCCAGAGATGACATCGGCTGGTTCCGGAACCGGACCGCAGTCCGCCTATTAGTGACCTCTGGTCTAGGTTATTGTTCAGCTGGTAAGATACAGTGTTCAACTTTACCCCCCTGAGAACAACACTGTGTATCAAGTTTTATTTTCCAATTTACTCCACTTTGCATTGCTCGAATTAGGGCTGTCACCGTATCAGATTTTCACTTCTCGGTTATCTTGGCCAAAACAATTCACAATAACCATGTTTTCTAGCTGACCTGAATCCATGATGCGCTCTCACTTTTTTGATGTTGCCTAAAAAAGCAGGAGGCAGAAAATACTGTAATTCCACGATAACTTAGCTTTAACAACTTTAGCAACACGACTAGCTAAGAACTCACTGTAATTTAAATGTTTTCTGTGTCAGGACTAGAACACTAACTGCATCTTACACTCTCATATCGAAATCTGCAGAATGATGGAGGCGAAGTGGGTCGACAGGTTTGTGGTATTGCCCCACTTTTGATTATTCTTGATGGCGCGTCCTGCAGACTGTGGTGTCTACCAACACCCTGTCTTTTTTTACAGAATGCAGAAAACTCCCACACTGGCAAGCTAACGTTTTTTCGGGTACGGGTAGTGTGTCTCACTCCCGTCTGCCATATCATCCGGCTCCATACGTGTGGTAACTTCCTAGCTTGCTAGCTATTTATTACGTCTTAATATTCTTGTTTTTATAATCCATTTTATGGTGTGTGACAACCAGCATTAGCGCAACCCACTATGCTAAATGGAAAGAAACGGAAAGGGTTGAAGAGTAATAATAATAATACTTTGGTGCTCATCGTTTCCATAAACAATTGAATTGTGGAGAATCTAACGATCTGTAGCTTGTCTATATTGACAAAAGTTTAATTATTTATATTGGTATGCACCATTTAGGCAGAACCAGCTGAAGCAGGTTACCCGATGAGCTTCAAGAGGTTTTATACATTCAAAGAACTTCTGTAAAAACCAGACCAGGCTTCTAATTGAGACCTGCCTTTATTTGTCAAAACGTGTAGCCACACCAGGCCAGTAAAAGGGAGAGGCATGTAATTGAGGCTAGGCTTTTAATTTAAGTTTTACGGTGCATACATTACAGTGATGTAACATTTTCTAACTTACCAACTAAGCAGACAAAGTTTTTTTATTTTTGCTAATTCAGCAAATAATAATGCAAAAATCATTTAAAAAAACCCATCCAATATGAGCTTAAAGAAGTCCTGCGCATTGATTTATAAAATTGTCCACAATTGCTAAACTTACAAAGACGTGTTATAGGTACAAACGGTGTAGTGAAATGGTCGACAAATTTAAATTGTGTATATTGCCCTACTCTATTATCAATTGAATTGACAGTCACATCTTAGCAACAGAACAGAAATATGTAATCAGGCAACCTCTGTTATCTATGTATAATAAAAATCATCCAATAAGCAGGGAACAAGTTATTCTCCCAGGGCACAAGATGCGTAACTCAGCAGCTCGTTCAGTCCTGACTGGAATAAAAGAGCAGGAGGCTGAGTGGCTGAAACCTGATCCATTACTCTGGGGTTGATTAGAACGGCTGCCTGGGTTACAGCAAAGCGCAGCGCTCCTTTCAGTGCAGCGGTAACAAATTACACACGGCGGTGCTGATTTGCTGACACACACACACACACACTCATAGCAGCAATAGACCTGATGCAGAGCAGCTGTGTGTAGCGTCATTGCTCAAAGAGAGAGAGGCGGAGGAATATAGAGGGGTATCATGCTGCTGCTGCTGCATCGTCTCCAATGCGGGGTGTGTCCCTCTGCTGGCAGCTTGACTGTCCCTCTGCCCTCCGTTTTCACCTCCTCCTCCTCCTCCTCTTCTCGCTCCTGGTTGCCCGGTTGCCAGGAGTGAGCCCCCAGGAGCAGCAATGACGCTAGGCTAGGGTTTTGGAAAGGAATCCCCACTGGAGGACTTGGCCGTCTGTAAGGAACTGCAGCGTTCATGGTGAGTGAGCATTTGCACTGTGTTGAGTACAAGCGGGTGAGCTCGGCGACCCACTGTCTCTCTCCTTGTCTGTCAGAATCAGAGGGCATCGGTAGTGACGGCGTGAAAGTGAGGCAGCAGAGGAAGAGGCTAGCTCGGATTTCACATAATAGCCTCTTTCTGCTTGTGGAAGCTCTGTGCTTTGTAGTGGTTGTGATGGGGAGCGGGGTCAAGATAGTCAGGATGTCTGTCTCTAGAAAGGTCTGCTGAATGTGTTGATGGACTAATGTCCACCCATCTTCATCGCATGTAACTGGACTTCTACGTAGCACAACGCAAGCATGTGCAGCAGTGTGACGGCGCCGTCTCTTCTCTGTTTTGGCTTTTTGGAGCATGTTAAGGGATTTCCTCCGGCTGTTATCAGAGAGATGCCGTTAAAGAGACACAGAGCTCATTTGACGGATTGAATCAGTGGGACTCCCATTTATTTCTGCTCTCCAGTAAAATGATTAGATTAAAAAAAAAGCACTGGATCATAGCTGAGCCTTTGGTGCCAATGCTAATGGTTCCATCTGTTTGTCTGGATATCGGACATTTTCTTCATTTTGTATCAACAAAGCTGCCACATCGTTGCAGCCCTAGTAACACACTTATGCCCCCCCCACCGCTCCCCTGATGTACCAGTGATTCAACTGTTTGTGTGTCAGCTGCTGAATGTCAGAACATTCTACAAACAAATGAAATCATTGTTTGGGAATCATTTAGATGTATTTGTGTCTCCCAAAAAGATTGGATCAGATGTTAAATGGGTGTCTCTTGCAGTTCTGTTACTGTGAATGACCAGATGTGAAAACAGTGCGACTCATTTATTTACACGTCCAACACTAAATGGATTTAGTTTCATAATCAAGTTAATTTCTCATAGGATGTTTGTGGCTCAAGGGACATTGTGGTTGTTTATCGTTAAACCTTCCACCGCCGCAACCAATAATTTTGTTAGTGGATGGAACAACACTGCTTTGTTTCAGTCTTAATGTTTCTGGCAAATGGGACGTATCAAAACACTGAAAGAAATCAGACTTATGTACAGAAATTAAAATCTTAAGATACGCTTTTAAGATGGCACCACTGCACTGTGCAATTTTTTGGGTTGCCAGTCCTGACAGAAACGTGGTGAAATCCTTGGTATTCGATCAAAAACAGTGCCACTAGATCTTATACTGTAATTTTATATTTTTCTTTGGTTTCCCAGAATTACAGAAATCTTGACAGAAGACAAATGAAGCCTTTTAAGGTATTTATTTAGTGAACAAAGACCTGAGTCAGTCTGCAGGGGAATCTTTAGTTTATAGGGCCCTCAGGATTAGACAACATGTCTATGCACGTTTAGTAGATCTGCATCAAACTCCACAGCTGCATCATCTACTGCTCTTAAGTCGTGCCACTTACCTATACTTGAAGTACACATATAATTGTGTGTTTCCACATTGTCCCATATCAATGGATTTGTAGTTCTTTATTAATACTTGTATTTCAATGCGCAACTCCCTGTCTGGTCAAAAAAATGCACTTTTGAAAAGTCAAAAAAGTTTGTGTCCAAACCAGCCGTGTGTTCCTTTTTATTATTGCAAAAAGTCTTTTCTTGTCCTTTTTCAGAAGCCTTGTCTGTTTTTTTTATAGAAGTTCTCTGGATGTATAAGACCCACTTGAGCTAATTCTAAGCTGCTTAGATTGTGCATACAAATATAGATGTTTTAACTTTTCTCAATATGTACATGCTGCACATCATACATCAGGTAGATTCTTCTCAATTCAATCGTTCACTCAATCAGGTACCTTTTCAGAAACAATGAGCACCAAAATATTATTCAATCGGATACTAATGTGGTATCACAAGAGAGACAGGGGGGGAAAGTGGTGACTCAGTTCCTTTTGAAGCGGACTTAAAGTCCAGATATATATCTATTCCTCCATTATTTAGATCCCGTTAGTCCGCAAGGGTCCACCAATCAAAATAATCTATATGAGGTTTTCCTAAAAAGTTGAAATAACAACAACAACAACAACCTTTGGCTTTCATCCTTTCTACAGTAGTCCCTCTGTCCTGTCTCTATCCTGTCTCTCAGATCTGGTCTGTACTTCTATAGTGCCTTTCTGGTCTTCCGACCACTCAAAGTACTTTTATACACTTTATACATTCACAATTCATACACTGATGGCTGAGGCTAAGGTACCTGCTTTTCATCAGAACAGAAATTAACATTCACATGCATTCACATTCAGCCATTGGGCAATATTTTGCCCAATGAGACTGGTCGAGCCTGGGGATCGAACCACCGACCTTTTGATAAGTGGACAAACACACTACCTTACAAATTGATAGTAGCCCATTTCCCGTCAGCAAGAGGTTTGTGGGAAACGAATTAATTCCTGTCCCATTTAGACACCTGTCCCAAATACAGGCAGGGTGAGTTCTGCGATTTAAGCAAATAAAAGCCTGGGCATGTTTACAGTAAATGTGATGAGTCACAGATTGAGGAGTTAAGTGCTTCCTTTATATTCAGATTCTTTTATGAAGTTAATAAATGAAATCGTGAACAGTTCTGATTAGTGAACTTGTAACCTGACCCGCAATTGCTACCAAACACGCACACCGACATGCAGCCAACCACAGAAGCCATCGGACTCATTCACACTTTGAATTCTGCTTGATGACCTCTGGGGAAAAACTAAGGAACTGCCTAAAATGGTTTCCAGTTTTAAAGACGCTTGTTGAAGTTTGGTGTGCAGTGACCCAGGCTGAGCACCCTGCTGTGGCCTTTCATCTAGCAGCTTAGAGAAAGCCTGTGGCGTTTTCATGACAACATAATCCATAGGTACGAATCCAAGGCAACGCAGGAGGACACGTTTACCAACATTTCTAACCATGGTGTCCTTTCAAGCCTACTTTGGATACAGGAAGAACTTGCCACCAGTTGCTTATCATAACAAATGCAATTAGCCAATTGTGTGAGACTTTGTAAAGCCGCATGGTGTGATGCTACTGACAGACACGTTTTAAATTTTAAAAAAAGTGCCTTCCTTATGTCTATAATTTTACACCGTAAAGGCCATTAGCAGCCAGCAAGACAGCTAGTCAGTCAGTCAGAGCAGCCAGGCAGCATAGAGCTCTTATACAGCAGCACCGGGGAATTTGAGAGGTTTGCTGAACAACAGCGTGACAAAGCTGGTTGCCCTGGCTGCAGGCTGTCATGGGATACAACTCTAGCAGCTAATAACGACTACCCCGTACACAGAAAGAGTAACGGTCCACCCTAGAAGTGAGGGGACAGGACAGGTTTCTTACCATTATTGAGAAACAGACATTGAGATCTGAACACAAAATTGCACACATGGAAAGGTCTCTGTATTAAACAGCAGTCATTTTTAATACCCACTGAAGCTGGAAGATAGCAAGTGTCATGCTGAAAGGTATTGGTGCTAAAATATCATCTGGGGGGGGGGGGTGGAGTTAGAAATAACTGAGCTTATTGGACCTCTGTAGCTCGCTCCTCATCTCTGCTTAAATGCTAGATACTTTTGTTATTAACATAACACACCTGAACCTGTAACACGCTCATTTAGATTCCCTAGAGATGTGCTCTTGGATCTGTGTTGTGACCTGGTTCCAGTATTAGACAGACCAACCTCACCATCCCATTCCAAATTAGGGATGGTGAGGGATGGAGCAGGCTATTAGCCACTCTGAGGTTTCTGGCAATCGGCTCTTACCAGGAAGAATTACTGCCAACAGGTGTGTTTTTGATGTGATTAAAAATCTGTAAAGGTTACCTTTTTGCCCCGAAGCCCCTTGTGGGAATTATATAATGTTGTTAAGCTCGCTGCTTTTTCTTTTGTTGGTGATCCCGCTGCTGCTGCCGTCAAACAATAACTAACCTCCACGTCACACAAGCACCTTGTTATCTGTGCCAGAAAGAAATCTCTCGCTTCCTCTCGGCAGTTGTCGCCATGATTCGACGGTTAAGCAGGCTCAAATATGCATCAATGTTCATGGGGTGCTTTTCATGAACCATTTATGGTTGAATATGGGATGTAGAGGGCTTGATATGAGGCTGAAACACGTGCGCACATCTCCATGTAGACTGTGATTTATAAAGCAAAAGCTACCTGTGTGCGCATGTGTTTTTTTGTTTGTTGTTGTTTACTTGTCTTTTTTAATGTCGTCATTTTTTGCCGCACTCCATATTCATACAATTTTAGTTTGGATCCTACGCACTCTCTTATAAATGAGGCCTGTGGGCTTAAGAGATCATAGATTGGGTCTGGAAATGTGGAAAGGCGTGGGCCTGAAAAACCCATTTAGATAATATAAGTGACATTGGGAAGGGCTTTCCTAGTTCTGTCTGTGGAAAGCGTGAGCCTGAGGGTGATTTGGACCAAACCTGCAGCCTGGTGGGTTAAAGAAGGACCAGTAGGGGAAAGTATACACACCGGTCTTAAGGATCAGCTGCTTATATCTCAGTCAGTTACCTTTATTTGTCCCCTAGGGTCAATGAAGAACAGGCTCTGGTGCAGGAGACAGCAACACAAAGACAGGACACGAGCCACGGGCTGCGTCACTAACAGCCAGGCAGTCACACAGTCCGGTCGTAGGAATAGATTTTCCTGTCCATGCTGGCCTGTGCTGATCAATGTGAATGTCGCTGCGTTAAGCTGATTGCTCGCAGTCCACGGCCTGCATTATTAACCAGCTCATCGCACGCTGCGGGCCATTTTGGACACACAGTTCAGGGGGTGCTCATATTGCACTTGCCCCAGTTCCAGTACCTTCCTGATTAACTAGTTAGATAGTTTCCTCTAGCAGTGCTCTGCCTGCTCCCTAATGCTGACTTCTGGATTTAAGCTCAGAGCTGCTACCACACATACACACAGTGTGTAAGTCAGCTGAGAGCTGGCCTTGTGTTAAACTGCTCGGAGGCCTTAGCCTTTTAACAGACTGTAAATCACATGGCCTCCTCTTTCTATAGGCTTGTATTCCACTCCCAGCGGTGAAGCGACACCCACACGCTCATTAGACACGAGCTGACAAATGCTCAGAGGTCAAAAGAGCATTGTCACAAGGCTGTCAAGACATTTCTCAGTGTTTCCGTGTGACAAGTCTCATTATATTTCTGTGCATTATTTAAGTGCTTTCATCTCCTCTCTTTCCTCTCCGCATCCATTAAACCTTAGCTGTCTGTCTCTCACCACAACATTAGTTTTGAGGTCAGCTGTGACCCTTGTGGCAATTTTTCTCTGGCTTTGGAGCTGGATGCATGTCCTACTTGTACTTTGACATGGAATATAAAGCAACTAATCCACCTATTTCCCTCACTATAGTCTGCACTGTGTGTGTGTGTGTGTGTGTGTGTGTGTGTGTGAATGCTGCAGACCTTTCATCGCCAGCAGCAATGTGAAACTAAATATATCCCTGCTTTCTCTGTAAAGCTGTTGTACACTAAAACTCCACTTGTAGTTTTTTTATTTTCTGCGTCTAAACCATGCTCTTATTTTGTTGTCAGGAATATGAAACAAAGAGTGGCAGAGCTGGACCTGGCAACCCGACGTCTCCCAGGCAGAGTGTGAGGAAAAATCTGGACTTTGAGCCCCTCTCCACCACCGCACTTATACTGGAGGACAGACCTGCGTATGTAAACACACACAGACACGCACCGTCTTAGATCTTCAGGTGGTGAGACAATCCCACATTTTTCATTCTCCCTCAGTGCCAGAGGAGTTTATTAAGACACTAAAGCCACGTCTGTTGTCTTTCTGTCATCCCCTCCTTCCTCTGCCCTGTCATTAGACTCCATTCAGTATTGTTCCTGCTATGTCTCTGTGTCACAGACTCTAAGAGACTAAAAGAGGCGCTGCTGAAAGTTTAATGATCCTCCCTCAGTCTGGCTCAATTACCCTGCTTTTTGTTTTCTTTTTTCTTTTTTTTCCTTTTTTTTTTAGAATTTTACATTTTGTGAACATGCAGACAGAATGCTGGGCTTCATCTTTCATTTGGTGAGGCCTCTCAGCCACAAGATTAGCACTTCTTCTGGGGGAACATGGCCACTGAAAATAATAGTGTGCACAAGGAAGTTTATACTGACACCATGACTGGCAAAAAATTGTGAAGTCAGCTGCTGCTCAGGTCTTTTGCTGCATGCAACTCCCACCTCTTTCCCTTCTGCACTGTCTCCCCCTACGGGTAAAAAATATGCACACAAGCTTCTGCACTGGAGTAAAATTTGAGTGCACCATCTCTTTATGTGTGTAGAGCGGAAGAAAAAAGCAATGAAGACAAATGTCATACATGTAAAATAAGTACACACCTAAGATTTAGCACACTGAAAGCGTAAAACACTCAACACCCCAAAATCACATTAAACCACAAGTGACAAGACCCAATAAGACATTTTCTTGCAAGAAAGTAAAAAAAAAAATCATAACATGCCTTGCTATCAGCTAAATTTACAGAATAAGCATGTTATAAAAATTTAAGAATAGCTTAACTCGAGGTCCCCTTACTAGCTTTTTCTGGAGCTTTCAAACCACGCGTCAGGGTTCATCAGCAGGAGTTGGCACAGAACAGTGAGATGTGGTTGAAAGCTCCAGAAAAGCGAGTAAATTCTCCTTGAGTTAATTTCTTTTAGAGAAATATTTCCACTTGACTAATATGATTCACAGGTCCGTGTTGTAGCTTTCATTTATGACATGATCTTCCTCAGTAGATTTTTAATTTCCTTTTTTTTTGGCACATTAGGGATGCAATATGATTTGAAAGCTTGCTTGCTGAACCCAAAATAAACATTTTGCTGTGATTTAATTGCAAAAAAACATATCAAACTGATGCTGACATAACTACAATATGATGCAGATTTGATAAATTCATGCTTTGTCAGGTCTGTCCGGAAGTCAGCAGAACAACAACTGCTAAACTGTTTGTTTTCTGAATGGAGTTTGGATCGATCAGGGCTTCGCTATGCTAACTTGTTCACCGTAAAGTACAACGATAGCTGAAATAAAGTTACAGAGACATATTTTCTGAAGTCCCCAGGTAGTTCAACTTCCTCGCTTTCTTTTCTCCAAGTAATGTCCAGTTTTGTCCATTTTATATAAATTTAATGTAGTAGTCCAACAGAGCTCTGGTTGCCAACCAACACTAAAAACTAACTCCAGAGAAGCGCGAGTGAAGATATATCAACGTTGTAAAAAGCTTATTTAATAAAGGCAGTAAACTCTGAGCTCCTCCCGCCAGCAAACGGCGTAGTTGTCAGAGCATAATCCAAACCGCCTACTGGTGTTTGTGTGTTCAAAAGCTGCATCGCCGCTCACGTCTCTGCCCTCGACATCTCCCCCAAGTTTAGCCGCTCTCTGCTGGCAATGTCCGCACAATGTCAACACTGACTGGCTGTCGTGCGACTTTCTCGCTCGAGTTGGAAATTTTCAACTCACGCAAAGGCCTTTGCGTCGCCGGCAGCGCCCCTCTCTGCACCTCCCGTCAGTAAATCGTGGCTTTCGACGTCTTTGCATTGACTTTGTGTGGAAACGCACCGCCCCCGACGCTCGCTTCATTTTTGGTCTGAAAGAACCATTGGGCTCTAGAGCTCTCTTGAATGGTGCATAGAAGAAACAATTGTATTTTAATTCAAGTTAGTAGCATGATCATATGTGTCTAACCACTGAATGATATGGAGCTGTAAAATAAGCACGAGAAAGTTACTAGAGCAAGGTCAGGGGAGGGCTCCTGTTCTGTTCCTTTGTCTGCATTATTTCCTCTCTTTATACCACACAAGCCTGCTCAACATGAATAATGAACGTCAAGCTCACAGAACGCACAACTCATTTCTTTGTGTTGATGTATTTGTGCTACAGTAATCTGCCTGCTAAGCCAGCTGAGGAGGCACAGAAACACAGACAGCAGTATGAAGAGATGGTGGCCCAGGCCAAGAAGAGAGGTGAGCTCATGTGACTAAAGTAACCAAGAGTTCTCTTACTATCGTCTTCCAGAGCTTTAGGCCCCACAAAGTGAGGTCAGCACTGGAGTCCACCTGAGCTGCAAACAGCGTCACTAACCTGACCAGAGAAATCCTTGGAATCTTTAATCTTCCTCCACCTTTCTCTACCACATGGTTCAACAACCTCTATCTCTGCCTGGGTGTATTTTTTTGTATCTAACCACCTCTATTCACCCTCGTGTCTGTAGAGTTGAAAGATGCACAGAAGAGAAGGAAGCAGCTGGAGGATCGATGTAAACTTGAGGAGAGCATTGGAACAGCCGCACAGACCTGGAACCAGGAGATCTTGCCCAATTGGAGTACAGTGTGAGTACAACGAAGGCTGAGTTCAGAATGAAAAAAACACTGATGTTTCCGAGTAATCTTCTCTGGAAACGTAACCTTTTATTCTTTATCATCCGCATTTCATGAAATCATCGCCACTGTCGGTCACGCGTCACAGCTTTATGTTATGTAAAGGAGCGGTGCCAGATTCCTCAACCCCTGCCTGACACGTGTCCATATTTGGCAAGTGACTGTAAATCCTCCCAGACCGCTGTTACGATATGTTGGCATAGCCCTGAATGACCAAGCGCTCAGTTTAACACATGAGATGTATGTGCAAGTTTGATCCCCTGAGCATAACATTTATTACACTGCCGTTTAACAGACTCTGCTAAACGATGTCCATGATATTACGACATTAAACCCTACAGGGGGAATACTAATTAGCTGGCGGTTTTCCTAGTACATGATATCATCATTACAGGAGCATTTTACTTGTTATGTCACCATATTATGGTATGTACTGAACAGTAGGGCTGCAACTCACGACTATTTTCATGATAGCCGAACACCTCAGTGAGTCACTCTGACAATATCAGTGCAGTCTGATGTTAAATGAAGTTTAATGAAATCAGGTGTATATTGACCAGGACCCTGACAACAGGGAGGTAAACCCTAGTACATTATGGGATGTAGCCAGAGATGGTCTCTTTATAAAAAGATAAAACCCTCAAAATTGTTAAGACTGTTAGAAAAGTGCAAATTTGCTAGTTCAGAGGTTCAGAAAACAACAAACAGAACAAAACATTTATAAGATTAGAGACGCTGTTACAAATAAAACTAATAGTAGTCTGGATGGTGTTTAAAATGCATTTGACACATACTACAAATCTTTATATTCCTCATCAGATCAGTTTAATACCCAGTTATTAAATTTCTGAATTCTTTAGACGTCCCTCCGCTTGGTAAAGATATCAATGATAAACTTGTCTCAGTGGAGGAAAAATTAATAGGCATGTAAAGCCTGAACATTAATAAGTCACCAGGATCAAATGCTCCTTTTACTGGAGACCTGTTTTAATTAGTTACATTTTAAAAGAAGTCCAGTTTTGATGCTGAAATAGCTTTTCACTCTGTTGGAAGGGTGTTTCTCAGACTTTCACTAAAGAGATTCTGCTTAAGTGATGATTTTATACAATGCATTCAGGGACTTCACTCCTCTCCTACTGCAAAAATAAAGGTCAGTTGTAGCCTTTCTAACTCCATAACTCTGTGCAGGCAGGTCTGCCCTGGTAGCCCCAGTGTCTTCAGTCTATTCATCGAACCTCTGGCCCGAGCACTACGAACGAAGACAGAATTAAAGGCTAAATCCATAGGAGTGTGACCTAAGTTTGTGGTCAGAAAGACAGGCCTGCCTCTACTATTGAAAACGCTGGAAACTTATGGGGTATTCAGCGTTTGTCCTTAACGTACACGTTACACAGGTTATGGCATTTTATTACACTGCACAATATTACATTTCAGAGGGCTTAGTATCTAGTTATGGATTAGTGTTATTCACTTTAATGCAGAATCAGTGACAGAACTGAAGGGCACCTTATGGCTCTGATGGATAAATGATGTTTTCGTCCATTAAACACAACTGATAAGGAGCCTCTGATGTGCTAAACCCTCCTCCAGGTGTACATCTCGACGAGTGAGAGACCTCTGGTGGCAGGGCATCCCCCCCAGTGTCAGAGGCAAGGTGTGGAGCCTGGCTGTGGGCAACGAGCTCAACATCACGCACGGTACGTGTGCACCTGAGCGTGTTATTTATGTTGAGAAGAAAAGACGACAACTTCTACTTCTTCTATAATGACAAAACGCACACTATAGAGTAGTTTGTTGTGCTATGGCAGTGAAACATGGCGATGTCTAAGTAAGGCGACCCGCGGTGCTTGTAGATAGAAATGGCTCATTCTAAGGTAATTAAAACACAACGGTTTATTATTTAAGGACTCTATACACCACTGAAAACATAGTTATGAATATTAAACTGCATGTCTGTCAATATATCCTCCTAAATATCACGCTGAACCTTTTAATTTATATAATATAGTTGTAATCATAGGGAACCTGTGGCTGTCATGTCCTGCTTGGTTTTTGTTCCTCACTTTAAAATCACACCAGTTTGACCTTTTTCCTTTTTTGTTGAGTCAAAAACTGCCTTGGTTCATTCTACAGGTTAGAACAGGCTACACACACACACACACACACACACACACACATGCATGTAGCAATTTGTCTAATTGTATTGGTAAGAAGTGTCAGTGAGTTAAGATAATAGAATCCATTAAGAAGGAGCACGGTCCAATGATTTCCTTAGTACAAGAGGCAGCATTTCAATGAGCTCTCAAGTCTGGATGGAGATTATACACACACACACACACACACACACACACACACAGCAGATTGATTCTCTACTTGCTAAGGGAGCACCAACTTCAAATCACTTAGAGAAAGCTCCTCGGTACCGTCAAGGCTACTTGCAGATAAGCACTCGCTCGCTGACTGCTGAGCTGGCCCACTCTGCTTTCTGCTACTCAGCCTTTTAAATGGAGCACAGTCCCACGTATTAGCACTCTGCACGCCACACACACCTCAACAAAGCTCAGTGCAATTCAAAGCTGTTTGACTTCTCATAGATAGCTCACTGACTCTGTCCCCCTTTAAGTAAAGTTGTGTAATTAATGCTGCTAATGCTACTTCTAGCATTTCTACTATTAAGTTTTGCTACTTCTACTGCTAATACTGCCAACTACTTCTAATGGTAATGGGAAGCTAAACTCTTGCTAATAATGTACAATAGTACATTAAAAATAAAACACTAGGTAAAGGCAGTACTGCGTGAGGTGAAAGGGACAGGTGCATGCTGGTCCAGTGATAGCTGTCAGTACATTGTGTACACTAACAGGAACTTAATGTAGCACTTTCAACACTTTGAATGGTGCTTTTTTTCCCTCCCAAAATGTGAACAAATACAGCCTAAGATATCAGGATCCAAGTTGTAGCCCACAGCCGAGTCCCTCACATTACAGTTCTCATCTCCTTGCGAGCCGGTTCAGCATGGCCTGTGTTTGCCGTCTTCTGCAGTTATTATTAATCTGCTGCTGTCCAAGCTCAGGGTCAGTAGTGCAGAGCTCCATGTCAGGTCTAAGAAACCTAATTATTTTGATTCAGCATCTCATCACTAGAGGGCAGCCACAGGTCAGAGCACAGCCCGGGAGTTTCAGTGAACTGCAACAAAGTAAATGTCTCCTGACAATGGAGGGAGAACTTTTTCCTGCAGAGTAATGTGAAGAGCTGAACGCTTTTACCACCTGAATTGGTTTCTGTCCAGTCATCTTGTTTTCTTCGCACTGCCTTGTAACCTCTGCCCTACTCGCTTACTCTCAAATTGACTGTAGCAGTACCTGTACCAAATTGACTGTGCTGCTACGTGTCCCCGCAGAGCTGTATAACATCTGTCTGGCCCGGGCAAAAGAGAAGTGGAGAACCACACCAGCACCCTCCTCAGAGGCCGACACTGCAGGTAGAGACAGAATAGAACATTTTTGGTCCGCCTCCTACAATGTCGGCCATATTAATCCATCAATGTGACTAAACTCATCTTGGCTTAACAAAAAACTGTTCAATTTAAAATGACTGCGTCATCGGATCAGAGAAATTATAGGTCAGGTTTAGACTTTTTTCCCCTCTGTGTTTATTGATGTGTTGCCGTGTCTTCCAGATGCTGATTCCTCAGATCGGGAGTCAAGCCTGGAGCTGATCAAGCTGGACATCTCAAGAACCTTCCCCCACCTGTGTATCTTCCAGCAGGTCAGTGAGGGAAGCTCAGCCACCTCATACAATACTAATGTTTTGTACTGTACAAAAAAATGTGTCTGTCTTCAATATGAAAATAGTTGATTTCCCGGGACTGCGCCAATATGCCGACTCCTTGCACTATATGAAACGTACGGAGCCGGTAAGAGGGGTCAGATTTGATCAACATCAGTAGTGACAGAGCCGGAACCTCGTCTGTGTGGGGGGTGGGGGGGGGGATACGGTAACAGGTGTGACGTTTTGATTACGTACTGTACGTGCGACCTTGATCGCACAAACACGCTGCTCGCACGAGGCTACCATTGTATGCATCTGCATGCTGCGTATGATGCACAGCAACTTCACTTGGGTGTGAAGAGTGACATAAATGTCCCAGGAGAATTAATGAAGATCTCAAGACGATTATAGACGAGACCCAGTCGGGCTTTATGAGGAACAGCCACATGTCTAATAATATTAGACTTAGTGTTAGATAATCCTAACTACTCTGATTTGATATGTAAAGCGTCTTTATCCTCTTCCTACAGTTTTATAAGGCCTTTAATACAATAGGACACCAATTCATCTTTCTTTCATATGAAAAATTAGGTTTTGGAGAGTTTTATTGCAAAGCAATTAAAACTCTGCATTTTAATGGAAAACAGTTATGAAATTGAAGAGTGAAACTTTCTGTAGATTTAATTAGAAACGGCACATTCATGTTTTCACTTTGTACACAAGTTCTCACAACCCATGTCGTCGTTAACCGTGCTATTCAAGGAATTTCCACTGCGGGCACGGATGTCATCATCAGTAAACTTGCTGACAAAACCACAATCTTTTAAAAGGAAAAAAAAAAAAAAACAACCTGCAAGCCACCTGTCGCCAAACATGCAATTAACAAATTCTCAAAGGCCTCTGGGCTGTACCTAAATATAAATGTGTGAACTGTTACCTTTAAAAGACTGTAATATACGCACTGTTTGCATCACTACAGTCATTGAAGAAGTTACGTGTTTAGCTGTTCTTATCTCTAAAGATCAGAAAGCAAGATGTCCATTAAATGTTTCTCCAATCATTCAAATATATTAAATCAGTGGCAGAGTGTTACGTACCAAGGCTGAGGGGATATCTCAGCTCTCTCTCTCTTTACACCTGGACAGTAAAATTTGTGAAACTACTGATGGCATGTTTTTTGACTTCATCTGGAAAAACTTTCACATATATATATATATATATATATTGTGATGAATAATTATGAATCAAATATTAAACAATACTTTTAAAATGAAGTAGGCCGAGCATTTTCTAAAAATAAAAAACCCTGTCTCAATCTGGAATTTTTAGTCCCCATCACATATTCTTTCATTTTGGGGGTCTGAGCTTTATTTTAAGCTGTAATTAAAATGTGGACAAACTCCCTGTGCTAACAATTTTATAAACACAATTTCTCACCACACAGGTATCTTATTTGGAACAATAGATATTTTCTATAAAAGCAAATGGGTTCTGAATCTGATGATACTGGTGAGCCAGCTATTCGATGGAAAGGGGCGATCTCTCTCTTTTCTAGATAGTTTTCATCAACATAGAATATTCCAGTTGCGCCGAACGAATTTGCAGGAGTATCTGACGCCTTTCCATCAGGCCCAGAAATGCTTTTTAGAAATACAGGCAGACTAGTAGACTTTTTTTGAAATATAGGCTGCACTCCTCCCCAGTGCAGCCGAGTAATTTGCTTTTACAAAAGTCATAGAAAAGAAAATGAGAATGCAAAATTCAACTTTCATAAATGTAAATTCAGTAGTAAAAATCTAACTTTGCACGCTTCCATGAGGTTGTACATTATATAATTTTTTGAAATTATTATTAAACTGTTAACAAATGGACCCTCCGACTATCCCAACATAATATAGACTACCCCTGGCAATGTTATAGTTATTTGCGTCTTTTGAGATACTTGAATACTGTTCTGTATACCTCTGTTTGCTCCAGAAACACCTATATTTCTTTTTTTTTTACATTATAAAAAATAATAAAGATAAAATTTACATTAACTCATTTAGCTGACTCTTTTATCCAAAGCGACTTCCAATTGCTAAGTAAGTCAGAGGTCGCCCGCCTGTGGAACTAGGGGTTAAGCGTCTTGCTCAGGGACACATTGGTGGATGTGTCGTAGTGGGGAATTGAACCCGGATCTCTCACACCAAAGGCGTGTCTTATCCACTGCTCCATCTCCATAAATGTGCACGGCTAACAAAAGCGACTCGATACTATGTTCACCCGCCATTGTTGTAATGAGCGAGGTGACGTGTATGTTCAGTGTGAAACGAGACACCAGCACTGTTGTGTTACGTGTCACAGTCCTTTCCTGTCTGTAGTCAAGCCTCTGGTCAGACGCGGTTGGGGGATTATGCCGCAAACTTTGGTTCAGTATGAATGAGCGAATGCGTCATATTGGTGATACAGTGTTTGCCTGCTAACCTTGCAAGAAACTGTGCAGCTCTGTGGTGCTCAAAGGGTGTGTATTAGTGTATTTTTAGCCTGACAGCTAATGACTTTATTATGTTGTTCACTCATCAGGGCGGCCCATATCATGATGTACTACACAGCATTCTGGGAGCATATACCTGTTACCGGCCAGATGTTGGCTACGTAAGTCTCATACACACTTACACACAAACAGCACTACATCCTGTTGTTGTTGTTTTATACCCACTTCATCCTTTTTTTAAATTTTTTTTTTTTTTCGAAAACAATCATGAAGCCTCACGTTGTAGGTCTTCATGTATGTGTTATACATTTGTCTATATGGTGTTAATATTAAATTGCAGATCAGTAAACAGGCTGTAGTGATCTTTAGTAATAGTAAGTCAGATTTGAGCTTTTATACAGTAGTGCTGCTTGCGTATTATGGCTAAAAATCACACAATGCAGACCGGGCTCTCCCACGTAACACCTACAAAATCTATTATTATCTTTAAATAACTTGAGTTTCATTGTGGTTGAGATGACTGATAGATTCTGGTATTTGATTTCCACAGTGTGTGGTGTCTAGATAAGAGGGTGGGTAGAGAGTATTGAGGCTGATTTTCTGAGAATAAAAAAACGCGGCCTTTGTGTGATGCCGGAGATAATTAACTGCCATTCAAGCCGGTGTGAGCGGCTCATCTTTACTCGTGGCTCTCTCCTGGGTGTGTAATTGCGGGAACAGCTCGTGTCTCCGAAGTGGGAAATCCTCTTATAAAAGTATGTTTATTATCAGGTAAACCAAGGTTTTTATGTAACGCACAAATAAAATCATCCAAGAAGACCAAATCATCACTAATAAACTCAGTGCTGACAGTGTGCAGGCCAGAAATCTCGAGTTGATGTAATCAAACGGACACACTCGGACGTTTGTAACATCTGATGTTGGCTAACTTGCCAACATCAAAGTTTCAAGCAACATTATCTTTTCTACCATAAAATAACAGCTGGTGGAAAGCGGCGTCAGTGTTATGCTGGAGCAGGTGAAAAGCAGGCAACATCAGCGGGCTCAGCAGCCTCTGTGGACGTAACGTTCACTCATAGCAGAGGTGAACAGACAGAGGAGGACGGTGGTGATGGAGGAAGCTGAGACGCTTAACGAGAGGCAAATCTCACCAGATCTTACATAATGTCACTTTAAAACACTCCTTCCAATGGACATTTAAACTGTGACAGAGACGTGACAAGAGGTTAGAGATGTGCCGGTACACCAGAGAGTGGGGCCAAAAGGGCTGAAATAATCATTATCATTCTAAATAATTCTAAATAAAATAAATATCATAGTTATTTCACTTAAAGGTGTATTCATTTCGTTCAGCTTGCAACCACCAGGAGTTTTGAAACTGTATTGAGTTGGTCAGAAGTCAGCTGTCTTAACCTGCTGTTATTTATGGTGTTTTTGCCGTCTGTAGCAATAAGGCCTGTAGCAATAAAACGGCACTAAGTAGAAACCGATGCACACGTCTGTGTTCAGCAGGTGAATAGAGAGAATGCACAGCGCCTGGACTTCAGCACTCTGCGCAGGTCAAGTTCACCCCTTTTTGATGAAGTTTGTATTAACCTGTGCTCTTACATTGAACTTGTTTATTGAGCTTCTGTTGCTCTTCAGAGGCGCATCGGGCTTGTAGATTCTGTGGTTTGCTGTGCTGCTCCCCACCACAGGCCCACGCTGTCTGTTCTTAGGTAGAAATGACTGTGACTTCCTGCACTGACCCCAACCCATGAACTGCTACACGCACAAAATATGTGCATTAACCTCAGTGTGCAGGTTTTTGTTTTTTTTTTAGTTTTGTTCTTTGCACCACTCTGCACCTGCTTTTCATCTCTCTTCGCAGCTGGAATATCCCGACTGACGCTGACCTGTTTGTGATTGGAAATGACAGTTTGAAATGAAATTTAATAGAGCGCTTTCAATTAGCGGCAGTGTCAAGGCTTGTGCAGTGCAAAATTCACTTTAGGCAGGTGACAGAGTTCACATACAAGTGTTGTAAAAGTTATTTCCTGTGGTGTGTGTGTGTGTGTGTGTTTAGGTGCAGGGAATGTCGTTTATCGCAGCAGTGCTGATCCTGAACCTGGACACAGCCGATGCCTTTATAGCTTTTGCCAACCTGCTCAACAAGCCCTGTCAGATGGCCTTCTTCAGAGTCGACCACAGCCTTGTCAGTACACGTGCGCTCGCGCACACACACACACACACACACACACACACACAGGACTGTTTACCTGAGCCTATTTATATGTCTTTGGAAACAATATATTGAAGCAGATGAGCAGTTGTGTGAACACCCATTCTTATATTTAGGTCAGGTGTAAGGAAAAAATGAAGATTATCCGCACATTAAATTAAAACTTTATTGGACTGAAAGAAGATAGAAAAGATTTCTACCCTACTGGGTCTTTATCAGTCAAATGTGCACAACTTGGATTTATCCACAGACTATGACAACACTTATAATATATAATATGACCATCCAGGTGGATTATTAGAAATCAAAATAGTTCAAAAAGGTTATAGTACATAAAAAAATATTTATGTACATATTTCAAAAAGAAGCTAGAATACAATCATCTGCAGTCTCAGTGAATTTAAGGAGCATTAAACTGTGTATTTACACCCTCTAACAGTTATTACATTTTATTTAATGGAAAGTATTTTTCAGTACAATTTCTGTTACATTTTTACATTTCGGTGCCTTAAACTGAACACCTGTACTGGATACAGCGGTGCCAAGTGTGAGCTCCCACACTGTGACTTGTGGACACCACAGAAATCACTGGTCGGTCCTGCAGGTGACTCAGAGCCCTGCTCACTACACTCAATGCGGTTTTTTGTGTTTCTGACCACCTTCTCCTCTCTCCGCAGATGTTGACTTACTTTTCAGCATTTGAAGTGTTCTTTGAAGAAAATCTACCAAAGCTCTTTGCACATTTCAAGAAAAACAACTTGACACCTGATATTTATTTAATCGACTGGTGAGTCTCTCCACCTGCGTACACAGTGCACTTTGTTCCCCTTCCTGTTAGAAACGTGTTGCGTGTCGTTTTCTCAAAACACAACACTTTGGTCACATTGAGCCCGTCGCAGCTTCAGCTTGAAAGTGTGAAACGTGCGTTTCTGACTAAACAGGATGGGCTGTCAGTGTGAGCAGGGGTCTGCGACACAAACTTATTGTGGACATTTCTATTTCTCACTTCAGCCTTCACCTTTTTTTTTCAGTCACACTACACCAAGCTTATAACACGAGTGGCTAGATCTCAGTATTCACTATAATGCTGGTGCCCAGGTTACAAAAAATCGGTTGCAAAGGAAAATTAAGCTTGTTTGGTTTTCCTAAAGAACAAAGCTAAGTTGATGTGTCACTTTTTTTTTTTTTTTTAAACCTGTGTGTCTCACCATATTCAGCACCACTGCAGACTAAACCAACATTTAAATGTTTTTTTTTAATGTTTTAGTGCATATGGTTCCGAATGTATCTCAAAAATTCAAACACGTTACGTGCTTGTTTCTTTTCATTTGTGCATCTGGTGAATTAAATTACTGCGTCATCTTAAGTGCACGTTTCCTCCCCCCCCCCTTGCCTCCACCTCGTCCCTCCAGGATCTTCACCCTGTACAGTAAGTCGCTGCCGTTGGACCTGGCGTGCCGTGTGTGGGATGTGTTCTGCAGAGACGGCGAGGAGTTCTTGTTCCGCACGGCGATGGGCCTGCTGCGTCTCTACCAGGACATCCTGACCTGCATGGACTTCATCCACATGGCCCAGTTCCTCACCCGCCTGCCGGACCTCATCCCCGCGGAGCAGCTCTTTCAGCACATCGCCGCTATTCACATGACCAGTCACAACAGGAAGTGGGCGCAGGTAGGGCATTATACAGTTAAGAGGTTTTTGTTTCGTGCGATTTATTTGTGTTTTGTTTTTTGTTTTTTTTAACTGCACATCCCTCCGTCTCCTCAGGTCCTGCAGGCGTTACAGAAAGATCAGGAGCGAGGCAGCCCGGTGCTGAAGCGCTGAGCCTCAGATCAGAGGAGACTCATCCCACACTAACAGACTCCACTCGGAACATCTGGACCTTTTTAAAAGACCTTTGTTCAACTTCACCGTAAACACACCTCGTTGTAGCCGCTGTAATAGACCTTTTCTCCCGAGCCGTGTCACTGCTCAAACTTGAACCAGGACGGGGGTCTGTCAGAGATGAAAGGGGGGTGAAAAAGATCTACGTCACCCCTCCTCTGTGCAGAGGCCCAACAGTGGTGGACTGAGAAGTGAAGGTGGCAGAGGCTGCAGAATGTATCACACACTCGCAGACAGGCTGACTCAGGTCTCCACTGACCAGAGGAAACCTCTGATATACCACCTACTGTTCCACTCAGATTGAAATCCCCTGCTGTCTACACACTCGCGAGCTCTAATTCCTCTTTTCTTTAAGTTTGGCTGTTTGGGGTTTTTTACGGCAAAAACAAAAGTCAGGGTAAGTAATAGTAATGTTCTGTAATGACATCTCCAGGGTCAGAAGTGTGAATAAGCTGAGTTGGAATGTGTTAAGTGGAACCTTGTGTACTGTCTCTTTGTCTCTCAGTTTGTTTTTTGCACTTTTTTTTTTCTCTCAAAACTTCAGTCATTCCTTCAATGTCCTCTTGAGTTTGATTTTTATCTTTCGACCTCGGCGTGCTTTTCATTTCTGTGTTTTTCCAGCCAGTACAAATTTATTTCCTGACCCATTCCCTAAGATCAACTCTGAGTTGAGTCCTGAAGAGAGTTTTGTGGGTTAAAATCCACAACTAACACCTGAAGACAAACTTGGTGTCTCTGAGAGCACCACACTGTTACATTGAATGAAATGTTTTAACCCTCTAAACAGAGGGCCATGAAGCTGCCTGTGAAATACATTTTTTGCAGTATATTTATGTCAGTGAAACTGCCTAATGAGGTCATGTGTTGCTTTTAGACACACACAACCTAGTGTCAGACATGGACTTTCCATGCCCTTAATATGTTTGAGGTACATTTCAGCTCATTAGCGTTTTTCCTGATGTCTTGGTGTGAGTGTGATGTCTTTTAATGTTGTGTTAATTTAATATTTATCAAAAAAGACGAAGGGGCATATACAGGACGTGTTCCAGTCAAATGAAGTAACTGTTAGTCGCAGCCCTGCACAGAGATGTCAGCATGTTGCGTACTGAGGATCAGGTACGGGGCACTGCAACGGCCCGTGTCGAGTGACAAACCATTACCTCTAGTTTCCGTGGCGCGTCTTTCCGACTGGCTGTTCAGCCGTACAATTCAGTGATTTCCCCCACTATGGACAGCGTCACCAACAGCCCTGTTTCACACACTCACAGTAGCATGAGAATAGGTGACTAGTTTTGTTTTTAATCCCAGAGTGCTGTACGAATTTCAGGTTTTTGTTATTTCCTGTCATGCAGAATAAATGCGCGTGTCGGTGGTGACACCTGGTCCTCAGGTGTCACTGTGTCATCTTTCGGGCTTTGTGGCTGCTGTTCTTTGAGGTTGTCGGAGGGCCAGGACTCAAGGTGCTGCATTCACACTATGGTTAATGTGTCATTCGTGAGGGAAGCTTCATTACCACCACTGTTTTGATGCTTTAACATAAGCTTGATAATTAAATATAAAGTACTATTGATCCCATACAGGAAAGCAGCAGTTTGTTAAATGTGTTTTTGTCCATTTTTGCCCGAGCTCAGTTGTCAGATTTTTCTCAGCCAACAAAATGAACTGCTGATGGCGTTTCTCAGTGTGAACCAAGCAACAGTCCTGTTAACGGTTGCGAAGCTGCTTCATCCGATGTGTTGTGCTACTGACTTTGTGTGCGAGATGGAGTCGACTTCCTTTTTGTGCCCTGTAATATTAGTGATTTTATTATTAAAATACAGAAAGCGCCTTTTTCTTTTGTAAATCATCATGCCTGCTGGTTCACGGCTGCCAGAAGACTCGCTGTCTGGGTTTCAGTGTCTGCATCAGCTCAGCACCGTGCAGCAGACTTTCTGATCACTCTTCTCGATGCACTCCTCCCTCCCACAGCCCCCCCCACCCCCACCCCCGGTGTGGTTACACACCATTGCAATAAAGCTTTTTGCACATTCATGGAAGCCTTTGAGTTGTGTCTCGCGTCATCACTTTCTCATCACTTGCAGGTTTCAACGGGTTGCCTGTTTTCCATCCTTTATTTGTGTGTGTGCAGGTTTGTGTTTTACATGTATATGTGGTTAAGTGGCATTTCCCGTATGAGAGCTGTTACTTACAAAAGCGTTGTTACCTTTTAAAGGCTGGCCTGTGTATGGATTGACCCTCTCAGCTCTACCAACACTACCTACTTCTTGCTCTTCTATCACAAAACCCAGGCAACACTGTATGATCCGCAGTGGTCGAAAAACAAAATTCACGATTTGAATAAAAAGTGTAGTGAGCTGTTTCCCGATCATCTGTTTGATATGGAGGATATCTGTAATTTCTTTCTAGTTGTTTTTTGTTGTCATTTTTTTTTTTTTCCTCAAGAGACCTGTGTACTGCTGAGGACTGATGGATGGAGACAGCAGATAATTACCATGCAGCTGTATCTCATATGAAGTGTGTATAAACAATGGTTTTATTAAAATAAAGAGCTATACATATTCAACCTTCAGCAGTTCAGTGTTCATGTTTAATGGAAAACTTGGACTTGTTATTGAACTGTAAAACCCCCCGACATACTTGCTTAACAATGCATTTAACAATATTTGGAGACGTACACAACCTACGCTGCAAAGGAACGCACATGGCAGCCATCTTCCGTACACGATTGCTTAGTTAAAAGCAAGTATGTCAGCGTCTTAACTGTGATTTTCTTTTTTTAACCCTGAACCTACTTTATCATGTAAAACTTGAATGCCACAAATGGCCAGGTCCCTGGTAGCCTGTAGGGTAGGAGCATGTTTCTGTCAAGTCACACCTGGGAGAAATGAACACACTGGCTCTTTAAATTCACAATCTTCACCAGTTAGTCGTTAACTGTTTGTTTGCTGTTTTGTGCTGGGCAAGTCTTTTACAGTGGGGTTTGCTGTTACCAGCTGACTGCTGCAGCTGGAAATGAGGTCGACACGAACAGGCCTGTTGTGAAACCAAAACAATGAGCTTAAAGAGGCTAAAACGCTCAGCTGAGCGAAGAGGAAACGCGCAGTCCGGTGGTAATTTCCTGGGTTCATAACTCTGCAACCCCTTTCGCGTTACACAGTCGTTTCCATTGTTCCAAAGGTTGTGTTTGTTCCACTCAGCGAACTACTCATTGGGCCAGTTTCTATCATCTGCTAGCATAAGAAAAGAATGGACACTGAATGCAAAAAAGCAACATCACCAATTTGTTGGGGTTTTTTTCCAGTGAGTTGTAACCCTTTAATTTTATAATAAATTAAGAGAAATATTGTTCCAGTTGGTTTTGCTGTATTTCACCGTCATGCTTTGAGTTAGTTAATCTCGGGACTAACCACAAGTGCATTTCCTGCAATCTACCACTCACCCTTTGTCAAAACCGAGTGGAAAGTTACTGTCATAGGCAGCTTCGGTCCCCTTGACACCACAACCGCCCTCCCCTTTCCGCAAAGTTGCACCTTTTTTTCTTTTAACCTTTTTGATCTTAATAAACGTAACACCAACCTTTTGTTTAGGTGCCTTTTGTTGCAGGCAAAGAGCAGTTGTGCCCATCTCCATCATCACATCCAGAAGAATATCGAGTCATCATGAGGACCAGTCACATCCTTCTCCTCTGCATCCTGGGAGCTGCGCTGCTTGACTCAGTGATCTGCAGCAGTAAGATAAACTTAGATTTTTATGTTTGACATATTCTGTGTTAGAGGTGTTCTCAGGACATCATGATTATACATTTATGGCCTTTTCCAGATGGAATCGGCCCTGACGACTGCTGCTTCAAATTCTACCCAAGAAGACTGAACAAAAACCTTATCACTTCGTATTACATGACTGATTACCGGTGCCCAAAAACTGGAACCATGTAAGTTGTTTTTTTTTTGTTTTTTTTAAATACAGGGACCTTAAATAATGGCAATGAGTATTATTCAGTGTGACTATTACTTTGTAATTCAATTATATTTTATGGACTTTTAAAAAAAGGTGCACTGCACACATCCTGCACACTCAATTTATTTTCACATTAGATATGAGGTACATTGCATGAATTACTTCATTTATTACGTTTTACATTTCTGATAATACAGTTAATCCTATCTAGTCTCAATTTCGACTTTTTACTTTTGTTATTCTTTTTAAAAAAAGTTAAAAAGACTTTTGACCAACAGAATGAACATTTTCACCTTCTTTCTTTCAGTCTGGTTACTCAAAGGTCTCGTCATATCTGTGTGGATCCGAATCTCTCCTGGGTTGAGGACATAATGAAAATGGTGGATGAACGCTCCTTGTAAAGCAGCTGCCTGCTCATCCTTACTTCAAGTTACTGTGGCTTTCGTTGCTTTATCAAATCACATACTATGAAAGGCTTGTAACAATATGGTCATGATTTTGGTATTAATGTGCAAATCTGTTTTCTATTTTCCTTTGTTTTTGTGACTTCTTTTGAATGCTTTGTATTACCCACAATATCAGACAGTAAAAAAACCTCATACAAATACAGTCGACAGTGTGAAATCATTTCCATGTCTCTTCAATTCCTTGTAAGCTAGAAAACATGCTGTCGAGTCTACGGTTTGGGCAAGCCTAATCAGTTTTAGACTTGGTCTAAAATAAAAGAATTTTGACCCAAGAAAAAGATGCTAAAAAGCTGATAACACAACCTTATGAGCTGTAATGATGTAAAGACATTTTCTGAAAGATGTTTCCTGAGCAACACATCACCTGAAAGAACAATGTGCTTTGATTTATGTTAAATAATAGGAAAAAATAGGTCATTTCTTTGAAAGGAGAGCTTAATTAAACACAATTTAAATTATCTGCTGAGCACTGATTTAAAAGGCCCTTAATGTTCAAGGGGATATGTTGTTTTTCAATAAATCAAATTTTTACTGCCTTGCCCATGGGCTCTAAACTCACTGAGAAATGAAGCACGCACCTGTTTTCTCTGTTGCTCCACTATTCTGCTTTTAACGTGAGCAGGGCCCGGCTCTGTAAATCTGGGGGCCCTAAGCAGGATAATTTTGGGGCCCTGCCTTGCAGTGAATAATGGAGTATTGCCACCGCAAACCAGTAACTGTATACAATCTAACAAATCTTCAATAAAGTTGTTGCATATACTACAGGTGTTGCTGGAGTCTCGATCATTGAACTTGTTTTCCCTTTTCCACACTTTAAAAAGAGGGAGAAGTTGGACCAGTAATTTCTTTGCTTCCTTCTAAAGTGATTAAAACATATCCTTCTATTGATGTATCAAAGAGATTACAAATTCTACAAAAGATTCTAATTTGAGATGGTCTTTTTTTTTTTTAGATATTCCAACTGCAAAAACACTATTACAGCAAACAATCATTAGCCAAATGTGCATATAAAATATTTAGTAATAAAATATATACATAAATCTAATAAAAACAATTTTTACATTGTCCAGTAAAAAAACAAACATTTTACAGTGTTATTGTTACACGTTACATGTAGTTACTATATTAATAACAGTAAATTACCAGTATTTACCACGTTCCAACTACCGACTTTTTTCATTAGTTACTCTGTCTCTATTAATGACTAAACATCAACTTGCAAATTAAATAAGTAAAGATAAAGTAATAATAACTAACAGTTATATTAAGGACGTGTCCGTTAATATTAGGCCTGAGTCGCCTGGTGTAACATTACCACGCACGCTTTAATTCAAATTACATTATAAAAAATTACCTTACCTTGCACTTGTCTCTTCTCATCATCATCCTTCTTCTTTTTCCTTTTTTTCTGCACCGATGGATAGACTCGTTTCATTTTGTGGTAAAATATCCAAGTTCAGGGAAGACAACGATTTGACAGTTGATTGACTTAAACTCTTCTTTTATTATCTATGCTTAAACTGTGGCGACGCCGGCGAATACCTGTAAGTTAGGGGGCCCCTAGTGGCGGCGGGGCCCTAAGCAGCCGCTTAGTTCGCTTATAGGGAGAGCCGGTGTGACACCAAAATCTGTGACCTATCAGATTCTGTGACCCAAATGGGAAGTTAAGCCCGAGGCTTTGTTGACGATGTGAAGCAGCTGCGGCTTGGTTGGGTTTAGGTACCAAAAGTGCGTGGTTAGGTTTAGATAGTAAAAGTACTTGGTTGGGTTTAGGTACTAAAAGTACTTGGTTGGGTTTAGGCACTAAAAGTACTTGGTTATGGTTAGAAAAACATCGTCGATTGGGTTTTGGTCACAGAATCTGATAGGTCACAGATTTTGGTGTTACACCGGCTCTGAACGTGAGGACAGGAGGGCGGGATGTAGCTACATGTGAGCTCCAGAATCTTTCTCCGACTACAACACCACAGCTAACGAAATGCAGTCCACCAACACCACAAAATAACCGGCTCCAAGCACAACACGCACTCCAACATTTACTCAACGTAAGGATACAAACAACAATTAAGGTTTATGTGCTGAAGCCCGTCAGACCAAAGGAGATTCAGATCATGTGGAGTGAAAACAGTCAGCAACAGAAAAGCTGGAGTCACGGAGAGTCACATTAGCTCGTCGGCTAACACCAGGCAGTTGCTAACGTTATCCACTGCAAAGTTGTATCGCATTCCACATCACCAGCTAACATTACTATCCTGTGTACTACCGGTATTATGTCAAAGTGTTGATTTAGCCTGCAAGAAAGAATGTAAAGGTATATAAACAAAGCAAATGTGGAGCATTTAACTGTGATGTATGGCAGGGCAGCCAGCTAACGTTACATTAGTTTGGACCCGCCGTTGTTTGCTTCATAACTTTTATTTAGATATACATTGTAGTTTTACTGATACAACACAGAGGAAAACCCATCGACTAACACTACTGTAACATTACTTACTGCAGTATAAGTATTAAAAAGTGTAAAAACAATCTCACTTATTCAGTCTAGCTCACTGACCGTTTAGTTTTCATCCAATACTGTGCTCACATTGCTGAGCCTCCAGTGAAAGATAGACAAAGGGCAATGTTAGTTAGCTGATGTAGCACGTCGGCTATATAAGTTAATTTAACATTATCATGCAGAGATGCTCACAAGTCCAAGGCAAGTCTCAATTCTCTAAGTTAAGAGTCAAAGTCAAGTCTGTTGCATTTTCCAGATTTTGAGAAAGGAGAGGCTTGGTCCAATGAAATTAAACAAAACGATTTAATTACAAAATTGATGAATAAAAGATGGCATTATAGAACAAACAAAAACGCTGCAGTGGACTGAAGAAGCTTCTCTGTAAGGATCCACAGTTTTTTTTTCAAGTCCTAACAGACTGAGCTAAAGCCGCCCCCAGCAGTGAACTGAAAAGTTGCTTCTCCCAGATTCACAGTTTACAGTCTTTTACAGTCAGATTCTCACAAAATGAGTTGTTTATCTTCCAGGTATGTGGGTCCTTTTTCCTCCACATGGCTTAGGTCCATATTCAGTGGTCGTTTGGTTGGTTTCTTTGTCACCCAATTAGGAAGGGTGGACCATTATTGTATTCATTACTTGGTCAGACAAAAGAGTGCCAATCCCAGAGGTGACCCCCCCTCAATCTACAGGAATGAACAGTCTTTTGCTCTAAACTAATCATAGAGAACAACAGGGCTTGTCTACAAAATGGTTGACACCCTATCTTAAGTGTCAATGAAACAATTAAGACAAAACAGTCCTTCTGGCACTATACAAAGAGGTGTCGGTTTTCTTCACATGACAAAGAGGATACAAACAATAGTTTAATCAACATTCTGATGCAATCATCTGGCCTGAAACCCAGCAGGGTACATTTTTAGAAGACAGAGGACACTGAAATACCTTTGGGAAGAAATATGAGCTTTGTTGTTACTTTTTAAACTCTACAAGTCTCAAGTCACTCGTGGTTATAGTGAATGTTGGATCACCTACTGCATTCAATCCAGGCTGCTTATAACACTGCATAGCTATAAGGAATTCTGGAATTCTTCAGCACATCCCCCAGACTCTTGAACCAGTGTAACATTATAACTAAATCAAACTGTAACGATACATAGTCAACAATAAACCTGTAGAACACAAAAGATGTTTGTCAGTTTAAAAGATAATTTTGTCCGTCAAGAAATTTGCGGTCAGTAACAATACTGCTGAAAAACATGGAAGCTGCAATGTAAAATTGGCAGAATTGGAAGCTGAACTGCACTACCTAAAGAAGCCGAGAGCTGAAATACATTGCTAGAAAGCCCTTTTAGTGCCACCCTCAACTGGCCATTCGAGGAAATGCATTTTTTGGAATGTCGAGTTTCGTTCAGCCCAGAGTTTGCCACTTGCCCCCAGCCCCCCTTTCACATGCCCAAACATCCGTCTGTATTATATCTCCACTAGTCAGAGCCAAGTGTCATTATTACCATATGTAGTTATTGTGGGAAAATACAGATGAAACTGGAAGAAGAAACACCTTCGTAGGCAAAAGGAAGAAGGTTTACTGTTTTATAACCCACATATGGAGAGATGAAGAAGAATGTGAAATAAACACAAACAAAGAAGGACAAAGATGAGTTTAAAAGTACCACACACTGTGAAAACTAATTTCCAATTATATTGTTAACCGACGTCAAGACAGGTCCTGGATGATTGAATCACTTTCCAGATAAATGTAATTTTAACAGTGAAGGGTAGGGACAGAAACATTTTTTTTTTACGTGATCAACCATACACGTGTGTTCTATTAAAACCAGGTGCTATTTTGTACAAATGTGGAATGACTTCTGTATAAATTAATTTAGAATGGAAGCTGCAAAATTGACCATCTTAATATGTAACTGCAAACATATTATGTCCTTTATGATAGTTAATATATATATAAAATTTAATTGTTATTACAGTCAATCCGCAATTGGATTGTTTCATTAGACCTAGTATTTCAAATGCACTGTAGGATACAGCCAAAATAACAGTCAGTTTCCACGGCTTAATCATCCATTAAGGAAAGGTAAGTCTGGTAAATGATGAATTTAAGGACAAATGATAAAACCCTATAGTATTAACTTAGTGACACTTTCCCCCTCTGACTCAAGCTCTTTATAAAGATTATAAAGCACAGTCCGTGTATACATGCAGTAAAATCTCTATATCCACTGGATTAAAATAAATTTTACCTGCCACTGCCAACAATTTACCTGCATTTGCCTGGTGCTAATTTCAGGCCCTGCCTAGACTGCCAGGGCAGTCCCCATGATCCACTGAGCTCCTATGTCCTCCTTTCTCTTTCAATCTTTATGCATTCTTATCCCATTAACGTATATTACTAAGCTGACATCACTCCTCTCACGCAGTTTTGTGCTTCCTCATCCTTCTCCTCTCTGCTTCTGCCATTTTCTGTAGGTATTTCTGCCTCCGGAGCTGTGTAGTCTGGATCAGTATTTACCAACTGACCTGACCTATAAATAAAATTTTTAATTTTAAAGTGTTTTTTTCCTGTCTAAGTGCCAGTATCAGAGCCTGTGAAGAGTTCATAGACAGGCATACAACAGTTTGTGTAGAGCTGGTATCAGGTATACTCACTGCTGCAGTAAGACTGAAACAATGAGCCAAGCAGGACTTATTTCAGCTCTATATACAAACTGTCACACATTATTTTGCATTCTACAGATAACCAGAAGGCCATGAATTACGCATGTCTTCAATTATTTCAACCAGTTTAATTTTTAAAACTGAAATGTGAATGTAGGGGGCGAAAATGCTTATAAGGTCAACACCTGTGAATTTTCCTGGCAAATCTCTGCATTTACAGTTTTATACAGTAGTGCCATCTACTGACTCCAATTAAAAGTAACACTGTCTACTATATGTATTTCTCATTGGATGGTGACAAAATGATAGAACTTCATCTTTATTAGAACTGATGTGAATTTGCACTCATTGATAGCCACACATGTCATTTTAATGTCAGTCTGTGTCCAGAATAACTCACTACTCACTATAAAGTGCGCTATATAGTCGAGCTTGCCATTTTGTAGTGCAGTCCGAATGTACAGTGAGACTTATGTCCTATATAGTCCACTCAAAGCATACCAGAATGCATATTGAAAACTAGAGTACATCCGGGCTCATATACAGTATACCATCATGCATTGTGCTGAATAAAGTCCACCCACCGATTGCCCAACAGCAATGACATAATTAACAGCAGCAAGATAATGATCAGAGTAGTATACGAAAGTGTTTTCATTTTGTGGGTGAATTCAGTATGTAGTCCTCTCCAGACAATTCACTAGGGAGTAGGGAAGAGTGAATGAGTGGTGATTTCAGATACAGTCAGTGTGTTCAGAATGGTGCCTGTACCAGATAGTAATTAGTTTAGCTTAAACAGCTAGCTTGGCTCTTTCAAAATATGTTCTAAATATAAGTTTTTTAAAAATTGCCTCCCAGCACTTCATAACAGGCTTAAATTGACTGCACAATGTTTGCCAAGAAATAAACTCCCACTGAAACATTTTCTTTATGTATTTGTTATTGAGACTAATACATGTACAAGGTTACTTACATCTCTTCTCAATGTCTTTTTTATTCACACAGTGAACAGACATCAAGTAATGAGACACCGCACAAAATAAAAGAAAGATAGACAAGAGACTTTTTGCAAAATAGCCTTCAAATAATCTTGCATATATTTTTTTAAATCAAAACAATTAGCCGACAGTTAATTGTTAACTGCTACTTGCTGCTGTTACCAACATCTCAATGGAGAAACAGCAATAAAGAAGCAAATAGAAGATCTTGTTAATGAATTTTATGAAGACCAAAAGAAAGGTTTCGGCATCCTTATAAGTAACATTACAGTTTTTGCCCGTTGCTTGAACACTATAGACCCATGCTTAGACTAAAGTAACACAACTTGAAACTTTTGTTACCATACCTCAAACACATGCACCCATTCCTTAAACAAAAGTGCTGCTTTGCACTCTAGTTGCAATTCTGCAACACACTTACTCCTTTATGCAACACACTTGGTCCTGCACACTACACTCTATTTCATACATAAGACACTTTGTTCAAACGTGAAATCTCAGGGGAGCCATTTCAAGAACTCTGCAAGTATGGATGGAGGGAGAGCAAGAGGCAGAGGTAGAGGGAGAGGAGATGGAAGAGGAGAAGGAGAAGGAGGAGGAGGACAAGGTCAAGGTCGAGGAGGCCATGCACGGACCCTTAAGCTGATGATACACGGGGCAATTTTTTGAGCAATGTTGCTGGGCAATCTTGCTAGAGGCAAGTCCGACTATGTTTTAAATGGATAGCGGCGGTGCGGTGCGGGTGGTGGAGTGGCAGGGGAAGGGGATTACGGTAGTAATCTTTACTCATTATTAGTGACGACAGCGTTGCCCTGCACGATTGCTCTAAAAGTTGCTCTGTGTATCATCAGCCTTATTTCTGATGACATAAGAGCAACTTTGGTGGACCATGTCATCAACCATGGCCTGGCTATGAGGGACGCTGGGTAGAGAGCCCACCCACATCTAAGCCGCTTCACAGTGGCATGTAAGAACATTCGACTAGAAAACAGGTATTTCTTCACCTCTCTACCTTCTACTCTACTCAGATGGTATTTACAGCACTGTACTACAGTACATCACATTACCACATCATGTGTACAGGGTATTGCAGGGTGCTAATGCTCCTTTTGCAGCCAAAGTGGTAGTTTTTGTGAAACATACCATGCATCGTTACTTACAGTATATTGAGATGTTTCAGTGCAGTGGATGATATACAGTAAAGTAATGTAAGAAAAAGAAGCAAACCGATGACAATTTGTGGTTGTATTTCTCTAGAATGACTAAAAGACCTTCTGGGGGAGGACGGCAACAGACGACAGGATCCATATGCACAATTGCCATGACTTTCTGTGTTTACAGTATAGTGTTTTTTGTATTATTTTATATATATTTTTTGCTTTATCTGAATTCATGTTACTGTAATGTGCAGTGCTGCAATGTACAATACTGAGTAGGCCTATTTGCTTTTTTGGTTGTCTGAAAATGTGCCTCCTGAAAATATGCCTTCTGAATAAACAGTGAAAATCAAAGACTGCAGTGTTTTATATAAAGTAGACTAGTGTGATCCACCTGATCTGAAAGTGTATGCATATGATGCAAGTATGTGTCAGTTTGTCATCAGAGTTATATTTTGACAAAGGAATGTTAGGTTTTGATAGTAGAGTTTCAATTTGACACAGATGTGAACGGTATGTTTCCCAGTGTTGTGTCATGTTTACTTGTGTGTAGAGTTTTGGCACAATGAGCGAAGTTTTGCAAAATGTGTTCAAGCAAGTGGCAAAAACTGTAATGTGCTTGGGGCGCGCGCTCTACCAGATGAGCTAAACCAGGCCTGATTTTTAATTTAAGTAAGGGAACAATCTGTTAGATCCCCCTGCCTTGACATCTGTGTGTGAGGGAAAATGTATTGATTTTATTTCCCCATTTGTATGAATGCTGGATGCCTGATTTGTTTTTTGTCTGTGTGTTGGTGTTGTCTTGCTTTCGCTCTCTCGTCTCTCCTGGCAGTTATGGCGTGCCGCTGCTCGGCATACTCATACTCTACTCTTCATCTCAGTTACCCACCTGACACTAAACCGGAAGCATTTAACGAAGAGTCTAACATCCATTCACACCGATTATTGCGTCATCTACCATATGTCTCCTGGCTATCCAGTCTAAAACAACTGTTCAGAGACACCAGCTTTTGCCAACCTGCTCGTTCCCTGTTTGCCTCCTTGCTTGTCACTTTGCTCGTTTGCTCTGTTCTCTGCTACAGGAACCCACTTATCCACTCACCCACTTCCAAACCTCCCTGTCACCTCTGAGTAACCCACCTGCCTGCTCAAGGCTCGGCCCCACTCACTGTCCAAACTGCTCTTCAGCCAGCTCCTAACTCTTGTACATTCCTTGTTTTCCATGGATGATAGAGTCAGCATGCAAGGATTGGAGTAATCCATAGCAGGATTTGTGAAACGGTGGTCATAGGAGTTTGGTGCATACACTGACAAGAAGTACAGGATTTTGCACTATTTTCACATATTTTGGTCTTGAAAAGTTCAAAAAGTTTTGGAATCTGTGCAGTAGATGCCTTCAGATCGCACTGACTGAGGTCTCACTATGAAACAGAATTTCAGTCTAATGCAGTTACAGCAGATTATGCAATAGCACACTGGTTCCGTCAAGTTGCCAGGATGAGTTTAGAAAGAACTAAACAAAAAACAATTGGCCTACAATTACTAGACAAGCCTGTCCACAATAAATGTTTCATTGAATTCTTCTTGGAGCAATGCACACATCGCGTTGATGCTGGAAAGCTTGTTTTCTGGAAGATTTACAATCCCATTGTTCTGACAAGACTATTCAGCTCCTCAACCAGAGTAACTAATCTCTTCTGGACTAGGAGGACGTTAACCGAGCAGGCAGACGACTGTTCGATCTTTCTCATCGTGGTTTTTATGGTCACCATGGCATTCTGAACTCTGGTGATTCCATTTGAAAAGTCCTTAATTGCCTCTAGCTCTGTCGTGAGTGTTATTGGTTGACCAACATTGCTTGAAGTTCTGATAACTTCTTGGGAGCTCAGATCAAATAATGGCAGCAATCTCCTCCTGTAGTGAAGGAAGCACCTCAGCCTTGATGGCCTTGGGGTCCACATGTGTACTTGCTCTGTCCTGGTGCCACCAGAGCTGCCTCAAAGAAACAGGAGCATCTACGGCTTGTTTCAGACAGAGGCTGGAATGAGTGCCTGCATGAAGTGCCATTGTAAGATAGAAATATGTTTGTTTTTTTTAAAACTTTGAATCATACAAAGCTGCCATAAAGGCGTCACAGAGCTACAATATAGTGCTGGAAATGCAGCGCAATAGGTCCCTTTAAACAAGACATGCTAATTAGTGAGCTTTAAATGTGCTAGTAGGAGTTTTCTTTTAACTCTGCACAAAGCTGGGCTAACTGTTTCTCCCTGCCTCCTACTTTAAATAAAGCTGAGCTAATTACTTTTTTGCTCAATCTTAGCAAACAAACATGAGTTTTATTAAACTCTCTGTTAGCAGTAACACTAACACTAAAACAAAGCCTGAACTTTTGCACACCCAAATTTTTATTTTGACTTTACCCATGTTTGCTGTAGTTCCTTTTAAATTATATTTATATATTTATGTTTATAATCTAATTATGCTTTTCAGTATTTTTCCATCATATCTACAATTTTACAGTGTCAGATGTTCATGTCAAATGTGGACAAAGCTTCAAATAATGAGGTAGAAGTATTTAAATTAAATGCCTGTTCTGAATGATCAGGTTTCAACAGTTTGGTTTAAAAACGAAACTGGTTTTTTGCTCCAGGCCCAGAATGCCAGCGAGCCCACAAAGGAATGCACAGCCCTATCCTGTTTACTGACAAAAGCCTGGTAAACACGCCGGAGCATCTGCAACTTATTTCAGACAGAGGCTGAAATGAAGGGCAGGTATAAGAAAATTGTTTAAGTTTTGAATCATACAGCATACAAGTGCAATATAGCTGAAAATGAAGTACAACAGGTTACCAATGATTTCAACATCGTAGATTTTATAATGCCAGGACCAGACTGCATGACCTGATGAGACTTGAGCATCATGTCTTTAAATGTTGTGTTTATTTAATATTTATCAGAACGACGATGGGACATAAACAGGACATGTTTCAGTCAAATAAAGTAACTGTTGGTTCAAGTCCTGCACAGAGTTGTCAGCATACTGTAAAACTTTAATTAGCCCGGGCTTGTATTTGTTTAAGTCACTGAACTTACTCTGCCTATATTTGGGACAGGAGTCTACATGGGACAGGCCTTTAATTCTTTTACCAAAATCTAAATCAAATCAACAGATCTAACGATGTGTTGCATGTGCACATTGACAAAAGTTTACCCATTTAAATAGGTAAGCAGGATCTAAGCCAGTGGTTCTCAAACGTTTTTATGTGAAGGGTCCCTAAACTGGCACAAATTAGACCACATACCCCCATTTGATAAGATTTTGTCCCAGGATCTGACAGGATTTTGGTTTTTAAATGTTTTAGTCCAGAAAGTGTTTGAAATCAGAGACCAAAATAGTCATACGTTTGAGAACCCCTGATCTAAGCAGCTTAGAACTAGCTCAGGAAGGTGATCCAGTTGGCTTTCAGAGGTTTTATACAGCCAAAAAACTTATATAAAGATCAGATCAGGTGTCTAATTGACACTCTTATTTATCAAAACATGTAGCCACCGCAGACCAGTAAAAGAGACCGGCGTATAACTGGGACTAAGCTTTTAATTGAAGTTTTATGGTATATATGCACAAAAAGCGGGTTGACGATCAGCTGCACTGCCTTTGTTGTCTGTGGCAATTCATCACCTCTAGTTTCTGTGGCGTGTCTGTCCTTGAACTGGGCCTGTCCGACTGGTTGTTCAGCCTTGCAAATCAGTGATTTCCCCCATTACAGACAGCTTGTCATTCCTTTTTGTCCGCCTTTAATACAACGACAGCGTCAACAACAGCCCTGTTTCACACATTTACATTGGCATGAAAATAGTTGACTACTAGTTTTGTTGTTAAACTCAGAGTGCTGTTTGAATTTCAGGTTTTTGTCATTTCCTGTCATGTTGGTGGTGACATCTGGTCCTCAGGTGTTACTGTGTCATCTATAAGGCTTTGTGGTTTCTTGAGTTCTTTGAGGTTTTCAGGGGGTCAGAACCTCGATGCAGTATGGTTAGTGTGTCACTCCATCCACCCAGAATTGTGGCAGGCTAGGGTTTACGTCACTTGTGAGGGAAGTTTAATTATCAGCACTGTTTGCCAATGTTGTTTTAACATTGTGAGGTGCCCTGGATTCTTGGGCTGAAAGAGGCTGTAAAAATCTGGAGCTGAGTGCAGCGATAATACTGACTGATAACATAGTCTTTTCCACTGTTCCAAAGTTTGCTTTTGTTTCACAGAGCAAACTTGACTACTGACTGGTCAGTTCCTGTCATCTGCTAGCATAACAAAAGAATGGACCCTGAATGCAAATACCTCTTGTCAGTGAGTTATGGCTTTAGATATATTGTAGAAATATTGTATAAGGTTTTGCTGTATTTCACCGTCATTCTTTGTCTTAAGACTAACCACAAATGCATTTCCTCCAATCTGCCACTCACCCTTTGTAAAAACCGAGTGGAAAGTTCCTGTCATAGGCAGCTTCGGCCCCCTTGACACCACAACCGCCCTCCCCTTTCCGCAAAGTTACACCTTTTTTTCTTTTTTTTGACATCTTTGATCTTAATAAACGTGCCACCAAACCACCTTTTGTTTAGGTGCCTTTTATTGCAGGCAAAGAGCAGTTGTGCCCATCTCCATCATCACATCCAGAAGAATATCGAGTCATCATGAGGACCAGTCACATCCTTCTCCTCTGCGTCCTGGGAGCTGCGCTGCTTGACTCAGTGATCTGCAGCAGTAAGATAAACTTAGATTTTTATCATATTCTGTGTTAGAGGTGTTCTCAGGACATCGTGATAATTTACGACCTTTTCTTCAGATGAAATCGGTCCTGACGACTGCTGCTTCAAATTCTACCCAAGAAGATTGAACAAAAACCTTGTCGCTTCATATTACATGACTGATAACCGGTGCCCAAAAACTGGAACCATGTAAGTACTCAGAGTTTATTTTAATGCAGGGACCTTAAATAATGGTAACGAGTATTATTCAGTGTGACTAATACTTTGTAAATCATTTACATTAAAATGGACATTTAAAAAAAGGTGCACATTTCACACATCCTGCACACTCAATTCATTTTCACATTAAATTACTTTTGTTTTCCATTTCTGATAATACAGTTAATCCTAAGTTTGGTCTCAATTTCTTACTTTTTATTTGTTTTTCTTTAAAAGAAATTGCAATTAAAAAAGACTGTATAATGACATTAACACTTTCACCTTCTTTCTTTTAGTGTGATTACCCAAAGGTCTCGCCATATCTGTGTGGATCCGAAGCTCTCCTGGGTTAAGGGCATCATGAAAATGGTGGATGAACGCTCCTTGTAAAGCAGCCGCCTGCTCATCCTTACTTGAAGTTACTGCTGCTTTCTTAGCTTTATCAATTAACAAACTATGTAATGAAAATTTGGGTATTAATGTGCAAATATGTTATCTCTTATGCTTTGTTTTTGTAATATCCTTTGAATGCTGTCTGTTAACCAAAAATATCATAGAAATAAAGGAAAAAACTTTGCTTTGTTTCTTTTTAATTCCTTCTAAGCTGGAAATCAGTCTGCAGGGTCTTTAGTCTTTGCAAGACTTATTCTTTTTTAATTTATTTTTTATTTTATTTTATTCGTATTTTAAAGAAAACCTAAAATCAGCTAAAACGCTGTTAACACAGCCTTATCATTTCCTTTTTATTTTCAATAAAAATATAAGTCAATTTAAGTCATAATATTCAAGACAACAAACCTATCTTTTTATTCAATAGTATTTTAAAATTGTAGGTTAGAGTACAGGCAGTGTGGTGGTGCAGTGGTTAGCACTGTTACCTCACAGCAAGAAGGTCATGGGTTCAAACCCCCGGTTGTCTGGGCCTTTCTGTGTGGAGTCTGCATGTTCTCATGTTCTGCTAGTTGAATGGGGGGCCCAGCATAATATTATTTTAAAGGGCTTTAATGCACGAATGGAGCGATAGATAAATAGATCTGGGGCTTTTCAAACTAACCATGTCCCCAAGACACCGTTATCAGTGTTTTAAACAATGTGGGCAGGATGGAGTCAGTGACTAAGTGAGTTCGTGAGGAACATTCACTCTAGGCCCCTACAATACAACAAATGTACTTTATGGAAAAGCAAGTAAACACACAGACAAGACACAGCATGGCTCATTTTGTGCATGTGTTTAACTTGGTGTTGCTCTTCCTGTCAGTGGACAGTGGACACTTCTAAAATTAATTCAGCAGTTCTTCACACCCATAGACACAGATGTGTTTTTTTGCTGGTATATATTAGCCACGTCTGCCGGCAAATATGAAAGGATGCAGCAGCAGTCCCTGGGGATTTATTGATGGAATAATGTGTTTTGGACTGAATGTTTTTACTTTCGTCTGGGTGACAAGACGTCCAGAAAAATCGGACGGGGAAAGTGTCGCTTCAGGCAGCCACGGCGCAGCGGACATGACGGATGTGACAGATGTGACGAGAACTGATGACATGAATAAAATAAATAAAATAATTAGGTAAAACATCATGACTTACCTACATTTGTCCACAGTTGTGTTTTTCCTAATAGCAGCCAGGTGTCTTCATGAACAAAAATAATTAATTTTAGCATTGTGTTTTGATTTTCACATGTAGGCCTATTACAGTTTTTGCCCGTTGCTTCAACACTATAGACCCATGCTTAGACTAAAGTAACACAACTTGAAGCTTTTGTTACAATACCTCAAACACATGCACCCATTCCTTAAACAAAAGCGCTGCTTTGCACTCTAGTTGCAATTCTGCAACACACTTACTCCTTTATGCAACACACTTGGTCCTGCACACTACACTCTATTTCATACATAAGACACTTTGTTCAAAAATGAAATCTCAGGGTGCCATATGGAAAACACATGTATCCAAAATACAAAACACATCGGGTAATTGCAACCACTCAAATACATACCAGAAGTCACTTACTTGCAAAACTGAACACCAATCAGCCAGCTACAAAAAGCCTTCATTGTAGCCATTTCAAGAACTTTGCAAGTATGGATGGAGGGAGAACAAGAGGCAGAGGTAGAGGAAGAGGAAGAGGAAGAGGAGGACAAGGTCAAGGTCGAGGAGGTCATGCACGGACCCCTATTTCTGATGATATAAGAGCAACTTTGGTGGACCATGTCATCAACCATGGCCTGGCTATGAGGGTATGAGGATATGAGGTAGAGAGTCCACCCACATTTAAGCCGCTTCACAGTGGCATGTAAGAACATTCGACTAGAAAACAGGTATTTCTTCACCTCTCTACCTTTTACTCTTCTCAGATGGTATTTACAGCACTGTACTACAGTACATCACATTACCACATCATGTGTACAGGGTATTGCAGGGTGCTAATGCTCCTTTTGCAGCCAAAGTAGTAGTTTTTTGTGAAACATACCATGCATCGTTACTTCCAGTATATTGAGATGTTTCAGTGCAGTGGATGATATACAGTAAAGTAATGTAAGAAAAAGAAGCAAACCGATGACAATTTGTGGTTGTATTTCTCTAGAATGACTAGAAGACCTTCTGGGGGAGGACGGCAACAGACGACAGGATCCATATGCAGAATTGCCATGACTTTCTGTGTTTACAGTATAGTGTTTTTTGTATTATTTTATATATATTCTTTATCTGAATTCACAATGAAACAATGAAAATCAAAGACTGCAGTGTTTTATATAAAGTAGACTAGTGTGATCCACCTGATCTGAAAGTGTATGCATATGATGCAAGTATGTGTCAGTTTGTCATCAGAGTTATATTTTGACAAAGGAATGTTAGGTTTTGATAGTAGAGTTTCAATTTGACACAGATGTGAACGGTATGTTTCCCAGTGTTGTGTCATGTTTACTTGTGTGTAGAGTTTTGGCACAATGAGCGAAGTTTTGCAAAATGTGTTCAAGCAAGTGGCAAAAACTGTAATATGAATATTATTATAACATTAATATTATTAGTATTAATCTTCATTGACACTCAATGTACCGGTAAGTCCATAGTCAGTGGTCGTTTGGTTGGTTTCTTTGTCACCCAATTAGGAAGGGTGTACCATTATTGTATTCATTACTTTTGGTCAGACAAAAGTGCTCCAATCCCAGACGTGAACCCCCCCCTTCAATCTACAGGAATAAATAGTCTTTTGCTCTAAACTACTCATAGAGAACAACAGGGCTTGTCTACAAAATGGTTGACACCGTATCTTAAGTATCAATGAAACAATTAAGACAAAACAGTCCTTCTGGCACTATACAAAGAGGTGTCGGTTTTCTTCACATGACAAAGAGGATACAAACAATAGTTTAATCAACATTCTGATGCAATCGTCTGGCCTAAAACCCAGCAGGGTACATTTTTAGAAGACAGAGGACACTGAAATACCATTGGGAAGAAATATCAGCTTTGTTTTTTTAAACTCTACAAGTCTCAAGTCACTCGTAGTTATAATGAATGTTGGATCACCTACTGAATTCAATCCAGGCATAGCTATAAGGAATTCAGGAATTCTTCAACACATCCCCCAGACTCTAGAACCAGTGTAACAATATAACTAAATAAAACTGTAACGATACATAATCAACAATAAACCTGTAACTTTTTTGCAGCCAACATTACTAGTTAACGTGATAACAGCCAGCAGGATGTAAATGTTACATTAATCAACTACCACTTGGCCACATAAACAAACATTCACTCATCTTTTCATAACGAACGACAGTCTTAGCTAACCTCCTGTGGGTCGTAGCTAAAGCAAGAAGCAACCTAACGTTAGATGGCCTATGCTGAGCTAAACATGTTCACTAAGCTATCAGGTTACTAACCTAATTAGCATTCAGTGCTTCTTTTGTTTGGGTCTTGCTGTATAGAAAGCCTAAGTCTCTCACTTACACATCAAGGCCCATGGGATCTTATTTCGGAAAAAACATGAACAGTCAATGGTGAGAGTCAACTTATTTTTGATCCTGTTTGAACTGTGCCCTGAAAGATGTTTGTCAATTTAAAAGATAATTTTGTCCGTCAAGAAATTTGCAGTCAGTAACAATACTGCTGAAAAATATGGAAGCTTAAATGTAAAATTGGCAAAATTGGAAGCTGAACTGCACTACCTAAAGAAGCTGAGAGCTGAAATACATTGCTAGAAAGCCCTTTTAGTGCCTCAACTGGCCATTCGAGGAAATGCATTTTTTGGAATGCCGAGTTGGCTTCGTTCAGCCCAGAGTTTGCCACTTGCCCCCAGCCCCCCTTTCACATACCTAAACATCCGTCTGTATTATATCTCCACTAGTCAGAGCCAAGTGTCATTATTACCATATGTAGTTATTGTGGGAAAATACAGATGAAACTGCTCAGGGTGGGCGGCCATTTGCCTCGACCGGTTGGGGGGGGGGGGCACAGTATACGCATAGAGGTACAGACAGTAATGGTAATGTTGCTACAGACTGAATGAAAATGGTACAGATATTTATAGTTATAGTTATAGTTATTTATAGTTAATAACTGTAATGTTAATGATAATAATAACAGTAATAGCAATAAGACTAGTAACGGTAGTAGTAATTGTAGCCGAGGGTGTCGAGTAGGAACACAGGGGCAGCAGGAGACTCTCAACCACAGATCCAGAGCCAGGAACACCTACAGGAAGTGATAGGAGGTGAGAGGAGAGGGACGAGAAAGCACACGACTACAGGAAAGGCAAGAAGTCGAATTAGTAACATGCATTAATGGGATGAGGTTGCACTCAGAGGGAGAGAAAGAAGAGGAGAGGGGAGCTCAGTGCATCATGGGAAATCCCCCGGCAGTCTAGGCCTGTAGCAGCATAACTAAGGGATGGTTCAGGACTCACCTGAGCCAGCCCTAACTATAAGCTTTATCAAAAAGGAAAGTCTTAAGCCTACTCTTAAATGTAGAGACGGTGTCTGCCTCCCGAACCCAAACTGGAACCTGGTTCCACAGGAGAGCTGCCTGATAGCTGAACGCTCTGGCTCCCATTCTACTTTTGGAGACTCTAGGAACCACAAGTAACCCTGCATTCTGGGAGCGCAGTGTTCTCTAACCCCTTCTATTCTGGATTTTACAGGAAGCCAATGCAGAGAAGCTAACAAAGGAGAAATATGATCTCTTTTACTGGTTCCTGTCAGAACACGTGCTGCAGCATTCTGGATCAGCTGAAGAGTCTTAATGGACTTTTTCAAAGAGCCTGATAATAAGGAATTGCAGTAATCCAGCCTAGAAGTAACAAATGCATGGACTAGTTTTTCTGCATCATTTTTAGACAGGATGTTCCTGATTTTTGCAATATTACATAGGTGAAAAAAGGCGGTCCTTTAAATTTGCTTAATGTGAGAGTTACACGACATGTCCTGATCAAAGATAACTCCAAGTTTCATCTGGCTTGATTGATAGATATAACTGAGTATCATCTGCATAACAATGAAAGTTTATGGAGTGTTTCCTGATAATATTGCCTAAAGGAAGCATATATAAAGTGAAGAGGATTTTTCCGAGCACAGATCCTTGTGGAACTCCATGACTAACTTTGGCATGCATGGAGGACTCATCGTTAACATGTACAAACTGAAATCAATCTGATAAATAGGACTTAAACCAGCTTAGAGTGGTTCCTTTAATGCCAATGAAATGTTCCATTCTCTGTAATAGGATCTGATGGTCAATTGTATCAAATGCAGCACTAAAATCTAATAAAACCAACACAGAGACAAGTCCTTTGTCTGATGCAGTTAGGAGGTCATTAGTAATTTTCACCAGTGCTGTCTCTGTGCTATGATGAGCTCTAAGTCCTGACTGAAAACCCTCAAATAAACTATTGCTATGTAGAAACTCACACAGCTGTTTGGCGACTGCTTTCTCCAGGACCTTAGAGATAAATGAAAGGTTAGATATAGGTCTGTAGTTGGCTAAAACATCTGGATCCAGGTTGGGCTTTTTCAGAAGAGGTTTAATAACAGCTACTTTAAAGTACTGTGGCACATAGCCTGAATAGATTGATCACATCTAGTAGAGAAGTGCTGACTAAGGGTAAAACTTCTTTAAGCAGCTTTAATTGGCAGGTTGATGGTTTAGATGAAGAAATTATTGAAGTTAGTTGGTAAAGACTGAGGGAACCAAAGCAGTCTAAACATATAACTGGTTTTACAGCTGTTTCTAAAGTTCCTGTGTTTAGAGATAAGTCGGTGCAAGTTGAGGGCAGGTCTTGGTGGATTTTGTTTCTAATAGCTAGAATTTTATCATTAAAGAAGCTCATGAAGTCGTAACTACTGAGAGATATGGGAATACTTTCTGTCAGCCTGGCTACAGTGCTGAAAAGAAACCTGGGGTTGTTCCTATTTTCCTCTATTAATGACGAGTAGTACGCTGCTTTGGCATTTCGAAGGGCCTTCCTATAAGTTTTAAAACTATCTTGCCAAATTAAACGAGAATTTTCCAGTTTGGTGGAACGCCAATTCCTTTCAAGTTTTTGTGATATTTGCTTTAATCTGCGAGTTTCAGTATTATACCATGGAGCTAACCGTCTTTGTTTTAGTATTTTCTTTTTTAGAGGCGCTACAGAGTCGAGTGTTGTTCGCAGCGAGCCTGCAGCACTATCAACAAGATGATCGACTTGGAAGGGACTGAAATTAGCATAAGAGGGTTACTTTGTGACTTGATAATGAATTAAGAGCTGATGGGATCGCATCCTTAAATTTAGCTATAGCACTATCAGACAAACATCTTGTGTAGAAATTTTTGCCCAATGGAGGGTAGTTCAGCAATACAAGCTCAAAAGTCATCAAACAGTGGTCAGATAAAGAGGGATTCTGTGGGAACACTATTAAATGTTCAATTTCAATACCATATACCAGAACAAGGTCGAAGGTGTGGTCAAAACAGTGAGTCGGTTCATGAACACACTGAGAGAAGCCAATTGAATCTAATAGAGAGATAAATGCAGTACTGAAGCTGTCATTCTCTACATCCACATGAATCTTAAAATCTCCTATGATAATAACTATGTCCATTTTAAGGACTAAAGTTGACAAAAACTCTAAGAATTCAGAGTACGGACCAGGTGCTCGGTACACTATAACAAGTAGAATCGGTTGCAGTGATTTCCAGCTTGGGTGTGAAAGACTCAGAGCAAGGCTTTCAAATGACTTATAATTTATAATAATAATAATAATAATAATAATAATAATAATAATAATAATAATAATAATAATAATGACTTTATAATTTAGTTTAGGTTTAGAGTTGATTACTAGGCTAGAGTCAAAGATAGCTGTAACTCCACCTCCTCGGCCTGTGCTTCGAGGAATACTATATGTATTTCTCATTGGATGGTGACAAAATGATAGAACTTCATCTTTATTAGAACTGATGTGAATTTGCAGTCATTGATAGCCACACATGTCATTTTAATGTCAGTCTATGTTCTGAATAACTCACTACTCACTGTAAAGTAGGCTATATAGTGAGCTTGCCATTTTGTAGTGCAGTCTAAATGTACAGTGAGACTTATTATATCCTATATAGTACACTCAAAGCAGAAAGCAAACCAGAATACATATTGAAAACTAGTGTACAACCGGGCCTATATATACCATCATGCATTGTGCCTAATAAAGTCCACCCACCGATTGCCCAACAGCAATGACATAATTAACAGCATCAAGATAATGATCAGAGTAGTTTACGAAAGTGTTTTCATTTTGTGGGTGAATTCAGTATGTAGTCCTCTCCAGACAATTCACTAGATAGGGAGTAGGGAGGAGTGAATGTGTGGTGATTTCAGACACAGTGTGTTCAGAATGGTGCCTGTACCAGATAGTAATTAGTTTAGCTTAAACAGCTAGCTTGGCTTTTTCAAAATATGTTCTAAATATAAGTTTTTTAAAAATGCCTCCCAGCACTTCATAACAGGCTAAAATTGACTGCACAATGTTTGCCAAGAAATAAACTCCCACTGAAACATTTTCTTTATGTATTTGTTATTGAGACTAATACATGTACAAGGTTACTTACATCTCTTCTCAATGTCTTTTTTATTCACACAGTGAACAGACATCAAGTAATGAGACACCGCACAAAATAAAAGAAAGATAGACAAGAGACATTTTGCAAAATAGCCTTCAAATAATCTTGCATATATTTTTTTTAAATCAAAACAATTAGCCAGCTGTTAATTGTTAGCTGCTACTTGCTGCTGTTACCAACATCTCAATGGAGAAACAGCAATAAAGAAGCAAATAGAAGATCTTGTTAATGAATTTTATGAAGACCAAAAGAAAGGTTTCGGCATCCTTGCAAATAACATTAATGTGCTTGGGGCGCGTGCTCTACCAGCTGAGCTAAACCAGGCCGGATTTTTAATTTAAGTAAGGGAACAATCTGTTAGATCCCCCTGCATTGACATCTGTGTGTGAGGGAAAATGTATTGATTTTATTTCCCCATTTGTGTGAATGCTGGATGCCTGATTTGGTTTTTGTCTGTGTGTTGGTGTTGTCTTGCTTTCGGTCTCTCGTCTCTCCTGGCAGTTATGCCGTGCCGCTGCTCGGCATACTCATACTCTACTCTTCATCTCAATTACCCACCTGACACTAAACCGGAAGCATTTAACGAAGAGTCTGACATCCATTCACACCGATTATTGCGTCATCTACCATATGTCTCCTGGCTATCCAGTCTAAGACAACTGTTCAGAGAAACTAGCTTTTGCCAACCTGCTCGTTCCCTGTTTGCCTCCTTGCTTGTCACTTTGCTCGTTTGCTCTGTTCTCTGCTACAGGAACCCACTTATCCACTCACCCACTTCCAAACCTTACTGTCACCTCTGAGTAACCTACATGCCTGCTCAAGGCTCGGCCCCGCTCACTGTCCAAACCGCTCTTCAGCCAGCTCCTAACTCTTGTACATTCCTTGTTTTCCATGGATGATAGAGTCAGTATGCGAGGATTGGAGTAATCCATAGCAGGATTTGCAAAACTGGGGCCGACGTTTGGTGCTTATACACTGACTAGAAGTACAGGATTTTGAACTATTTTCACATATTTTGGTTTTGAAAAGTTCAAAAAGTTTTGGAATCAGTAGATGCCTTCAGATCGCACTGACTGAGGTCTCACTATGAAACAGAATTTCACAGATTATGCAATAGCACACTGGTTACGTCAAGTTGCCAGGATGAGTTTAGAAAGAAAAAAACAAAAAACAATTGGCCTACAATTGTCAGAGCAGGCAGACAGCAACAGTTCCATCTTTCTCATTGTGGTTTTCATGGTCACCATGCCATTCTGAAGTCCTTAATTGCCTCTAGCTCCTTAGTAATTGTTAACAGTTGGTCGCCCAACATTGCTTGTATTAGCCAGTAGGCTACTAATTGAATAGTAGCAAGGAGCTGTCTTTACACATTACCTCCTATATGGTATATGGTATGGTTTCTGTTTTGTATCATCATCATCATTTTTTATTAAATGAAAATATTAACACTTAATTGGGAACAAGGTAACAAGCACACACACACACGATACACTGTTCTTCCCCAATACTTACAGTAGCTTAACGAAATACTCCATTACTCAATTCTGCCGGAGCTCCAAAGTTGTTGCAAGTCATGAAAACCTTAAATTATATTTATATTAGAGGTGGGCATAGATTAATTTTTTTAATCTAGATTAATCTCACTGTAATATTGAAATTAATCTAGATTCATTTCAAGATTACAGTGAGATTAATCTAGCATAACAAAAGACCCTGGACCCTGAATGCAAATACCTCTTGTCAGTGAGTTATGGCTTTAGAAATATTGTAGCTGTTGGTTTTGCTGTATTTCACTGTCATGGTTTGCCTTTGACTAACCACAAATGTATTTCCTGCAATCTACCACTCACCCTTTGTAAAAACCGAGTGGAAAGTTTCTGTCATAGGCAGCTTCGGTCCCCTTGACACCACAACCGCCCTCCCCTTTCCACAAAGATCCTTGATCTTAATAAATGTGTTACCAACCTTTTGTTTAGGTGCCCTTTATTGCAGGCAAAGAGCAGTTGTGCCCATCTCCATCATCACATCCAGAAGAATATCGAGTCATCATGAGGACCAGTCACATCCTTCTCCTCTGCGTCCTGGGAGCTGCGCTGCTTGACTCAGTGATCTGCAGCAGTAAGATAAACTTAGATTTTTATCATATTCTGTGTTAGAGGTGTTCTCAGGACATCGTGATAATTTAAAACCTTTTCTTTAGATGAAATCGGTCCTGACGACTGCTGCCTCAAATTCTACCCAAGAAGATTGAATAAAAACCTCATCCATTCATATTACATGACTGATAACCGGTGCCCAAAAAGTGGAACCATGTAAGTGCTCAAAGTTTATTTTAATGCAGGGACCTTAATTAATGGTAACGAGTATTATTCAGTGTGACTACTACTTTGTAAATCATTTACATTTCATGGACATTTGATGCCACACAATCTCTGTGCTCTACACTAAACTCGTGCCTAGATAGCCTACGTCCTCTATCCACCAAGCCTGCTCGCCCAAACCAGTCCCACCCGTGGCTAACTGATACCATTCGTGGGCTACGTACTGATCTCAGAGCTGCTGGGAAAAAATGGCAAAACCAAAGACCCTACTGACCTTAAGGGCCACCAATTACTCCTATCCTCCTTCCCGACAAGCATTAGTGCTGCCAAAACTGCATTCTGTAATAGTATTAGCAGTGCCACTGACTCAAGGAAATTATTTTCCACTTTTAAAGCGCTACTAAATCCTCCTCCCCCTCCACCACCACCACCCACAAACTTGTCTGCTGTTACCTTTGCTGCCTTCTTCACAGGCAAAGTGGAGGCTATAACTAGCCAATTCTCTGAAACATTCAAACTCAACCATTGTAGCAGTCCTACTACATCTTTTCCTCTGCCCTCCCAGGTCAGTGGTTCTTCACTCTCCTCGTTTACTCCTCTCACAGAGAGTGAAGTATCAGAACTCTTGACTCAGTAGCCGTCCAACTACATGCCCACTGGACCCGATTCCCACAAATCTCCTCCAAGCCATATCTCCTACTGCGGTCCCGGCAATCACTCATGTGATAAACGCTTCTCTGGCTTCAGGAACCTTCCTGGCCACTTTCAAAAGGGCTCGGGTTACACCCTTGCTCAAAAAGTCCTCACTTGACCCTACTCAAGTTTAGAACTATCGACCAGTGTTCTACCATTTTTATCCAAAACTCTTGAACGGGCAGTATTCAAACAGGTCTCAGAATTCCTCTCACAGAATGACCTCCTAGATCCATATCAGTCTGGCTTTAAGAGTGCCCACTCTACTGAAACGGCTCTTCTGTCTGTAACAGAAGCTAAAGCTGCACTTTTACTAGTATGTATTTACTATATTTGATGCTCTGTTGATACTTGTAAGTTGTTCCTCAAATGTAAGTCGCTTTGGATAAAAGCGTCTGCCAAATGAGTAAATGTAAATGTAAATTAAAAAAAAAAAGGTGCACATTTCACACATCCTGCACATTCAATTCATTTTCACATTAAATTACTTTTGTGTTCCATTTCTGACAATACAGTTAATCCTAATTTTGGTCTCAATTTCCTACTTTTTATTTGTTTTTCTTTAAAAAAAAATTACAATTAAAAATACTGTAGACCAATGTAATGACATTAACACTTTCACCTTCTTTCTTTCAGCCTGGTTACCCAAAGGTCTCGTCATATCTGTGTGGATCCGAATCTCTCCTGGGTTGAGGACATCATGAAAATGGTGGATGATCGGTCCTTGTAAAGCAGCCTGCTCATCCTTACTTGAAGTTACTGCTGCTTTTGTTTCTTTATCAATGAACAAACTTCGAAATGCAAATTTTAGTATTAATGTGCAAATATGTTTTCTCTTATGTTTTTTTTTGTAATATCCTTTGAATGTTGTCTGTTGACCAAAAATATCATAGAAATAAAGTAAAAAACTTTGCTTTGTTTCTTAATTCCTTCTAAGCTGGAAACCAATCTGCAGAGTCGTTAGTCTTTGCAAGACTTATTCTTATTTTAAAGAAAAGCCAAAATCAAAAAGCTGTTAACACAACCTCATCATTTCCTTTTTTATTTTCTGAAAGATGTTTCCTGAAATGGGCGGTGTGGTGGTGCAGTGGTTAGCACTGTCGCCTCACAGCAAGAAGGTCGTGGGTTTTCTGGCCTTTCTGTGTTTAGTTTGCATGGAAGCTGAAGTACAAGTGCAGAAGTGGAAGCTGAACTGCATTTTACAATGAAGCCCAGAGCTTTTGCTAGAAAAACTGGAAGCTAAACTTACAGAGGACATTTTAACATTTGAATGGTCTCTGTAAAATATGCACAGGTGGTAGTCCACCTAAAAACATACAGTAGAATGATAAATTACAAAGCATTGCTGAAAATGCAGAAATCTGAAATGTATTACTGTCGCCTGTTGCTCAAAGCGGCCATACCTTTAACTGCTCAGAAAGTAAACTAACTTAATATAATTTTAAAGAGTACTATTTTGTACAAGGTGCTATTTTTTTACAAATATGGAATGACTTTGGTATAATTTAACTTAGAATGGAAGTTGCTAATTCTTTCTAAAAACAACGGTATAAATTATAATTAATAATGCTATCCTTGTTTGTCTTCTAAATATGTAATTGTAAACTTGTCTTTTATGGTTGTAAATATATATTAAATTAAATTTTTAGTACAATCAATCAATGCACAGTTGGATTGTTTTATTAGACCTACTCTTTCAAATGCAATGCAGGCTACAGCCAAATAGATTCCACCACTTTATCATCTATTAAGGAAATCTAAGTCAGGTAAATGATGACAGGACACTTCCAATGACTCCCTCCTCTCTCCTCCTCTTCCTCTCCATCTGTATGCATTTTTATTCCATTAACGCATTACTAACTCCGACAACTTCCCTCTCCTGTAGTTTTGTGCTTTCTGTCCCTTTCTGCAGGTACTCTGCCTTCGGAGCTGTGGCGTCTGCATCACTAATTACAAGATGCAAACTGCCACCATGTTCTTGCTTGACAGCCACACTGCTACAATTGGTATAATTACTAATAACTGTCCACCCAACCGGTTGAGGCAGATAGCCACTCACACCGAGTCTAGGGAGTTAAAAGGGAGTTTTTCTTTTTTTGGGGTCTCTGTGAGTATGGTCTAGACTTGCTATGAAAAGTGCAATGAGTTAAATTCTGTTTCAAACTGGTACTATATAAATAAAATAAAATTTATTTTTGCATGTGTGTTTATGTACTTTCTAAGTGCCAGCATCAGAGCCTGTGAAGAGTTAGACATAGACAAACATACCGCAGTTTGTGTAGAACTAGTCTCACTGTCCCATTCATTCTTATACGCACTGCTACAGAAAGACTGAAACAATGAGCCAAGCAGGACTTATTTTAACTCCATACAAACTGTGACACATATTATTTTATACTCTACAGATAACCAAAAGTACATGAATTATACAGGTCTTCAAATATTTAAACCAGTTTTAAAACTGAAATGCAAACACAGGGGGAAAATCTGCTGACAAGGTCAGATTAACTAAATTTTCCTGGCAAATCTCTGCATATACACTTTTATACAGTAGTGCCATCTACTGACTCCAATTGAAAATAACAATTTCATTAACATGTATTTCTCATTGGATCTCATGGTGACAAAATTATGGAACTTCATCTCCAGAAGTGATTTGAATTTGCATTCATTGCCATAAAGGCTGAGAAGACGAAGAGCTTACATATCATTTTAATGTCTGTGTTCAGAATGGAGCCTGTGCCAGATGGTGATTAGCTTAGCATGAACAGCTAGCTTGGCTCTGTTTAAAATATGTTCAAACTATAAGCAAAAAAAACACCTGCAAGCACTTTATACTACAATGTCTTATAGACCTATTGACTTCACAATGTTTGCCAAGAAATAGGTTAAATCCTGCTAAAACATTTTCTTCATGTATTTTTTATTGAGAGAAATACATCTCAATTTGTCTTTTTTTATCCGCACAGTTCAAAACAAAATAAAGGTAGACGAGAGTGATTTTTGCAAAATAACCAAATAATCTTACATATATTTATATTTAAAAATCAAGACAACTAGCTAACTGTGAAGCTAGTGTTAAACTGTTAACTGCTACTTGCGCTGTTAGCGACATTCCAAAAGAATCACCTCTAAAGAAGCGAAGATTTTGTTAATGAATTATTCATGAAGACCAGAAGACAAATTTAAAGATCCTTGTAGTTAACATTAATATATCTGGTAAACTTTTTTGGTGTTCATTTTAATGAGTAAGGGAACAATCTGTCAAAATCCCTCCTGCCTTGAAATCTGAATGTGAGTGAAAGTGTTCTGATTTTATTTCTCAGTTTGAATGAATGCTGGATGCCTGTTGCCATTTGGTTTTGTCTGTCTGTTTGTGTGCTCTTGCTTTCTCTCTCTCGTCTCTCCTGGCAGTGGAGTTATGGGCGTGTCGGTTCTCATGGGTTGCCACTCTGACCTCATCTCAATTACCCACCTGATACTAAACTGGCATTAATTAAGAAAGACCCTGACATCCGTTCGCTGCTGGATTGTTGTGTCATCTAATATATAACTTCGTGACTATCCAGCCTACTTAAAAAACAATTTCGAGAAACCAGCTTTTGCCAACCTGCTAGTTTTTGCCTGCTTGTATGTCACTTCACTCATCCGCTCTGAGAGTGATGAGTGATCCACCGTTTCATAAAGCTCTCTGTAAACCATTGTGTCGTTAACATCTAAAGAAGAACACTGAAACAAAGGCAGAACTTTTGCACACCCAAATTTTTATTTTGATTTTACCCATGTGTGCTATAATCCCTTTTAAGTTTTTAACAATTTTATAACATCATAGATTTTAAAACAATTCCAGAATCTGGGCCTTGTTTCACAAAGATAGACTTTGACTATGGCTACAGTAGATTAGTTAGACTTCAGATAAATATCTAAATCAGACCACTGCACAAAGCACTAAAGACCCTGACTATCTTAAGTAGGACTATACTACAATGGATTCTGGATAAAATAAGACCAAACATAATAAAAAAGGTGGATTTAGTAGACGCATCCAACCACAACAGTACAGTTTACCCCAGTGGAAAAAAATGTGTTTGTTAAAGCAGTGTAATAGTTAGGACATTTTACTTGGAAAATTTAGCGGTGAGTGTAGTAACAAAAAAAGCAATACATGATTTGTGAAAAAATTGCGATGACGGTAAACAGCTCTACCGTTTAGCGAAGAGTCAGACATACAGAAAAGATCCAAGAACACGGTACAAGATGCCAAAAAATAAATATTTAAGAGGAAATATCCTAAAACAGGAAGAGGCAGGACTCAGTACTTCAGCTCATTCAGCTGTCAGACTCAGGATAGCTTCCTTCATTTAACGAAACCAACCAAGGAAGTCCTCATTGTTGTATATTTCTAGCAGGTTACTGCGGTCCCTAAGAACCTTCTCATAGCTTTGGTTAGACTTTGAAAAAAAAATAGCTGTTAACATTGTGAAACATCACAATGTGTTTAGGTTTAGGGACCAAAAGTACTTCATGGTGTGGGTTAAAATTACAACGTTACTTACGTGGCTTAACTTAGGTGACGTTTCTTGCGTAACTCATGCAATTAACATAACCTAATGTTGGCGTTTTGTTTTACTTTGGAAACAGACACCAGTCTCATGGGTGAAAGTGGTTTATACAGCCCAGCCACCTCCTTACTTGGACTTCGTGGACTATAGTGCTTAGAGGCTCCCCAATGCGTTACAAACTGACGGTCTTGACCATATGTCCATATGTGATACTTGGGAGTGAAAACATGTTGACACACAGGGTAAAACTACAAATTGTAGGGCCAGGTGCTCATTTTCATTCCTGATTTTTCTATGTTGAATCTGCTCAGAGCTGCTTCCTCCATCTGCCACAGCTGAAGACAATCTCAGCTTGCCGACCCTTCAGATTGTCCAGTTGTTCCTCCAGGTGCTCGGAGTAGTCCACGGTGTCCTCAAAGTCTTGCAGCAGGACCCTGTTCCCAAGCAGTCCACAACACTCCTTCAACCTCAGGTTGTCTCTCTGCAGGCTGTTGCGTGCCTGCTTGGTCCTGGTCAGCAGGTCCCTCATCCTGGCCACCGTGGCATCCACCTTGACCAGCTGCTCTCGCTTGGCCTGGACCTCCATTTGGCTCCAGAACAGCTTCTCCTTTACGTTTGACAGGACCTGATAGAGCAAAAAAAAAACGAACAACTAACTAACAAACCCTAAGTCTGACTAAAATCATATTTTGTGAAACAACTACAGACTACTTTGATGTAATCTGTACTTTTTCAACCTACCTCCAAGCTGCTGCTGATCTTTTTCTGCATCTTTAACGATTCCTCATTTTGCTTTTCCGTGTGTTTTTTCAGCTCCAGCCTCTCAGCCTGCAACTGCTCAAATTGGAGCTTCAGCGGGTCCTTGGTGTGTTCCTCCCTGTTCCAAAGCTCTGCCTCCAGCCTCTGAATCTTGGTCCTCAGCTTGATGTGGTTGAGGCGCAGCTTGATCAGCTCGTCCTGCCGAAGCTGCTCTGCTGCCAGGGTTGACTCCACTTTGGCCTGAGCAGCTTGTTTACCCGGGCTTAGCAGCGTCACGGCTAAATCCCGCTTCAGTGCCACGAAAGCTCGCCATTCATTTTCCACCTAGGTACAAAGACGAGACAGCCTGATGACCAGTACACCGTAACACACACAATCAACAGGCCAATGTATGCATCTGTGTTGAGTCAACTCCGTAACCGATGGCGTAACCACGTGCCGTCATGAGCATTCATACTTGTGAGCTGGTGTGTGTATCACTCTGCAATTACTTTCTATGTTCCACTGCGTTGAGTTGGTGTAAAATACTACACGCAATGGCAACTGAAACTGAGGGATCATGTTGGAGTTGGAGCTGATCGATGTTGAACTGCAGTTACCACGACATGTAGTCAACATTTTTGGGGAGATGCACGTCAGTAGGGCTCCAGTCTAAAAGAAGGCTATGGTGGATCTACGGCATTGATTCAAGGCAGAAGTATAAATTGGCCTTTGTTGGGCACCCTTTGGGTTTTTTGAACGTCATATAAAAATGCAGGCAAGGGCTAATGTCTGTAAGAGTGCTTGATACAGTTTCAACTTTATTTTCTAAAGGTACACTGGGTTCCAAATGGTTTAAAATTTGACAATTCTTTACAGACATTTGAGTTGTATTTTGCAAATTGCTTGTTCCTAAAGCATTACCCTGTTTGCATTTTTCTGGGAAACAGTGTTTATATGGTTCAGTATGCATGTCACATCCACCCAGCTCACTGCATAACAGCATCTGTAGACCTCTTGTACTGCTTTTCCTTAGAGAGAAAGGGGACCATTTAAAGCCCCTGGAAACATGGTTTCAAATCTTAGGTATTTCTCTTTAACATTGAATATCCTTTACTAAATAAGAAACAACCAAAGATGAAGTTAAAGACAACACAACCTAGTTATTATCATAGTGTTCATCATAGTTCATCATCGTCATCATAGTTATTTAATCTACTTCATCAGGACTGTGTGGGTGTGATTTGATCAGATTTGATCGATAAGTGCTGGCAACATACTAGGGCTGAACAAAAATAATAAAAAAACTAAAAGTATAGTAAAAGTCCAGTTTCCTGCAATTTGAAAATTGCAGTAGGCTATATTGCGATTTCAATATTATTCCAATTAATTGTTTAGCTCTGCAACATACACAGACAACCACACGGCAGAAATAAGATCTGTGTTATGACATTCTTCCAACTGAGCCCTGCCCACTTCAAACCAGTAAAAAGGGCAAAAGTGAGATCAGAAATACAGAAATCTCGCATATGAAATATCACTCACACGGCACTTTTTTTTTAGTATGGATAGTGACATTTTTGGGTATGACTTTGCCAGTGAAAACTTACTAGATAATCAGAACCGGTTTATAATTCTTTAAATAAGTAGATGGCATGTATCACTTCAGCTATTTACTTATTTTGATTTTATTATATGAATAAGTCCTTAAAATGGAAATGAAAATTTATGAATAAACTAATTTTGTTAGCTGAAACTGTACTTGTACTATACATGTTACTTTTTCCTTAATCAACTCACACTTCTGCCAAAGCTGGCTTCTTGTAAACTATGCATATACTTCAGAAATATGCTGCATTGATATACTAATGTATCAGCTCTTAGATTAGTAGTCCTAAACCTTTATTAAAATGCTAGCCCTAATGTTTTTCTCCAATTACAATACTGCTTATCTTTTATTTATTTAGCTTATTCTATATTATATTCAATATCTTGTTTTATCATTTTATTAGAATATTTTGTATACAGTATTATAACAAAACTTTTGTGCACTTTCCAACATTTTAAAATTCTTTTAAGCAGATTTGTAGAACACGCTGCACAGGCCCTAACAAATAAGACCAACCATGTCCAGCTTCTCCTGGGACTGTATCCTCAGCGTCTCTGCCTGCTGCTGAGCGGTCTCTGAGCCCGTGGTGAGCTGCTCCTTCAGGTGAGTCAGGAGGTTGATGTACTTCTCATACTCCTGCAGCTGCTCCGACACCGGCATCGCCCTCTCCAGCTGGGCGTCCTCACCGGCCTTCTTGCTGAAATACTCTGCCAACTTCATCTGCAGGTGGCTGCTGTGTTGGCTGGCTTTATCTCTCTCTTCACACAACTCCTGGAGGAGCTGCATGTATCCTTCGTATTCAGTGTCGACTCTGTCTGCAGGAGCAGGGATGGATTGCTCTTCTTCCGCCTTGTCCTCCTCCAATGTGGGACTGGTGTTCTCTCTCTCCGGAGTCTGACGCAGGCTGGAAGGTCCACTGTAATCATGACTGTTGATCTCAAAAACAACACTTCTCCTCACAGGACATTGGCTGTTCATTGACTTCATTTATCTTTACATCAAAGTCTTCACTTGTGGTGATGTTGTTCACACCAAGGAGCTCATTTCTACTGCTCTCTTCTGCTTCTCCAACAGGGGCCTCTTCAGTAGATTTCATTCTTTCTTCATCATGATCTGACGAAACCATTTCAGCTGGGACACTTTCTTTTTCCTTTTTAGTAGCAACAGGAGAAATGTCTTCCTCATTTGATGAGTCTGCACCCACCCTCTCTGTGTCATTCTTTACCTCATGTTCTAGTTCTCTGTCCATTTTTCAATAGAACCATAATCCCCAAAAGAATTATTTAATTTGTCTTTAGCTATAGGGCTCGTGCACTTCTCTGGTCAATGTAAATGTTCGTTTTGTTTCGGTTGTCCTGGAAACTGGATTCGGGAGCCAATCAGAGGCGCCCTGACCCCTGCTCATGAATATTAACGAGCAGGATGTGAGTAGGTCGCGCTGCAAGGCTCGCGGTGCGCAGGCGCGCAGTTCTGCCTCCAACAACAAGAAGCAGGAGCCAGGCAACATGGCCGACCTGGGGAAGAAGTACTGCGTGAACTGCCTTGCAGATGTTACGAACCTGCGGCTTCGCTGCACCGACTGCCCCGATATCGAGCTGTGCCCGGAGTGCTTCTCGGCCGGCGCAGAAATAGGTAATCACCGGAGATGGCACGGTTACCAGCAGGTCGACGGCGGTCGGTTCTCGCTCTGGGGTCCCGAGGCAGAAGGAGGATGGACCAGCAGGGAAGAGCAGTCGCTGCTAGATGCCATCGAGCAATATGGATTTGGAAACTGGGTACATCACTTTTTAAGTTACTTAACTTATAGTTTCGCTACTATACACTACATACACATACAGTACTGTTATTTAAAGTACTTTAAAGCTTGACAATTAGCGATAATAATGGGATAACGTTAACCTTTATGACAATGAATTATCGGTGTAACGTTACTGTCGTAAAAGTTGTACGACTGAGCATTAACACGATAATAACGAGCAGGATAAAAGCTCCCACGCTATTTTTATGCAGTTTAAGTTAAAGGCACGACGAGGTTTAAGAACAACAGGTCACAAGTAGTAGGCCTAACCAAAAAAGAGTGCGCAACGTTAGTGACTTCAGATACAATTGTTAGCCTAATAAATGGGAAAATGGGTTATTACAGCAGCCAACTCACATCAAATCAACATACGAACACTCCAGGTGGAACATAATAAATACAATTAGAAAAATGTTGCAAAATAAAATGTTTTACTAGGAATTCAGCTAAACTTAAACTTAGGACCCTACTCTCAAAGTTTCAGTGTATACTAATAGTCTTTATGTGGTTAGGTAGTTAGTTGTAATCTATTACACTACATTAAGGGGTAACCCTACCTGTTACACCACAAACAAAGATAAATCCCTGTAAATTGAATTTATGGCCTACATCACATACTTTAACATTAGACTAATGTAAGCTTTATGAAAACAGTGTCTTTTAGCAATTACTTACTGATTAATTCTGTATTTTTTAATAAAAATATTATTTCCTTGAAGTTTACTGCATAGAATTTTAATTTGATCGGGAAAATATCACCATTTCATTACAGAAGTTATCTCATTGCACTTTTTATATAGACAACACTGTTTTATGCTGACAAAAGTCACATTTCATGTATCTTCATTAGAATTTATAGTAAGCCTATCATCTGAATACTGTCTCTTTCCCTATTGTTGGTATTAAATAACAACTTTCCTGGAAACTTTTAAATTATTTATAAATTACAGGCATTATTTATTTGTTTATTTTTTCAACAAAAACAGTTCAAAACTCAAATATATGAATTTAGTTATTAAAGACAGAAAAGCACTTGCTAGGACCAAAAAGTGTTTGGATGATGAATGAATGAATGAAAATACTGATTATCAAGTATGTTGTAAATTGTCTCTTGATTAACTCATTTATAACTTTTTCAGCACTACTCTGGTTTGTACTCCAGTAAATAAAATTATTAACTGCTTACTGTTGTATTTCTTACACTGTGCTCATTAGTAACAACTTCCTATTCATGTTGTCTTTTAGGAAGACATGGCTGCTCACGTCGGAGCATCCCGAACGCCTCATGAAGTCATGGAACACTATGTCACCATGTACATCCACGGGAACCTGGGTAAGGCCTGCATCCCGGACAGCATTCCCAACCGGGTGACCGACCACACCTGCCCAAGCGGGGGGCCGCTGTCACCCAGCCTCACCACCCCTCTCCCTCCGCTGGATATCAGCCTAGCTGAGCAGCAGCAGCTGGGCTACATGCCGCTACGTGACGACTACGAGATTGAATATGACCAGGATGCAGAGAAGCTCATTAGCGGGCTGTCTGTGAACTATGACGACGAGGATGTGGAAATTGAAATGAAAGCGCCACGTGGACATGTATGTACGCAAGCTCCGAGAACGGCAGCGGCGTAAGAACATCGCCAGAGACTACAACCTGGTACCGTCATTCCTGGGCCGAGACAAAAAGGACAAGGAGAAGGACAAACCAGGAGCGCTGGGAGCCATTGGCGGCGCTGGTGGCGTGGGTGGGGCTGTAGGTGGTAGTGGCGCAGTTGGATCAGGTTCTCTGGCAGCAGCAGGATCAGGTGCTGTTCCAAGTACACCCAAAAGAAAGATCACCAAGGAAGAGAAGGATCAGCGCGTCAGGCTGCGGGGGCTCTGCCAGTTCATGGCCCATCGAGAATTTGAAGAATTTTTTGAGAACATGCACAAAGAGCGTGTGCTGAGGGCCAAGGTGCGTGAGCTTCAGCGCTACCGCCGCAACGGCATCTCACGCCTGGAAGACTCTGCCGAATATGAAGCAGCACGACACAAACGCCAGAAACGCAAGGAAAACAAAAGCGTGGTCACCTCCAAACGGGGCAGCGGCGGAGGGGGCGGGCTTGGCTCCGGGATGGGACTCGGGAGTGGAGCTGGAGGGGGAGGAGGCATTGCTGGAGGGTTGGGGGTTGGAGGCGGGATCAAAGAAGAGAGCAAAGACGGGGAATTCGCCGCCATCGAGAATCTGATGGGCTTTGAGCTGCTGTCGGACAGGGAGAAGGTGCTTTGTAACTCGCTGAACCTCAGCCCGGCACGCTATCTGACTGTCAAAACCATCATCATCAAAGATCACCTGCAGAAAAGGCAAGGCATCCCGGCCAAGAGCCGGCTGCCCAGCTACCTGGACAAGGTCCTCAAGAAGCGCATTCTCACTTTCCTCACAGAAAGTGGCTGGATATCCCGAGACGCCTCGTAGTCGCCAATCTTTGGTCAGGAAGTCATAGTTCCATAGATGAGCTGATAGCTGGCAGACTGGCAAAACTACTGGTTTTCACCATTTTTCAAAGGTGACTTTGTGAATATGTACATGGCAAAAAAGTGAAGATGACCCACTGGAAAATAGTTTATTTTCATACCAGGGTTAGGAACAAAAATAAGCCTATATTTTTACATTTGGAAAGGGACAGGGGTGAAAAACAACTTGTATCCATATCGCTACTAATGTAGACAACTACAAAGCAAACAAGTACTTTGTAGTTGCAGAGATATTTTAGTGTATTGCAACAGGTTCATCAAAGATGTCTATGGAGAAATCTTATTTTAAATCCAAACAGCAAATGGGCAAAAGCCATTTCATGCTGGAAACACTTACACTTCCTGCAAATGTTTAAGAGTAGTCATTTTGTGGGTTAGTGTTCGACCGCATTACACTGATGGGTGAAGTTATCAGGACCTAATTTTGTCAGTTTTGTTAGGTTTCATCAGTAAAAACTGGACTTTCCAGCAAGAGCCATGCTGTCAATTTGAGGCCATCATTACCTAGAAATTGTCATGCGCTATCAGTAAACTCTGATTTCTCTGACCTATTTTTTCCCTTCTTACTGTCTCCAAGTAATTGAAAAAAGAAGGGGTTCAAGCATCATTTAGCTTTCTCTGGAAAAAGTACCTACTGTTGCCTGAAGGCAGTTTCTCGCCGAGCGCAACAGATATAAGACCAATAAATCAACCAAGCCGATATATTAGTATGACTCATATTTCAGCCAGAAAGTAACAAAAAAATCTCATTACAGAAATGCCAAAGAAGAGAGATCATTCAGAAAAAGTGTTGCAGTTAACACTTTTCAGCTGTATCTTGGTCAGATCTTGGTTAAGAGCAGAATTTTAAGGATCCTAAAGCAAATTTGATCAAATAACCCGCCATCTGTCTTCACTTCTGCAACATTGAAATGTTGCTCAATCCTGATAGTGTTCAAACCAGTGAGAAGAGCGCTGCGAGGAAAAAGAAAAGAAATGCAGATTATCTCTAATGTGAAATAACCAAAACTGTTAAAACTTTGGCAGAAAATAGTAAAATCCTTTTTACATATATAGTGTGAAGCTGACTCAGGGCCTTAATAAACCCATGTAAGTATTAGCCTCAAAGAACTGTATTGGTCACACTCTAATTTGAATGTTATTTACAAGTTTTTAGTTTCGGCCTCCGCCATTAGTATGGAAGAGAAACAGTTTTGTTTGAGCTCTGCCTTGTGAATTTGGCCTGCAAACCCTTTTAGTTCCACAGAAACAATGTAGTGCAGCTTAGCACAGCTTTAAATGTTTTTGTGTCCACATGGAACACTACTGGTAAAGAAGCTGAATGTCTAAGGGCATTAACCAATGATACTGAAATGCCAATATACAGTTCAAAGGTTATTTTTTGTGTGTGTGTATGCATGGTGGGCTAATATTACACCTCTGTTTTTTTTACACTTCCTCCTCATTGTGTGCGCTTGAGTCTCCACAACACCAAACTCAGCAGCCCTATGGTTGACCACTTCACATGCACACATCTTTCCATATGGCCTGTCAAAGCAGATGCTACTTGCCCCCTCCTGGTAGCTTATTATTTTACATTACTTATTGTTTGTCAAAGGTAACTTCAGTTTATCTTGAAGGCAGTACTGTAACAGCAGCACTGATCACTCATTATCATTTTCTATTTCCTTATGAAGTTATTGAATCAGCTGTCGTACAGCAGGAGCTACCCCAGAGAAGAAAGGCATGTGATTGTGTGAATGTTACCAAAGTGGAACATATGCTTGATCTTTTTTTTGGGGGGGTTGGTTCCTGTGGTGGTAGGCATTGCCTTAAAAGGAGAGGTCATTAAAGAAGATTGGCCTTCTCTTCAATGGGGCTCATCAGTCTTTCTTAGTTACATTTCATCAGCGTGGTGTGCCATCAAACTGTGTACTATTCAAGTCAAACACTAGAGCTGGTTTTTAAAGGTTTGTTGGTGATATTCAGTTGTTGTCAACAAATCCCATCAAAGGACCAAAATCAACAATGAGTTGATTCTATAATCACATGTTGTCTGGTTATCCAAAGCCTGATACATCTTCTTCCTCTGCGCCGTTGTTGTCCAAAAACTATTACAAACACATCGCTGGATGTTCATTACCATTAACAATAGCGGATTGTGACTCAGTCCCAAGATACACCATCCTGCTGCCTTAACCACTCGCTAAAGCAACAAATGTGGATTCATCCGTGGCTTAAAATAAACCCCACATCAAATGTAACTGAATGTAACAAATGTGTGAGTAACGTTTGATTAAAAACTACAGTGACCAGTTGTTTTAGCAAATGAATGAGCCGCTACATATACATGACCCAGTCCTCTAGATTTACGTCTTCCATAAGACACCAGTGGGCTTGAGGGGGACTAATATTTTCTTTTCATGGGATTTGTTGACAAGTTGAATATTTAATATCACGAGCCTTTTAATAATAGAACCCTTTTATCTAAGTGTTTTTCAGTGAATTCAGCTTTTGTTGTGTTACTTGACGCTGGGCCTTAGTGGTACATGATTTAGAGAACTGCTGACCTAAATTATGTGGGAAACGTATTATCATCTTTCCAACATTCTTAGTGCGTCACCGCCGGTGCATAGATCTGCTTCATGGACTCTTTCTGCTGCACATTAATCCATTAACATGTTCTGATTGAGTTACATGCACTAGTCAGCTGTAGTGGGTTTATTGAAGATGCTGATCGAGCAGTAAGCCAAACATTTAATTTTGAAGCTAAGAGGGAAGTATGAGCATCCTGTTTTGCATTGTAAAATAAGACATAATAGGCATTTTTTTCAGGTCAGCTCTCTGAACTAGAACGTTTTAGAAATCCGTCGCTAATTTCCAGGTTATAGACCAAACAGCGATGACCTAGAACTGTGATTGGAATTTGATGGTTCTCCTTTGCTTATCACCTTTTGTTTATTCCTTTAGATAGGTATATAATGTGATTTCTTTTTCAAGGATTTTCTTTGAGATTTTGACAGTGGCATCTCCATGTGCCACCATATGTTCCATGTTGTTCCAAAACTGCGTGTTTTGGTAAATATGTCTCACAGGAAAATATGGCAATTGGATTTTTTTTCAGTATGGGGGTGGGGGTGGCAGGGATATTTTTTATAAAGGGGATTTTGCTGACTTTATGTCACCAAATGTAAATAATTTTGTAAGATAAATTGGAAAAAAGAAACTATAATTACTGACCTGTGAAATGTACAGTATTTTGTGTCATGGACATTTTTTTATAGCTTTTGTAATAAAAAAAAAAAAGAGATTTTGGATGACAAGATTTCAAAGAAGACACATTTTCTGAAGCTTTGGGTGTAGTTATGGCATGCTGTTGAGCTGTCTTTAATCTTGTTACTGGTCTGATTCTGTAGAGCTGTTTTGTTCCGTTACTTTGTTGTTGCACATGACAAGGTATATATTGAGATGTATTAAAAGTGCAAATACTTTATAATTCTGAGTAGTCCTGTTTCCTCTTTAATCTTTAATTTGCAGAATGTGTGAACTGTAAGGGAAAACTAATCTAATCAAATCAAAACAAAAAATGTCAGCTTTTGTTGTCAATTAGAGTGACGATGAAAGGGCTTGTTACTTTAGAAGAACTGTGGACCAAGAAGAAGAGTTACACAATAGCAGTATGATAATGAGGTTACATTGGTTACAATGCTTTCATTCAATATTATAAATGAAAAAAAACACTTTAAAATTTAAGAAAGTAAGAAATGGAACAGATAAAATAAATATATAAAAACCTGGGACAAACATCTAACATGACATGTAAAGGTGAAAAAGATAATGGAACAATTCTGATTACCATTTTTCCGTTGGGAAGAACTACAGGTAGATATGACGAAACAACTAGACAAAACAAGCAGCATTTTAATTTGATCCTTTATTTGTCTTATTGTCAGCAAATTCAATGATCAAATCATGACAGTGACAAACACTTTATCACTGCCGACGTCTGTTGTAAAATAAACAGAGGTGAAGAAAAGACAAAAACCAACCAATATGTGGTTTATGTAAAATGTACAGCATCTCACTAAAGTGAGTAGTCCCCTCACATTTTTGTAAATATTTGATTATATCTTTTCATGTGACAGTGAAACAGTGAAAAAATGACACTTTGCTACAATGTAATGTAGTGAGTGTGCACCTTGTATAACTTAAAATGTAAATTTGCTGTCCCCTGAAAATAACACATCACATAGCCATTAGGTGTGTGTAACTTTGGTGTTATCACTCTCACACTCCCTCATAAGCCCTATTTCCACCAAAGCATTTTGAGAGCCGGTTCGGAGCCGGTGCCTACTCGCGAACCAGTTCTTTGTGTTTCAACAGCCAAGAACCGGTTCTCGGCCGGGAAAACTGGTTACAAAGCGGCACCAACTCTTTGCTGGACTAGAACCGTTCTTTTACCATGTTTCTGGGAAGGCGAAGACGCATGGCAACGTACACAGTGACGTAGTGACGTCGTTCGCTGGGCTCTCTAGTCAGTGGAAAAACAAACAGGTTCTGAGAAGGTTCGCAAGTTGAACCAACTTTGAACCAACTTTGAACCAGCTCCAGTTCCAAACCAGTTCTTTTTTGGTGGAAAAAGGGTAATACTGGTACCTGGAAGTTCAACATGGCACCTCAAGGCAAAGAGCTCTCTGAGGATCTGAAAAAAGTAATTGTTGCTCTACATAAAGATGGGCTATAAGAAGATTGCGAAGATCCTGAAACTGAGCTGCAGCACGATGGCCAAGACCATACAGCGGTTCAACAGGACAGGTGGCCATGGTCGACCAAAGAAGTTGGCTGCACATGCTCAGCGTCATTTCCAGAAGTTGTATTTGGGAAATAGATGTATGAGTGTTGCCAGCATTGCTGCAGAGTTTGAAGGAGTGGGGTTCAGCCTGTCAGCGCTCAGACCGTACGCCGCACACTGCATCAAACTGGTCTGCATGGCTGTCGTCCCAGAAGGAAGCCTCTTTTAATGATGATTCAAAAGAAAGCCTGCAGTTTGTTGAAGATAAGCAGACTACTGGAACCACATCTTGTGAGGCGGCAACCAGGTGCAGAGCACAAAGACAAGTGTGTCATGCCTACAGTCAAGCATGGTGATGGGAGTGTCATGGTCTGGGTCTGCATGAGTCCTGCTGATGTTCTGACGATATATGCTGCCATTTCAGGGGTGGCGTATTCTGAGACTAAGATCCCCTATCAAATAATTATTTTGTATTACACCACTACTCACTCCATGTGTACTGTAAGGAGATGGGGAGCATGTTGAAATACTGTATTATGCAAACCTTTATTTAAGATAAGCGCATTCCAACAGCGCATTCTGATAGACTGAGTAATAATATTCTTTTTAATATTGCTGACGATCAGCCACTGCCTCAAAGGCATGTCCAACAGCAAGGTTGCACAGATTGATGGGCGTGGAAACAGACCACGCTTGTGGATTATACACATGTGCAGAACTGCTGAGTTGCACATCTTGGTAGGTAGCATATATCGACAGAACACCAGCACTGGGGAGCTACAGTTCATTGAAGGAACCATGAATGCCTACATGTACTGTTACTGAAGCAGAGCACGATCCCCCTCTTTGGAGACTGGGCTGCAGGGCAGTAGTCCAACATGATAACGACCCCAAACACACCTCCAAGACGACCACAGTCTTGCTAAAGAAGCTCGGGGTAAAGGTGATGGACTTGATCTGTGGGGCATCCTGAAACGGAAGGTGGAGGAGCGCAAGGTCTCTAACATCCACCAGCTCTGTGATGTCGTCATGGAGGATTTTTGGCAAAACAAATCTCTTACAGGTTCCTGTTGACAGTGTACACGATTATTTTGCTACTGAAAACATTTTGAGGCAAGCTCTGATAAAGAGCGTCTTTTCTGATATCCATGGATTTGTGTTCATGGCAGACATACTGATCTCAACAGTGTAAGTCCCAGTGAATATAAAATATGTATTATGTATGTGTTCAGATTTGAGTTATGATACAAAGGGATAACTTAAATACTTTTATTGCCTCCATGAGCTGCGTCACAGCCACTGCTGCTGACCGTGCAGAAGAGTGATCCATACTACAATAACCAACTTTGCAGTAAATTTGTTTTTTATTTCAATGTGTGTAAAAGACAAACACTAAACCAACAAGAGTTTATCAGTTTATTCTGATTCTGTGAAAGTTTGGACAAAGGTCCACAATAATTATTCTAATGGTCTACAGATGAAGCTGTTCATCGTCCAGAACCACTGGCATACAGACATTACCGGAGTCTGACAACATCTAAATGAACAAGAGAAAGAATGTATAGGCTTTGGGAAGTCCACCTAAGTACAAAGAAACATCTCAACTTTTCTTCAGATCCTCAAGTACTGTTCCTGGCTTTCTTCCCACAGAATATATTTAAACCTCACAAGCAAGAAAGGACAACTGAGTAAAGTTGAAGACTGCTAGGGATTTAGGGCCAGCTGTTCAGAACCAGAACGGCTACATTTGTGGATATTTGACTTCATAGCTCACCCAGAAAAACTTAAAATTAGGGGGGTTATGATCACTTGTTACATTTCACCCGCTTATCTTCCAGTTAACAACGAAAGCCTCTGCATGATCCGGTGAGTTCTCTTCCCATCTCTGTGAGGGACCTTAGGTGGGGTAGTGTGAAAGCAGACTTGTGGGACACCCCCTCCAGATGCTCATTCTCAGTCTACGTTAACAGCACAATTGAGTGCCGCTCCCAGTGCTAGCTCCCCCTACAGGCCTCTCCTGTCTCTCACCCCAACAAGTTGTTGTTCTAAGCACCATGATGTTTGTAAGATTAAGGTTATTATCTCCAGTAGGGAGTGCAGGGCAAATGTTTGCCAGAGAAAGTCCTACTTGGTTCCTGTCCCTCTTAAATGTCAACACCATGTATTGATGAGATTAACCAGGACAAAAGAAACAAAGATGGCTCTGCTAAACATTAGGTCTCTTACTAATAAGACTTTCTCTATTAATGATCTTATCTGTGAGGAAAAGTTAGACTTTATTTTCTTAACAGAAACCTGGCTTGGCTCTGACGGTGCTTACCTTTCATCTGAGGCATTACCACCAAACTACAACTTTATTCACACTACACGGGATGGGAAGAGAGGAGGATTAGGTTAGCAGTGATTTTTTTCAGAGATTTTCCAATGTAAGCATTTACAACTTGGTAGTTTCTCATCATTTGAACATCAGGCAATCTTACTTAACGATTCTTGTCCCATACTACTAATCACCATCTATCGGCCGCCCAAGCACACAGCTTCTTTTATACCTGAAATATCAGAACTACTGTCAAACTGTTTTATTAATTATGACAGAATACTTATCTCTGGGGACCTGAATTTGCATGTCGACAATGTATCTGATAGCAAGGCTAAGGACTTACAGCTTTTAATCTCCTTTGATTTTACTCAGCATTCCATTGGGCCAACACACAAATGTGGCCACACCCTAGATTTGGTAATGTTCAGCGGTCTGAATATTACCATGGATAGAATTGTTGATACTGGACTATCAGATCACTACTGTTTGTTTTTTAACACGACTGTCTTTTATTCTGTAAAATTCACAAATAACATTATTATTAAAAGACATATCTTTAGTCCATCATCAGCTATTGATTTTCCAAAACACCTATCCTCCCTACCCCTCTCTGCCGTTTCCTCAGTACATGATAAAGTGAAGAATTTCAATCTTAAACTAGACTCAGCCCGTAACATTGTTGCCCCTCTGAAAACCAAGAAGAAATCCCACTCCATTGTTATTCCTTGGAAGAATGAGCAAACACGTATCCTGAAGGGGGAGTGCCGTAGAGCAGAGCGAGTGTGGAGAAAGAGCAAGCTCATAGTCCATAGTGACATCTTCAAAAACTCAGTAGCTGTTTATAACAAAGTTTTGCGTGGGTCAAGACAAGCGTATTTCTCTAACGTCTAAATTAAAATGTGATGGAGTTTGCATCATTTTTTAATACTGAGATAGTCAATATCTGAACTGGAATTATGCAGATGAAATCATCTAGCTCTTCCTTAGACACAGTCCCTACCACATTTTTTAAAAAGGTCTTAAGAGTATTTAATTGACGATGTATTAGACATTGTAAATTGCTCTCTTAGACTCTTGTATTTTTCCTAATTAATTTATAACAGCGTTAATCAGGCAACTAAAGAAGCATGACCTTGACCCCTCGGTGCTGAACAACTACAGGCCGATCTCAAATCTGCCATTTTTGAGTAAGATCCTGGAGAGGGCAGTGCAGAAACAACTAAATATGTTTTTACATGAGAATAAGATACACAAACATTTCAGTCTGGTTTCAGAAAGGGACATAGCACAGAAACAGCACTTGTGAAGGTTGTCAATGACCTCAGGCTGAGCTCTGATTGTAAAAATGTTTCCATTCTTATAGTCTTCGATCTGACAGCTGCCTTTGATACAGTGAACCACAATATTCTTTTAGATCATCTTAAGAAATGGGTTGGTATCTCTGGCTCTGCCCTGTCATGGTTTCATTCCTATCTGACTGGCAGAAGTTATTTTGTTAGTCTTGCTGACCATATCTCAGATAATCTTGATATCCTTTCAGGTATTCCACAAGGTTCCATTCTTGGTCCTGACTGTTTTGTTTGTACATGTTACCACTTGGAAAAATTATCAGTGACCATGGAGTAAATTTTCATTTTTATGCAGACGACACACAGCTATATTTATCTGTTGCACCAGACAACTCTAAAGCTCTCAACCCCTTAGTGGAATGTCTGTCTTTCATTACACATTGAATGAGTCAAAATTTTCTTAAACTAAATGAGGATAAGACAGAATTTCTTGTGGTTGGCTCTAAGACACAGAGACAAATTATTTCTAATAGACAGAAATGCCTGGCTGTGCAGGAACAAATCTTGGTGTCCTTATTGAGTTGGATTTTTTAAATCACATTTTAACAGTGTTACAAATGTCGCATTTTTTCATTGAAAAACCATTGCCAGAGTTAGACCCCACCTTGCCTTGGAAGATGCTAAAAAGTTGTTACATGTTACATTGTTTTTTCACGGTTGGATTATTGTAATGCCCTTTTTACTGGTTCACCCAAAAAATATATTAACAGGCTACACCTAATTCAAAATGTGGCAGCAAAGAGTTTTAACTAAACCCAAAATGAGAGAACATATCACTCCAATTTTAGCTTCTCTCCACTGGCTTCCTGTAACATTTAGAAGTGAATGCTTTTAAAGAATTTGAAGTTCTTTTACTAGTCTTTAAAGCACTTCATGGTTATCTGACCCATTATCGAATTATGTCCCAACTCGCTCTCTCGGGTCCTCTGATGCTTGTCTAATTAATGTCCCAAGAATGAACAGTAAAACGTTTGGGGAAGCAGCTTTCTGTCATTATGCACCAATGGCTTGGAACAAACTCCCATTACAAATAAGAGAAGCAACCTCTCTTAATAGTTTTAAGAAGCAGCTCAAGACCTATTTTTATGTTTTTGCTTTTAACAGATTATAGTTGCTTTTGTTGTTGTTTTTGTATACCAGCATTATACCAGTGTTTTATGCTTGTGGATTATTTACATGTTGCTGTATTGTATGTTTTATTTATGTATTTATTTATTCATGTACTTCTTTTACTTTAGTGCTCTTGTTGTAAAGCACTTTGAGCTTCATTTTATGTATGAAAGGTGCTATACAAATAAAGTTTATTATTATTATTATAAATCCCACTTTGTCATAGTTACATCATCATTTCTAGGGGGCTTTAGCCACTCCCACTAATGCTGGCCTGAGGGTGCGGCCGTGAAGCTTGTAGCCCACTTTGGTTACTACGGCAACAGTACCGGGCTCCTTGCCCTCCACGGGGGCGTGGAAGAGGGCCTCATGCTCGTAGGGGTCAAACTTCTGGTTGTCTGGGTTGAGCTTGACCAGTCCGTGCTTGGTGAACACCTTCTGGATCTGGACTTCAGTCATCACTAGGCCATCGTACAGGTTCTTCAGGTGGGGGTTCTGGCTCGTCACCTCCTCCTTGGGCACACTCTCTGTGGCCTTTTCCAAGATGTCAGCCACCTCCAGCAGGTCCTTACAGAAGTCCTGGATCCCTGGTGATGGAAGGGAGTTAGAACATTATTCAGCATGCTATAAATCTCTGACTTCATGTTATAAATATGACGCATCTATTCAGTCTAGTCTAATATGCATGAGTAAAATAAAATCATATTTCAGGCGCTTTTCCTAAACAAAATAAATATCTTAATTGAAAAATTAGGTGCTAATTCATTCATGATTCAAATAATTAAATCAAACATTTATTGTTTTGTTATTGAGGAAAGTTATATCGTGATAATTATCATTACAATTTTATTTCCAAGCCCTAGGTTTACCTACGACATGCTAACATTAGTTAACACAGCATTAAGCCATGATGTCAATGAAATGACTCAGTAATGTCAGTTACACAGTAAGTTTATAAACATTAGCCACCATAAGCTACAGGCCATACCAGACCACACAAGCCTGTAGTAGCTAAACTCCTGAATGTACTGGAGTGGGAAAGGGTGTATTTCATCGCTCATAAATTTAAGATGGTGATATTTCTTCTTTTAAAGGTTACACTGTTTAAGTCTTTGACTTTAAAGTCAGAAGGCGGCACAGTCAAAAGCAGGTTTATTTTCATATGAAGGCAGAGAAAGTCACATTACCTATTCAGTGACAAGCAAAGTGTGGACAAATGGAGAATTAGCATACTAAACAGTGTTGGAAGAATTTAGAAAAACTCAAGTGCAGGAATGGCATTTCAAAGGCTGTTTTTCTGAAGCTTTTGTTTTTACTGTAGCTGAAAAACATCGACAGGCTGATATCTGACACTTGCAATATATAATACAGAACATTAAGTACTCCCAGTATCCAAAATTTAGAAGAAAAAAAACAACCTAAAAGTTACATCGCCTTACTTTAAAGCTTGTGTCCAATAACAGGAATGAAAAAAAACAACTAATAACTTACTACTACATTGGAAAAAAGGTCTCACAAGCTTCTTATAAAAACTTTAATCAGGTGCATTCTGCCATTCAGTGCAACAGGTTTTAAGTAAAGACACAATTTAGTCAGGCTAAGATTGCCCATTTGTGATATCTAGTGGTTAGAACATGAAACTGCAGACTATGTATCTATTACACATTATTCTCAGTAGGATTTATCCATTGTTAAGAGCCCAAGTTACGTGGTGGATCCTGTTGAAATATAGAAACCCAGAAGAGATAAAAATGGAGAGAAGTCTTTACCGTATAATTTAGCATCTTCTATCATCTTCTGACTCCTCCTCCTGAGGTTCTCTGTGTCTGCTAAGGCCCGCTTGTACTTTCCCTGGAAAGAGCACACCATGGCTTTAAAAACCCAACATTATGCAGTGAAGCTCGTGGCTACAAACTGTCCAACTGTTAAGTACTTCTGTAAAGGTGGTATTGATAAAAAGTCAACACAATGTCAAAGCTCCTAAATTCAAACAGTTGTCCTCCATTTACAAATGAATACTGTGTGCAGCCACATTATATAAGATACTCTTCTAAGACCTTCAGTTTGAGATATTGTTAGTTTAGCTTAAACATAACATAGCTCATCTGTATATAAATTTGTGGCTCAAACCATAATGGGGAATCTTTACAATGGCCAACTCTCTCATTGCATCCATTTTACCATTTTTGTGTATCGTAATAGGGCTCCTGTTATTTTATTGCCAGTTAATCTGTCAAATCTTTTTTCTATTAATTTAAATTTATAAATTTTTTTAGGATCTCCCACTTACATGGCTGTTGAAGCTTCACAAACACGGTTATGGTCAAGAAAACAATAGTTCTCCCTGCATGCTCAACTCAAACGACCATGGAAATGACCCCGTCTGCAGCCAACTCTGACTTACTGTCATTTCCTTGAGCTGCTCCTCCAGCTGGGTCTTCTCCTCCACCAGGACTTTCTCTGCTGCAGTCTGCTCTGGCTTTTCAGCCTCCTCCTCTGACCTCTGACCATTCTTCTGCTGGGCGGCTGTGCATAACAATCGTGGAGACGCCCTGGGTGGGAAGGACACATAACAACAACAACAATAATCAAATTATTTATCTCTAGTGTAGGTACTCTCACTATCCAGGCTTACATGCTCAAGTCAAACATTTATCTGCTGTTTTGCTAACTATTTCAGCAGCTTATTATTTCTCCTCACATACAGTTTACCTTCAAACATACATTGCCCATCTGTGAGATATAACAAACAGCATGTCTAATGTCTAGGCTTGAACATTGTCAGTTGCCTACAGATGTATGTGCATGAGTATGCAGACATCTGATGACCTAAGATATACAGATATTTCCTGTAGCTGAGACTAACAGTCAATTGACTGCAAATTCATTTGCAATTTTGATAGTTACTATAACAACACTGCATTCATGAAGCGTCAAAAACTGATGGATCCCGCTGAAGCAGTGTACACAGTATAGTACTGAAAGATAATAGCGTCCTCAACTAAGTAAGTCACTAAATTGTATGATTATCTACTATATTATACAATATATTTATTATACAGTAGGGGGAAATTATTATTGAGTTGAGAAAGCAAATCAGTGGCTCCCATACAGAAACAAGGCTCACTGAGTGCTTTGAGGATTATGACTGATGCGAATTCCTCGATATTGCTTTCACAGTCACAAAATCCCAACATAACTCCTATGGGAGATTTTAGAGGAGGGTTTTGATCCCATCTGCAACTGCTGTACACATTATTTTACTTCTCCAGAATTAAGGGTATTTTGGTTCTTTGTACAGACTTGTAATTGATAGCAACAGACAGCTTAATTAGCCTAACACTACAGCCAGAAGTAACGTTACTTACTAAGATTGTTATGCAACTACCCTGTATGACATTCAATGATAAACACCCACGTAAGTTAGCTCATGTTAGAATCATTTACTTTAAGTACTACACCAGCCGACTTCAACATATGAGGCCTTATGTCATCATACAGAGCACCTAGCCAATAGAATAGTTTAGAGGCATGACGCCAAGCTCCATTCACAGATTTGTGGTAAAAAGAGTAACTGCGTTCGCTAACGATAAAAGGAAATGTTAATTTATCAGTTTTATGAATAGAGTTTGGTTCTCTCCATTCAAGGAAATACTAACCGATGTCAACGCATTATAAAACGCTCTTTAGCCAATAAAAACTAAATATCTGAGACACACCACACACCTACCTAACAGCCTGAAAGTGAACTTAGCATGTAGCCTATCCATCTCCTCTCCTCATTATTTAACGGTGTGCTATGTGAGGTTATGTCATCATCCAGTTTCTGTCATGCTGGCGACGACACACAACGCTGGTTAGGCTTAATTTATGCCAGGTTATCTCCAGCACCCCCGCCTCAATAGTCAGTTTAAGTCTGTATTTATTTCTGTAAAGAATGAAGGACTATGGTCGGTTAAAGATAACGTTGCTAGCTGCTTACTACCATGCCGTTCCCTGAGATGACAGGAGCTCTCCACTCTGTCAAACCAAGCCGAGCACTGCTGCAGCAGGGACATTTCAGTTAACACAGTCCATAGTGAAGTCAGTTACCTTATTAGCGCAGGCGAAGCTATACATGAGTAGCTCTGTCTCACTGCTTGTAGACACCACCGCGCCATTTTCCACTGTGCTGTATTACTGCTCCAGGCTCCTTGCAACACACGCTGAGGACCCACAACTGTGATGGCAGCGGCGTGAGGTCTGAACCAATCGGGAGCCAGTCAGAAGAACACATCTCGCAGTTGACCAATCAGATTCGCAGAAGACATTGCAGGCGAGTTGTAGTTCGGTTGAGTAGAAGTTAAAGGTGAAAGTTACACATGTGACCAAGGACATTTTTTTGAAAAGCTTTATCAAACAGAAGGTAACTCCTCCCCTACAGTCTATGCTCCTCCTTTGGTCATTCAGCTCATGTAGATCGTTAGTATAGATTCGGTGATGTAACATTGTTGTACTGACATGGGGCCTCAAAAGATTCACGTCAAAAGCACATTCAACCACGTAGTGGCACACTCAGTGTTTGGCTCTAATAGGCAACGAACACGTGGTAGCCTATGTGAAACTGCACTAGTATTTGCTCGACTGAGTGTAAACACCATTTGTCCCACTGTTCACCTAATTTATAAGAATACATTTTATAGCATGCTGCTTACAGATCAAATAAATATAATCTCCATTTAAACTGTAGAAGATCGTGTTTATTATCCTAAATCATGGTTCTTTTTTGTGTGCACTCCGGGGAGTATCAATCAGACAGGTGTTGGGTTGTTCTGGGACAGAGGGAAACCATCAAGCCTCTTAATGTCAGGTTCGTCCCCCCCAGCATTTACGTACGAAGAATGGCAAACACTCAGGCATGAACAGGCAAATAAATCTCAAATATGCGTGCACACACACACACACACGCACAAAGTTGCGGTTACAGCAGGCTCCCCATGCAGAGCGAGCATAATTAGCACATTCGTTAAGCTCCTCTGCATCTCTCTTCAAAGGAGATTGATGCAAATGGTTAGGATTTAGCCACTGGCACCAATTAGGCCAAAAAAATACCCTAGCTGGAGAAACTCAGTTACAGCGAGTCAAGGGAATGAATGCATTTTATGCCCCTGCTCTGAGCACAATATAGAATCCAAAATGAATGCTTTCATTTACTCTCATTTCAAATCAAGTTCTGTTTAATCACGTTCAGTACTGGCCTCCTGGTTATCACATAATCCTGGGATTTAAGGGAGAAGAAAGTCTAAGTGTCTTTGGTGTGGAGTAAGAGTTACTGTCAAAGGTTTGATCCACTGGGCCCCATAGATGTCTGAACCAAATTTCATTACAATTCATCCAACAGATATTTAAATCTGGACCAGCGTAGTGATCTGACTGACAGGTTGACATTGCCATCCCTACTGCAAAATGCAGCTAGTGTGGTTTTTCAGGCTTTATTGCCAAAACTCCTGTTCCCTCTGACAGAAACACAGTCAATAGCAAAGGAAGACGGGGGGGTTTGGATTAAAGAGCAGCAGACATTGAGATGATCCACCAGCCAGATCAACCAGACCACAGCAGGCACGCTTAAAGTTTTAAGGAGAGGAAAGAGAGCCAAGACCAAGCAACGGAATTCAGAGAGACTGTTGTGCCCACATCTTTACGGAGACCTGCCCCATCAGCATCCAGGATCAAGCACCTGGTGGGTTGTCCGTGTTCTGAGCTGTCAGAGACGCTGGCAAGATGAGAGGAGGTGGACTCTACACAGGTTATGCTTGGTGTTCAAACGCAGTCAAGATGGACACTGTTTCCCAAATGTCTGACTTTTTTATGTGAGGATGAAACCAAAATGTCTGTTTACATTCATCCCAGATGCAAATTCAAAAAAATGCACTGCAGAATGTTCTGGGTGTATACCTGTCTGTCTATAGCCTTTGCATATAAATAACAGAATATATTATTTTATTTTATGTTGACATATTTTAACCACACATTTAATTATATGTTAAGCTCTGTGTGTAGCATGAAGAGACTACAAACTTTATTTTCACAAGGTCCATTCAACTTGATGGTGATGGGATCACACCATCTTCTTCAGCATATAGAGCAGGCCAATTATAGATGTTCAAATTAATATTTGTAATTATTATATTTTGATGATATTGGCTTAACTTTTTGTTAGCTGTCCCATTGACCATAATGCTGTATCTGTAAATATAAAGATAATAATTACAAAATCAACTAATTTTTAAATTAAAACCCAGTACTGGAAAATCACTAATGTGACAATTTGGTCACATCTGATGACAGTGACAAAATACAAACATTACTCTAAAACACTGTAATTACTCAAGGTAATATTCAGTGGTTTATGGTCTGTGTATGAAGAAATTCAGTCAGTCACAGAAATGTGCAGTGAGTCTTATTCTACATAATGACATTACTTGTTACTGTTATTAAACTCCAATAACAGAAGCCCTAGTAGACTTATTTGGGAGGGGTATGTTGTCCTCGCGCTTTGCTCGATGCAAAGGCAGATTGTTTCTGTAGACAGGAGCGTTGTGGACCTCGATAAACAGTGTCCACTGCATGGTAAGCCACATCCCTTGAGAAAATGTCTCATGTTGAGGAGTAAGATCTTAGAAGAAAGAAAAGGTCTTCTGAAAGACAAACACATCTGTTTTAGATGTTATTTTGTTTACCACATCACTGAAGACCTTAATAAGACAGTACAGCGCAGATGGTGTGGTAGCTAAAGTCAGCACTACGTCCAGAACCTCTTCTACAAAAGCCAAGGAGCTCTGTATAATCTGAAGATAATGGTGGGGAGGAAAAGGACCAAATGCCACAGTGGTTAACTTCATGGTGTGCTGAAATATGTGAAAACTGAGCATGGTCCAAATCATGCTCTAAAATGTGATTAATGAGAGTGTATCCTGTTTGTTAGACTGAAAGAGCTGTCAAGATGTATGTTGTTCTTGATGAAGTATTGCTCACAAGCGAAGACAGACTTTTTCAACTGTTTCAACATTGATGGACTCTTGGAACCATACACCTTGACACCTTGATCAATTGTTTTCAAATCGAAATTGCGATTCATTTTCATATCCAAATTGCGATTAGCTAATCGTGAAGATGGCGATTAAAATGTAGGTTAGTTACAGTCATGCAGTTACAGATTCATGCCGTTGTCATCCTTGTGTGACAGATCTGATGGTCAACCACAAGCGCCATGCACCTGGTCCTGCTAACCAATCAGAGCGGGCACAGGGCGCGTACAACAACACACAAAAGTAGAGGAAAACGTGCGATAATGGCGTCAGGCGAACTGACACAGGCAGCAGCTGTGCTGTGGTTTTGTCGGGCGTCAACTGTGTTTCAGCAGCTGAGCGTTTAGCTTACACGTTGTTAATGTGTTGTTAATTTGTCATTTTGTGTGGCTCAACTATGGGTAACAACTCTCTACGAGTATGTTCCATTGTGCTCTCTGCAGGATAACGTTACATATCCTCATCGAGCATTTCAGAATAAGAGTGGTTTGCCTATCTGATTTTGCTTATTTGTTCAGATGTCCGTAATTTTTGTGCTTCTACTATGGCTGGATTCTGTCTGCTGTTTTGTGTCGGACTTCCTGCCTGGTTCATTCTATTGCAGCTTCTGCAATATCTGTCAGAAAAATCGCAATTAGATTTTTTTCCCCCAAATCGTTCAGTCCTACTCAGGGGTAATGGAAGTAACAGGGAGACCTGCCAACAGTTTTGTCATTGAGTCCATAGATGGTAAAGCCCAGCTCTCCCTTCCCACTCTCACTGAGTGCGATTTGATACCTTCTGATAGAGCAGAAATCATCAGGTGTTGCTTATCACTACCCACACCTTAAGACAGTGGTGAGCCAAATCCCAGAAATTGATCGAGATGCTGACATTCTCCTCCTTCTTGGCAGAGACATTCTCTCTGTGAACAAGATCAGGGAACAGAATATTTGATGCCACGAACCTTATGCTCAACATCCAGACCTTGGGTCATGATGTTGGGTCAGCCAGCATCAGTGTCTACAGGACCAACAACCAAGACAAGACCAAGACTTTTAGGGGCTGAGACCAAGTTGAGACCAAGACAAGTTCTCCACATTACATGACAAACAATAAAATGTGGAATGACATCATAGGTACTTCTCAAATTGATCTGAAAGATCCACATTTCCATTAAAACACCCACATACAAACACTGAAATCAACCTAAGCATCTTTATTCAACACTCCTTTTCCATGCTTACAATCTTGTCTTGGTCTCTTTCTGCTCAATCACAGCAATCCTGATGTGTTGCTATCTTCTGCAGGCTGTCAAAGCTGTCTGCTGCCTTCTCTGCCCTCTCCCTCCTCCACACATGGGTTTGGTACTCAGTGTTGAAGGTGTTCCTGCATAACGGACATTGGCAGGCTGTGTAAAATGTAAATACAAACAAAATGTGACATGATGTGCAAAACGTTGATACCAGAAGAAATCTCTGTCCTCAAGGGACAAGGCCGAAAACAAATAGGCTATTGGATGGCCGCGGGCTTTGGGCCCTAAGACGGCACTGCATCAAAACCAGACAGGCTTCTGTAGTTGCATGGCCTGGGGAACTCTTCTAAAAACCATTGTCTGTGAACACTGTTTGTCACTGCATCCACAAATGCAAGCTGGAACTCTACCATGCAAAGAGGAAACTGAAAACTGGCATGTGGTCTGACAAGTCCAAATATGAAATCATAGAGCTTTTGTACTCTGGACTAAAGAGGAGAGGGCAGTCCAGTTTGTTATCAGTGAACAGTGTAAATGACAGTGTTCGGGGGTGCATTAGTTGACATGGGTAACCTGCACATTTATGAAGGCACCATTAATGCTTAATGATATACACATACTGTATGTTGGAGCATCATATAAGTAGAAGCTGTCTTTTTCAGGGACAGCCTCGCCTATTTCCGAAGGACAATGCTAAACCACATTCTGCACGTATTACAACAGCATGTAGCAAAAGAGTCTGGGTGCCAAACTGGCCTGCCTGCCATCCCGACTTGTCACCCACTGAAAATGTTTGGAGCATTATGAAATATAAAATACAACAAGGAGACCCCAAACTGTTGGGCAGCTGAAATCCTAGATCAGGCAAGAACGGAAAACATTCCCTTTCCACGTTACAGCAGTTGGTATCTTTAGTTCAAAGATGCAGTGCAGTGTTGTTAAAAGACGAGGTGGTAAACAGGACCCTGTCCCAACTTTTCTGTAAAGTGTTGCTGGCAGCAAATTTGAAATAGGCATACTGTATATGTTTCCAAAACAATTTCTCAGTTTCAACATTTGATAAGTTGTCTCTGTGCTATTTTCAATTAGATATGGGGTACCAATGTTTTGCACATGATTACATTTTGTTTGTTTACATTTTACACAGCATGTCAATGCTCAGGCTTCCTCCCACCATCCAAAGACATGCAGGCTGGGTTAATTGGGGTTACTAAAATTGTCCTTAGGTGTGTGTGGTTGTTTGTATATGTGTGGCCCTGGGATGGACTGGCGACCTATCCATGGTGTACCCTGCCTTTCACCTGATGTCAGCTGGGATTGGTTCCAGCCTTCCGTACACAGGATAAGCAGTTGACAATGGTTGGATGGTTGGATGGATTGATGGACAACATGCCAACTTTTTTTGGAAACAGAGTTGGACTTTGCTTCCATTGCAAAGTTATTTGGTATTTACCTTGCACTATAAAGCCTCTTTTTCAATTCCCTTGCCCTTGTCTTGATGGTTGGTTCTTCGTGTTTCCAACTCTGAAACTCCGTAAGATGTTCAGTTTTGCGCTTGACTTTTGTTTCTATCTTGTCACAGAAAATACACTGATTAGGAAACAAGAAGCTATAGTGCCTTCAGATCAAACTGTCTGAGATTTGTGCAGGCGTAGGGACTCCTTTATTGATAATGATGATTCACCAACATAGAAGCGTTTGATGCTCGTAAATGATCCAAGTTACCTATGAATGTTTTAGCAGTTTTCATGAAGCCAGTTGTATCCATTTGTGTCCGTAAGCATGCCCTCCAATGTCAATGGTATCTCGTCACAAATATCCTTCATACGGTACTGTGAAGTGACAGCTTGCTTTGCTCCCCCTGCATTTTTTTGCTATGGTGCACTGTGAAACCATATTATTAAGGAAAAAATAATGCAGATAATTAATTTGATGGGCACTTAGTACTTACACACAGTTTTTTGCTTTCCAGGAGCCATTTTGTGATCTGTTGATTTCTGTTGCTGTTTGTCTTCGTGCTTCGGTAGCACTTCGGTCATCTCACACCACAAGCTTGTTGTTAAAGTCCAAGCTGGTCAATTTAATGCAGTTATTTTGTCTTGTCCCCTATGACCTTCAGCAGGCTACACTAACACTAATAATCAGTCTACTTTTTATTGTTGTCAGTCAGCATTTTGCACAGTAACACAATATAAATTGAAAATTTTGAGAGGAAGGAATTAGAAATTTCTAATCCAAGTTATTCTATTAATCTTAGTCTATAAACAGTTTTCATGAACCCAGTTGCGTCCAGTTGTATCCATAGCTAGGCAAGCCCTCCAATGTCTACAGCGGGAAGGGTATTTGTGGGTGAAGTTGCTGCCTCAGTCTCTTATCGCAAGTAGCATGTACACATGGTTAATAAAAAGAAAAACATAACGCTGTGATCTAAACAATTTCTTGCTTTTTTGTGCTATTTTTGCACTGTTTTGTCCTGAAACTGAGTCAAGATGTGTTTGAAACCCCATGGGACATTATTTCAGCCTGTTACCTGGCAGAATCTTAAAATAGACTCTTCAAGGACTAAGAAAAAAACAGTGGCGAGAAAAAAGATTTATGTTGCCATCTACTATATATGTCATCAGTGTCTACTAAAACCGTGGGTGGTTAGTTTAAATTAGCATAACAACTGGAAAAAGAAAACACAACCAGCCTATCAAAATGTGACTCAAAATGAGTAATCCAATAACGCCAAAAATAATACGCGTGCTATTACTAATATGTTCTTGGTTATTTCACCCACCAAAAGTTTTTTCCCTACCACTGATTGAAGTTGGGGGAAAATGAATGACTAAATATGTTTTAGATTTTTTAAAAACACTGTATGACGCCATTGCTGCGCGACGGACTTGTGGTTGACATGAGAGCGAAAAATCTGCAGTGATCCGGCTCAACGCATCCTTCCTACACTACAGACCTGTTAAAATCGACATAGATTCTTTCTGTCGATTTCACGCAAATCACTGACTACAATTCACCGTTTCTGTTAAATATTTGCCTTTTATTTATCTGAACCGGAAGACCTTAAAGAAATCAAAGTTCGCAAGGAGGTGACATCTGGCCGCTCGACACCTTACTTCATTGAATGAGGGTTAACACCAATTAGCAATTGTTTTGGTTCGATACCCACGCAAAATTAAACACGCCCAACTTTCAGTCGGAAGCTGCTGGACACAGTCGTTTAAATCTGCAGGTTAACGGTAAGCATACAATTGCAACATCTAAGTTAGCTATGAAAGAAATACAGTAAGCCGGGGTTTTTATTTTGTTGTTGCTAACATGGTATCTGCCTACCTATCGCGTAGCGTTAGCTAGCTAACGACAACATGGCTAACCAGCTAACCCAGTATGTTAGCACGGATAGACAACGGATTATTGAAGACGTCTGGTTGTTTCAGGTTGTTGCTTATAGTGGTGCAGTGGCTTCGGCATGCCACAGTTACTGACAAAACAAAAGTTGCTATTATTATTTATGTTTAAGTGGTGAAACTATGGCGGTGACGCTGCTAGCGCTCAACGCGCATAAGCTAGCTTTGGTAAAGACTATTTCCTGCACCGGAAAGTATTGTTCTCATCATAGAGCAGCTTTTCTCAAAATAATATCTCGTGCACAGGACACAGGTCGCATCAAATGTTTCACTGTTATAAACGCTATGGCACACAGTAGCTCAGTTATTCTCGAAGCTGTTCTTTGGCACGATAATTTAAATCCACTGTGTAGCTAGCAAGCTAAATTACATATCCGCTCTACGACCAGGTGCACATGGTAACAAGATCCCCGGTGTTAACGCAGAGGTTCTTGTTCAGCATGTAAAAGGACAGAAACATGTTGTTTTTTTAAATAAAGACTGAAGAACGTGGTTAAGCTTGTGGCTTGCTAAACGCATAAACATCTCATTAACGTTAGCTAGTAAAACGAGAAGGATTCAATTCCCATCATAGCAACCCAATGGTATTGTGAATTACCAGATATCCGTTAGTAGGCCATAGCTCTTTATTACTGCTTGTTGTGTATTTCATGGAAAAGTGATGCCAGGGCATCAGCCTGCCTCAGGCTGCTTCTGTATATTGCATTTAAACATAGCCATGCAGGTTGTCATTCCTGGCAGACAGTAGAAATGTTTTTCACATGACAAAATACATTTGAAGATGCAGTCCACTGCCGGATTACAGCTAAAATATTAGTGTCTGCATCTTCCCCTGGTTTGCTTTGTGATTACTGAATCATATAGTAACTCTTGGAAAGTCGAGGTCAGACACAGGGCAGAAACTTAATCAGTGTCAGGACGCTGGCTTCTTTTTCCCACTTCCTCACATTTAACACAAGTTAATGCAGCTTTGATAACGGTTTTCCAAATGGCAGCAGAATTTACATGATTTTCACCTGCCCTTTTTCTGTCATTTAATTATATCTTGTTAAATTAGGGATGCAGCATAGAAATTGATTACACATTGTGGATACATGTTCAAATAACACAGTTTATTAACTATTTATTAGATACATTTATACTGTGTGTGTGTATGTGCTCTTTGTCCTTGTGTGTAATTATGATGTGAAGACCAGTGGAGGACTATGGAAGTGGAAGAACTTAGTAACTAGGCCACTCGGCATGGGCCTTAAAATATAACGGATGTTTTGGGGGGGGAAATTTGACACATTGAAAACAACTTTTAAAACATGGACACCGCTTTTTAAAGTAAAGGTCACTCATCACAAAAAACTCTACCATGATTGGCATTATGTGGTCTGTGACGTGTGGGACATGTAGATTTGGAACGAGGGATGGCTCACGATACAGCAGCACCGCCCACGGCACACTTTATGTAAACAAGGTTACTGAACAGTAGCTATAACAATAGCTTCAGTAAAACAGATGTAAAACAGAACAAGGGGAATGTGTTGCTCTCAGGAGGGGGGGTAGGTAGAAAGAAGACACACTGACACCATGGCATCCTGGCTCTGACTAAATCTATCTGTCCACTGCAGAGACACCATCCACAACCTGGATGAGTGACTTGTATAAATTAGTTTATTTGTATTATAATTGTAACATTAAATAAGTATAATGTTAAATAATAGTATAGTGATAGTGTAATATTCAAATATTAATTATATGATGGTACTCTATTCATTATAATTTAATCAATAGTTAGTTAATAATAGAGTTCTTGCAAGAAAAAGGGCCTGCATAATGGTAATTTTTGGTAATAATCACAGCCCCTCATGCAGAACAATACTTTCAGCATTTGAAAGTTTGCTGTAGCATGTTAAACTTTCTTTAAAACTTTCTCTCCATATTTTCTAGCACATCTGTAATGCTACAGTGTCAGATGTTCATGTTAAACCTGGACAGAGTTTTACATTGTGAGGTGAAAGTATTTAAGAAATCCCTGTGGGCCAAAACCTCACGTGACATTGACGAGGGCATCTGCTTTATATAAAGTTGGACATGTTTCAACAAAAGGTACCTGATATAGCTAAATGGCCAGCTTGCCAAAGCCAAACCTTCCTTTTCTTATCCACATTGTTTTTTGTTTATGGCTTCAATTGCCGAAGACGCATCTCTCTTGCCAGTCCATCTATGTTTGAACGATTAGCAGCAGGGGTGGAAGATTACGCACACTGTGCTTGTAAATAATTTTTCTGGCTCGTGCGCATCTATTTTTAGGGTAATACACGTGTGATATACTTCCACTGTAGAGCCTTGCTTCTGAGGTGTTTTCACTGTCTTTAAGACACAGACTCAATGCTGGTTTTAGTTCAGGCTGACGACACTGTGACAGCAAGCAGGTACTGTGCAGACTAGTGTCCAAGCTTACAACAAAATTTGGTTACTTACAGTGATGCATGAGCTGACTGCATGGTTACAACTCCACTGTGGCCTGTGTTTGTTTTTTGTAGGTGACGAGCTGGCGCAGGTCGTGGGTTGTCCGTGGATAATGCGAGACAGTGGCGGTAGCCTGGCCCAGAACCGCTGGCAGGGAGACCTGGGTCTGACTGCTGTGGGGCAGGACGACACAGGAGGAGGTAGGCATTTAACTTATGGTTAATAATGTTTACATTCTAGCTAGGCTTAAATTATTACATCATATTATTATCCTTATATTTATGTGTGTGTGTGTGTGTCAGTAGTCTGACGGACGGACAGAAAGAAATAGTGTTACGCTGCGTTTAGGCTGAGGACCACAGTGATTTTAGAAGATTCAACACAATGCTAGGATTTGTATGCTGTTAAATGTGTTAAGGCTATTAAATTATTGGTGTTAAAATATAATTCATAAGAAATGCAGTTGGAAAGCATAGAACTAGGGCTGGGTATCGTTCAAAGATTTTCGATATCGATACCGGTATCGATACCTCAACTTCGATACCGGTACCTGAACGATACTTTTTTCGATACCAATTTTATTGGTATAAAATTTGTATATTTTTTCAACATCCAGAGAACCATTGTTGTTTGTATAAAGTAACTTAATTATCACATTATTATCATTAATAGTTTATTTTAATAATTGTTCCTTTAAAAATACTACAGCTCGTCAAAACCAAGACATATTTTCAATGTAACATCGGCCTATATTGTGTTTTTGTTGTTTTTATTACTCTTTCTTTAGTTTTTATAATGTCATTTTATTGTCTATAATATATTTTTTATTGTTTATATGTGAATTTGTGCTCTGGCACCATGGCAACCTAAACATTCATGGCAACAGGCCTGAGAGAGAGAGAAATCTCTCATGGAAACAAGTTTCTGCCTCTACATATCAAAGTTTCCTCCTCACTAGAGGAAGAGGTGTCCAGGCAACGACTATCACAACAGAAAGGAAACTCAGCCGCGCGTCTTTAATCCACTGCAGCAAAGTCGGAGACATCAGCCCAAGGATCGCTACGTGAAGTCACTTCCGCCGGCTGCACTAACAGGTCCGTGAGCGGCCGTGGCGTCACTTAACTGATCCTTCAGAAACGCTTGGGAAAATGTACCGTGTGTGGAAGCTACCGCGCTACTCTGCCAATAAAAGAGCTTTGATTTGATTCAGAAAGCAGCGATGCTGCCACCAAGCTATTGAGAAATGTCGTTAAACTAGTAACGGTGCTGCTTGTAGCGACGCTGCTGCCCAACGCTGCGTGTTGAAGCAGCTTCGGTGGCAGCAGGGCTGAGACGATGATGCACCGGCTCTGTCTGGTTGCAGCAAAGACGGAGCTGACTTTCTGCTCTTAAGTTTATTCCACGCACAGGCACAGTCAAAGGCTTCACCAGGTTTGTCGTGTCGTCTCTTGGCAGCTTTTATCTTGTGTCGCAAATATTGCATCGCACGCTGTTTCATCAAGCCACACTTTTAATTTTCTCCGCGTCTTTTACATCCACGTCTCTGTGCGTAACCACCGGGAGCTAGTGTTTACATCACTACAGCCAATTACAATCACTTTTAGATGTGGGCACATCAAGAATGCTGCATGCTGATTGGCTCATTGGCGTTAACAAGAACCTTTAGGTATCGAACTTTGGTACCGAAAGACAAGACATTTTTTGATACTCGGTGGTATTGAAGCAATTCGGTCGGTGCCTAAAAAGTATTGAACTCGATACCCAGCCCTACATAGAACACAAAGGCTTTCCAAAAGAAACAAAAAAAAAATACAATGACAAAACTATAAAAAAAAATAAAATAAAAAAACTTAAAACAAGGCAAGATCAGTTTGCCATACGTTCTATGCATGTAATAGATGATTTCATAGAGAAGTTATAGCCGGTGACTGTGTGTCTTTAAAGTTTCAGAAATAGATTTCTGCAGAGTGGAGCTTATTTGTTTATGACCTGATCGCTCTCTGTCATACCAGCTAGATCATTGCTGAAAATGTCCGGAAATGTCCTGGATAATGATCTCCAGAAAAGAGTTGGGACTGGAGACCCCTGAACCCTGAAGATATAGCATCAAAACACTACATTTGTGCATTTGTGGATAGATGCTAACTACGCTGCATAATGGCAGTAGAGTTGAATGTAATCTTATAAGAAGCATTTTGGCTGCACTTTACAAGCATTTATTTCTTCAGTTCACTTGCCTGTAACAGGAACAAGCAGTACCTAGATATGTGCATCAGTCCTCTTCCAAGTGAACTGCATAGCAGTTTGTAATCCTGTGATGATGTCATGGGAAACCACCTTAACACAATCCAAGGAGGGTTAAATCGAGTTCAAGGCTGAGAGAGCTATGACCACTAGGCTAACTGAGCTAATTAGATAATGGCAGCTAGTTAGCTGCAGTCAGCGGTTACTTTAGCAACAAGAAAAACTTTCTGTTCATCAGCAACCTCCGTAAATCACAGAGAGATGAGGCAGAGCAGCCGTGGACATGGGGAATTTTAATGTCAATTTTATGAGGCCCTGTAGACAACGGAGGATGCAGGGAGTGAGGCAGCTGACATGGGATGTTGGCTTTGTTTGAAACGGGCTAAACTGCCGTCTCAGAAGGTGTCTTAACAGGACAGCGAGGCATCGAGTGCTGTTTGAAATGGCTCGAACAACCTCTTCCTGTCTCCTGAGATGCCTTCAAGCTGCTCCAGTAATGGCCAGTTTTGAAGGCAGCATCGATGGTGACTTGATGCTAGCTATTACCCATAAAGCAGCACGGCCGCGGCTGCTGGAGCTTTTGAAAACTGGTCAAGCTGGCGGACAAATAAGCCGAATTTGTACACAATTAAAAATACGTTTTTAAAAGTTTTTAGTAGTTTTCTCGCTTCAATTTTTGAAAATCTAGGGAGAACTAAACATTGAACTATAATATCAGCCCGTGACTGTAACCAACCAAGTTTGTTCAGTGTGATTTTTGAGCCGTCTGGCATTTCAATAGCTAGTTATCTTATGCGTCTCTTCTGACAGGCAGCAGAGACGCAAGACGGTGTACTGATGTCAGACGTCGCCGTAAGCGCTGCCTTAGAAGGCTGTTCGAAACTAATGTAAACAGAGCCGCCTTCACTTGAAAGTGATGTCAAGTGATTTTTGATTTTAGATCAAATTGTCCAGCCCTACTAATGATAATGACTGTCATCACAACAGCCAGTAGCACTAACGAACCAGTGGTATCCATCACATTGATAACGGCATCACCGAGGTTAATTAGCTGGGACTCCCTGCCAGGCAGTTGGGACTGGAGACGCCTCTTGGATGAGGGCGAAAGTATTGTGTAGTCAAGTCCAGTTGCCCTTGAATCAACCTTCCTTGCATCCCCGGAAGGCTGAGAGTCTTGACAGACACCTTATCACACAAAAATAATGGGAAGAGTTTCATTTTGCCTTATCTAGCACCAAACTGTGCCTTAATTACCTTTTCAGATAAAAATCATTGAATGACTATGATCAGTTCAGTTGCTCGGGTGAAGTGAATTTGTGAGGTGATTTTACACACTGTTCAACTGTGACCCAAAAAGTCACACTGTTGAACATTTTACTAATTGACGAATTGATCGGTATAAAAATATCCAAAACAGTGAAATCACCATCATTATTTCCTAAAGCCACAGATAATCAATTAAATCATTGATTTAAATTTTCTGTCTGTCATCTTATCAGTTTAATAAATGAATTGTTCCCGCTCAAGCAGTGTTCTTTAACAGGGCTCTTCAGGATAATGTTTTGGAGTACATACTTGAATTACCTTTTGCTTACTTTTTGTCTGGTTCATGACCAAGACAGGAAGTATTCGTTGTGTCATCTGGCTTCCAACACCGTCTAGTTTGCAAAGGTGCCCAAATACATTTCGCCATCTGAACTGATGCTAACATTTATCTTCAGGTTATCTTATATGAATATTAGAAAATTCAACATTTAAATTATAACCAATACAGACACCCACTGTTAGTTACGGGGAGTATAAAGGTAAGGGTTTGAGGACATGGCATCATTGTTCCAGTTAAACAGTGTAGCCTGAACACAGTACTTTGTTACATGAAATAAACTCGTGTAGTATTTGGTTGAAATTATTTGGATCACGATGACACAAGTAATCATATCTCATGTTTGTGTTTAGGTGGGATCCCTGGAGACCACCTCATAGTCCCAGTGTCAGGCCACAGTGTACCCAGCCCCATGCACCTCAGACTGGGGCAGAAAGAGAAGGCGTGGACAGGCGAGTACATAGACGAGGAGGATGGGATGGGTAGGATTGAGCCAATAGGTGACGAGGAAGAGCAAAACTACCTGGATGGGGAGGAGGAGGGAGAGTTTGAGGGCGAGGGTTGGAATAACAATGAAGAGGAAGAAGAAGAAGAAGAGGAGGAGGAGTTGGAAGAGGAAGGAGACCAAGTGGAGGTGGAGTGTGACATCGCAGACTTTACCTCCCAGTCCGCCCAGCACCCTCATTCACAACAATACCAACATTATGGACCGCAACAGAAGCCAGAAGAAGGCGGCGATGTCCCTGTAGAGGATACTGGTCTCCCAGGCAGGATCAGGGAACTTGTTCAGGTCCCACCTCAGCAGGTACAGGGCTGTGAAGAGGCTCAGGCGCTGGCAGCGTTTGCGGTCTGGGGGCCTTGGATTTCGGCTCACCCAGCACTGGAAGAGCTGGCGCCAGCGGGCCCAGTGGGTATGCTCCCAAGGGCACCGATGGAGCCGGAGAGGGCAAAGGTACAATCTGTACGGCAGGCAGAAGAAGATAAAAAGGTTTCAGCAACCGCCGTACACCGATGGAGAGGACGAGGGCAACCACGAGAGGTTCACCGCCTCTCAGAGAGGTACTGCCATACACTATATCTACTTATAAAGGCTCTTCAGTGTGGACAGAATAGATTGAAAATGTCACTCTTCTATATTTCTATTAACAAATCACATGAGGCTCTTAAAATACTCTTATCATAGTGGGTTTGCCAACGTTACACCATTCAGAAATCTGAGAAAAGCCCAAGTGGCTTTTGGATTTATTGTGACAAGATAAACACGGATGAGTTTGGAGTTAGTGAAGGTATTTCTTTTAATCCAGATTTTAATCTGGGTCGTCCAAAGTATCGAGTTGCGCCTTAGTAGAACTAGATTACACCGTGACTGTGTGTGTGTATAATTTCTGGCAGATAAACAGATAAACGGCTGCTCACCAGACAAGCAAGACGACAGAGGGAGGCGGGAAGTGGAGGTCAAACCGATGGAGCTGGCCCTTACTGAGGAACACATGACTTGTGTGACAGGTATTCATCAAAGACAGAGGTTGTTAGCTCATGTTTGCTATTGGTCAGATCAATTTAAAGCTGCTGTTTGTTTTTTTTTTGTTGGTTTCTAACAGGATTTTGTCCACATTAGCGTGGTCATATAATTTGTTATACCTCTTGATATTCACTCTGAAAACTAAAACACTAGTTACACAAACGGCTCTTTGCCAGTGTGGCTATTTTTGGTTCCATTTGTTTACTTGTTAGCTTGTTTTTATTATATATTTGCTGTTATGATTTATTTTATATTATTTATTGGCATGTTAGGCCTAGACCCAACATTAGCTTGTTACAGTAGCCTAATGATGTCGCTTGAGAAGCAGGCAAATACCAAGCTCACTGAAAACGACAAAAGACAAAACAGCAGCTGCCATAGCTGTAAAGAGCAAAAACCACATTCATTTTTACTTGCTCCCGACACCCCTAGTGGATTCATATCTTTCTAACCCCTGATGAGTTTGCGTCCCTGAATACTTGTTGTGCTTTTTGTGAAGATGGTTTAATTAAAATGTCTCATGGCTTTGTTGTGTCTCGAAGGTATTCTTGAAGAGTCTCTACAGCACTATGGCAGTTTAATCCCCATCCATGTGGATGACATCGTGGAGAAGCTTCAGGACATCTTCAATGAGAGCTTCTCACAGCCACACAGGTCAGTCACAGTGTTTGGTCACTTCTCCTGTGGGTCATGTCTGGCTCAATGGGCCATATGCACTTAAATTAACTGATTTCACTACCAACACATAAATGTAATTGCAAAGATGTGGACAAAGGGAGATGGGAACTCCAAAGGATCTAGAGGGTTTTAAAACCAGCAGGGAGGTAGGTTTTATTATTTCTGAGGTGGCACAATGTACGCAAATGAATTATGTCAATAACTAAGTGTTCATGTGTTTGACTTGTTCTTCTTTAGGAAAGCAGTGGTCCAGCACCTAATACAATCCTTCCAGCGTTCGTCAGGATCTGCCCTGGCTAAAACATTCAGGGTCAACTACAAACGCCATGTTCTGACAATGGATGACCTAGGCACTCTGTACGGACAGAACTGGCTCAACGACCAGGTACAAAAGTACAGCTCTACAACACTATGGCCTTAACACAATAAACCTTTTTCATGGTATTCTGAATTAGCATCTAGAATTCAGGTACTCCCAGATCCATTTTTTTCTTGTTTGCCAGTTCACATTATAGTTTAAATGTGGCCCATATCAGACTCCAGGGTGAACTGTCCGCAGCCTGAAAGTGACCCGCATGTGCGGAAGAATAAAAGGACGTCACACGCAGCACGCTGTTACAGGCTGCAGATGTAAACAAGGAGCAACATAGCTCCTGTTAGCTTGAGGGAGACTCTCTTTTTTTCACTGTCCTATCACAGTCACATTTCTCCGGAATTATGACAAGAGCTCTTGTCATAATTCGGGAGAACTTTCTATTAGTTTCATTACGGTTTCTGGCGCTGTACAACACAGCTGCCCCACAACTCACCCCCTCCCTCTCTCGCTCTCCCGACTGTGTCCGCTCAGACAGGTAGCATGCACGTAACTCAGAAAAGACCTCCGGTCCGGTGGATTTCAGGTATAAGAAAGGGAATTTGTGAGCAGATGATAGCGAGGTAGAGAAGGAAGAGAGCCACGTGTTTAATATTGGCTTTTTGTGGAGCTTTTTCGTTCAGCGCAGCCCCGTCTACAGCAGAACTGCTGCTCCACAGTGACGTCAAAGTGAGTGTCCAGACTCAGGAACTGAAAAAGATCAGATTCAATGAGACTTAGCCTGTTCAAACTGTCATAAAAATATCAGATCTTAGTCACATATTGGCAAAAAAATCGGATTTTGGTCACATTGGCCTGCAGTCTGAAGGTAGCCTTAAAACATCCTGGAACTAGGGCTGGAAACAAAACAATAATGGTAATTATCACAATTTAATCTTCCTCAATAACAATATAACATATATTGTCAATAAATGTCTGATTTAATTCATTTGAATCAAGAACTAATTAGCTATTCTTTCTATCAAGATATTTATTTTGTTGAAAATATATTTTGAAAAAAGATTTTATCATAATTATGTTCTACCTCAGATTTGTGAAATGATCCACAGTTTGGCATCAAGTGTTGATCATGTTCTGACAAAGAAAAGTTTAACTTTACATTTATCGTGATTATCATTATCGATATCGAAAGAAATGAAATGTTTTCGGCCATATCGCCCAGCCCTACCTGGAACTATGAGAGATGAATCAGTTGTTCATAAAAGTAAACACCATCCATTTGATATCCTCGCTTATCCTTTGGGTTTATAAAAAGACAGCAAAGAATCTCAGATGGCAGAGATGCTATTTTGAACCAACAACAGGACTAAATGGGTTAAAGACCTCCTTTTGTAATCGCTGGTCACTGATCAGAAAAGTTAATGTGTCCTTTTTCCAAGATGTGCGTTTACATATGGAATCTTTCTTTTGCTATTGTTTTTATTCAGGTTATGAACATGTATGGTGACCTGGTCATGGACTCTGTGCCAGAGAAGGTAAGGAAATTACAGCAAACTACCAATGACCTGTTACAGCGGCTCTCCACCAATTTTACACAGGAAGGAAGGAAGTGTGGAAACACTTGTATAATGTCTCTCTAAAGGGAGCTGAACAAATAGCCCTATCAGGCTGGGCTTGAGACATCAAATTCTTGAAAGGTCAGCTTATATGACAAACTAGGGTTGTGGGGTTTCAAAGATGTGGGCATTTAGGATGCAGGGGTTGTGTTGGAAATGCCAATCCAGCACTTCTCCATCTTCACTTATACTTGCGATTTAAGTCAGATTAAAGTCACAAGCTACATTTTGTGGGTTCCAAGCACATTGTTTGACATAAGTGTTCAACATTGTTCACAAATGATAACACTACTGCTTTTAGACATTATGGCCGCTTTTCAAATGAATGTAACCCATTTACATTTACTCATTTGGCAGACGCTTTTATCCAAAGCGACTTACATTTGAGGAACAACATACAAGTATGAACAAAGCATCAAATATAGATCTACAACTGACAATACATACTAGTAAGAGCTCATAGTACATATCATATCAATGGGGTAAATACCTAGGGAAGGAAGTAAGAGTTAACAGAAAGTGCAATCATAACAAAAAGTGCAGCACATACAAGATAATTGTAGGGATAGAAGAAGAAGAGCACAGGAAGTGCATGTTAAAGGTTAGTTAGAGGTGGTATAAGAGGAAGTGTTCTCGGAAGAGATGAGTTTTCAAGAGCTTCTTGAAGTTAGAGAGGGACGCCCCTGCTATGATGGCGGGTTGTAGCTCGTTCCACCATCGTGGTGTCACAGATAAGAACAGCAGGGACTGGGATCGCTTTGTGTGAAGGGCTGGCAGAGCCAAGGGCGCCGTTCGTTGGAAGAGCGTAGCGGCCCGAGAAGGAACGTAGGTTTGTATTATGGGGTTTAGGTAGATGGGTGCATAACCCATTTGATTATCAGACTATATCACCTGGAATTACAAGTGTGAATGAGAGCAGTACTTAGAACGTGTGTGTTTTGTTGCTGGATACATTTACATTGATACATTTGGGTTTTATCTAAAGTGACTTACCTTTGAGTAACAACATGCATGCATCAATAAAGTAAGAGATCTCCAAGTGACAGTAAGAGCAGCTGTAACAGACTATTACTAAGATACAATTAGACCTCAATACCCAGAGGAAGAAGTAAGAGTTAACAAATGGTGCAACCAATACAAGAGAATTGTAAGGAGGAAGAAGAAGGGATTATTGAAGAGGAACTATGGGGAGCCAGTGTAGGTTGCTGGGTAATGGAGTAAAGGGAGTCCTTTTAGGTTGATGGAAAAACAGAAGCGCTGCCGTGTTCTGAACCATTTGTAGGGGCTTCACTGCACAAGCTGGAAGATCCACTACAAATGGTTCAGAATGAACAGAAGGATACATGGATGGTTTTCGGATACATTTCTAGAATGCATTATTTTAAACGCGGGATGGGTGGAAAAGTAGCAAGATGCAATATGGACATCTGGGTTTATTGGGACTTGTGTCCCTGCTTGTGAAAAAAAAATAGGATTTGCACAAGTCGCAAGGCAGATTTTGCAATCACATAGTAACAGAAGGGTATCTAATCGACAGTGGCTTTATTGAAACCCAAAACTAGCAATCACATAGCCAGACAGAGTCAGCCCTGTGTGCCTCTTAACTGCAAAGATGAGCCATGTTTAATATGCTCTAATCTAGTCAAGGTTCATTTCAGATACAGCTACAGTAAATGGTAACCTGCCTTACAACCAGTTGTTAATTTAGAAATTGGGGATTTAAAGTAGTTTCATTATATTTCAGTTATTTGAAGAAACACTTGTCTCCAAACATTGTTTATTTTAAGAAGCTAGCTATTAGACAAGAATTAGCTGCTTAAGAGTTCATGATGCCATGTTTTATCACATATGGGCTGTCATCTACCCTATATTTTTCTTTGTTCTCCTCCACAGGTTCACTTTTTCAACAGCTTCTTTTATGATAAGCTAAGGACAAAAGGCTATGAAGGAGTCAAACGATGGACGAAAAATGTAAGTGGCTGTCACAAATCTCCCCACTCTATGAACTTTTCAATAAAGGTGTTTTCTTGAAGTAAAGGGTGGTGCTTGACACATTGTCTTTTTGTCTAAATATATAGCTATCTTTTAATTTTAAATCAGGAGGAAAGAGAACAACTGGTTGCATCGTGCAAGTTCCACCTAGCAATGTAAAATAATAGGAATGGTAGTGGGATTGATACAAACATGATTAAAAAATTGATAATAGTAATAATAATGATAGCAATAATGAATAATATTAGGAGTAATTATAGTAATTTTAGCAGCTAATGTTGAGCAGGAATGGGGGCATCAGAAAGCCCGCAACCACAGATCCAGACCCCTCAGCCCGGAGGCAGAAACACCTGCACAAAACTACAGAAGAGGAAAAGAGGAAAGAAGTGGAGTTAGTAACTGGCATTAACGGGATACAAATACAAACAAATCCAGAGGGAGAGGAGGAGAGAAAGGCTCGGTGCATCATGGGAAGTGTCCTGGCAATCAAAGCCTATAGCAGCAAAACTAAGGGATAGTTGCCCCCGCTGACGTGTGCCTACAGACATGGCGTCTGTACCAGCTCTTTCTCATCTGCATGCTTAATTACACTCAAGCTGCTATGTGGATCAATGACTGACTCCACTTTCTCAGTATTTTCAAGTGGTAGGAGGTGGTGTGGAATTAATTTATTATATATATATATTATGCATAGCATAACACAATTTTACTTATATCTGTTGTCTCTCATTTTACTTCTTTGTCCCCCGTCTCTTCTTCCCATACTTTCCTTCCTTCAGGTTGACATCTTTCAGAAGGATCTGTTGTTGATCCCGATCCACTTGGAGGTGCACTGGTCGCTGGTCAGTGTTGACATTCCTCGTCGAGCCATCACTTACTTTGACTCTCAACGGACCCTCAACAGACGCTGCCCAAAGGTAGGACTGGAACGCAACACCAAGCCCTTACCCTCACTAGATAATCTTTAAAAAAAAAAGCCTTTAAGCTTTTAGCCATTAAGAGACCCTCTGTGACTGTGGACTGTTGTAATGTGACTTATAGTTAAGCTTTCTGTGCAGGCTGCTTTCATATATCTGATCTGATCTACAGGCTAATGGTCTGTGGAATGTGTAGTCTATTATGACCCACCTCTTGTAGCTCCTGCACTGCATAACATACCCGGAATGATGAGTGTAGTAAACAAGGACCACCACCTTTCTGATTCATATTACCTACCTTTGTCCACATTAACCCTGTTTATTAGCTAAAAGACTGAACATTGCTTTATTAGTGGATAAAATACTATTTACTGCGTCATCGTATACTGAACAGATTTAACATTTCATCACTGGCATACTCCAGTCATTTCCCCTGTGTGTGTGTGTGTGTGTGTGTGGGTTTAGCTTAACACGATAATATAATATAGTACTTTGGAGCGGTCTTCAATCTGTTGTCTTAATTTCTAATCATAGCGGGGTCTCATTTTTTCTATGTTATCTAAGTGTTTTCTTTTTTTATAATGAAATCTTTAGTATCATCATTTTGTGTCACTGTTAAAAATATTGGTATATCTCAGTGGCCTTTTCCTTGATTTATTTATTTATTTATTTTGTTATTGTTGTTGTTTCCAGCACATTTTTAAGTACCTGCAAGCTGAGGCCATCAAAAAAGACCAGCAAGACTTTTTGACAGGATGGAAAGGCTTTTTCAAAATGGTGAGATGCGTTTTTTAAAATTCAACTTTTAACACAGATTTAGGTTACTCATTTCACAAAGAATTGCATTTGAAATTCATGATCACTTTGAGGAAAATATCTGCATTTCATACATTATAATGGCCGTGTTATGCATTTCAACAATTGTACTGTGTGTATGTTGCAGAATGTGGGTCGTCAAAACAACGACAGCGACTGCGGGGCTTTTGTGCTGCAGGTGAGTGTGTCGTGTCTTAGCCCGCCACGTGCAGATAAATGGGAAATCTTGTGGTTTTAGCCTCACATTCAAAAGAATATTGTGTTAGGGCTGCACAATTAAAATATTACCATCTCGATTCAGGCTTGTATGTGACCTCATATCCGTTCTCACAACTTCGCAACACATGTTGTTCCACTCCAGAGGCTTTGACTGTGCAAGCGCTTACCCTACATCGTCGTGTCATGTTTAGCTAACCCAACCAACCCTGATGTGCCTATTTGGGGAAGTGGGCTTTCCCTTCCTAAAGGGCCGCCATGTTTCTGTTTGTGGGTAGCCCAGCCTACTCCAGTGAGTGGCTGCCCTTCAGTAACTTTGTCAGCTCTGTTGAGCGGGTCGCACGGCACTGCAGAAACGCATACCTACTGACTCGTGCACGGTGTGAATGCACTATTACAAACATGTTGTAGTGAATCTGTTGTTACTGCAGCACAAAAACGTGTTTTTTTTTTCTTTCCCTCCTCATTTCCCCTCCACGATCCTATAGTACTGCAAGTGTCTGGCACTAGGGCAGCCGTTCAGCTTTGGCCAGCTGGATATGCCCCGGCTGAGGAGGCAAATGTACAAAGAACTGTGTCACTGCAAGCTCACCCTGTGACCCATCACCCTCATCCCAGCCCGCCATCTCCACCTGCTCCCACCCCTGACCCTAACAAGATGGAGGGACAATGATGTAACAAGAAGAGGACACGGGGAGCAAACGATTGACTGGAAAAAAGAGAAAACTTTTCAAAAACTTTGTTTTTCTCTGCCAACATCCAGAGAAAGTACTCCTTCTGTTGTAGGTGGTGTCATTGTTTCGCTTTGTTTTGTCTCTTCTTTACTTCCCTCTCTCCACCCTTTTGAAAACTCCAATTTAATTTCCAATGTCATTGTTATTCCTTTGTGGTTGACAGAGGCCAAGACTAGCTTCCGTTTTGGGAATGTGCTAATCATCCAGCCTGTCGTAATCCAGTTGTGTTTTTCTGAATGGGAGCATGAAGAAATATCTAAATAATCCAGTCCAGATTAAGGGTTGGTCAAACCTGACTTATTACTGTCACATAAGATGCCTGAGCATTGACTGTGGGGGTTGGATGGCAAAATTATTTGAACCAGTCTGTGTAAGCTTGTGGTTGAATTGTACTAGTGGATATCCATGCCTGCCATCCACCCAGTCCATTGTGTCCCATTCCAAACGTCAAAAGTATGAAGGCCGACATCTTTGAAAAACAACATACACACATAAAAATACACTTCCCCCATGCTACAGCCAATGTTGTGTTGACGATGCTATCCAGTCAGCACCTAATGTTTTCCACTGTAGAAACGTGACATTTCCAATGTAAAATATTCGTTTAACAATTTCCTACAAGCTGTTTAGATGTCAGAATCAGAATTTACACATCTGTGGAACACACCACATATTTACCCCCTTAGCCCGGAAAACGTCCTCTGCCTCCATCACAATTCCCAGTCATACGTATAAAAAAAAATAAATAAAATAAAATCTTCATGTGTGGAGACTGGATCTGCATCTGTGGATCACCACCCAAACATGCCAGAGTGGCCCAAAGAAGGGGTATCTTTACATTGCATTAATCTTTTTCCGTGTTTTATCTCTCGTCAGTAAATGTGTTGATATGCTTATTGCTTTAAACAAACGGTGTTAAAAGGAGGACTACTAATTTGTGTTATTTTCAGAGTAAGTACAAAAGAGATCCTCTGGTTAGTATTTCTTTGAACGTTTTAAGAGCCATTTTGGTGCGGACCACGACTGCTACAAACAGATCCAGTATGTCCACAGTGGAGTTACAGTACCCTCCTCTTCTTTTTATAATGAAAGAAAACTTTGTTGACAGCTGTGTTTTTGATTTTTTTTTTTTTTTTCGAACAGGAGTTAATGCAACAGAGTTGACAGTTTTATATATCTTCTACAATGCATTATGGTTGCTAAAAATAAAAATACACAGCAAACAACTGGTTGTGCATTTTATCGCTGCTCCTCCATGTGCATATTGGTTAGGTATGCTGACGTGATACGCGTGTTCTCCTGTGTATGATGTGCACTGTGGTACTCCAGTGGTGGAATGTAACATAGTACATTTGCGCAAGTTAACAATTAGGGTACTTGTACTTTATTTGAGAATTTCCATGTCATGTGACTTCACACTCTTATTTCAATACATTCACATTTAAATATTGTACTTTTATTCACTTCATGTATCTGACAGGTCTAGTTACACGTTACTTTGCAAATTAAGATTTGATATAAAAAGCACTTGGTGGGCTTGAAAAACATGATGCATTGTCATTGATTAAACTACTATATTAAATGGTTAAAATGATCTCTGTGTGGAGCCACAGTAGGCTGATAGGCGAGTAACACATACTGACTGGCCAGGGGACTCTCTGTTGCATGTCAGGACCCCTCTCACTACCCATGTTTTGTCTCTCTACACCGACTCAAATGAAGGCAAAATGCCTTTTGTCTGTTTTGTTTCTCTTTTTTTGTTTAACAGCATAAGAGGAATAGGAAAACAGAAAAAGAGAGAGGGCTCGATGACATGCGGCGAAGGTTCCCCATTGTAATCAAACCATGAATGTGGCGGTTACACATGCGTCTAACCTCACCACAATCTTCATATCCTGGTTTTTGTTAGTCACCAGAACCTGTTTTGAAGCTACTTTTTGAATGACTTGATGACTTTAAGGTAGCCCACAACTTCTAGTTCATCATAATGACTTTTTTTCACTATTTATAAATGCATCCATTCAGCTTTAGCTGGGTTGGTGACAGGGCAGACCACTCGTGCCCTTCTTGCAGTCACGGAGAAACTTAACACTGCAGGAGCAGCCTCTCTCCTCCGTCATTGTCCTGCTGGATCTTTCAGCAGGTGTGCCTGCATGTGCCATCCGGCCTCTGCAGTCCATCCAGATTGCAGCAGCCGAGCTGTTCTTTAAACTCATCAGACTGCACCACGGTCTGTTAGAAAAGTCTTTCTCTATCTCTTATTGTTTCTAAGTGGATTACTTGAAGCAGCGGATTGATGAAGTGGATTTACATGCATGGTTCTTGCAATTTGTTTGTTTTATCCACATGGTTGAGTGCGCTTATTGTAAGTCACTTTGGAGAAAACTGTCAGCTTATTACATGTAATGAACGGTACGTCGGCAGACTGGTGAGGACAACGAGATATTTTATTTTATTTTTTTAATACCTTTTATAGCCTTGGAATCTTTACTGAGAGCAATGCTCTCTTTTTTTAAGAACACACCTGAAGCTGCCAAGTTCAACCACCTGATGGCCGGCAGACTGTGCAGCTTCGCTGGAGCTGTTGGGCACTTCAGTGGACTGGCAAATAATCCTGTCGATCTAGGGATTGAACTGGCAACGTTCTGGTCACAAAGTTTAGGCAACCACTGCCTAAAGGTTAGAGAGATAGGAAAATGGACTGCACTTACAGAGTGCCTTTCAAGTCATCCAACCACTCAAACAGCTTTACTACATCTCACATTCACCTGTTCACACACTAACATTTATACACACTTAACAAATTGTGAGCCATTTGAAGTTCAGTATCTTGTTCAAGGACACTTCAACATGTAGATGGGGACTGAACCACCGCCTTTCTGATTAGTCGACCACCTGCTCTTCCTTCTGAGCCATCTTCATAAATTGCTATGCTATGACCTTTACAGTCACCAGCAGGGGGTAAATATTGGGGTGTGTCCAAAGTTCAAGAATCACATAACTAACTTTTTTAAAGTATAAATCCAGTCTAATAACAAGACTGGTGGGGAACATGTTCTATGTCATGTTAGTGTATGGAGGCTGTTTCTTCTCCTAAGGCAGAGAGGTAAATAACAGTTTATCCGACTGTCTAGTATTTTTAGAATTTAATATATTCAAATGTTACAGCTCTTAGTCCAACAGAATTATTAATAAAAAAATAATTTAATGACGTTTTTAGACAATTTTATTTCGTCTTTCTATGGATAGCCTTCTTTGACTTCAATATTTCTAAAACCCTTGTTCATACTGTGAGTGGAATCAGTATGCTACAACATTTATGACTCATAAGGCTAGCAGCAGTCTAATGAATATCACCTGGGAACAACTGTATCTTGAGGCATGTTCTATCAAGTGCCTCAGACTCACATTCCAAGATGTTCCCTGTTCCCTTCATACGAAAGACTGCAAGGAAATATGGTTCAAGAAACCAGAAGAAAATTCTACCCTAGGGATCCGCCTTTTTTTCCACATTGACAAATGGCTGAACTGAGAATGGGAGACCATTAATAGTATATCCCGGGGCAGCCCGGGTGAAAGGAGCTTGCTTACCTCTCAAACAGTTTGCTTTATAAACTGTAAACGCCGCCCGTCTGGCATGGTAATGGTAAAACAATCGTGCACTACTACGGATAGTACGGCCCGCCTACTTTTAGTTGACGTACATATCGACCAATCGTAAGCCTCGGTGGGAGGGATTGTAGATAAATGACGGCGTTCTGTTGCAATGAGAAAGCCTCTTTGTGTGTTGTCAACGTATATAAGACATTTCTGCCGCAGTTTCTTTCTTTGGAATAATGTCGGCTGAATATGATAATAGGTGAGGAAACGTTTTTTATGGTCGTATGGGTGTTTTGTGTTTCGGCGTTTGATTTACTTGTATGCGTCGATATGTTTGTATTTGAAATATTGTCTTCGAGATGTAACGTTAGATATTGACCGAGGCATTCCGGTATTTCTGTGCTCGTCTAACGTTAAGGCCTGCCGACAGCCTGCCTCATTCTAACGTCACAGGTCTTCACATTTAATAAACCAACACGGTGAACTCCGGATAAGTTTTTATATTTAGCTCCGGAATTTGTAACTTACAGGTTTATTTCAGGTGGCACCAATGATGGTGTTCGTTGTTTTAGTCTTGAACGTAAATGAAGCAAATTTAACGGCAACCGGCGCCTCTGGTAGCACGTGAGAGAGTATGGTCTAACGTTAACTAGGCCTTTCGAATTTAACGTCAGATGCCGCTGTCGTTAAAACCCTAATATTAAATGTAACGGTATATAGGAAGAGCGGAATTCGCGGGTTTTCAGAATGGACGAAAGCTCCGAGTCGGTTGTGTTAATTTGAAAGATTTTCGTTATTTTCGTACGACGCACATGGTCGTGGTAGCGTTAATCGGCGGCTTGGACAATGCCGGTAGCGCAGCAGTAACGTTAGGCCGCTACGTGCTGTTGGAAGCTTTTGCCGCGAACACTGATTTTTAGGTGAAAATGTGTGCGACCTTTTGGAGAAACAAATACCCGGTTTATGTCGGTGTACGCACGGTCAATGGGTTCCGCTGACAAGGCAAGTCTAGCTAAAGGCCACATAAAGACGAGCAGGGCCTGTTGGCAGTGGCTAACGTTCTAGCGGGCCGGGGCTACAACCAGCCGAGCTTTTCTCTGACGTTATTCGTACTAACGGTAGCGCGTTTTAAATTGGCAACAAGTCAAAATCCACAATTCACAGCTGGCTCACGGTCAGTTAAAAGTGAGTCTCATATTGTGAGATAGCAAGCTTAAATCGTTATGGTTAGTTTCTCCCACCGACTCGCTTCCGACTTTTCAGCCCCAACAGGAGAAACGACCATCTTGAATGTATGTAACGCTGGTAAAAAATGGCGGACTCCCGAAAAGACGCCTGCTTAGAATCACACGGATAAAACGACAAATATGAAAAATTATACTGTTGTTGTAAAGTCACTATCCTGTAGCCCAAATAGGGTGTTTTTGTCGTGTGGAGACGGTAACATATGACCATGACATAATTACGTAGACCGACAAGAAACTGAAGATATCGACAGTAACGCATGTACTGTGTGGGTTTTGTGTCAGGGAAGAGTGGAGATAAAAGAATCGAACTGGGGAATCACGTTTTTATTCATCCATCCAGTCATTACAACATAGTGTCAGTAATCATGAAGAGAACTGGCTGTCCTAGTGTTTCTGGGTTGGACCTGTCTTAATCAATCAGTTAAAGCTAAAAGTCTTTGTTTTCTTTTTGATAGGGCCTCTTTTTTAAATTGTGTTCTGATGTGGTGTAAAGTAGTAAGCAGTCAGGGAATGATACCATGACCTCTTTTGTCTTGTCGTTCACAGAGACAATGGCCCAGAGGGCATGGAGCCAGATGGGATCATTGAGGTGAGTCCCCTGTAACTGTGGTAATTAAGATAATAAACCCCACCCCACTTCAGCACAGTAAAGTTTCCAGTTGCCAGTTAATGGCCTACAGCATGACCATATGAACGTCTGTTTTCTAAAGATGTGTCTGAATTCGTTTTACCCTCTTTATCTAACCCCCTTCAGAGCAACTGGAATCAGATCGTGGACAGTTTTGATGAGATGAGCTTGCGCGAGACTCTGCTCAGAGGAATTTATGCCTATGGTTTTGAGAAGCCTTCCGCGATCCAGCAGAGAGCCATTGTCCCTTGCATCAAGGGTAAGTAAGGTGTAACATTTTTGCAAAAATCTCAAAATAGCTTTGTAAATATAGCATAGCATACATGTCCAGTGACAACACTTGTGGTTCATGAATTTTCTTCAGGAATCTTGGTTTTAAAAAAAAAAAATAAATTATGGTAAATGGACTGTACATTCATACACTGAACAAGTGCCAACTGCTTGTAGGAACAAATACATTTGGTGATAGGAAATGGCTTTAACAGAAATGGAGTTTAAATGCTGGTTGCTAAACAGCTTAAAGGCATATTACTGCCTCCTACTGGAGTAGAGTGATTAAAAGATAACTGCCAGGCCTTTATTTTTACACCATCTTCACAATAATATGGCTCCACAGGAATTTCAAAAGTTACTTGAGTCACCAGTTTGGACCAAATATTTGATCTCTTATAGGCGAGCATCTTTCCCCTCTGGCTGCTGACTGCTTTGTCAGCAACAGGCCAATCACACTTGATGGCAGTAATGGAGGGGGGGGGGTTGTACCAGTGTCTGGTTCAAAAGTAGTTTAGCCGGCTTCACCAGTGTGGAGCGGCAAACGGACTAGAAGCTCTGCGCTACTCTGATCCCAGTTTCAATCACCCATATCCTTTTTTTCCCCATTACTTTTGTAGATGGGTTAATTTGAGAACCCAGATTTGGTTTGCAAAAGTGCCATGCTGTTACGTGTTGCTCTGTATAACTCTGTAGTTAAGTGCAATGATTTGGCTGGTAAAATGAGATCTGCGGGATGGTCCTCAACTGAAAATGTTACACTTTAAAGGGGGCCGGCCTAAATAACGCCATGACCAAAAGGCTTCATTCCGACAGAATGGAAGAGAAACATGGTCGATCCAGTTGGCGTTCTTGTGTTTAAATATGTAAATTCGTCTAACCTATCTTATGATGGCTCACTATTGTAAATGTGGCTTCACAGTATAAGTATGTAAAGCATTATTTATTGTATTAGTTTTGGGCAGCAATAGCTCAGTCCATAAGGACTGCTTGGATGCCAAGGGTGTTAGAATCCAATGTGGACTAGTCAATATGTAGGCACGAATGGCACGCCCCCTCTAAACTGTGAGATTACACAGTGGGATGGATATAGTTGTTTCTGAACCATAGCAACTCAAGTTTGATTAGAGTGCTATTTAAATAAACCAATTGCCAAACTGATATGTATATATTTATTTTTAGGTTACGATGTGATTGCTCAGGCGCAGTCTGGCACTGGGAAGACTGCCACCTTTGCCATTTCCATCCTCCAGCAAATTGATGTGGAGCTGAAGGACACCCAGGCTCTGGTCCTGGCTCCCACAAGGGAGCTGGCTCAGCAGGTAGGCTCACTGTCAGACACGCACAGCCGCTGTACTGGAATTCTAGATCTTGTCTTTCCATATTAAGTATTGTGCCTAGTTTACGAGCATGTTAACATGACTTTGGATAACAGCCAGGTGATTCAAGTCACACTGAGGAACATGGAACAGTTTATACAGCTGTTCTGCTACATTTACTAGGCTGTGTAGTAGGTTTTCTTTTTTTCTAACAATTGGAAGGGAAGTCTGTATTTCCAAAAACGCATCACATCATAGATGTGTTTTTATAGGATATGAAACAGACTTTTCTGACTTGTTCCTGGCTGAAAGCTGCAGTAAACACTTGAACATACAAATACAAAACCGTCCTGTCAATCTCTACTGCGCATATCACTCTGAGCCCCTCCACCAAACCCACAAGTTTGCACGGCAGCACAAGGTGCAACTTGACCTGCGACACCTTGTTCCTCATATTGCTCGCTCTGCAGTGCCAGAGCCTCGCTTGAGTTCAGTTTTCTGTACTTTGTTGTTCCGTTGTTTGCAAAGCTCATTCTGTAGATATTGAGCTTGACAGCAGGGGACGGGCTAGTCAGGCGAACAGCAACACATTTCAAATAAAATATCAGGCTGTTTTTCTCCAACTTAAGATGGAGCTCAGACTTGTCATGTATCTGCACAGGATTTCAGTTTGTGGTTCTCCATGTGTTTGACATGGAAGGTCAGCTCGTCACTCAACAAAACTTGAGTCAAACAAGCTTTCCACTTGAGTGCACTTCAGGTGGTCACTATATCCCTGCTGCTCTAACACATCTGCTAATGACTGAATGCCAGAAAATGTTTTTACACAGTTTCGTCTCTAAGACTCTTGGTTGCTTTAACTCATGAAACAAAGTTTAAAATTAAGGGCAATTTTCTGTCGACATGCTCCCACCCCTCTGCCTCTGATAGCAAATTTATTCACCCAGTTGCCCAACTCTAGTAACTACACTCAATGGGAACCGCTGTATAATGATGAAACCCATGCGTGTCAGCTGACTCTGTAAACCCCTGGTGTGTTGTGTCTCTGGTCGGCGTTCTGCTGGCTTGAGTCTTGGCACATCAGGGGTCCAGAGACGTGATCATATCATTACTTCTGAATACAGCACCATCACACTTAACAGGAGACGTCTGCCAGTGGTAGTAGTTGAGTCTAGAGATTTTTCAGCATTGAATGTGACTCAATAAATGGTGTTCTGTTTTTCCTTAGATCCAGAAGGTGGTGCTGGCACTGGGTGACTACATGGGTGCCAGCTGCTATGCCTGTATTGGAGGAACCAGCATTCGCAGTGAAGTCCAGAAGCTGCAGGCTGAAGCCCCACACATCGTAGTGGGAACCCCTGGCCGTGTCTTTGACATGTTGACTCGCAAGAACCTCTGTAAGTCAACAAGTACTAAGTTTTGTGCAGGTTGACTCTTCTTATTTAGTAACGCTTTCTCAAATGAATTTCCAGAACTTTGCTGTCACACTATATAAATTTCATCTGAAGTAGAGCGAAGGAAGATTGTTTAGTTGGTTTGTCAAACCAGCCTTCCAGCTTAGTGCACAATCAAAAAGAACTGCTGTATAATGATGAAACCCATGCGTGTCAGCTGACTCTGTTAACCCCTGGTCTGTTGTCCCTCTGGTCGGCGTTCTGCTGACTTGAGTCTCGGCACATCAGGGTTCCAGAGGTGTGATCATAAATCACTACTTCTGAATACAGCACCATCACACTTCTGATGGAGAGACATGTTGAGTCTTAACAGCAGAACATGATCTAGAGAAATGATGCGACTGTCACAGAAGCGAAGTTAATGAAGTGACAATGGGTCTCTGCTGTAATTAACACCTAAAGATCTCAAGTCATTTTGAGCTCTAAACAAACAAAACAAGAAAGGACTTTCAAAATGTCACAACTGTATATGAGGATATTAAGCGAATGCTGAACTGTCAATTTTTTTTTTTTTTTTATTATCCCCCAGCTTCTAAGCACATCAAAATGTTTGTGTTGGATGAGGCTGACGAGATGCTTAGTCGAGGGTTCAAGGACCAGATCTACGAGATCTTCTTGAAACTGTCGAGCAGCACACAGGTGAGAGCTGAATGTGACTTACTGAGAAACTTTCAAAGATCATAAAATTTCTCAAATGGCTCAACTGAAGTGTTAAGTGTTGACAAGTTTTTTTTTTTTTTTTTTTAACCACTTTCAGTTGGCTTCAGATTTTTGTGCACTGTATTCTGTACACGAGTGCAAAAGGACATTTGTACTGCGAGTGAGCTTCACACGATAAGCTTCCAGTGCTAAAGTTTATTTTATTTTGTAGGTTGTCCTCCTCTCAGCCACCATGCCCGCTGACGTTTTGGAGGTCACCAAGAAGTTCATGCGTGAACCTGTCCGAATCCTGGTGAAGAAGGAGGAGCTGACCCTCGAGGGCATCCGCCAGTTCTACATCAACGTGGAGAAAGAGGTGGAGAAACATTATCCAGTTGATACAAACTAAATTTGACTTTACCATTCTCGTGTTTAAAGTTGGTATGCTTGACTGGTGCATTGTATTTACCTAATGGAAAGAGAACCTGAAGTACATTCAGGTGCCAGTTTATTGGGGGCATCCAGATAAAACATGCTGAAACAGCTTGCAGTAACTCCTACCTTCATAAAAGCTGTAAACCTGTTAACTGGCTCATTAGGTCCTGTGGAACTGTTTTGTATTATACTGTTTCATTGGAGGGTTGGCTAAATATCAGATATGGCTCTCTGTAACCTATAAAGCAACACAGTGTACCTTTTTTAAACAGCAACTTAGTGTAACTGTCCTGGATCTTTGAGGACATGCTGTGAACAGAAACTGAGCTTACTTGAGCTGGCTGTGTCTAAACTGCTGGTGGTCCTCAGGAGTGGAAGCTGGACACCCTGTGTGACTTGTATGAAACCCTGACCATCACACAAGCTGTCATCTTCATCAACACAAGGAGGAAAGTGGACTGGCTCACCGAGAAGATGCACGCCAGAGACTTCACCGTGTCTGCTCTGGTAAGAGTCATGTCTACATACACTGAGCAGAAAGGCTTTGAATCCAGTCCGAGGCCCTGTTCTCTTGGTTAGTGGTCCAAGAACCACAGGCACCGAACACTTAAGGGTTTTGGTTGTAGATCTCAACACTTCAGCTGAAAACAGTTACCACAATTGGCAGACAGGTTAAACTCACTACTCAGGCTATATGTTAATTTAAATCTGACCTTAACCATTTTATTGATGGTCCATTTGGCAGTAAAGCTGAGGCTTATTTTACATCAAGTATCATAGTTCTACACTGGTTATGTTGTTGTAGCCAGCTTAGTCCACATGTTGAAAGTTTGCTCAGGTGCAAAGAAGCTGATCATAAAAGCACCAGTCGGTAACTTGAACAACTTGTCAGTTTCTATTTGGACACATTTTCTGTTCTCTCCCTGTGAACATGAAAAAAAGAGGGAAGACTAAATCATGCCTGCATGTGTGATAATTCAGCAGGGGTGATATTACGGTCAGCAGACCAGCTCCTTTTGACTGTCCCTAAAACCAGGCTCACCACCCGAGGGGACAGCCTTTTCAGTGGCAGGACCACGGCTGTGGAATAACCTACCGCTTCATGTTAGATCTGCACAATCCGTAGATCAATTTAAAAGCAGGCTAAAAACACACTTGTTCTCTTTAGCTTTTAATACAGAATAAGCAGGTCACATTGGCCGTTCCACTATTTTATGTTTTGTATTTTATTGTATTTTATTATCTTGTTTTATTCTGATTAATTGATTTTATATGGTCAGCAGAAGTTGTTTTAAATGTGCTTTATAAATAAATTTGACTTTGATTACATTAAGTTGATCTACAGAAGGAACGTATGTGAAAGCAACACAGAATGAGAGCTACACTTCATTGTATTCTGTAATACTTAGAGATTTTGAAGTGTCGTCTGCCACCTGAATTTCATTTCCCTTTTACATAAATAAAAACACTCCTCATAAATTGGAGGACCCCCCCCAGGTCATTTCAGCTTTCTTTAAATATGGTTTATCATCACATCTCGTTCTTGTTACACCAGTATGGTGAATCGCCACATCTCGTAAGCTAACTGTATCGTCACGCCTCTAATCTGAGCCTTAATGTCCCCGCTACTTGTCAACACAGTGACGCCCTTACGTGTCTGTATCTGTCTTGCTGCAGTAGACGACAAATCCCCTACGTCCCCTACAGTCTCTGTACATTTCTGTTTGCGTATCCTTATCTTTACCCCTGACCAGTGTGCACACCTGGCTCAGAATGCACATGACAGTCTGTATGCTTGGCATCACTTGTCATTTGATACTGTTCACCTAGTGTAATGTTGCACTGTAAAGTAATCCCAGAAATGATTGGTAAAACCAGACATGAATACAGATTTCTTTTTATCATTCTCATCTTAAATGGTAAATTAAATGCATTTCAGTGATACAATTAGATTTCTACTCTAAAAACTACTAACACAGTTCTCGGTGTAGGTTTGTCATGTCGGTCTCTTGTCCCTCTTTTCCAGCATGGTGACATGGACCAGAAAGAGAGAGACTTGATCATGAGGGAGTTCCGCTCTGGCTCCAGTCGAGTCCTTATTACCACTGACCTGCTGGTATGTACAATAACCTGAATGCTGACAAAGGTATGAGCTAGAAAACTGTTTGACCTGCTGACAGAGTCACAAGCACACCATGTATGTACAGGGAATTATTCAGCATGCCGTGTGTGTAGTGGGTCAGTGATCGGTCTTTTTTGAGGATGGCTTTCTCCTTAGCCGCCTGTCCGCGCTGCTCTTGGCAAAACCCAGACCAGCAAATGTCAAATATGTACTAAAATATAATACTGTGTGCAGTCCAAGGTTCCCTCTCCTCCCAGCTGCAGTGTTGGTGAAGGACTGAATGTTCCTTGGTAGAGAAACCAATCTGTCCTCCACCGTGGCTGGGTTTAAGTCCTTGACTCACAACTAGTGGCAGTTTACATTCTGTCTCCTCCTTCATTTGATCTCTGTTAATGTTTTGGGGAACTTTGTTTTGACTGGTACACAATTTCCTTATTAATTGGGAAGCCAGTGAGCTACTCATGTTTTTGGTGAACTGAATGTGACAGTTTGTGAAAGTGAAGTTACGCACTGTTGGCTTCAACTGACTAAAATAACAGTGTGGTTTATGAAGGATCAGGCTTAACTTAAGTTTAACCTTCCGGCTGACAGGAAAACATGGTTGTATAATCCACAGAGGGAAAACAAACTACAGTGGAAAGACTTAATATTTTTAGTTAGAGCTTGTCTTTTTATTTTTTAGTGATACTAGGTGTAATTGTATTCAGGTTAATCACATATGGATATGGTTGTAAATGGCCCTGTTTGGCTCTGGCTCCTTCTGACTGAACAGAAATGGTGACTAAGGTTAAAGTGCTGCTTCAGAGAAAAGCTAATATATTTGGCGATATAAATGCATTGTAGATGTGGTTTTGTTGTTTTTACAAATCTTACATATTTCTTCATAGTTTCAGCTTCAATTTGTTGTGGACAACGACCTGAAACTGAACCAGAAGGTTCTTGCTTGACCTCAGTGCTTTGTGTTGTATGGATAAAGTGCCTATGTTGTGTATTGACTTGTAATTGTGTTCCTCCTCAGGCCAGAGGTATTGATGTCCAGCAGGTGTCCCTGGTCATCAACTATGACCTGCCGACCAACAGGGAGAACTACATCCACAGGTAAAAACACAACCTAGTGGGCTGATTAACATTTATACAGGACAGGGCCCATAGATAATACCTCTCAAACAACTTCACGTCAAACTGTTCTTTTAGCCCCTGATGAATGTGTTGGATCAGTTTCTGATAACTGTTTGCCTTATTTTATTTTTTTTAGAAAACTTTTTGCTTGCTGCCCATCTTGACCAGGAGTACCTGGCAGATGTATCTAATGGCACCATATTCTCCCATATTTTGGTGTCTGACTAGTTTGTACAAAAGTTTGGAAACCGTATAGTAGTCAAAATTACATCCACAAAGTTCTTTTTGCCACAGACAGGCTCAGACTGTGAAGTGTACCTGTATGAATATGCGTCTCCCGCGGCCTGACATTTGACGCAGACAGATGCTCTTTACTTTGTAAAGGTTTTTTAAAAAACACACTTTTTTTTTTTTCTCGTCTTCTGTCAGGATTGGTCGGGGTGGTCGTTTTGGAAGGAAAGGAGTCGCCATCAACATGGTGACTGAGGATGACAAGCGAACCCTGAGGGACATTGAGACGTTCTACAACACCACCGTTGAGGAGATGCCCATGAATGTGGCCGATCTTATCTAGAAGAATCCACTCGCCCTTCGTCCACACCCACCCCGCCTATTTTAGAAGTCAAACCTTGTTTCTTATACAATCTGAATTCTAAGAACTTCCTTTTGCTAAATTCCACCCTGACTTGACCCTCTACACTCTAAGGGAAGGAAGAATGCAGCCATTATTCCTTCCTGACCTTTGTAAAAAAATTTTTTTTTTTGCTGTCTTGGAAGGATGAGTTACTGACTGCCTCATCAGCTTGCTGTAGTCAATTACCCACATATTGGCACCAAAATTATCCCTGCAGCTAATCTGCCCCCCTACAATTTAACACATCCATTTGAACATTTCATACTGATATCTTGCAAACTGAGGACTTAAAACGAGTGCATTTGTTACTGTGTCCCACAAGTGCAAACCATAACTGCGTTTCCAAAAGCACACTTAAAATAAATTAAAAAAAAATTAAAAAAATAAATATGAATATAAAATTTAAAGAAAGACCGTCAGGATAAGCTTGTAACAAATTATCAACTTGGCCCGATTGATAAAAAACACAATGCTAATACGACGATTGGCGCTTTTGTGAAATGTGGCTGTGATTTGCACCTGCACAGCCGGTCACCAGGCGCTGCACTGCCGGTGTCCGATAGATGAGCGGTTTAGACTGCAGTTCAGTTTAACAAAGCAATGATCGAAATGAAGTGCTGCATTTTGACCGATCAGTATTTAAAACAACCTTGAGTGTACTTAAAACAGCCTTTAACACATCCATGATCATGTTAAGAACAGCGGTTTTTGGGACTAGAGTACACAGGGCATATTCAATAAAAAGACCTGTATAGTAAAATCCATCATGAATGAGTTGTTTACCATTTTGATCCTTTTACTGCTGTTTCATATATAATTTTCTTTTTTTTTGTATTGCTCTTGTACATACTGCTTGACTTGTACAGTCGTGTGTGTGTGCAGTAGCGTTCAGTTGGAGACTGGTGGCCACAGATGTTTGGAGGCAGGAACAACGGTGAGTTCTGTGGAGGCTGCCTCTCGACCACGATGACCCGGTTGGATTTTTCATCTCTTAACGCTTTTTTTGTTTGTTGTTGTTCACTTAGATCTTTATTTTTGAACTATATTTGAATTTTTTTTTTTTTCTTTTGATAAGATGGTAGTGAAGTTTTGTAACCTACCTCGCCAAATTGTTGGGAGAGGGGCCGTCTGACATGGAAAGGACCAAACTACAGATGATTAAATATACAGAGCCCCTCCCCAAATCGCTCTACTGTAAGCGCCCTCATTAAAATGCTTGTCATCATGGGGTTGGGTGTCTGGTTTAGACGAACTGTCATGTTTTGGGGTGTATAGTCAGTGCTATTTTTTAAAATGAATTTAAGGAATTGTTAACCTTTTTTTCGGACAGAAACAGTGTATCAAGTTTTCTACATTGGATTCTGTATAGTATTTATTTTAATGGTCTTAAAATAAAGGTTTCTCCTTTTTTAACAGTGTAAACTGGCCTCTGCATTGTTGAATAGCATGAAAGCGCTTATGGCCAAATCCTGTGTGGAAAGGCTAGTATGGAATTGATTTATACACCATGTACAAGTTGACAGCTGGAGCAGTGGTCCTCGTGGACCGACACGTACCTGTGCTGCGAGGCTGTCTGTGATTGGCTGCTGAGCTCTTTGACACCTAAACATAGTTTGGTCCAACTGCCGGCGCTGAAATGCAACTAACCACGGAGGTTAATGGGAAGTATTTGTCTATCTCGGCTTCCTTTGGTTGAACAGAGTGACTATTTGTGAACCGTGAAACAAACTAAATGCCCTTCATTCATGTCATGACTTTTGACTGACGGGTCCTTTCAGCCGCTTCATCTTAGTCCGGGACGGCAGCAGTCTTCTTCAGCCTACAACATTTTAGCATGTCATTACGGAATGTTGTCTTGCCGCAATAAACATTGAATTGTATGGGCCTGTCGGTGTCATGTCCATTCAGTTACACGAGCTTCCTGATGATGATACTGTCCACGTGTGCAAATGTAGGACAGAAACAGCCTGTCCTACAGAAGCCCCGACAAAACCATCCCAGTAAAGGTGGTAGCGGAACTGACCGTAGACTTTAAAAGAAAGCACTGACATTAAGAAATAATTCATGCTAATGATAACAATATTAGTGATGAGGGAACTAATTGTAGCAGCGGGTGTGGAACAGGAACATGGGACCAGCAGACACCCAGACCCCGCAACTCTGGAGCCAGAAACTCCTGCCGAAAGCGACAATGGTTTTCAAACTGGGGGATAAAAATGAAATCCACTTTGCTGGGGGGGAGGGTCATGCCTCGGCTTTTGGCTTCTAAAGTTTGACAGAGAACCCCTGTACTCATGGGATAAGGATGCGTACAGATGGAGAGGGAGAGAAGAGCTCAGTGCATCATGGGAAGTCCCTGGGGACATGTCAGAATCATAATGTGATTTGAAAGCATTTGTTAAAAATGTTGCAAAAAACGTAGCTTACAACAAGAACTGTTAACAAATGAACGTGCTTTGAGAAAGGTTTATTTGCAAGATAAGAAAACACACGCATATATATGAAACAAATGTGCATTATCCAAAAACTTAAACTACAGATATATTTCTGTATTTTAAAATGTGACCTGCCAGCTGAATTCCAACATAAATTGGTGTAGAAAAATTTCTCCAGAATGCGCGAAATTAAGTGTCTAATGCTAAAAATATTCAGGTGCAGTGAGGACCCCCAGATTCCCCAACTCAAACATTTCAGCATGAATACTTCTTCAAAATAATGTTAAAATGTGCATTGTCACGTCCCATGAGCTAAGTGCATCGTCATTCCCCCAATCTAAGCCCTGAGTCCTCACCACTTTTCCACAAAGTGACGCCCTTGCCTGGCAGTAGGCCTATAACATCGTCACTAAGTGATGGTTCAGGACTCACCTGAGTCAGCTCTAACTATAAGCTTTATTAAAGGGGAAAATCTGAAGCCTGCTCTTAAATGTGGAGATTGTTTGTGCCTTCAGAACCCAAACTGGGACCTGGTTCCACAGTTCAATCTAGCTACATATTATAAAACTGAATGGATACAGTGCTTTTCCAGTATAAAGCAAGTGCGAATTTTGTCCTTTTAGCATTTGCAAAATGTGAATGGAGGCAAATTAACTAAACTACTGCACAACTTAATATTCAATTAATTCCCAAAAAACAATAAGCTAATATAGTATTAAAAATTCTTATATTTATAATTAAAGTACTCCTAAAATCCTGACAGGTAGACCAATTTCTGGCCTGCCAGGACTGAGTTTCATCTCTGAGGTTTTTATCAAACTGGACTCAGGGTTTTATAGTCACTAACCCTGTCACTCCACTAGAGGGAGACACTGTTCTTTCCTTACTGTGGCAGGTTCGTTAGGCTTATTGGCAGGATCCCGGCCTGAAAGCATCGCGAATGGGGGGGGGGGATCTCCCTCCTGTCAAATAACATGCAGGTTCACGTCCAGGAAGCGTTTTATTCTGGTGGAACTTTTATCATTTAGCATCATGAGAGCATTTTAAACAGGATCGAAGCCTCGGAGCTCCTTCCCAGCAGTAAACAAACAAGCACATCCTGAGAGCGTCTTCAAAAACACTGGAGAGCTCTTTCCTAACAACATAATTATATAGGCTTACTGTCACACGCTACGTTACCATGGTAAATAGTAAATAAATCTGTCTACTCCTTTATGTAACGTAATGTTGACGTCTCTCAATCTTGTTTACTGTATTTACAATTTAGCCTGTTTGCCAGATGTCTGTCATGTGTTGCAGAGAAATGATACAACCTGCACTGTAATCTTGAATTCACCCCACCTTTCAATCCTGTTTAGACTGTTGCCATTTGAGGGAAACCTTCACCTTTGGTGACTAGGTGCATAACTATAGACCTATAAACCTATGTAAATATAAAAACACACCAGCTGACAAGATCTACAAGTTATAAAAGATTGTTGTGGTGATATCCCTGGAAACGTTTGAGCATCCGAATGCACCATTAGTTTTGTTTTTTGTGAGTCTAGTCCATTTCACTTGAGACAAGACGCAAGTTTAGCCAGGGATTCTGTACTCAAAAAGAAACCACAATAATGGGCCGAGTCCGTCACATCCTAATTTAGGAACCTGGGGCCTCATTACAGAAACATTACCTAACTACGTGTCCTTTCTTATCTTAAGTTTCAAAGATATTCGTCCTCTTACAGAAGCAACTGTTAAACTTACGCCTGTTTCCTCTTAACGTAAGGAATCCTAACTACATCTGTAAACTCGATTCTTCAATCTGCACACGTCCTGTCATGTCTGTATCTGTGTTTAGAACGCACATGAGACTGCCTGTATGCTTGACAACAGCTGTCTCGCTTCACATGTCACCGGCTAGCAAGCCCGATATAATGGACAAGAAAAGATGGGCATTTAATTTTAACCCCGCTATTTTTTCTCCCCCCCGGAAGCTTTCTTCCCAATTATTGGCCCGGGATAAAGATTTGAACGGACGTAGCACGTTGATGTCTTGGCAGGCGATATATACAGCCATTGTTACATGGTCCAGGAAATCGTCATCATACAGTTTGAGAAGCCTTTCATTCTAAAGATTTCGGTTGTCATGTTGTTCCCTATCTTCATTGTAGTTGTCATACAGATGTAACCACAGTGGGGCTGCCAATTTTTGGCAGTTATTTTGAATTTTGGACAGGGTCTATGCCGTCCTCAACTAACTTTGGAAATACTTCAGTTAGGGAGGCTCTGTAATAGCTACATTGTTTCCTAAGATAAGATAGGATTTTTAAAAATGCAGCTTGGAAACATGTTTGTGTAATACCAAATATTCTAAATGTGGGATGTAGTGCTGGACATTTTCCAGAGAATGTTGGAGTTCACAGATAAAATCTTGCTGTGACAAGAATAACTGTTTTACTACTGACGGATGCTGGGACACTGACCTTTTCACTGAATTTGATGCTCTGTGCATCTTTTGTTTATTTGGATTGAATTGGCTTGTTAGAGCTGTGTCCATCTTTTTTTCATACAACATAGGGCCAGCAGATTATATATTATATATATATCCTGATACTGATGTTTGGCACCCCTGTGTCAAGGGAGCTGAAAGTTTCAAAAGTAATCTTGTGAGTTTGTTGTATTTATTTCATCCCCCCCCCCACACCGCAACCACTCCTCACACACACACACACACACATACGCACACACCACACATCCCAGGCAGGTTAACCCCTCCTAACCCACCCGGTGTCCCATCCATATGACGTCCATCCAGCCTCAAAACATGTTACGTCTCTCTGCTTTTTTTTTTTTTTGTCCTGCCCTCAGCCTAGGTGGCCCTTCTTCCAAAGGCAAGATACCCCATGCCCATCCCCCAACTGCCCAACACACATGCACACTCCTGTTACCACTCCACCCCCTGTTGGGTGCTGGATTGTGGGGTTGAGAGAAGGTGGTGTGGGACGGGAGGGGGGATTATGCGAGTGTGAGGCTCGTAAAGAGCCTGCCATGGTCTTTCTGTTGTGTGACGGATGGCTGGGAGGCTGAACAGACCTGTTTTGCATGAGAAGAGAAGCCAGCAGAGGGGAGAAAAGAGGTCTATTCAATGAGGCCTGTCACCCAAAACCACCCTCCTGCACAGAACTCTAACACCCCACCCCTTCATCATCCATCCCTTCATCCTTTCGTCCCTCCTCCTCCCTTGTTCTCCATCTCGGTCTCCCTTTCTTCCTTCATTTTGTGGCTTTCATTTGCCTGTCTTCGCTGCTTCTTTCTCAACCTATAATCCACACCCCACCCCCACTCCGCTGCCCTCCTTACTTCTTGATTTCATCCCAATTAATTTCTGTTCATTCAGATTTTCCCTCCTTTCCATCAAACTGTTTTTACCTCACTGAGTTCCATAACATTTGAATCCTCTCATTACTTTGTGGCTGTTGTGAATGAGAAGGTATAATGGAAATGTCATTGTCAAAGCTCTTTAACGCTAAAATAAGTCATGTGACTTGATGCTCTGACATGCTGACCGAGTCCACATTTGAGTCAGCAGGAGATATGGCATAATTAGGTTAAAGCTGCATTCACCGATTTTTATCCACTACCGAGCCGAAAGCTCCAAAACAAAACAGACGGACCTACAGGCACAAGCCTGTCACGGTTTCTAAAGCCTGTATGACGACCAGATTAAATGTCCACTTATGCATTGCTCAGCAGACCGAGAGCAACATTAGCATTCATCTGAAGTCTACCTGATGAGTGTTAGTTCAATATTCGCTCTCCTTTTCACTCTGCTTTGGTCTCCAGCAACTCCTGAGTAAAAATATCTGGCTCTTGCCTGTCTGCTGTTTGTTGCTGGGTAGGTACCAAACCTCAAGCAGAAGAGGTTTAAGGGTTTTTTTTTGTGCCAGAAATGATGTTTCTGTGCGATTGTTGAGAGCTGCAAGGACAGGGCCTTCCTGTAAATGTGTTAGACCAAAACATTGTTCTGTGTACTGTGTCCTGCCCACAGGAAAGACACAGGGATCATTTTTACTGGCAGGACGTGTTTATATTTTTATTCATTATCTGCATTTGAACTTAATGATACTCTTATTGTGAAGACATTATTGAAGAACCCAGAGTATGAGCATGGCTAAATGTTTCAGGGAACCTTGAAATGATGTAACTCATGTGTGATCAGCCTCACATGTGACCGAGTGGTAAATGAACAATGAACACAGAAATGGGTTATAAAACTTGTGAATGAGACACAAGAGTTTAATCTGTTATCTGTCTTCACTCCGGTATGAAACTCCAGAGATGCTGTGACGTATCAGGTCAGTCCGATCAGCTGCAGCGTCCGTTCAGTAACTGATATCTGATGGTTGTGTTGACCAGTAAAAGACTTCTCTGAGGCCTGCTCCCATGTATCCTCACTCATGGCTCCTCAGAGTTCCCTCCTGTCTCCTCGGAGCACAAATAAGAGCTTTGGGTTGGCCTGCAAGATGGCAGGCCAGAACGACTTCCAGTTCAAGCGAGGAGCAAGGAGTGGGGAAATGTCGAATAAGGGACTTTGGATGTTCCCTATGTGTCCTGTTCAGGGGCTGTCCACGTAACAGGGGACAGATTTGTCTGCCAGTTTTCTGTCACAGGTGGTACTGCAGCAATAAAAGCTGAACAGAGTAGGCGCAACATTCACACCCACATCAGGATTGACACGCCCACCCTGGCAGTGTGCGCCACAAAAATGGGAGAACACACACCACTGCCTTATTATCAGCTATTACTGTTATTACAGTTTACCTCCATGTAACTAGAGGCCAAAAAGTCCCTTGTGACTAAATTCAAAAGGATAAAAACTGATATTGCATTACCTGAAAAATATCTTCAAATGTGCATGCAAGCCAAAGCACAACATTTTGGTAATGATTTTGAATGAATTGCATCACTTGTAGAGAGGAGTGTACAGCAGTACATGTGAACAAAACCCCACATTTTACTATTAAGTGGGATTTTAATGGAAAATCAGCCAAACAAAAGCCCAGTCGCTCAACAAGATGGCCATTTCTGTTAATCAAAGCTGGGGGTGGCGTTGGGAGGAAACGGCGAGGGACAGGACTGAAAGCTGCTGCTGTCTTCACTTCACCTCTCCCAACTTTGACAAGCAAGCGGAAAAAGGACATTTTCAGCCACCACAGAGTGGAGAGAGTGCAGCTCTGTGGTGACGGGAAGGGAGGAGGAAACCCACTGCCATGTTGACTTTTATGCGCGTCTGATGCGACACATCACAAAACGCAAAACACGTGCACATAAGCGTAAAGTAAGAGTGCGCGAGGGCACAAAGGGAGAGGAAAAACTCCGCCGCCATTCCATTCCATTCCATTCCATTCCATCTGAAGCCGCAGAAGTTGACACCCACATGAAGAAAAGCTGAGAGTGCGAGTCGTTGGTGAGTTGTTTTTGAAAGAGGGAAGCCAGGGGAGCGGAGAGGAGGAGGAGGGATTGGGCAAGGTTCGGAAGGGATTCCATACAACGTTGTCATGGAGATGGAAACGGGAGACTGGAGCCTCACAATTCCCAATTAGTCACAAACAAATGGTCACAAACACACACACACACACACCTGCAGCATGCACACATACAGTAGATCTGCATAATACACTCCAACTGACAGAGGAAAACTCCTCTGGTAAGATGTCACACACACACACACACACACACACACTAACACCTGCAGGACACAAGTCATATTTTCACTCTCAGACATGAACTATCAGCACGCATGCATCATCATTCACTTGCTTGCACACAAAAATGCATGCATTTGTCAGAGAAGTGCTGAAAAATCTCACCTGTCTCACCTGTTTGTGTGTGTGTGTGACTGGGATTCAGTTCCTATTCAGTAAGGAGAGAAGGTGAAACTTAAGTTACCTGTGTTTAATTCCGGTTGTTATGTGGGTAATTTATAAAAGCATGGCGGCGGCTGCTCAGGAGGTAGAGCGGGTTGGCCGTTAATCGGAAGGACGGCGGTTCAATCCCCCGGCTCCCCCAGGCTGCATGTCAAAATGTCCTTGGGCGGGATACTGAACCCTGAATTGCCCCTGGTGGCTGTATGAATGCGTGCGAATGTTAGTTTCTGTTTGAGCACTTAGGCTCAGTGTGTGAATGGTGAACGCAGGTGCAGTGTAAAAGCGCTTTGAGTGGTCAAAAAAACTAGAAAGGCGCTACACAAATACGGAGCATTTACATTTATGTACACAGCCCACCATCATTTTGTAAGCTGTCACAAAGTGAAGAGAAAAGTTTTTGCGGCGAATACAATGCGTGTAGTGTAAGGATATGGTTGTGATATCAACAGTTAAAAAGTGATTCTGAACTATTTTTAAATTATAACCTACGGTGTAGGTATCTACAGCAGAACCTCCATTGACCCCTTGCATCAAGCAAGGAAAGAAGGTGCAACCTGACAGGAACACTGATGTTGGACAAACCCTAGATTACGTTCTGCAACAATGATTGCATTCTACAATATTTGCGCATAGCAATCAGAGCATGGTTAAGGTTAGGGAAAGATCAGGTTATGGCAAATAAACAATCCAGGACCAAAGAAAATCTGAAAACTGTGGTTAGGGTTGTCTGTGAAAGCTGTCAGTCATCCAGGTCATAGTTATCCAAGGAAGGTTAAAATCAAGGGCAACTGGAATGGTTGAAGATACTCAAAGACTTTTCACCTCTCATCCAAGAAGCTTGTTCAGTTCTGACTAAGTGGACCCCACCACGGCAACAGAGTCAACCAGAAGGAAAAAGAACTTAACAGAAACAGAAGAACAGAACAGACCAGCTCAGGCTGAATGTATCAGCTGCCCTTTTAAAACACGAAGGCACCCCTCTCCAGATCTTACCATCCAAGAAAAGAAGGCTGGGACATCACTGAGCAAGGATCAAGACACCACTAACCTACCTGCTGACAAAGGAAGACGCAAGGTGGGCCTAAACACAGCGGACGACCATGCCAGAGTCAACACACTACTCAGTGACACTAATACATGAGAGCACTGAGGCGGGACCCCACCGGAGCATACAAGAAAAAGGCCATGCAATGTCTACAACAGCTACAGACAGAAAACATATCACCCGTGACCCATGTCACCACTGTCTGTCTCCTGGGGAAGCCATCCCATGCATATACGGACTACCCAAGATCCATAAAGAAGGAGTCCCCCTCAGGCCCATTATCAGCACTATCAACTTCAACATTGCCAAACACATTATCCAGTATCCAAGCCCCTTAGATTGGCAACACGCCTCACCACATCCAAAACTCCACTGACTTTGCGAACAAAGTACGAGGACTGAAACCGAACCCAGCTGAAACCCTGGTGTCCTTTGACGCGACCTTCTTGGTAGCATGCATCCCCACCATGGAGGCGGTAGATTGAAAGGGCGTGTCTGCTACAAGACAACACCCTGGATGGACAACAGAACCAACCACAGCCCAGACCAGATTTGTGAACTACTGGACCGCTGTCAGAACACCTATTTTGAGAACAAGAGAGGATTCTACAGACAGAAGCATGCCTGTGCCATGGGCTCACCAGTATCTCCTACTTTGGCCGACATTTACATGGAAGAAGTAGAAAGCAGATCCCTGAACTCCTTCAGAGGAATAGTACCAAACCGCTGGTACAAATATGTGGATGACACCTGGGTAAAAAATGAAAATGTGGATTAGGACTGTGACGTACGTGATGAAGAGGACAGAAGCCTGCACATTGGAGTGTACAGGATACCCGCACACACACCAATACCTACTATTCGATACCCACCACACACTGGGGCATCGCTAGGGGTCATGAGCACCACCGAGCTAATAACACACCAACAAGTGCCCAAGAAATGGAGCATAATCAGCTGAAGGAGACATTTACAGCTTGGGGATATAGTGAAAAAGGCCACATGATCCAGGAAGAGAGGAAAAGAAGAGTAAACGCAACATTGTGATTCATACACGTCTGTATCAGAGAAACTTGTTGAGGATTTTCGACAAACACCACATCCCGATGTTTTTAAACCCAAGAACACACCAAGAGTCCACCTTAGAGACCGCACACCACCTAGTATATGCTGTCCAATGCAGTGAGGAATGCACGGACTTGTATATCAGGGAAGCAAAACAACCTCTATACAAACGCATGGCCCACCACAGAAGGGCCAGACACTAATGTTTGACTTCCTGGTTGAATCTTACCAGTCATGCAAAGCAAAAAAACAATGTTTAAGTATTTTTAATAAAATATTTTGTGCTTGTAACACTGTCACAGTTATACTTTGTCTTCTGCAGCTGCGGAGTAGACAGTATGCTTCCTGTGTACATGAATGGCCACCAGATTTCAGTCAGTTTTCCCTAATTGTTCTCATCAACCTGCCTGTTACACTGAAAACACCAGTCTAGATTTGTTCTTCAACAAGAGCAGCAACACACGGATTTGTATATCCATCAGATTTAAACAGACTGTTTTCCTTGTGTAGACCGGTGAGTGATCATCTGGTGTATCAGAGATCAGTGCGTGGAGGAGCGACCAAAAACTTTGGCACACTCAGCTGTTCACAAAGTCTTAGGAGCTGATCAGCCGACTTTCAGGGGAGCTGCATAGCAGGTTCTCCTGAGTGACGGATAGCTGAATCTCAGAGCTGATCAGCAAAGTGTCCGGGTAACTGGGCAGCAGATATCTGTAGACTCACAACCCCGATGCTGACGTGCAGGCTGGAAACTAGCTGGCTGTTAGAGACATAAGACACAGCAGGAAGAATCATTTCAAAATAAAACAGGAACTAACACAATTCAAAACCCCCAAAACCATAACAGAAGCAAATTAATTAATTAATTAATAAAAAAACTGATTTATAAACAACCCATCTCATTAGTTCATGAAAACAGCAGGTATCAATATGTTCAGGGAAACAATGTATTCAAAATGTATTTTAAAATAAGATGCGATATACTCAGATTTGTTTTTTTTCAAAATAAAGTACAAACAGCAGTCATGTCACGTATCAAAATAAACTACTGTATTTCTGTATTTCAAAAAATACAAAAAAGACTTCCCCAAAGTACCATGAAATGACTCTGCAAACCTTCTTTCTATCGCCCTATTTGATCTATCACTGTCACAAGTACACTGACTCAGCTGATTAACTGAACAACGTTTGAGAGCAACAGCTAATCTCTGCCTAATGAGTCATGCGATAAATCTCACAGGCAACCAGTTAACAGGTCAAATATTCACATAACCCTGTGATCGCCCTGATGACGGTTCATTTTAAATTGACCAACAGTTTAATGTTTAACTACGTTTGCTAATGACTCATAATTGTATCCTAATTAAGTTAGCTGGTGTGGATGGTTTGACCAAATGCTGTTTAATGGCGTTGCAGCACAAAAAATGAGACAATAAGGCACACGTGTGTGCATTTAACAAGTTACATAATAATGTGATTTTATACAAAAACTCTGAAACACTTTCTTTGTGCCCAACTAACTTAACAAAAGCTAAAAGTAGCAAGCCAGCGTTAATCATTCGGTTCACAAAGTTAACATTATATAAACTGGTAAATGATTTAACTTAGGCTACTAAAACGAACAGCAAAACTAAACAGGAACTGTTATGATGGAAAGCTACACCTACATGTTTCTCACCTTGACCGGCCCTCTACAAGTCTGGGCAAATTACTGATTAGGCACCAATCAGAGGCAGAACCAAGACTTCTCACAAAGTATTTCACAGTATTTTTAAGCTCCAATGTACAAAACACACATATTTTGATACAAACTATGAAACCATGTTCATCAACCTTATCAAATACAAACAGCAAAATCCTATTTTGTATTTGAAAGACGTTTTATAAAAACTGTGCAACTGGGAAACAGATGGATTTACCCACAACACCACTGAAGTTAACTTGCTGAGACAGCATGGTCCTTGTAGTTTTGGAGAACACTGCCGTTAACAAAGACTCTGGCGGTCATCAACACTCGTATATGGACAAATGTCTTCAGCACACCCTCATGAAAAGAGGGTCAGGCTTCTCAAAAGCTTGACTTTAAAGAACCAACAATAAGCATTTTATTTGCAGATAGTTGGACAAATAAAAGTGTGCTTTTTTTATTGAGTTGGACTAGTTTACTCTGTGATTGGGGGAGGAATATATTGAGGAAAAACAGACGCAATGTTTTTTGCGTAATCTTGGAATGAATAAAAGTAATAAATCTAACACAAAAAACACAAAGTTTTGGAGAACTGTAATCTCACGTCAGTGAACAAAAGAGACACCATGACCGTTATGAAGCTTTATGCCTATAGCCTGCGGAAAAACACACCTTGCTGAGTCATTGTGTCAATAACTTTCATCTGTTTTATTTGCCCGAAAATAGTAGTAACCATTTGATTACCATTCATGCAAAGCGGGCAACGACCATAAGGGCCCTTTTGGGTTCCAAAGTTTGCAGGTCGGTGACAGTTGGTTTGTGGTAATTTGATTAATTGCAAATCTGTTTAGAAACATGAACCGCTTGAGCACAATAAAAGTTGGAAGGGTAAGGGCAGGTGCTGCATTTTTACACTTACAGTGGAGTGCTATGTCAACATCCAGCCTAGTTTTAAAACCTGTAAACTGGTTGGTTTCTCCTGGGACTCAAAAAATATAATAAAATTGCAAGCTGTAGTCTGCAGTCCATGCTGTACCTGATGGGTACCTAAACACAACGTGATACAGACAAAGTGGGAAGAAGCACGGTGTGTGGGTCCTCAAAGGGGTTAATCTGGTCTCAATATAACATCTGTGTTTTTACGTGGTGGTCTAGTGCTACAGATACAGGATGTTTTTTTCCTCTTCAGGCATAAAGATAAGAAGACTTTTGTTAAATTTTCAGTATCCTTTTTTTTTTATGAAACGCACAAAACCCAACTCTGACTCAGAGATGTTTGAAGTCAGTCAGAGTTGGGAGTGCTAATAGAAACTAGGTCTGGATAATGACGTCATCCTGAATGCTGGGCGATAGTCATGGTTTTGCTTTAATTTGAATGGCCGGGATCATTTGTATGTAACATGTGAAAGCAGCGTCAGCTACTGCACAGCCGACGCTAAACTGATGCGTGGGAACTGACGGGAGAGGAAGAGGGAGCGAGACGGCACCTGGACGCAGGCGAGCGATGTCACCCATGACCAGCTTAACAAGTTATTCAGGGACACTTGTGTGCTCATACTGAACCTCTAAAACACCTCAATGTACTCGCACGCGATAGAAAACCCACCCGCTGCGGGTCCTAGTAAGAATGGCGAAAACATGATAAAGTTTTTTTTTTAAAAATGTATCCATTGCTGGTTTTTATAATGCCCGTGTCCATTCTTTGCCTGGGTTTTAAATCTATTAAGCTCGCCTTTTATGGAAAAAAATGCAATAAAGCGAAACCACTTTGAAATGTGGGAGTCATTCAAGGACGTCTTGAAAAATAGCCAACAAAAGAAGCCTATATCATTTTAAAATAGCCTAATAGTTGATGTTGGGTTTATTTTTGCAAATTGCAATGTGATTAGGCTACAATAAATAGGCTTAGGCTGTACTTTGACTATTATTTTACTTTTAGTAGCCTATATATTGTAGTTTTAGCTCGTATTTTAAAAAAAAAGTAAATTCATTAACTATAGATGCGCTTAAAGACAGACTTTAGGCAGTAGGCGTCTGTGTGGGTTCAAAGGACTGACTGGGCTGATTTTAACACTCTCTTTTTGTAGATAACTTAAAATCCGATTTTCATCTGATCAGTCTAGCTGATAATAATTGATTATTAAGATACTTGTTTCCCCTGGAATGCCTCTCCTGTCTCCGCCTCCGTCATCAACAAGTGTCTTTTCAGTTGGAAATGCACGTGCACGGGCTGAAGCTTTTCGCTCTCCCATTGGTCCACACCCGGCTCGCTGCACGAGAACTGGGGAACTTTTGGAGTGAGCAGGCACTTGTGTTCAGTGTGAGAGCTGGCCGACTGACAACAAGTGGTTTTCCGCTGAGAACTAACTCAAAGCACTAAGGAGAGGCAGCCGCTGATTTTTCTATTTCTTCAGTGTGTTTCAGCAGCTTATTAAAGTAATGACTGCCCCAATCAGTCTTATAATTTAAGAAAAACTGGTCGTCCGTTGCCTTCTGGTTTATCTCCCGGGTGCGTCGTGAGTAATTAGTTAATTTGGATCACCCGGCGCTCCCGGTTAAACCTGTCGGGAAACCTGCCAGGTGGACGCGACGCTGTGCGCTTCGACCAGTTTGTGAGTCAGCTTAACTTTACTTTCGGACTCTGTCCAACATGTACAGCATGATGGAACACGAGCTGAAGCCGACCGGCCAGCCTCTTTCTCATCAGACCTCCCAGGGAATGTCACCGGTCACCGGCAACATGACCGGGAGCATGGGCAGCAATGGCAACTCTCACCCGAGCTCCAAAACGGCATGCGCACCTGGAGGCGACCCCATGGATAAAGTCAAGCGGCCCATGAACGCTTTCATGGTCTGGTCCAGGGGTCAGAGGCGCAAGATGGCCCAGGAAAACCCCAAAATGCACAACTCAGAGATCAGTAAGCGTCTGGGAGCCGAATGGAAACTCCTGACCGACGCCGAGAAGCGGCCCTTCATCGACGAGGCCAAGCGGCTCCGGGCAGTGCACATGAAGGAGTACCCCGACTACAAATATAAGCCACGCCGCAAGACAAAGCCGTTGCTTAAAAAGGACACTCAGGTGGGCAAGTACCCGCTGTCGGCGGGGAACCTGCTGGCGGCGGCGGCGCAAGGCCAAGGTGGTAGTCCGAGGATGGAGAGCTACGGCTGGGGCCCCACCGGGGGGTACGCCGGCATGCAGGGCGAGGCGCTGGGCTACACACAGCAGCTACACCGGTATGACCTGTCCGCTCTCCAGTATCCCCCTGCAATGTCTGCAGCACAGACCTACATGAACGGAGGCAACTCGTACAGGTGAGCTGTGTCTGTTAGGAGCCACAGTGATGTGGGCCTGCTCCTAAGTTTACACTGTGTTTATATAAAGTGATCCTGACTCTGTTATCAAGTTCTACAATTACAAGTTTGCATTACAACTTCCCCGGATTGTGGTTTATAACAGTTTGGCCTCCTTTTTTTTAATCACGCCACTTTTCTGGTGAAAGGGAAGTGAAAATAAAAAGTGCGGCCTGCTACAACTGCCTAATTTGCAAGTACAATTTGAAGTAGCCTTTCTAAACGATAACTCTTCAGAATTTTGATCCCGTGTCTAAGGAGTAAACCCCCTCTAAAACTGTGCTAATGAAACTATTAGGCTTACGCACAGTCAATTGTTTTCATAGCCTGTTCATTTATATTTGTGTCATAGACCTAAGCCAGTTTTTGTGATCACAAAAGGCAAATCATTGATATCAAAAGTAGCCCTATATGCTGAGTAAAATGAGATGAGCCCCCCCCAAAGAAAGCCATCAAACACCCCTCCATCTGCATCAGATGCAATCTGGCACTGTTTTTTTTTTCTTTCAAATATAAAAAAAGGTAGAACTAGTTTATTACATAATCTTTCCAAAAAGGATGGATCAAATAGTGTGAGCACTGTGGACAGTTGCACCTTCCAAAGTAGGCCTACATCTTCAAATAAGTGGGAAAGCATGTGCAGAGATCAAATTGCAGTGAACCACTTAATTCAGGTCAAGGCGTTTAAATTATGCGTTTTTACATTGCTTATTTAAATTGCGCTTTGATTCATATGTAAATACGTTTCTCCCCTCACCACTTTGCTTCTGCAGACCTTGCTTTTCAAAAGTAGTTAAAAATGCAGAATAAGGCCATAACTACCCTTTTGTCTATATTAGGGCAGCGATTTAAGATTTTATTCATCATATCTGATTAGTAGTTTGGGCTATGAAATAGTGAAAAATGTTTATCAGTGTTTCCCAAAGCCCAAGATGATGTGCTCAAGGTTTTTTTTTCCACAACCCAAAGAGATAAAGTTTACTGTCATAGAGGAGTAAAAAAACAGAAAATGATAACATATAAGAAACTGGAATCAATCAGAAGACTTAGATTTTTTTTTTCTTTTTAAAAAATGGCTACTCAAATATCGAAATAGTTGACGATTAAGCTAACAGGTTTAATCATTGCAGCTCTGAGTTTATATACCTTTTCCACACACACTTGTGTGCGGTGTGTTTTTGTACAAGTTTGACGACTGATGGTCTAAAATAAGCCTCCAACTACTCCATTTCTCAGTCTACAGAGTGCACCTGCTGCGCAAAAACTGACTTGTAAGAGAGCACTTAAATGATACTTTTAATTGGGTAGGACTGTTGAGGTAAAGTACATTCAGCCACAGAGGAACTCTGCATACGATAAACAACAGGCTTCAGTCTGTTGCCTACTTGTTATGCGTGTGGTGCGCTGCTCTGGGCTGGGTCCTGCCTGGAATGTTGATCAGTATGACTTGACAGCAGGCAGGACTGCTCTGTGTGTGGTCTATTACCCACAAACCCCGATTCCTGCTCAGCCATTGTCCCCACTTACATTTCTAGGGTTTTGCCTCCTGCCATAGGTCTCCTGTCCCTCAAACTACAAAGATTTGAACACTCTGAGAATTGTTCAGGTGTGAGGATGGATGATGATGAACTTTATTCCAGTGTCTGATAACTTGGTCCTTTTTGACTGATGACTCAACCTCAGGGTTAAAAATGCAAGAACTAACAGTATAAAATGTTTTCTCCAGCAGGTGAATCACATAAAGATTTCCTAAAAGCTGTTTTGATATGATTATCAGTTACTTGCATGTCAGCTTCAAATGTCAAACGCTTTGAGTCATGTTGGCCAAACGTGTTGATGCCCATCCTTTCCTACTGAATAACAGTAACAGGTCTGACACTGTTTTCCAAAAGTTTTGACCACCTAGTTGTTGAGTTATTTGGGACTTAAGTCCTCCTCTGACCCTAAATGCTGTGTTTTTTTTTTTTTTTCCTTTTTTTCCTAGTTTTCTAAATCCATTTTCAGTCCCAAACCCACAGGTTTGTGTGGATTCAGTGTTGCGCTCTGTGAAAACATACCTGATATGCTCTAAGGCTGGGATTCCAGTAGAATCACCCATTGTTTTTTTGTTTTGTTTTTTAACCTGAAGGTTAAATGCTTGTTTAAAAGTTTTTATTCAGCAAATTAAACCTGATGTGGTGTCAAGAGAAAACGGTACCTTTTTTTTTTTTATAAATAAGATGTGTTTAATACTTTCATGTTTGTTTTCGTCCAGAGTTTGTGGGTATCGCTGTAAACTCGGCTAGCACTAGTCTGTTTAGCAAACATGCAGCGGTTACTCTCCCTGATCTGTCTCTGTCTCAACATGCGTGTAATGAGGATTATTACTAATCTGCCTTGGGTTTGAACACACTACAGGTGTACACCTACTCTTTGCCTATTGTATAAGGAGCAGTTTGGTTAAAGAGTTTACATGACTTAAAGGAACCTGTTTGTTGGCTTTTTTTCCCACCAACCTAATTATTAAAAGCCATGTGAATGAGAGATGGCTTTCTTAAAATAGGCAAAGCACTGAAAGAAACTCTGTAAACGCAGCTAAAATTCTGCTTTTTTTTTTTTTCTTAACATGTGCATATGGTCATGATAAAGTGCAGGGCAGGAGGCTATTACTGAATAGTATCCTTGTATAAAAGTCAACTTCAAAAGATGTCTGATTACTTCCTGTAAATGTGGAGTAAAGACATTTTGCATGTACGGTCAAGCTTTCTCCCACTAACCAGATGTCTTTATATATATTTTAAATTCTCAGATGGTGTCTAACTAGTGTTGTCTTCTCTCCACAGCCCCATGTCATACAGCAACAGCCCTCAGCAGCCAAGCCCTGTCACAATGTCCATGGTGAAAGCAGAACCTCTGTCCCACTCGCCTCCAACAGGGACGCCAAACCACCACCGGGGCCCTTTGCAAGGTGACCTCAGGGACATGATCAGCATGTACATTCCTGGACCAGGAGGGGATGCCGGTGACCCAACGTCAGCACAGAGGGCCTACACCAGCGTCCAGCAGCACTACCTCAACGGAACCGTCCCGCTCACACACATCTAGGATTGAAGTAGGAATCCTGTAGGCTGGTGGTGGTGGTGGGGGTGGGGTGAACTGAGTGAGAGGACCACAGATGCTTATGACGCACAGCTGGCTGTACAGGAGATGGATTCAGGTGTGGGGGGACTTTAGAGTGGCAAAAGCAAAGAGACACAAGATGTTAACCCCTTCCCCCCTCTGTATTCAATGAGGTACCAGATGTGCCTACAATTACAGACGCACAACCGATTGAAAAGTTCTTGTCTACCTCTTTGGTGCCACATCAGTTTAGATAAATGCCACACACCCACCACCACACTTACAGAGCTGAGAACCCCACCCCCCATGCCCACCACCCCTGCCCACCACCCTCCAGCAGACTTCTCTCCGTGAAGAACAGCAGTGAAGACAGGCGCAACATCTGTTTATTTTGTACATATTAGGAAATGTTGTTTTGTCTTTTTTATATGTTTTAGAACTTATCCATTACAAGTCAAAGGACTTCTTAATACCACCTTAAACACTTGTGTCACTGGCACTCTGGACAGTTCACCCATACCCAGTCAGTGCCCAGGGGACCGGCGCAGTTAGTGGATTTAGTCTTCTGGTGTTTGACTACAAAGCCAGTCCCTGCTGTCTACAACTACAGTACGGAGGCAAGTGACCTGGCAACCTTGTGCCAGGTGCCATGGATCCCAACGTCTCAGCTGGTGACAGACAAATCACCTGAGCTGAAGTGCTCTGGTTGTCGATTATATGTGTTGTTGTTGCTGCCCTGATGTGCGAGCGGAGCTGGAGAACAGCTGGGTGCCGGTGGGGAAACCGGAAAGGAAATGCACAACGCGAATGCTAGAGCTGTTTTTTTTAAAATTAACTCTTTTATATTTCTATTTTTAACTGATGAACTCCTGGATGACGTGGAAAACACCTGTTGGGCAATTGGCACTGCATCCACAGGAAATAAACAGAATACACTGCCTTCGATGATTCACGGTTTCGCTTAGAATGTAGAACCAGTTTAGTTCTACATTCAGTAGGTCTAGTGTCCTCTGGTCACAGCGGATCACTGGACTGACAGTTTTTGAGTCTGAGAGGTGGCGTGATGCTGTTTATTTTTTTTTTGCTGCCTGAGTTTTTATAATTAATAGTTTTAGATTTTACCTTTTTTATGTAAATGTTCAGATGCGTCGTTCCGGCAGCGTCCGGAGTTGCTCTGCGTATTCATCGTCACTTTGCTCTAGGCAACAGGTACATTGTTTTTAGGTTTTTCAGTAAATGAAATGTAATACGAAATGCTACATTTCAGTTGAGGAGTTTTATCCAAACAGCAGATGAGACTTGCAAGTTATGTTCCACAAAGTACACTGGACTGACAGAGGTCTTCCGGGCATGTTTGTTAATGACCTGTCAATGGTTTGCGTTTTGACCACCACTAAGAGAATGTATCATAGTAAGGTTCACGTTAAATCTCCAGCAAACCTTCCATCTTGTTACAGATAACTTAACCTGTGGTAATTATATCATACTAAAAATCCTTTTTAATCCTGGTTCTCTCAAACTGACTGTCATGTCTAGCCTGCTGTCAGTCACTAGTGCTGCTGTACTGTCATATTTTTTTTTTTATTCTGTCTAGCCTGCTGTCTGGTTACTAGTGCTGCTATGGAGCTAAAGGGAACTTTTATTTTCAACCTCCAAAAACAGAATATTGAATGTGCTAGATTATTCAGATAAGTTCTTAACTTTTGAAGCATTCATTACTAAACATGCACTGGAAACGGATGCCCTACTTCTTGAACTGGGAGAGCAGTTCTATTAAAGTGATGCATGAATGTTTACAATGCTACCCAAGTATTTGAAAACTTTAACTTTTATACTGACTTGTAATCTCTATTTTTAGAATGAATGATCTTGTATGTAAATGCTGCCATATACTAGTTACTGTGTGTAGCATTCATGTAAATGTGCTGTATACATTTTTAGGCTCTTATACTAAGAGTCTTGATTCCTTTTTGATTAAAAAATATTTGTTATGGCATTCATAACAATATTAATAAAAAGTACAAATCTGTTTTTCATTAATGTCTTTTTTTTTCATTAGTCAAAACGTCTGTGCTTTTAGTTCCTAAGCAGTTCATATGATGGAAATCAGAAGTAAGTTTCACACAATGACAAAAGTACATTCAGTGGCCAATTTATTAGGCACACTTGTACAATGTTTAATTTCAATCCAATACAAAGGCAGTGTGTACAACTGTTCATTTGACACAAGAAAATGCAACTCAAGGTCCACTTTACCTTTTTTCTTTTTTTGAGCTTTCAACAGTATTGCATGGTTTTCATCAGCTATTTACGTATACTCTAAATCTTTAGGTTTTATTTACAGAGATGTGTTCTTTCAACTGCGTGTTGGATGGTGCTGGTGTTGTACTGGACAAAAATATGCATTATATTGAGGTGTTTCAAATGCAATTACATACATGTGGTAACTCTCAATATACAGTCCAGTACAAGACCCATTCTAATAATTACCCTTGAATTAACTTTTCTGACCACATCAACCAGAGCTGAATGTTATCATCTTTGTAAAGGTAAAATGTATGGCTGAGCTGCTGGATTGGATTCCATTAGATTCCACAGGAATAGCCTACCTAATAAAGTGGCCAGAGTGTAAGTAGCAGTTGTTTGCTTGTAATATACTGCCTAAGAGGAGTGTTAGGTAAGTTTTATCTCTTTAAAAAAAACATTTATTTGATATTTTAAACAACTGCTGACCCTTTCTCAAATCATGCATGAGTTTGAGATTTTGATTGAATGTATTTTTCCTACCTGTCAGACGATCATTGGATTCATTTTCAAATCATGAAAATCAATTAGTAGCCTACCAATAGCTACCAACTTTTAAATAATCAAATCTGCAGTTGTTTTTTTTAGTATGGTCCATATACAACTTCCATATAGGCCTACAAAATGTTTTGGTGTTTATCAGCTGTTGCTTCAAACATAACCTCACCCATCCAAACCATTATAGGAAATAAGAACGGCATAGGCTAACAGCAATCAAAATCGACCTTTTTTTTCACTTTCACAGCGTCTTCACAGGCGGAGCCGTCAGCTCTGTCTGAGGCCGCTCAGAATAAAACTCGGGACAAAAGTGAACATTAGCAGGACAACATGAGGCTAGCAAGGATGGGAAGATGTGATGGGTGAGGGTGAATGGGGGGCGGTAGTCTATAGGACAAGTGCCTAGAATGATTTAAAGCTCGATTATTTACTTTTTTATCTTTACCCTGTTTAAAAATTCACTTTCTCCGTTCCCCTCCTCCTGCATTTAACTCCCCTCCTTCCTCCCCCATGTCTCTCCCCAGAGAAAGCGGGTGGATGGCCCGTTCGTAATTGGCCGTGTCGGAGTCTCATTGTCCGGGGCTTTTCAGGCCGCAGGTGCATATAGTAAAGCCGGAGTCTCCGCCCCTCCCCCGGGCGTCTTTGTTCCCTGTCCCCGCTTCCCCCCACTCCCCCGCCGGGCAGAAAATTAGGGCTGCTTTTTGGGGCTTCGTCCTCAGGCTTAACCCTTTCACCGACCGTCGCCTTTCTCATGGAAATAGGAGAGAATCCCGCACTGGCTAATCGGTCACTGAGGGGAGGGGATGGGAGGGAGTGGGGAAAGTATGAGGGCACCAGGATCAGCAAACAGAGAACAGATGCAAACCAATAGCTTCCCAAACTATATCTGAATGTGACAGTTCAGAGGGGGCGTAGGTATGATACATTTGAGTTAAATTATGAAACTTGGATATGGTTTCATTTGTCAATTGTGTTATAGAGAGAAATCAAGTGATGTCACTTAGTAGGCTATAATTATACTACAGCTTTCTATTCCTTCTTGGACCCGGATAACTAAGGACTCCAGCAGCCCCCATTGGGAACTTCCTGAGCCCATTAAGAATCCCTGGAACCTCATTTGGAACTCTCTCAAGGAACCATGCAGACATAAAGCAGGACATTTACATGTGACTCTAAAATTTAAATTGTAAAAACAATGGGTGGGCACAGTTCACTTGATACTGCTGCTGTGAAGCGCTATTTTCAAATGTCTTAGATAGGCCAATAGCTACTAGTGAATATGTAGACCTTTGTCAATAATAAAAAGTTACAATAGCACCTTCTTTTGGTGAAGTGTCTTTAAATACACGTTGAATTTGATAAAAACAGATCATTTCTTGTCATCTAACTATAGCAGTAGTTAGAGCACATATGTGGGTTGTTATAGCTGCGGTGGGTAGGGTGGGGTAGGGAAAGGGGTGGGTGGAAAAGGGGGTGGAGGGAGTGTCAGTGAAAGGATTTTCTGGTCCAATACATCCCATCCCTTAGCAACAAGCAGTGAGGCTTCAACAAGTGGTTGCCATGGATCTGGCGAGAGTGACTTAAAAGTCTCTACAAAGAGCCGTGGTCAGCCTCTGTGAGTGTGAGAGTGCATGTGTTAGAATCAGGTGGTGGATACCAACAGGATTTTTTTAAAAGTCTGAATTGGCTTTTACTTTGGTGACACACTGTAGTGATAACATCCATGTTTTGTTTTTTTTCCCCTGTGATTTGATTTGAAACCCAGCTCCTCTCCTTGCAAAGTTAATTTATGCTCACTCACTGGCAGGTCAAGCTCTCATTCACTGGCTGCTGTTGTCTCTTTCTTCAATGAGAATTCCAACAAGTGAGAGGAGGAATTAGGAATTATATCAACACAAAAAGACAGGAATGAGTTCGACAACACTGCTGCAGGAAACCGCCACTTCAAAAGCAGTCATGGAAACGCCGCCTGGATTTTAATGATAGTACCTGCTGCATTCCTCCAGGAGCCCAGACATAACTCTTATCTGCGCGCACAGCAGGGCAAACAAACTTATACACACACATTCACACATGTATACACACGAACAGTAGAGCCAGAAAAAAAAATAACTAAACATTCTCAGAGCTCTCAAAAACTCAAAACTCTCTCACTAGATGCCCATGTACAGCTGCACATACACACACATTTCTGTTTTATCCTCTTCCTTCTAACAGAAACTCGTTCCCCTCACCACTACGGGCTTACTGATGTTATGAAAAGCATTGGGATGCAGCATCCGTCCAAACTATCCTTTCTATATGATTTGGTTCTGAACAAAACAAATCCACTGAAGCTGATCTCAGCTGAGTGAGACATGAATGACAGTCATGGTGTCACCATGCCCATTTTCATTATCGTCACTCCTTGCAGCATACTAAATCTTATTGTTGATGTGGTGAGCTGGCAGCAAACATTTGTAGAAGATAATGTAAAAAAGAAAAAATTACCAAACTCTTTGTTTTTGAACAGTAACCCGTTCCGTTCTGATACTTTCCAATACGCCTGCATCTGAGATAGTTGGAGGTGCATATTTCTATGGAAATAAAAATGTGACATTGACATAAAACATATTGATTTTGTCCCCGTCACTTTTTTAAAGCATAATTTCTTAAAAAAAACATTCAGAAAACATACAGTGCAAATCAAAATAGAAGAAAAAATGTGCATTGTCCAAAAAAAAAAGAAACTTAAGCTAAAAAACGAGCTACTGATTGTAAAATTACCAAAAATACGTGCATGCACCTGTAACTTTTTGAACTTTCACAACTTCTTGACACCGTTTCTTTTTGGCCAAATTTTCCGTTCTCTGCCTGTGAACATGACAAAAGAGGAGGGAAGACTAAATCATGCCTGTGTGTGTGTGTTGCCTCAGCAGGGATGATATTACAGGAGAAAAGTTGATCTACAGGAGAAACATATAAAAGCAACACAGAATGCCTGAGAGCTTCACTGACTTATATTCTGTTATAATTACATATTTTAAAATGTCACTTACCACCTGAATTTTGTGTTTCCTTTTACATTAATAAAAACTTTTCCATCGTAAATTGATATAAAAAAAATTCACCAGAATGCAGGAAATGAAGTGATCAAAATTTCCTGGGGGACGCCCCCCTAGACCCCCTACTCATATAACTGGGCATTGAGGTCTTTAAACACTGTTTAAGGAACTTTGCATCTTGTTCTCAAGAACTTAATATCGTTTATCATGATGTGTCTCTTCACACCCCTAATCTGAGTCCCTATGTCCCCACCGCTTTTCAACACAAAGTCACGCCCTTGAGTCTGAGGAAGATAAATTAAGTAGGCATTTTCCAAAGTCAATCTTTTTCTCCCTTTTTCTGTTAGTATCTGAGTGCAGCTCAACAGGGAAACACTATCCAGTGTAACACAAAGAGTGTGTTTATACATATATTATATATATATTTTTTGCATGCAAGAAAATCAGGAGCCAGTGGAAACTATGTCCTTGTGTGTCTAAACATACCTAGAAAAGAAAGCTAGAAAGCTAAAAGATAACGTGTGGATGATGTGAATATCATTCTAATCTTTACCATGTTCTTAAAGTAAAGTAAGAATAAGTAAGTAAAGTAAGAGTAAGAATTGCTTTAAAGTAAGAACAGATTATGTTTAGCAACAGTAAAAGCTACATCAAGTCACTATTTGTTGTAATCACTCTTTGCCTTGAAAAGAGCATCAGTTCTTCCAGATACACTTGTACAAAGTCAGGGGTTTTGGAGGCGTATCATCAAGTGCATGTGAAACAATTCCACCAGACAGGTGCTAATGATCATAACTTCAATGTGAAGGATGAAACACAATCATTAAGTGAAACAGAAACAGCGGGAGGAATACAAGAGGGTGAGGAACAGCCGATCTCAGCTAACAAGATGAGGCTGCTGAAGACAGTTTAATGTCAGAAGTCACACACCATGGCAACACTGAGCACAGCAACAAGACACAAGGTAGTTATACCTCATCAGCAAGGTCTCTCCCACTCAAACATTTCAAAGCAGACAGGGGTTTCCAGACGTGCTGGTCAAGCTCGTTTGGAGAAGCACAACTAAACGTGCGACACTGAGCACTGTCGGCCTAAGAAAGTTACTGCAATCATGTTTACTTCCCTTCACAATGTGAAGATGTCCAGCAGGGCCATCAGCTCAGAGCTGCTAAAAAACAGTGGGACCCTGGGACACCCATTTACTGTCTGGAGAAGTCGGATCAGAAGTGGCCTTCAAAAAGTCATACCTCTGACATAGAAACAAGGCGAAGAGGCTTACGTGCACAGAAAAATAGGAACTGGGGGTTCCTTGCCAGTTTTGGGCTGCATTACTGCAAACAGAGTTGGGAATTTGCTCAGAATTTATAGTCTCCTCAATACTGAGATGTACAGGCAGATTACTTATCTATCATGCAATACCATCATAGAGGCATCTGATTGGCCCCAAATTTAGTCTGCAGCATGACAACAACCCCAAACATACAAGGAATTCAATAAACAATTTTCAGCATAAAGAAGAACAAGGAGTCCTGGAAGTGAAGGTTTGGCCCCCACAGAGCCCTGATCTCAACATTGAGTCTGTCTGGGATTGCATGAAGAGAGAGAAGCAGCTGAGGCTGCCTCAATCCACAGAAGTGTTTGGGCCAACCTAGAAGAACTGATAAGTTTTGAAGGCAAAGACTTGTCACACCACGTACTGATTTGATTGATTTTTTTTCTTCTGTTTGTTCATGATACATAATTCATAAAAATAGTTTATTTACATGTCTCTCTTTGAAATGTATGTAACATTATTTCAAGTCAAACAAACCACAAGTTGGTTTAACTTGTGAATTTTTAACCTTTAACAGCGATGATGTCATGAATTTAAGATTTGATTTTAATTCGTTGTACCTGATTGTGTATAAAATGGATCGGACTAAATATACCTTTCAGTAAACGCACATTATTAAAAGCAGTCATCCATCAGTTTCCTATGTTCCTATTAGAAATATAGTGGTGATTTGAACTTTTAACAAAATATGATAGTTACTAGTCATGAATGAAAATATTAATGTGGTATTTATAGGTTAACATTTTGCATAGCTCTTAGACGAACGTAAAAACTCAAAGGCTGATGTTATGTGCCGGTTTTGTTTGCACATTTTTAAAGGACAAATGCGGAACATTCACTGACAAACTATTCTTATATAATTCTCTGCACACATGGTGGTGATGGACAGTGGATAAGACACATGCCTTTGGTGTGAGAGACCTGTGTTCGAATCCACTGTGAGACACCATTGTGTCCCGGAGCAAGACACTTAACCCCTAGTTGCTCCAGAGGCGTGTGACCTCTGACATAAATGGCCATTGTAAGTTGCTTTTGATTAAAAGCGTCAGCTAAATATTTAAATGTGAATAGATTTTAATCCCACTAGTAAGTGTCATTTTTTGCAACCTCTGAGAAGGTCTAGTGGTTATTGCACAGGTATTATGAGGCTTACACTGTAGAGTGAGGCAACAGAAAGAAAAAAGACATCATCAGCTGATATTCTAATGTCATCTAATGTACTTAATTGCCAAAGGTTCATTCAATCAGCTGATTGTTTCTTTTATCTCACTATATAAGCCTCACAATACCTGTGTATTTACCTGAGGAAGACCTTCTCAGAGGTTGCAATGTTACGAATAAATTATACCTTCAATTGGGATTCCTAACTACACGGATAATTCCTTGTTTTTTTATGTTAAGCCCTTTTATCCAGCACTTCACCAGCTGGTATGAGCAGCTTGTCCTTTCAGTTGACAGTCAGGTTAGAATGTGAAATCTAACATTTTCAATCGTTTGTAAAGACAAAAGGAGTGCAAATGTATAAACAGAATTTATTGCAATGTAAACCATAAACTTTTTTTAGTAAAATGACATCACAAATGTAAACAATATTTGAATCTATCAATGTAAAAGTAAACACATTTATTCTGATAAAAAAACAGGCTGGGCCTGTACAAGTTTAGGCGTAACAAAATAGGTCCTGCATTTGGAGGTGGTTTTTAAGGCTATAAGCTACTGTACTTAAAATACGTCATTTCCCCTTGGTGTGAAATGAACTCCATCTTCCAGAAATAGCCCAGGAGTGTCATGTCTAATGTGAGGGTGCTCAATCATGGCACCATTTAACCTGTGTACAAATGTAGCCGTAACACTGTTGATAGATTTCCTGCCTTGTCAAGCTTCATTGGATCAGCACCAGCCTTCCACCAGCACTTTGGGTCGCAGACGACAACATGATCTTGTCACAGATGAAAACATAATCTTGCCAGTGGGCTGTAGGTGAAGCTTGATTCGTCTCCCCTGTGTTGTTGCCACTGTGAAGGGATTTTAGGAGTACTTTGATGCAGGTTTCCTAGGTCATGTTATGGTCAGTGATTCTCCAAAACAGTAGGTCTGACTCTGGGCCTTTCCGAAACTGCTTGCTCCTCCCTCTCCCTACCTACTTCCACTCCGTTTGCGGGTTAATGCGGAGGGCCAACTACATTGAGTGCCATCCTAAACCAATGAGGGCGGAGTGGAAGTGGCGAGGGTCTAGTTTCGGAAAGGCCCTCTGTCTCTCCTCTCTTCCTGCTTGGTTGACTGACTGATGCAGGTGTTTTGATGCACTGCTGTCCATTTGCAAGTTAACCCAAGGTCAGACTGACTGGCTCTATGTGTTGCACATGGCTTGAATGACACACAACATAACTTACAGTAGGTTAACATAGATACGCGTACATATGTGTGTTTCAGGAACCAGGCACCCCAGCTCCACCAGTGCCCTACCTCTTTGCCTGTTTTTTGTTATCCGTGAGTTGGGCTGAGTGACGCACTGCCAATATGGTGATGGCCACAATGAGGTTCACGACGGCTCTTCAGAAACCTGTATGTAGGAGATGTTAACATAACAGTAGGCCTACTATGAATAACAAAAAAGTCCAAGTAAGGAGGTGGCTGTAGGCGAGTGGGTCACAAACTGGGCTGTCACCCAGGAGACCAGAGTTTGTTTCCCGACAAAAAAGTCAACATTAATTCTTTTTAGTGATCTTATGTAAATAACGTTACTTAGAGTAACTAGTTAAATGTAACCCCCAGTGTAATTCCAGTTACATTGGGGGTTACATCTGAATATTTTCTATAAAAACTTTGACAATATGTTGAATAATAGTCATTTTGTTGCTTTGCATATTTTTCATGTGCACAGTGTCTTCCGTTGCCATTTTCAGCCTCAGCCATTAAGTAAAGTTTTATGCTATCCTGATGCTTTTCATTGGTTCTCACATTTGAATTTGCAGAGCCACCTGCCAGTCAAACTGCCTCTCAAGCTGTCTTTGGAAAATGGTTAACAGCTGAAAACATTCATTAGAAATTTAGGACAGTAATTAAATGACATAGTTACACTACTATAACATTTTACATATGGTAACTTGTAATCGGTAACCTATTACATTTCCAAAGTTAGTTTTAGTTAGATTTCATCTGGTAGGTTTTGCTTTTGTTTAACCTTTACATAACTGCTCGTGGATAAACACACTGGTTTCTTTAATGTTGCATGAGACTGAATATATCTCTAAACTCCAAATCCAAGTTCCAAATTGACAGTTTAGTATAGAGTGGTGCCCCAAGGTATATTTAAGTTAAATTATATTATTAATTATCAAATAATAGTAATAATAAATATTATCATTTTATTTTATTGATGCCATTTGAACCCTAATTCCCAGCTCTGCAGTTCAGTTTGCCACATGAGGCTGGCTCCAAAAGTGAGTAAATCACCATAAACCGCCATGTTGAAATGCCCACTCAACTTTACAGTACAGTTTTGGTCTCCATATTCATTTCCCGGTTCATACTTTTGTACAGGGAGTGATTTTTTTCACCCATTTAAATTATATTAAGGCTTAAAGTTGTATGTGTAAGTTGTGTGTATAAATAACAGCGTGGTGCAGTCCTAGCCTGTTGCTTTGTCACTGGTCGTCTGAACAGGTCTGAACCTTCCATTCTGGTAAAAAAAATTTTTTAAAAATCTCGCTCCTCCTCAGCTCTGCCTTCTTGTTCAAATATCTTCACTTCTGGTTCCAAAAAGCTACAGTGTTGTTTGCTGGTATGCAGGTGAAGGTGGGTGGCTGCTGGTATGGCGGCTTGCCACTTCAGTTGTAATGAACAACACCCTGAACACGAGATCTGCAGCACTGAGTCAGCGTCACGCTGTGCAGCTGGTGGCATGCAACACCAGGGTGGGACTGAGAAGGCATATCCAGAGCTAGGTCGACTGGTTCTAAAGGTATGATAAGGATCATTTTGTCTGAAAAGAAGTTGAAGTCACATCCTCCATTAGAGAAAGGAACAAAATCAATATTCTACTTGAGTAAAGTGTTGATGTAAAGAGACATTTTGATACTGGTGTGAAACCCTACCTAAATAAATACATTGTGGAGTGGGATTTAAACGAATTAACAAAAACACAGAAGTGTCCTCGCATCAGACGCCTCCCTCTCAGAATCAGACAGACCACCATGATGACCAGTGGGGCTGTCACCAGATACAGGCCTTCTGCCACTAACAGGGGGAAATGTTTGCTAGGCCATGACATACTGATGGACAGGTAACGCTAATGAGGTGAGGAAATAGGATATGCTGTGTGTGTAGAAGGTGGGGAGAGGCACACCCTGAGGTGAAGAGAATGTGGATGTGTGGGAGGAGTAACTGGGTGAAGGAGTGGTAAAAGTTTTCTGTGTGTGTACCTGAAAATGTAACCAAATGCAATTTATGGAACCATGGGTGTTTGCAGGAGTATATAGGAAGGACCAAATTCATGGTGATAACATGCCAGGCTGCATGTGCGCAGTTATGTAATAATCTGCCTCCTCTGTTTAACTACTGTAGTCAAATTTTAAGTAATTGGACTTTACTTCAGCATTTGTAGTTTATGTTAGTTTAGACTTATACTCTATAGAAGCGCATTGCAATCGCCAAAGAAACTTTTTTTATAGATACATTGTCTCTTAATTATTTTTTTTTCTCATAATAATGAGAATGTAGAAGTTATGAGATACTTGGAAAGGGGCCGCAGAAAGGTTAGTCAAGTTATCAGCTTAATGCTTCTGATGCACAGAGACTAATAGTTAACAGACATGTCGTTGACAGAAGACTTTATAGAAGGTTTCTCGATAAAGGTTTTACTACAATGTTAACAGACTATTAATCATCTTATGCTTACAAGATCCTGATCTTGTAATTGCTTCCTGATCTGGGAGCTGTAGAGTGGCTCAGGACATCCATAGTTTTCTTTTCATGTTCAGAGTGGAGATCATCATTTATCTTCATTATTTGCTTTACTTAACCACTATGTGACTAAAGTTTAAAATGTTATGATGTGAATGTAATGTGACAGGCAATCAGTAGCTCAGCTGTGCCAAAAACCAGCCCTGGCTACTGGCTATTAGTTTTAGCAGTGTCTTTCTACTGAATGTATTTAGAGAACAGACTAATTAAAACATCTAAGAATTAAATACTCTGTGAAAGTTTAGTGGCTGTCTAAAAAATACCTCAAACTTTCCTATTCTCTATGTAAAGGATTACTTATGATAAATAATGTAAAACTATGTTCTTTATGGTATGCTAATCTCTGGTGCAGCGTTTTAAGAAAGAACAGCAGTGGAGCGGCGAGCCTGGTCTGGGGCTGCGGAGGGAAGAAGGACCTCCTAAGATGAAGCGTGGCAGGTGATCGGCCCTAGTAAACACACCTATCTGTACCATCTCTGCTCCACAATCAGATATGAGCCAGTCTGCCCTCTCCTCCCACCCTTCATCTCATCTCTCTCATTAAAAGCAGTTTTCTTTTCTTTTCTTTATCATGAAATGCTGTTGTTGATCCTGGGCAGCCAACCGCCTCTGTCCCTTCTCTGAACTCTGGCACGCACCAATTAGGATAGCGAAGAAAAGGTTGATGCAGTTCATGCAACACAAGCTCTGGCATCCATACTGAATCTCTAGATGGTTGTAAACAACTGCATTCTGTAGCAGATTAGATTTTATCCGTATTCCTGCCAGCTATATTGTCATCAGACCGGATCCAGTAATTCACCTGCGCCTTAGGTGGTGCTGTCCAGGTGGGGGACTACTACTCTGATATATGTTTCCTACCTCTTCCTCATTTCATTTTGCTACATTCAAGCGGCTTCTATTTAGCCTCCAGCTAAATCTCACTATTTTTCTTGGTCTTTGGTCAAGTGTTTGAGCATATGTGACCTGCCTGAGTATCAAAGTGGTTACATTTCCTAGGAAGTGGTTTCCAGTAGAAGCAATGTAGACACGCTTGTGCTCTTTTCACATTTCACTGCTGTCAAAGTTCATACAGTTGATTAATTAACCTAGTTGGAATGGATTTGCTCCATGACCCTGTACGCAGGATAAGCGGTTGACAATGGATGGATGGATGGATGGATGGATGGATGGATGGAATGGATTTGTAGAAACATGCCTTCCACCACCACAGCCAACAGAAATGCTACTCCTCTGTCTGATTCGACAAAGCTGAGATTGTTCTGGAAGTATGGGTCAAAATATATTACAAGTCGTAAACATAAACCACGGTCAACAAATAGATTTAAAATCCATAAACAAACTCTTCATGATCCACAAGTATTAAACACAATCTACAAATATGTACAAATATGTCTACAAATAAGCACATCCAGGGTTCTTCCGGCTCAAAATGAAGCAGATGTGCTACCATCCTGATCACGTCCACACATTTGTATGTGTGCCATGCCTTCAACTGGCTCAGCCAAACACTTTCACAAGCAATTTATTTTAAGAGAAGAAAAGAAAAATACCATTATCAACTATTGCATATTTTATAAAAAAACAAACAAAATAAAAGTACCACATTTAACATTATATCAACTGCAACAGTAAAGCTAATATATTAATGTACACAGTTAAAAAGCAAGATGTTCAAATCAAATAGAACATTAGTTCTAGATTTTATTTATAGTTCACAGGTTCCTCTTGCAGTTTAGCTGATAGGACTTCTGGTCCCAGTAATATTTGTTCTTATTAAAGCATGTCACATGACACGGTTAAGCTGTGTCTAAGAAGGAGAACATTCTCAGACACGTCAATACTGATAAACTGATTTTCGCTGGTAAAATATTATTTAGACAAATGTAGCTCTCCTCCTGTTCTTGAAACATTTAAATTTATTTTAGCTTTTTTATTTTAACCTAATGAAGTAACCCTCTAACACTTTTGCAAGACAGCATATAACTTTTTGTTTATTATGCTTATTTTACCAATTGAAATGATTTGCTTTTATCAGTATATGTGGAAGTCATGTTCTCAGATGTAGGTATTGCAATGAACTAATATCATGTTCTACAGATGTTTGTTTTAACTTTTGTATTTGATAAAGTGGGGGAAAATGTAAACTTTATTTCCTTACATTTCAACAGCGTAAACAAATGCACCCTGGATTTGCAGTTGCTGTACAAGAGGCATTCAGTCACACAAAGGCATGCAGACCAGTGTTCACAAATGCCGTTTGTAACAGCATTTTTACACGCCTGCTGGCGATGTAAAAATATATTAAAATATGGAATGGCAGGGAAAAGCACTTTTGTTTTCTTTAGTGATTATTTTGCCATTTGTCAATGACATTACCAGTGGAAACACTGTCATATTCAATTGTTTCGCATTTGTTTTCAGAATTTTGACACTACTGTTTCACTGTTTACCAATTACAATTTCTAAAAACGCACTTTCACAATTTGTAAACAAACACATTCTAACTTGCATTGTCAAATCCCTGTTTTAAGACGTGTGTACACATTCTGTACAAAGCACAGCATTCAAGTGTCCAATATGTGTAAGTGGATCACTGTGTATTTGTGGAATGCTTTGCATTTGTCTACAAATCACTGGTTTATTACCTATAGTGTGACTACAATAACAAATGTAGTCAGCCAATCAGGGTTATTGCTTCTATAGGATGTCAAGTCCGCTCAAGACGCCACTCAAAATAAGAGCTGAAACATGTCAGAACATGTACATCATCTATTCTGCATCTAATCCTGTGTGGACTTTGTTTGTGTTCACGTGCATAAGTGCTGAATAATAGTTTGGTTGGTGAAATGTGCCTTTGTACAGTTACACTCTATGTATACTGCGGTACCACAGTCTGGCTCGAACTGTTTGTAGAAATTATTGTGATTAGTGTCTGTACATAGCTTCCCTGCTGCCATTACCACACTTGAATGAAGCTGATGTCATGTTAAATAAAGTTATGTAAGGTAGTACAGGCCAAATAGTAATCACTGTGTTCCTTCTCATTGTTTTGCCATAGAATTTGTGCTTACGCTGTGTATTATAAGTTTGTATTAAAAGTACCTACCTGCCTTTCAGAGGTTCAGGTAATAAACCAAACACCCATCCAACTCACACACAACTGTGTGTGTGTGTGTTTCATGCCTTTAAATCCTGGTGAAGGCTTTAATCTGAATGCACAGTAAGCGGTAGGGACATGTGTCACCGAGAAGGACAAAAATTTCCCCATGAGGGCTTTTTGAAGGTAAGACTTTTCATGTTGAGAAGACCCCATGTGTACAGAGGAACAAATGGTGTTGTGTAAGAAATATTTAGTACTAAAGCAACACTGTGAAAATACTCCATGACAAGTAAAAGTCTCTCCCTGAGGAGCAGAGGCATCCCCTGGTGCCCTTGACTCACATGAAGCACGCTCCACCTGCTGGACAAATGCACACTACACTACACAGGGTGGGATCACACCAGCCTTAGTCTGGTTGAACTGAACCCTGGAGCTTTGTTTGGGTCGTGTGAACACCGGACTTGAATTCAAACAATCGCTGTCTGGTCCTCGTCAATGGGCAGGTCTAAGGCTGTTCACTTCTGGTGTGGACACCATTCGAACCAATAATGGGAAGTATACTATATGTGTCATTTCATTGGTTAATTTTTTTTTCTCATCCTCTTTTGGTGAACTAGTAGCATGTTCACTACCAAAATGTCGACTGGCAGGGGACAAACCAGGACAGAGTGAGATGCCTCTTGAACATTTGGGGTAACGAGAACATTTCTCAGTTACTAAGAAGGTGCATAAGAACACTGAGGTATTCAGCGATAAAATGAAGGGGAATGGATTCTAACAAACTGATTAGGAGCAGTGTTTTCAAATAGAAATCACTGATTTCTATTTGTGGATCACGATGTGTTTTATTTGTGGAATTTGAACCTATTTGTAGATTGTGTTTTATATTTATGGATTATGGAGTTCATGTTTACACATTGTAATATATTTGTGACTCATAGTCTCATAGGTAATATTGTCAGCGATTTATCCCCATAGATTAACACCTGAGACAATATTTCTTTCCCATGCGATTCCGTTTTCACAGCAGCAGCTGAGCCGTGAATGGAATGGAAGAGGCCTGTCAATGTCATGACATTGGCACCAAAAAGGGTGTGCTTTACATTGTCTGTGCTTGTAAAATATCCACGATGTCCACAATCTTCTAAAGTAATACCAGATAACGTCTCTCTCTCTTTGTTTCTGTGCAAAGTTCTAAAATGAGTTAAAAAACCTGTTTAGTCTATGTGTGGGGAAACATGGCTTATTTGTGCCTTATATGTATTACAAATTTCAAGCTCTGGGCGATGCTTTAGCATGCATGTGTGTGTGTATGACAATAGTTGGTTACTGTCTGTGCTGCTGTGGGCATGACATGAACCACACTGTGGCGCAGCATGCGTGTTAATTTGACTGGCACAGAATAGGTGGCCCCGGTCACAGCCGATTGTGCTGAAAACCAGCAGACCTGTGTTTCTGTGTCGGACCAGAGGGCTGTTTCACAAAAGCAGAATTTAGAAATCCAGAGATAAAGCTAGGCTTGACATAGTCCGATCAGTGCATCCTGGCTTTATCAGTTTCACAAAGGCCAAACCAGGCTCAGAAGGTGCAACTAAGTCAAGCCAGGTGTAAGTAATTCAGATAAATGGGTGTCAACAACTTTCTTCAAGAGACCACGCTGTCGATCACAGATTCATGGATGCTGAAATGGAAAACACGTGTGCAGCATACTTTATTCTCTGTTACTCACTGTGTGTAAAGAAGGTTTTTGATGAAAAAATGGACATAAAAAAAGAAAGAAAGAAACACGGCCAAAGTATTAAAACAGCGAGAAAAAGCGTGGCAGACAATAGAGGGCCGACCTAATAAGTAAGCTGCTAAAAGAATCACTGCTCCTAACTGAAACTGTTAATTATAACGTTACCATGAATAGTAACGTCATGTCAGACCTTAAAAGTGAGCACCGGACCTTAATATGTCACTCAGCAAATGTATTAATTACAACCACACGTCTGAAGAAATATACTACACCAATTTGTGGTGGAAATTATTTTATATAAATTTTATTTATATAAAAAGGAAACACTAAATGTTCAGTTCAAAATATAAAAATATAATGCAGTATCAGCAGCTTGTTCATTTAGCTTAAGTTTCTTTTTTGGACAATGCACATACCTTTCTTTGTTTGCACTGCATGTTTTCTTATTAACCTTTCTTAAAGCCTGTTCAGTTATTTACCATTTTATATTGCAAGCAACATTTTTGACAAATACTTTTAAAAAGTGTGTATATATTTATATATAGTAGACTTGGCAGAGAGGCTGGAGGTCTGTCAATTTTGTGTGAAAATGGTGAACTTGTTTAGTCAATATGGATAATAGATAAAAAGTCAGTGTTGTGGTGCTCATAGAAAATACTGTATGATTTCTGTAACTTGACCCTGAGGCTGTAGTCCTACAGTCTGACAGCCAGTCTGCCAATGTACAGTATATAGTATAAGCACATCCACAGGTGAACACTACCTGCTGTACTGACTGTTATGTGTTTTACAGTCAGATGTCTGAACTGCCCACACTTGAAAAAATTAACATAATAAAAAACAGGACTTGGACTTAGATATGGAGATAAAAAGAAGCACTGAGGACATTGGAAATCCAGCAACTACAAAGAGAAGAGATTTAGTGATTTAGTGTACTAGTACACTGTGAGCCAAACTGTAGCACAATGTATTGCGGTAATCATTTTCTCTCCCAAACACGCAGTTGTTTCATGAATAAACGGTGCACAATATATCCTTCTTACTGAAGTAGGACTATAATTTGAGAGTATTATAAAATGACATAGGAATCCTACATAGTGTGTGTGAGTTTCATGAGTGACATATCATGTCCGGTGCTCACTTTTAAGGCACAATATAACATTATAATTATGACAGTTTCAGTTAAGAGCTGTGATATTTTTAGCTTCTCACACATTCAGTCGGTTCACAATTGGCTGCCACACTTTCTTTCGCTGGTTTATTGCTGTACCCGTGTTACTTTTTCTTTTATTTATCCTTTTTTATTATTTTTATTTTTTACAAGTGCTTTTATTCCACATAAACCTACTCGCTGATGCTCATTGTGTGCAAAGTATGGTGCATGCATCTTCTCTAGTTATGAAACCTAATAACCACAACCTACTGATTTTAATACAGGCTACTGAAAAATATGCAGAAAACACACAGGCCTACATAAGAACATGGAATGACTGAAAGAAACACTTTGGTTTCTGATCAGCGTGACCGCTGACTGAACAGATAAGGCACCAGGATTAACTAAGCCTGGCTGTTAGCCTGGTCTGGAGCGGGCTAGCTGCACAGAATAAATCACCATGGTAACTTAGGTGCTACTGCTTTCGTGAAACCGAGTCAAGGCTTAATTCAGCCAGGATATCTGGAAAATCCCGGCTTAATCCGCTAACCTGGTTTTGTGAAACAGCCCTCTGGAGATTGAAGTGAAGGCCGGCATCCTATTAATCCTTAAAGGAATGAAACAGTCTTCCTGCTCTACGCCTGTGTTTCCACATAATCGACCTGCGTTTAATTGACCTGCGTTTCCCTTCTAGTTCAACTTGTTCCTTGTTAACCTTATTGATTTTATTTTTATTTATTTGTTTATTTGTCAGGGACAATGCAAAAGAAACACATTGTAACAGGTTACAATAACTTGAACAGATGTGCTGCATGTAGCTGAAGCTAATTTGCAACCCCTCCCTGGTCAGGCTACATACATCACCATTACCAAGAAAACAGAAACAAACAACAACAAACAACAAAAACACACAAGTCAGGAAAAAAAACTTCTCACATTATATACATATATCTGTGTGTGTGTGTCTGTATCTCTCTGTATGGACATTATAAGTGCATCTGCACAAGGCATGATCAGCGATCACAGATTTGGTTTTACATTAATTATTCATAACGGTCAAAAAGTTGAGTGTGGAACCCTGGATACTTAAACTCCCAATGGTCGGGATCTTGGCTGCATAGCGGAAGGGTAGGGACCACCAGACTGTTTTATAGCTGCAGTGGTTGCACATACGACCAAGTGAAAACTAACGTGTGATCCTTTTTATACATATGTACATTTTTAATACAATTTAATTGAACACAAGTTAGCAAACGAGCTAGTAGATCATTTGGCGGGTAACAATCGCTGTACAATTTGGGCAATAATGATCTAAACTGTTATAATTCTCTTACAGTTTCATCATCCTTAACATTTGCAAAACAGTAATTGCATTTCTCGAAACAGGAAGTACAAACAGCACAACAGTGTTTTACCTGCAAAAGCCCGTAACTTCCTCAAAATCCTTAGTCTGTCTCTCAAAAGCAAATCTTTATGTCATTGAACATGTCAGTGCCGTCAGAATGACAAGTCCTTGTGTCTTGTTTATGAACAAGATAGTCAAAATGTTTAGTCATGTTGTCAATGTTGTCTGACATAACTACAGCTAAGCTGTTGTTTATGGAGGACCAGCTATGGTCCACACTATGTGACCATACTATGGAGCTGGTCCTCCATAGTTGTTTACTATAATGTCAACAGTACACAGAAAGACATTGCAAGAGACTTGACAGGAGACTGGATAGTCTAATGGCATTATTTTCTATGACCATGGTGCTTATAGCCTCCTCCTGTTGAGGTGTGAAAAGGGGCCCTCTGCCCCCCCTGTGAGGGGTGGTCATCAGGAACTTGCCTATGTCGTTGGCCTCTTCTACCTCTTCCTCTGTTTTGCCTTCCTACCCTTCCACCACGTAGCCTTACTGCTCCTCTTCTTCTTCCCATCTGTTGACCCTGTTCATTTCCTTGTTGTTCTTCCATTGTCAGATATTGTAACACTGTGTTGTGCTCTGTCTATACATACTTGCAAATTGAGGGTTCATGAGATGCACCTTTGAGATATTTTAGAGAACTGGTTGATCATTGGTTGATCTAACACTTAACACACTCCCCTTCATTTGTGAAAGTCAAAGATCCACCTGAGAGCAATTCAGAAAATATTTACAAAAAAAATCTAATAGACTGTATAGAAAATATGCTTGACAGATTATGACAACATGTTCAACCATTTTGCATGTAGTGCGATGAACTTGTGCCAAGATGTTTTGGGGAGTAAGACTATTCAACAGAGACTGGTACAATTCATTGTGATCAGCATGACATAAGCAATTGATAATGTAGGAAACAGCAGACAATTGTACAAAATCATTGGCTTCAATGTGCCAAAACATTTGCAATATGTTCAAAGCAATGGGAAATTGCTTTAATGATGTGCACAAGTGACGAGATGATGTGGAGGTTGAACAAGTAGTTTTGAGAATTTCAATTCTGATCTGAGAAATGTACTAAAGCCAGTGAGAAAAACTGTAATTAAATATAAGAAGAAAGACATGGTCATATGTTGCGATTGCCACAGCAGTCATGTTTGATTTGAGACGCTACCCTGTAAGAGTGCCACTTAGCTCCCCTGGCAAAGCATGTGCACCATGTGCAAGGCTAAAGTCCTTACCACAGTGGCCTGGGTTCAAGCCCACAATCCTTTGCTGCATGTCATCCCTTCTCTCTCTCTCTCCCACATTTTCTCTCTCTCTCTTCAGCTGTTCTATCAAATAAAGGTAAAAAGCCAAATACACCAGGGGTCCTCAACTACTTTTGTTCAGGGGCCAGAATTTTTCTAAGAAGACACTGTGGGTGCGGACTTTCAAATACATTTTAAATAAGCATATTATTGTTTAATCTTTTCACTTTCACAAAATGAATGTTTTTATTTGGCTAGGTCAGCGTGAACAGACTCTAAAAAAACACTGTAAAGCCATAATGATAACAAACTAAATAGTTAACTAGAAAAAGCATTGTGAAACAAGTTACATGACCAGGCAAGGGCGAATACCCGTGTCAACATCTGTGAGGTGTTTCAATGCTGAAGAAACCTCCGAGATTTGAAAGGAATGAAGTTTCTTGTGTGATGGCTGATCCCAGCTGGTTAGCTTTGTCAGCTTTGCCGCAGCGACAGTTTGCTAACCCCACAACCGAGCTAAGAGTAGTTACATTACTGTGTGAGGTAAAACATTTTGTGGTTGGTTTTACGGCCACGAAGACCTAAAAATACAAGATTTGCCAGGACAGCGAGATTATTGGGGTTTATTCACAATACAAAATGCTGTACTAGATAGCTAAAGTTTCCCAAAGACGTTACCTTCCTTGTCCACTTTGCATCTGATACAAACGTATCGTCCTACATCGACTGTGTTCTGCTTAGGGGCACATGACACATAATTTCGACTGGCAGGACGTGTTTATTTGCATCTGTTTTTACTGATATACTGATTGTGAATTCATTATTGAATAACTCAGAATATGAGCATGGTGCTCTTTTGAACATTGGAAATCAAACGCTGATCAGCCTCACGTGACTGAATAGAAATGACGATAAATAATGGAAAAAGTGTTCATGCTGACAGACCGACCGACTTTAATTGTATCCATAATAAAAGTTAACAGGGCAAATAACAAATCATGTCAAATCATAAAAAATCTTTTTAATGAATAAAGAAATGTTTGTGGTCCTGTTGTTGTTCAGACCTACAATGAACACAGATTTATATCTACATGGTGAATCAGAAAACAAATCAAATATAAAAGTGAGGAGTGACACACATGAGTTTAATCTTCACTCCAGAGATGTTGTGATGTATCAGGTCAGTCTGATCAGCTGCAGCGTCCAATCAATAACTGATATTAGTAAAAGACTTCTGTGAAGGCTGCTCTCAGGTATCCTCGCTCATGGCTCCTCAGCGATCGCCCCTCACTCCTCAGAGAACCAATAAGAGCTTTGGGATGAAGGCTAAGAGTACTAGCCCATTAGAGGCAGGTGGCGGACCAGACCGACCTCCGGTTCAAGTCAGGAAATATCAAATTCAGAAGCTTTCACAGGTGTTACAAGTAGTAATTTGCATCATATTGTACACATTTTCAAAAGTGACTCTGTAATGTACCTCAATGATGTCACCCCGTAATGTCACCTAACAGACCATAGAACAGACCTTACAAATGTAGGAGCTAGTGTGGAATTTTGTTTATGTGAAATGATAAAACAACAAATCATTCTTTACATGCATCCAGTGTCAAAAGTGTTTCAAATCAATTCCCAAAAAGAAAAAGTAGCCGTGATGATTAGGATAGTAATCAAGGTCCCTCGATGTGAAGAAAATGAACAAGTGCACAAACCATTTCCAAATATTTTAACACACCAGTGTGAACACAGCCTGATTATAATTAGGGAAACTGGAACAAGAGGAATGTAATAACAGTGTTTTGCACAGCGGGAGTCTGTACCCAGCAGTCCCGCTCAGAGCTAAACACCACCGATAAAACCAGCTAACCGTCAACCATAAAGCCGGTGGGCCTACGTGATCTGCTGGGCATGTTGCATTCACATCCCCGCAACTTCCAAGCCTAGTGTTCGTCCAGCAGATTCCATGTGCCGCACTCCCCAGTGGCTCTGTTCATGCATTTCAATTAGTTCTTTCAATTTGTTCTAAAACATTTTGACGACACCTCTCTGAGAGTGTCTAAGTGCTAAACTTTAATCTTAGAGCAACACTCTTCTTAGCGACTGTCCTTTGCCTACTCTCTCTTCTTTTTTCTTCTTCTTCTTGCGTTCTGGGGAGCTGTTCCAGTAGTAGAGGACCTGCAGAGCGATGACGCCATTACAAGTTGATGATATGACGTAGGTGAGGGCCATCAGTGAGTCTCCAGTTTCCTTTAAGAAGACAAGGCAGCTCAAAACAATATACATGTGACATGTACACTAATTAATTTAAGAAAAAACAACTAATGTCATACATTACTCTTTACATTAGTAAGGATTCGTTTAGCATTTTTGGAGGCATTAAAACATGGTGAATTTACTGTATACTAGAGCTACCATAAAACTGTGATTAATTTATAATTTTATTTGCTAAAATCACTGAATTGACGCTGCCTATATTTGGGACAGGCCTTTAATTCCTCTCGCACAAAACTGAAATAGGCTACTATGAAATAATTTATTTCAAACAGAATATTAATTGTATAAAAATTATCCAGTAATATCAAATACACGTCATTCATTTGATCTAGCTCTGACAGACGGCTTATGTGCTTTTATTTTGAAGCAACATAACGAAAACAACAACACGGTGCAGGATGAGAGACGTGTGACAGAGAGCGATGGACTTCACATGACAGGATTCATAACTGAGATTCATTTTTATGAAAATATGTCTTTTGAATATAAATAACCAAGGGAAGGACACTTTCTGACTTAACGAGCGCTTCAAAAGGTAACAGGATTCGGCGCTTGTTTTTCCTTTTCTTCTTGATCGATCATATGTTTAAACATTAGTATTTGTATGCATGAGCTAAGCAGCTTAGAAGCAGCTAAAGCGGGCAACCCGAGGGAGTTTAAGAGATTTTATACATCCAAAGAACGAGGCCAGGCGTTTACTGAGGACCTGCGTCTTCGCTGCTCCGTGGTACAGGTGGTAATGGCCAGGATACAGCAAATGTATATGCAGGTGGAGTGTGTGGGAGGGTATTACAGACGCAGTCCTCTTACCTGTAGTGAGGTGAAGATGCGGGCGAGGGATCCAGCAAACAGCAGGAAGACAGAAACAGCAGACAGCTGGCCAGTGTGCCCGTTCCGAAAGTTAGACCATGCCTGGATCAGCTGAGACAACCACACACACTGTCAGCCTCTCTGTGTTGTGTGGGTTTCTGTTTGTGCCTTAGTAACATTTCTTTATCTTAGTACAGTGGTTTTTCTTTCTTGAGGATATATTCATTTACAATTTGGCGAATTTGCAACACAGAAAGTCATTTTGCATTAGTTCCTGTTCGTACTGTAACCATGGAAACGGATATCAATCACTGGATTACTGTTAATACTGATGAAAACATCTGAACGCCAAGTAGGGCTGGGCGATACAGCCAAAATGTTATCACGATTAAAAAAAATAAATAAAAAAAATCATATGATTCAATATCGATAATTATCGATATTGAATCATCGATAACGATAAATGTCAAATCATTTTTTCTTTCAAGTTTAAAGGCGGACTTGTGCTCCTGAGTGAAAATTGAAGAAACCCGTTACTTGTAATTTTAAACTTTTATTTATGGTCAGAAGAAACACTTGATGCCAAACAGTGGATCACTTAACAAATCAGAGTAAATTAAAGCAAAATCTTAAATAAACACCTTTAGTGCTAATTCATTCGTGATTCCAATTAATTAAATCAACCATGTACTGAACATACATTGAATTCTCGTTATACTTGTATTGTTTTATTGCCCAGCCAAAATTACAGTTTGATTTACAGGGAGAATCTTTTTCATTTGGTTAAGCGAAAAAAAACCGTAAGATATATATTCACTGGGAAGAGTGAGTGCTGCTGATTCCAGCGGTCTAAATGATGGCTGTCTGTTCTAATTTGACAGAGTTACCATCAAAGATGATAAGAAAAATATAAGCTTTATATTATTTTGCATAAATGAGAATGTATTGTCTTTGCCTACCCTGCTGATGATGATGGCTGGCATGTTAGAGGCCTGCATGGAGGTGACCACTGATATGGGAGTGACTGGAGACAGTACGAGGACCAGCAGGCCAAAATACACGACCAGAAACAGGAGACCTGGGAGAGAAGAAACAAACACTGGAGCTGATCTGAGGGCCAATGTCAGGGCGGTAACGGATTTCTTTTAGACTGAATATGGGTTGGAGTTTTTCTGGGTTTTTTGTAAAGTTGTATTTCAATGTAAAAATTCACATGGGTTGCTGTAATCGACAAAAATAAGGTTTTTTCACACGGTAGACGGGGCACTTCCTGAATGAGGCAAACATCACAAACCGACTCCAAACACAGCAGACAACAGGAAACCGGCTGCAGCAGCTGGGAAAACCCAGGACTCTCAACGACCAGTAAGGCCATAGATCCTTAGCTGCTATGAAAGCTGCCACAGATTTGCTGATGCTCTTCTCTCTCTCTCAGAGTTGGATGGCTGATTAGCTGGCCAATATTCTTTATTTATAACTTTACAACTTCATTGTCCAGCTGAGGCTGGAAAACCAATTAACCTTAAGTAGGCTAGAATTTTGTGTAGGCAGTGGTTTTAATCGCAATAAAACCTGATCCAGTAGAGTAGCTATTAATTAGCAATTAATTTCTTTTACAGTGACTGTGCTACAGCTGCAAAAAGCCGTAGAAGCTAAAGGAAAAACAACATGCTTTGTCATTCAGTAAATACAAACTGCATGCAGGATGCACTTAACCTTACCTGAAGGAAAAATGGTTGTTGCACTGCTACAGGTCACAGAATCTGATGGGCCATAAGACACGGTGAGAACACCGGTGCAAGGCTGAGGCGGAGCCCTCGTCCTTCTCAAAGTCTCAAAAATACCACAAGTTCTTAACTTTAACATGATAGACGGTGGATAAATATTTAACCAAGCGGTCGTCTTATTAAGGCGACGTGTTTACTGGCTTAGACTTCACTGGGTAAAAAAAAAAACTTGGTGGCCTTTGACGTCACAAGTCACGGTGGATATTTTACAAGCACAGACCAGGTAAAGCAACGAGGTGGTCTTAAAATTAGGCTCAAGCTTGACCCGGAGTGATTGCTGAGTGTGCAGTCTTACCTCTGCTGCTTCTTCCTCCATAGTGCTGAATGAGGAAGCCTATGGTGACCGTTTGCATCATGAGGAACAGAGCCTCGCCCCAGGCACTGAGGGAACATTCAGCACGTTACTCAAGTTGTTACACAACATGAAATGAAAAAGGTCAAGCACTTCATCTTAAATCAATATACAGTGCAGTTATAAGAGTGATTACAGCAAGTCAGCTTGTACATTCCAACCTGAAAGGGAACTTGTTGGCGATGCTGTAGGCCATAGTTCCTGTGATGGCCAGCAGCTCCAGCAGCACAGAGTTGAAGCTCAGCCCCTCAGCACTCTTTGCTCCCATCAGCTTCAAGATCTGAGGCAGCTTGACTGTGAACAAAGAGGAAGGAATGTCAAAGTAAACAGTTATAAATAGTATAGTTATAAAATAGACAGATATGTTTTAAATATTTTGTTCACTTGTCCATTTTCTACATAGAAATTTCTAAAAGCTTCTACTGTAAAATAAATTTAAATACAAAATGTACAGGTTTTTCTTTCACAGGACTTTTTAGCTGATCAGTAAAGCTGTTCATTGTTGGTAATTTTCCAACAATAATGCCAATACGATAGGAAATGAGGAGCAGAATCAAAAATGAAAGTTTCTGTCACGACTGTAACGAAGCCGTCTAATGGAATCAAATGGCTTATATATGATTTTCTTCACTTCACAAAAAGCCGCCAGACTGGACCAGCAGGATAAATCTGGTCAGGGAAAGTGAAATACCAGCTTTGCCACTCCCTCATTATCAGCCACTTACATTCCCTTGAGCAAGGCGATCCAGAAACGTTGCAAACTGTTGCAAAACGTTTTGAGATTGAACTCGCCCCAGATGTAGTTGTGCTGGGCAGCTTCCAGGTGTGAATATGTGAAACTGTGTGAGTGTCGTAAGGGTGTTACTACAAAAGGAGAGCTCTCAGTCAAACTTCCCTGAATAAATATAGATTCTAAATAACTGGACCTTTCATGTTATGGTTATCTTACTGCATCATCACTACAGTCGGACTTTCCTCAGAAAAAAACTAAGTCTAGTTAGTCTAGCTACTAAGTCTTTTATACTTTCGATGACCTAAACTTCCTAACTTGTCGTTAGTTTTCATTGACTAAACCTAGACTAAAACTAATGACTAAAATGTGATTAAAATTGAAATAAAATTTCCTCTTCAGGTGCTCAAATAAAGAAAACCATAAAGAGAAGCAGAGGTCAGGTTTACCCATTACTGATCCCAGGATGATGCCGATCCCCAGGCCTTTGCTCAGTACGATCTTCAGACATGGTACTGGAAGAAAATAAATAAATAAATAAATAAAATACAGATTAGCTGGATGTCAAAGATCACATCAAATTACACACACACACACACACACACACAAAATCATCAGTCAGCGTATCAAGAGGAACAGAAGAGATGAGTCTGCAAGCAAGACACAAGTGTAACATAACATTACTTAGTAGCATTAATTCTTCTACAGTATCTCAGAAAAGTGAGTACACGCCTCACACTTTTGTTAATATTTGGTTATCTTTTCATGTGACAAACCTGAAGAAATGACACTTTGCTACAATGTAAAATAGTGAGTGTACAGCTTGTATAACAGTGTAAATCTGCTGTCCCCTCAAAATAACACATCACACAGCCACTAATGTCGCTGGCAACAAAAGTGAGAACACCACTAAGTGGAAATGTCCAAAGTGGGCCCAATTAGCCATTTTTTCTCCAAGTTTACAAGGTCTCAGGGGTGGCGTATTCTGAGTGTAAGATCCCAGATCAAAAGTTTACAAAAGCAGAGCACGATCTCCTCCCTTCGGAGACTGGGCCGCAGGGCAGTAGTCCAACATGATAACGACCCCAAACACACCTCCAAGACGACCGCAGCCTTGCTAAAGAAGCTCGGGGTAAAGGTGACGGACTGATCTGTGGGGCATCCTCAAACAGAAGGCGGAGGAGCACAAGGTCTGTAACATCCACCAGCTCCATGGTGTCGTCATGGAGGAGTGGAAGAGGACTCCAGTGGCAACCTGTGAAGCTCTGCTGAACTCCATGCCCAAGAGGGTTAAGGCAGCGCTGGAAAATAATGGTGGCCACACAAAATATTTACACTTTGGGCCCAATTTGGACATTTTCACTTGTGTTCTCACTTTTGTTCCCAGCGGTTTAGACATTAATGGCTGTGTGATGTGTTATTTTGAGGGGACAGCAGATTTACACTGCTATACAAGTTGCACTCTCGCTACTTTACTTTGTAGCAAAGTGTCATTTCTTCAGTGTTGTCACATAATCAAATATTTACAAAAATGTGAGGGGTGAACTCAGAGTCAGGGATTTTGTAGGCATATTGTCGGGTGTAGGATTAAACATATTTAAACCAATTCCACTTGTCATTACAGTCAAACTCTGCTAACAAGCTGAGGTTACTGAAGGCAAAACACACACCATGGCAATACTGAGCAACAAAGACACAATGTGGTTATACTGCATCAGTGACTTCAGCATGTCCGTGTGTTACTCTTTTGCAGTATATTGGAAATACCCTTCTCTTAACATGTCCTTTACAGTGAACTGATGTGATCAGCTGATGTCTAACGTTAAGCTGTGTTTCTCAAAGTCATGAAATAAACCAGACTTCCGTTGGACTTAGCTCCAAACCAGCTCTGAAACATCCTGGTTCAGTTCGTTCAGGCTTCTCACAGTAACCTATGCTTTTCAGAAGCACATTTATGAAACGCCACCTTGCCACCTTGTAAAGTTAGGCATTAATGTTTCCAACAAAACAAAAGGTTTATGAAGTAAATGTATTTTGCAGGAGACAGGTTGCTTAGTTTCTCTCAAATAAGGTCACCAGGTTTGTCCGTAACATAACTGAGATTTTTTAATTGCGTCCATACAAACTGATCAAACGACCACCGCGACGACCAGACAGACTGGTCCAAACTATCTCTTCTTTTTAAATCAAAAGTGAAATCTACATCAAACAAATGCAGCTAGTTTTATCAGCATGACGTTACACATTGAGTAAGAGGCTATCGTTGCATCAAGTGCCATTTCGATTCTTATAACCGGTGTTCAACAAGAACGAGCCACTTACCGTCCAAAAAGTTCAAGTTGAGAAAGAACTCGTCGTAACATGATTCGGGCATGAAATATGTCAACAAGAGCCCTTTAAGTGGATCCATAAAAGACGAGCCTTCATTCGAAACTGTACTCTCCGCCATTATTGAGGCGACGTGTCGTCTTCTTCTTCTTCTTTAATGGCGGGTGGAATCAAACGTTTAAGGTGCATTACCGCCACCTACTACGTCGGAGTGTGGGCAGGAGTAAGAAATAAATAAAATCACTTAAATTCTCTTCATTGATCGAGGTTCTTTTAAAAACTCGAACAAAGCTTTATACTTTCATTCCTCAATGCTAAATAAATTCTTACAATTCAATAGAGCCTACTCCAACCCCACATTTCTTTCCCTTGGTTCTCTCTTTAGCTTTTCTCTATTTGTTTTTAATTGGCAGATAAGTTCTGAATCAGAATCAGCTTTATTGGCAGGTATGTACATGTCGGGGGTGGATGTATTATACAGGTACACATACATGCATACATGTACACAGTGCGACCAAAGGATGCTGTAATAAATAAGTAGGCCTATAGGTATTTTGTACAGGAGTTATGTACTTGAGTAGGTGGATTTGCTGTACAGTATATACAGTATGACAATATAACAGTATGAATAGCTCTGAAAAAGAGAATGGTGAATCTAGAATAAGTGGTAACCAGTAAACAGGTGGCTGATGAGATGGATGTTTCCTGACTCTGGAAATGTATAAGTCCTGAATGGAGGGCAGGTTGTCACCGATGATCTTTTCTGCAGTCCTGACTGTCCGTTGTAGTCTGCTCCTGTCCTTTTTGGTGGCAGATCCAAACCAGACAGTGATGGAGGTGCAGAGGACAGACTGGATGATGGCTGTGTAGAAGTGGATCAGCAGCTCCTTAGGCAGGTTGAGCTTCCTGAGCTGGCACAGGAAGAACGTCCTCTGCTGGGCCTTCTTGATGAAGGTGTCAGTGTTGGGCTCCCACTTCAGGTCCTGGGAAATAGTGGAACCCAGAAACCTGAAGGATTCCACAGCAGACACAGGGCTGTTTAGTATGGTGATGGGCGGCTGAGTGGGGGGGCTCCTCCTGAAGTCCACGATCATCTCCACAGTTTTGAGCGTGCTAAGCTCCAGGTTGTTCTGACCGCACCAGAGAGCCAGTTGTCTATAGGCCGTCTATAGGCCGACTCATCTCTGTCCTGGATGAGGCTGATGACCATTGTGTTGTCAACAAACTTCTGGAGTTTGAAAGATGGGTCTCCTGAGGTGCAGTCGTTGGTGTAGAGGGAGAAGAGCAGTGGGGAGAGCACACACCCCTGTGGGGTGCCAGTGCTAATAATCCGGGTGCCAAGACATTTTCTCTTGCCTTGCAACATAATCTCAATTTCTGAATTTTTAAAGCCTGAACCATCAAATATAATTGCCTGATAATCTACAAAATGGAGTGTTTATTAGACCTTCTGACAAATGAAAAAAAATGAAATAGAACTTTGCACATATGAGTTTTCTTTATCATCATATTATGTAGCATATTGGATACATCCAGAATTTATTGGAATTTATTGCTCACAGCAAGTTTTTTAAACAAACAATAACATACAGAGCACAAGATGTTTTAACCCCTAAAATGGCGAGTTTCCTTCAAATCTTTCCTCAAGCTATTTCAAACTATGAAAAGTATATAGTTCGAATAGCATTCATATTCTTGAAAGTAGGTTCACAGTTTTGTAGTCATACCATCTTACAATAATGGTGTGGTCCTGGTTTACTCTGAAATCCAAAGACACTCTTCAAATCTTTCTAATCCGTCATGTTGTAGTCTTAAACCCTGTTCATTGGGACTGTGCCCATTTGGTACAATCACGCCTTTCAAGTGTTCCACAAGTGAAACCGATGTAAATAGATGTCTGCAAAAACCTTGTGATTCTCCACCGCTGGATGGGTGGAGATCATTTTCAGGACAACGTGTCAGTGGCACCAACATTAGATTTATCTTGGTCTGGATATTCTGTCCCTTGGCAAACGTCAAAGACAAAAAGAAAGCAACTTTGACCAGCGCATCCCCACACCTTGGACCCTGAGGTTTTGCTAGCACACACACACAATGTTGCAGTTTGCCCTTGAAAGGCACCATGATTTAATCAACAGTGTGACATTCTTCAGGAGGAATGCAAAAAAATAGTTTGTTTTATTTTCTGTAACCATGGCCTGAGTTTCCAAGGTTTATCTTTCTAAACATTATCAGATCCATTGGGGTTGTCCTGAAAGTGAATCAGAGTTAGCAATTTTTAGAAATCACATCAGAAACTGCAGGGTGCTTAGTAGGCTCACTTGCTCAATTTCGTTGGCAGTTGTGTTCGCTAACTTTCCTTCTGTCTGCAATTTCCTGTTGCATTTCATCAGTCACAAAATCTTTGAAATACATGTATGGTGTCCGGACAATCCTGGTCAGCTAGTCATCGATCATTTTGACACAGCTGAACAATTCAGTATAAGCAAAATATCTCTCTGTTTCTACTCTAAAAATACCAAGTTATGCTATTTTAACCTTTTATTGCCGTAATAATCAAGAGTGTATGTTGCTTCATGGAATGCATAATGAATAAAATGCAATAAAACTTTGATTTATAGATTTATAAATAAAAGACCTTAAATGCCTGCTGTATCTAATTTGATACACACATTTTCAACACGATTTTCCTATAAAATAAGTTATGAAATATTAAGTAATTATACTTTGCATCATCCAGTAAATATTCCTGTTGAAGTATCAGTAACAATTTGAATTTTTTTCTCACTTTAATGTTGTCAAAATTAGCAAAAGTATCCTTGCTAAAAAACACATATGGCTCGCTGGTTGACAAAGTCCTTTTTTTTGGCTCCACTCTGTCCCCTGGTGGTTTACCCGTGCACTGCATGCATTTTTGCCTGGTTATACACCCTCCCGTACAGTAGGTGGCAGTATGCATCTCTTCCAGTGCTCAGGACTAAAGAGTGGCAGCGGCTGTAAGGTCCCGCAGCTCTTCTTGTGAACTTTACTGACATGATGGGGACGGACAGTAAAGTTGGTCATTTACAAACAGTCTCTCTATCAGAGTGTGAGTCGGACTTCCCTGGTCAGCCGTACTCTGTGTCCGTCCTTAAAGCCGGATACTGTCTCTCTCAGACAGACGGGACGTTCAAAGCCGATGGGACCATCACCCTCATTACAGGGCCAATGACTATTTTGGTGGACACCGGGGGGCCGTGGGACCGCGATTTTCTCCTAACGAAACTGAAAGAGAGAGGTCTGGCACCGGGAGACGTTAACTTGGTCGTGGGGACTCACGGGCATTCAGACCACATAGGGAATCTGAGTCTTTTTCCATCAGCGGTGGTGATTGTAGGATATGATATCAGCGAAGGGGACACATACCGTCCCAACAAACTGGCAGAGGGACATGCTTACACTATTGATGAGCATGTAAGTATCTGCCATATTGTAATGTTAACGTTACGTCCTCGCGGTCAACACTGGATTTATTGGTGAAAGTAGTCTTGCCTAAAAGTACACTAAATGCACTCTGTTCCAGTTTGAAAGTTGAAGGTGTTCTAAAAAGAAACCACTGTAACAAAAAGACTCCTCACCTAGGACCACCTACAATTCATTGTAGTGATAAATGACAGTGACAATGATGGAGCCTATCCCAGCTGACATCGGGCGAAAGGCGGGGTACACCCTGGACAGGTCGACAGTCCATCACAGGGCCACACATAGACAGACAAACACTCACATTCACACTTAAGGACAATTATTTTTTGCTGTGACTCCCAAGTGTTGTAAAATGTGGACTACAATCATACTTATCCTCAGTATTAAGAGGGGCAAGATGCAGTAGCCTAATCAAGGTACAAACGGGCTACGGTAGATTTATTTATCAATTTACAACACAGAGTAGTTGTTTAACAAGATGAAGTTGTAGGTGCCTTCGTGCAACTCACAAAAAAGCAAACGTTAAATACAACAATAATATACTCTAGGTGGTTGGATAAATAACAAGTCTCTGTTGATGGTTTTAATCGCCCCTCCAGAGCCCTCCTGTTTGACTCATTTATACACATAAAAAGAGTTAGTTGTGTGAAAGAGAGTTCAAAGTTCAAACTGGGTCTACTTTTATTTCTGAGCAGTTGCAGCATAAAGTGGCTGTGATTGTAGGGTTCACAATACTACTTTCTCATGTCTGATACAAATAAAGCAAGAGTGTAGGTGGCTTTAAAGCACAGACCCCAGCAGAAATCACATTGTAATTTTTTTTTGTGTGAAAACAAAATGCAAAAATTACCATTCCCACTAAAATAGTTACTCATCACAATATGTCATAATAATGCCATTATGATTTTTATTTTAAATTTTTTGCAGATCGTATTAAAATGTCTAGAGTTTTAGTCGAATTCAAATAAAATGGACAAGACTGCCTAAAACTAACGTGGACTTTTGGCCTTAGGATGTAGAATGAATCTAAAACTAGCTGACAAAACTAACACTACATAGAGGAAAAGAGACTTTAAAAAAGAAAAAAAGAGGAGTCAGACTGTGACAGAACTCCGTAGCCCTCAGCCTCCTGACAGTTTCAGTTTTTACAGTCCTCTCTCTCCCACAGGTATCTGTAGTTCCCAGTCCAGGCCACTCTGGACAAGATGTCAGCGTCCTGGTGAAGGGAACCTCGGCGGGCACAGTGCTTGTTGCTGGGGACTTATTTGAGCGCTGCTCAGATGAGGACAGCTGGCGGGATCAGAGTATGAACACTTCAGTTCAGGAGGTCAGCCGCCAGGAGGCGCTACGCATAGCTGATGTCATCATACCAGGACACGGACTCCCGTTTAAAGTCCTCAGGAACCGATGAACCCCGGAGCTCAATGCTGATATGTGAGGAAGTGACATAGTTGACTGCTTTTCTGCTAAAGTTTACACAGTCTGCTTACTGATTCACACGTCCTCACATAGAGGATGGCTGTACAGACAAAAGGAAAAACTTGTTATAGATTTGTAATTGTAAATAAAATTTCATTTACAATACAGTATGTTGGTATGACTCCTGACATATACTGAACCTCGCTGTATTCACGTCTACACCCCTGTGACAAGGTGTGAACAAAAACAGAATTTCATCTGCTGTTAACTGAGAGCATGAGTAATTTGAATGTGAAACACTATAGCGAAACACTGTGCTTTTAGTTGTGTGTGTAAGTAAAAGATCACAGTCCCTCTGGTGCCTACAAATGTATGTATTGCTTTTCAAGAGAATATTTCTTCATCTAAGCTCTAGTCTTTGGAAAAATAACTTTTAGTAGGTAGGTAAACACAATGCACAGTCATAAAAACTTTCTTTAAATTAAAATAAGGAAGAGGTCCTCTGTTTCTGCACACTCTCAATTACTAAAAAAAAAAACCTTATGTCCGAGCATCATTAAAAGGGCCAATATTCCATACAAATGACTTACTGAATATATGGTTAGTTTCAAGTGTCTGCAGGCTGATTTTCATGGGTATTAAAATAAACTGAAATCAGCAGCTGCCTGAAAGGTTGAAAATGAATATATGGAATGATGCTTTGAAAAAATAAAAGTAAATAAGTTCAGTAGTGACAACCGTTCTTAAACTAGCAGTTCCTGATTGCCGGAACTGACGTATCTAAATGGTCCTGGGCGGTTGGTGCTGCCGGCAACGTCAGGAACCGACATGCCATAAAAAACAAAAATTCAGACACAAGAGAGCAGCCTGTTCACTTATCCTCTGCTTGTTTGTTGGCCAGCTGCAATAATACCTTAGACAACTGACTGTCATGTCAAGATAACGCTTAGCATAAAAATCCATAATTATTAACTTTAGAAAGCAAATATTAGTCTTTGTTTAAACGCTGTTGTTTTCGCTGTTGAATCTCCCTGAGGAATATAACTAAAAAGTGCTGCTTACCTCGTTTTATCTTTACCATTTGTGACTTTCTGTCTCAGTTAGCTTCTCAGAATCTAAAGCTCTTCAAGTGTTTTAAAATATGAAGATAGTCACAGTGAAATAGCACCAAAGCTACCAGACAATTGTCTGCTAAAAGTAACTAAAAATAATGTTTTCACAACGTTCCCCTTTTAATCATTAAATTATGAATGGATATGTATCTGTATTGATAGAATTTAACCAATGCCATTTAGCTGTAGACAGTTTGTAAGGGTAAACTATCCAGATACTTCTCACCTAAAAAGGTCACTTACACAGATATGTTACTGTTAGAAAGTTGAAAGACTTTTCTGCACACACACACACACACACACACACACACACACACACACACACACACACACACACACACACACACACACAGAGTTCACTATACCTTTGAACTGCTGATGTTGTTAGTGGTTTCCGTCATCCAGGAGAGGAGTGCTATCTCTCACGCTACATTTTCTATCAGTGTCGGCAGACACCTTAATCAATCAATCCATCACGACCGAAAACTACTTAGGAACAGGCATTTTGTACCAATAGTTGACATCTCTTCAGTGTATTTAAAGCAGCTGAAACAGCACAGTTTAACTCTTCATTGAATCTTGAAACATAGTACTACAGCCAATACTTCTACTATTGTGCAACAACAAAATACATTTAGAAGAAAACATAATGGTGGCTGGTTTGTTTTCTATTAATATTGTGAGGGGTGTAAACCTGTATGTATATATGTATATAAATAACTGTATTGTTTTATTTTATATGTTAGCATATTTTAATATAGGCCTACACTTAATTATATATTCAGTCATGGGAATGCTGGCGAACCGGTAGTGATGTGTTTAACGCCAACCAACAATGTTTCACAAGACCAAGATAGCAATTTTTTCTGGTTAAACAAAACAAATATCTAAATCTATATAGGACACAATTCAAATAGCAATCTGAGCCCATCAAAAACTAGCACTTTAGTGGATGTACTAATCACCCTGCTGTAGCCTAGCCAGTTATTTGTACATCCAAAAGGCTTCCCATTGGTTAAGATTCCTTTGTCACGTTTTCTCATTGAAGATGGGATGTGGTCAATACCAAAGTCTTGTAATGTAGAAAGGTTACTGTTGTGTGGAAGTTAGTTTACATTACCTGCTCGAGTTTCAGTGATGTAGCTGTCATGGACAGGTAGAGGTATGTGTAGTGGCCCGGGTATGAGTGCTGCCTGACCTAAAACAATTTAAGTGTTCATTTTAAAACCCCCCTCCAATGTATTTTGATATTTCTATGATATTTCATATTTTTCTGAGTAAATTCCTTACAATGGAGATTAACCCACACAGTTTGCCAAATATTTTTTGACAAATAGCTTGATTTTGTGCTCAAAGTTGCAAAAGTTGCTTAGTTGTTAAAACAGGGTGGTGACGTATGACTATAGAAATTCCATAAGTCATAAGTCATTCTCCAAGTTTGCGAAGACTCACTGTCATACCTATTTTAAAAAAAACTGTCACGCAGTCATGCCTCATTGAGTCAGAGCATCAAATCGACATCTTTGTGAGCTAGCTAACCAATTTATCATGTAATTTACTTACAACTTACGGTATGTCTCTCTGTGTCTGTGTTTCTGATGGTCGGTTTGTCTTTGTAACTAACTAACTAAGTTAACTAAGTTGTAGTTAGCCAGGTGTAGTTAGCTAGCATAGTTATAGCAAAAAAGTTAGCAAAAAAATAACTCAGATTCCGTTTTAATCTCCAGTTCAAGTATATGGTTTTATTCTAACTGTAGACAAAATTGCACAGTTCAACAGAGTAATATTCCCACCCCTGCGGTAAAGTAAGCGCACCATAAAATGAAGTGGAAGTTATTATGTGCAGTGCGTGACAGGACCATTGACTGTGTGAGTGATAACAGTTGATACACGCATATTAGTTCCTATCATGGGTAAGTAATAGCTACTCCTGCCAGACAGTAAAGTGTACTAAACTTTACAATGTAGTGATGTTAACACAGCATATCGTTAGTGAACACTCCAGCTGGTCAGTTTTAGGTTGTCATTACGTCCGACCATTAACCACATCCCCATTCTCTGTTTGAGAAAGAACGTTCACCAAAAACGTCAGTTAAAACTGGCTGGAGGGGGGCTTTGAGTCATTTAAAAGGTTTCACCTGTGGTATTGCATTGCACTACATTATGCAGTGTGTACGTTTTTCTGGTTACTCATTGTAGTGCTACTGCAACTACTATTACTACACCTCCTTAGGACTTATTTCTGTGGCCTTACTTTAATTGCCTCTCTGTCGTTTCACTCTGTATTTCTATTACTTGTTACACCCTTCTTATCTTCCTCCTTCTCAACTCCCACTGCACCCACAGCCATCTGAGGAGAGGGATCTTTCGCAAGGGATCTCCCATTTCCCTCCCTTGAGTGCTAATTATGATAACACACTGCTTTATCACCTTACTGTGGATGATGCTGTGGCAAGTTTGTGGGTGTGTCTCGTGGTACCAGGCACAAACAGGAGACATTTATAACCACCTTAAAACAGTGTGATTAATAAAACCTCATAAACGTCACCTGTCACACTGTTATGTAATTGTCATTTGGGAGGTGCAGAATAGTTCCAAGTGAAAGACAGGTTGTAATTTTTATGGAGTAACAGAAGAATATTAGTCTATTGAAAAAAAATCTGTAGTTAATTAATTTTTTCTATTTGACCTTCAGTAAGTTAATAAACAACAATGATGTTGTTACATTTAAAGTCTAAACTCCAGATTCCATTATTAATTAACTTAGCCTTTTATTGTTTGTTCCTTCTTGATCTTGGAAACAATGGTGTGACAAAATAACCTTGACTCATTGTCTAGTTACTAGTTTTCTTGAGTTTTCAACTGTAGGGGAGAGCAGGTGCGAAAGTACCATTTTTCAGAAAAAACGGATTTTAAAAGATTATGTTGGAGACAGTGATATACTGTATTTTTACTGTGGGCACTAACTCACAGGTGTGGTCTATCAATATCAGGTGGTATTTTGTACAAATGTAGAATGACTTTCGTATAATTTCACTGTAAACATAAGCGCCACATTGTTACTTTCAACACTAACAGTTGGGTCGAAAGTAACACAGGAGGGTTGAAAGTAAGCAGTGTTGAAAGTAACACACAGGAGGCTTTAAAGTATTACACAGGAGGGTCGAAAGTAACACACAGGAAGGTTGAAAGTAAGCAGTGTTGAAAGTATTACACAGGAGGGTCGAAAGTAACACACAGGAAGGTTGAAAGTAAGCAGTGTTGAAAGTATTACACAGGAGGGTCGAAAGTAACACACAGGAAGGTTGAAAGTAGCACATAGGAGGGTCGAAAGTAACACACAGGAGGGATGAAAGTAAGCAGTGTTGAAAGTAACACACAGGGTCAAAAGTAACAGAACTAGATGTTTTGTGTTTCCTTATTCTTATTAAATATACGTGACTATGACCTTGTAAATATGTAACTGCATATGTATTTTGTCCTTTATCATGTATTTAACATGTATAAATTAAATTTTCATTTGATTTATTATCAATTTACAGTTTCTTCAAATGTTTCAAAAGTAACCCAACCGTGTACTTGTTCAAAATGGCAATGTCAATCCATTTTATAAAAACTTTCTTGAACACGATTTATTTTTACACTGAAAAACTCTATATGAACTGTAGCTTAATCATTACTGTGACACATGAAACGAGAGACGCAACTTATAATTTGAAAAACAGTCCCGCTTCAGAAATTTACTGCTATGCTCGAAAACAGTTTTCCAAAGACGGCTGCGGGGAACAATGACAAAATCATGCGATATTTGGCAGCTTCATCAAGGGTTGCGTGCTGATGGTGCTGTCACGGCTTGGACTGCAAATGCAGGCTCTGAGAAAATTGCCTTTTTACTTTCGTACCCTGTTACTTTTGCCCCGGTTTACCCCCATATCACGGTCCTCATCAGCGGAGTTTGTGCAGTTGTCAAGGAAATGGTGTGGTATGTTTTTGGGGGCCATGGGAACGCCAGGCTAATTGTTAAAACTTTACCAACAGTAGTCCTGATATATCAGGCTACAAAACTTCTGATGATTTGTCGTCATGGTCTCCACTTCTGCTCCTATGCCAATGACGTCCAGCTCTTCATCTCCACTAAGTCTATAACCACTACAACTCACTCCACTCCACAAACTCAGTTGTGACAAATCAGTGTTATTCAATCAAATCACTCATCAAAAACAAATCACAACCAACAACCAAATCACCAGAACTGCCTTTTTTGACCTGAAAATCATTGCTTATCTCCATACATTACTGTCCTTTATTGCCAACTATATCCTCATTCACACCTTTATACATCCAAAATTGACTGCAATACCATTTTATATGGCACATGATCCATAGTCCTAAATTAACTACAATACATCCAGAACTCTCTTGCTCACCTGCTCACCCATACCCCTTCCCATGACCATATCACCCCTGTCCCCCATAACCTCCACTGTTTCCCTGATCCCAGTGGTGTAGTCTAGTTTTTTCTAGTGAGTATACTGTGATTTTTCCCTCCCAGCCTCATACTCCCCCGTCCCAGCGTGACGTCACAAGCGCCACTACCCTCACTAATAGTCAACACATTCTCATCTAAATGCGTCATATCTGACGCTTTCATCCGGAGTGACAAAGCGTAAGGATTTAAGCGCCACTACCCTCACTAATAGTATGCATGTACATGTAATAGAGAGCATGCTGAAGGACTGCTTAGGCTATGTGTTATCAACTACGCAAAGACTTTGTGTTCAAACGTGGTGGGGACGAGTTTAGGGCTCAGATTAGAGTTGTGAGAATGTTCACATGCTCTCACGCTACACATTGATTTTCTCACACATTGATTTTGCAGTGAAAAACAGATGTATAACGGATAACGAGTAGTTGGGGTTAGTGAACTCCTCCCAGCTGATGTGATGCTATCTCACGCTGTGAAAGAGTTTTGCAAAATAACATCTAAAATCTGAGGCGCGGACCTGCTCTGTTTGGGACTGTGGGCTGCACTTTATCTGATGCGCTGAAGTGAAAATTTGTCAAAAGTGTAGTTTAGTACGTTTAGTTTATTCACCTCTTCCTCCCATCCATCCCAAACGGTTCTGTGTCTGCAGATGGTCTGCAGGGGCCAAATCAGCGGAGCAACATTGCAGGCCTATACACAGCACAATATAGGGCAGGTAGACTGTTTAAAAATATTATAAATTCTCATAAATGATGACATTATTCTCTTAATATTATCACTTTTTTTGGACCTGTCAGAGAACATTGAACTGCTGAAACACATGAGTTAAAGTGCAGGAGTTTCTAACTGATCTAAAACTATTTAATATCACTGAGGTGATGCCACCGTCAGATTTAAAGATGTTACTTCCCCAAACAAAGACATGATAAAATATTTGTATATACATTTAATGTGTATTCAAATATGAATATATTAATTTGTTAAGTTCTGTGTGTGCAGCATGAAGGGACTACAAACTTTTGTTTCATTATACAGCAACCTTGTGTGGTATAAAGATAAATAAACAACCTTGTACAAGTTAAAGTACAGGAGAAAAGTTAGCCTATATCTAAAAGCAACACAGAGAGCCTGAGAGCTTTACAGCATTATATTCTGGAATATATTTGGAATCATCACCTGCCACCTGAATGTTGTGTTTCCCTTTATATGAAAATATTAGTAACACCCACAAGTTTCCTTGTAACAGCCTCAAGAAAACTGTCCTACAGTAAACACTAGTCAGCAGCATCACAGGTCAGAGGATACAGCAGCAAATATGGGGCCCAGTTTGGAAAATGTTGTCCCCCTGTCCAAAATTCCTTACGGCGGGCCTGATCCTACATACAGTGATCCACCACATTAACGTTAGTTAACTATTTCTAGATTCAAACCAATAGACCAACAATGCTGTTACAGTTCCGTTACTGATAACATAGGCCTATATGCTGTTTTCACTCACCAGGTAACGTTACGGTAACATCAGACTCCTCTGGCTCGTTTTCTGCGTTTCATTAACTTTAACGTTCGTGTCATCTGCTGCAGCTGCAGTGTCACTCGGAGCGGCAGCAGCTTCAGCTGCAGGCTTATGAAAACACTAAAAGAGTGCAGTTTGCGTTTGCTCGCGTTTCACATCTCCTTCAGTGATTCACATTAGTTCATTTCAAATGTCCGAGTGACCGCCAGGCAGCTGTGTTGTTGTTTGGTAGCTGACGTCAGATCCCGGTCACAGGTCACGGCAGCCGGAAACGTCAGTTCAGAGCTTCACAACACAAACGGGGTGAATTTATGAATGAACGTGTTAAAGTTCTACCACAAAACAATGTTGTTACGTATCATCTCGCTATTTTAAGTGGGTATACGGAAATCTTTGACTATTCCTAGTGGGTATACGGCGTATACCTGCGTATCACGTAGACTACACCACTGCCTGATCCACCACTATACTCCTTCCTGAAGCCTCTACTCAAACCTTGTAGAAGCGCTTGTAGAAGCAGCAGCCCGTCACTCAGAGGAGAAGAAAGATAGCTAGGAGAGGAGCCATGCTGGTCCAGCTTGGACTTATTCTACTCCTAGAGAGCCGGTCTGGACAAAATTGGACTCATGTTGACCAAGCAGCAGATTTCAGATGAATGTTGTTCCTACATCGTTACTGAGACCTGCCCCATCAACATCCCAGACCAAGCACTCAGCAGGTGGTCCATGTTCTGAGCTGTCAGCGCAAGACTCGGGCAAGACGGAAGGAAGTGGACTCTGTGTTTTACATCGATGATGCTTGGTGCTTAAACGCAGTCAAGATGGACTCTGTTTACCAAATGTCAGAGTATTTATTGTGAAGACGCAACTTTCATATTATACAATATTAAAAAAATAAATTGAATTGTAATAACTGATTTTGAATTGTGAGAACTGAATGTGAATGTATATAGAAAGTTGAATTGTCGGGTTGGGGGGTTATCCTAATGTTACACTTGATGTAAGCTGTTTGTCATATTTCCAGTGTCTCACTTGGCCCTGACTCTCCCTGCAAAACTTTGGTGAACACAGAACTGTCTTCAATGCAAACTCTGATGACATGCCGCTTGCCAAACAAAGTCTTTTTACTACAGGAGTTTTAGAATTTACTTTCTAGTGGTTCCATTCAACTTGCAAGCTTATGCTCCTCATTTTTTCTAATCCTCCTCCTGTGACCTCTGACCTCTTCCTCTTAAAATACTGTAGGATGCTCATCTCCGTGTGACAATTTCGGCTACTTTTAAACTGTTAATGGGCAAGTAGCAGGCTTTTTAAGCACAAGGATGATCACGGACAGGGGCGAACACATGGCCTAAGAGTTTGTCCCTGGTCAGTGCACTCTCCAGTCAAAGCATTTGGCGGGAGCTCTAGGTCTTTAGAGATCTTTGTTTCTGCATTCTTAAGAATGAAAGTAGGCCTACAGTACATAACCAGATGAGCCTTTAAAATACTAAAACTAGAAACCCCTCTTTAACTCTCCTAAAGTTAAGAAATCAACTCAGTTGAGTCCTTGAATACAATAAAGAAATAAATAAGCCATATCATGATCAATCTTACCATAAACTGGTGCATTGGAATCTGCGGTCTTTGACTCTGTTTTCCTATTGCTCTCATCTATTGCCCTATTGCTATCTGTCACGTGTTACCATATCAGCACTAGTACTGGGGCCACTGACCAGTGGCAGGTAGAGTACTCAAAATCTTTACTCTAGAAAAAGTAAAATTACTGTGCTACTATATATTTAAATATATATTTCATCTACTGTGCAATAGGTTATTTCTAGGGAATGCAATTTGCTTTGCTTGTTGATTATCTGTAATTTAGCTATTTCTGTTTAAAACAATTATTTTCCTTTTTAAATCTCCATGAATGTATTGATAAGATCACTTTAAAATATCAGTTTGCTGCCTATAGCCACTGTTTTTGCTTGCCTCTTTTAATATGGACATGTAGCCTACCAAACCACTTGCTTTCCAGTAGCACAGGTAGCCAATATAATCTGATCATTCCTAAAGCATCTAAATAATATTAACAACGCAAAGAATCATTGTGGCAGTAACACGGGAGCAGCTCGATGTTGAAGCAGGTAAACCTACATTCAGATGAAGATGTGCGTCATGCGTAAAGGCCGACAAGACTGTTCTATCCACCCATATTTTCTCTCTCTCTCTCTCTCTCTCTCTCTCTCTCTCTCTGTGCATCTCAAAAATGATTGTTTAGTGAATATATAACAGCTGGTAGCTGCTGAGTGAAAGCCAAGATTAGTTTCACCGACGACTTTCTGTTTATGGACTCACCGTCGGACATCACTATAAAACAAATAATAACCAATGTGAAAGAACAAAAGAAAGTGATGCTCTTTTCAACAATAGGATACTGTTAATATAACAGAATCAATCCAGTGATCATCAGACTTACATGTTACATGTACATGTTACAGTGTGTAGTCTACATTTGCTCTGCAGAGACTAAATACGGTTTTAACACGCCGTTGATAGAAATGTAAAGTATTTAACTTGCGGGATTGTTAAAGAGCAACGCAGGCTGCTACCACCAGTGCCATGGTGTGCGCTCACTTGACTTCAGTTGTATTAGTAGAACAAAAAAGCCTTAAACTGAAAAGCCTGATTTTCTAAATGTTTGCATCTGCCCAACTCTGTGACTGTGAGAAACGCCAGGGCTGATCTGCGTAACTGCACACAGCCTGGATGACCGCTCACTGCGGTTAATGAACCAAAATGCAAATCGCAGACTGGTGAAGTTATGAAGGTATGAATGAAAACTGTAGTGAAATTAAAAGTAGATTACTGGCCCAAAGAAAATACTGGATTAAAGAGTAAAAATAGGATACAGTTTTTAAAGGAACGTGAAAAGGTGCCAATGATTTATTTAGCAAATTTGTGTTAGGCTACTTGTAACAAACCCACCCTGCTGCAGGCCTCCCCAGTACTGTCTTCAAGTAGACTATAAGTAACAGCAGCACAAAAGAAAAGTCTGTAGCCTAATATTGAGCCACTTTGCTGCACCTGCCTCCAGTAGGGATGCAACGATTACAGATTTTGTTGGTATGATTATTGTCAGAGAAATAATCACGATTTCACGATTATCACGGTTATTATGCATTAATTAATTTCACAACACTAGTAATGACTCAGGTTGATTTTTAATATTTAATTACATTATATTTCTATAATATGTAAGTATTATTAATGTACGAGGAATATTAACTTTTGTTCTCCAGGGGAAATTTTTATAAAGGAGGGGAATAAACTGAAATGTTACCGTCATCAACTCTCATCGGACATATAAGTTTTAGTGAAAACAGAAAGAAATTCTATTGGTGGTGCACGTTGCTCGACGCAGCAACAAACCACCCTGGCTCGGCGCAAGCCATTGAAAAAATGGGCCTCATAGCGCAGCGGTGCTGTTGTCGCGGTGGGTCAGAGAGGTTACACCTACTTTGTTTTTTTACATTGCACTGCGCTCCTGTGTAGCAGAGCCTTTACGATTGATTAACTGTGACGTTTTAAAGCGTGGTTAATAGTGAGATGCTGCATCCCTAGCCTCCAGCAGACTTTTTCTCCCAAAACTTTTCAGCACCACCTTTCCCTTCTGTCTCATATTTTTCTGCAGGCCTACATGCTTTTTGCCCACTTTCCCACCTTTATTTAGCCAATGTCTGATGCGGCATGTGTGATTGATTGACTAGTCACTCAGCCTCGGCTATGAGCCAACTCGGAAATCGCCAAAAGTGAGCGGCATAAAACATGTGGGGTGGGGGGACGACATGTCCCCCCCATGTATAATGGCTCCTATGCGTATGGATACAAGATTAAATGGATGACAAGAATACAAAGAGATTTAGGAACATGGTTAGGATCAATATGACTTTGGAGTCTGTTGCCTGGATATATTGTATGTAAACCACCCAAAGATAAAGGCAGTGCTCCCAAAAGAGAACATACTAACCTGTATGCCTATGTCCTCCACTTCCTGTATTGAGTATCCATCATTTTCATCATTATTAATTATACCACACTGTAAATTTTGGTTAAACTTCACCTCTACAAAGATAAGGCCAGGCGATGATGGAAACAATGACTCACTGTGACCTGGTGATGCTGTGGGCTTGTTAGACTGGAGCTACATTATCCTTCAAGCTTTATGGCTTTATCCGTGTATATTCTGACACACACACACACACAACCCTGACAGATGTTTGTTGAGTCCAGTTCCATAATCCCTACACATTTGAATAGTGCCATAATTCACTGATAAGTCAGTCAAATCACAAACACACACTCTCTCTCTCTCTTCATCTCATACACACACACACACACACACACACACACACACACACACACACACACACACACACACACACACACACACACACACACACACACACACACACACACACACACACACACACACGATGCTTCTACAAACAGCTCTTTATCAGTGTTTTATGACTCTGTTCTGATAAAAGATACTTCATGTTAAGGTTAAAGGAAAATCATTAATATACTGCAGGCTGTTAAAAAACAACATGGAGACACAGGGGCTGAAGATGCATCTCTGACAGAGAGGGATGGATCTGACTGGCTGGATGAGGATGTGATGACAGTATATATTCTGCATCAAAGCCTCGAAAACCATTTTGCATTTTTCCTGGACTCTTCTACATGAATGACTGAGTAATCATCAATGTAATACAATAAATTGCCACATTTCCATTCACCGTTAATGCAGTGGGCACCCCCGTGGCTTAAGGGGTTAGGAGACTTGCCCATAACCATCTCCTCCTGTCCATTCTCTTCTGTCCCTGTCCAATAAAGGAATAAGATATCCACCAAAAAAGTTACTCTGTCTCAAAAAGGAGGCCAGTGTCGGGATTACTTCATTACATTGAGTATTATATTTACAAAAACAAAATGACCATGTCAATTGAAAAAATTACAGAACAAAATTTTGGCTTCATGTTATTTATACAAATTTGACCACTGGAAGTGTTTTCTACATTTATTCGCCCCACATTGCTAATGTACGGAATGAAAAGATTTCAGCTGTAGCTGTCAACATACAAAGAACTGTTTGTTTGGAGTTAGTGTTTGTGCGACAGCTCAGATTTCACGCCAGTTGATCTCCTTTTTCGTCGTTTCTGTACTGTACGTTTTATGCTTTGGGATAAGAATTTAGCACATAGCACACAGAGCCGAAACATTATTCAATCAAACAGATGTCTCACCACCAAGATCAGATTTGTGTGTCATCAATTTCCCACAAACTATGTAATATTGCACAACGTGTCTTGCGTTCAATCTCAACACATCATTAGCCAAAATATTTTCATATAACCCCAAACCCTACTTCTGTTGATTAATAACATAATTGAAAAAAAACAGTTTGTGCTAAATAGAGAAAATTCCTCAGATTTGTAAGAATAAAAAACAGCAGTCAGTTGTCCGTTCTGTTGTTTGCTATTCAATGCTCAATCAGAAGTGTTTGAAAAATATTTAAACTGTGGACTACAAATAAATGGGTTTGATGGCTTTCATGGAAAAAACATGCACACAGCACACACCCATGACATAAAGTCTGGGTTGTAATGGGCTTAGTAATCAGGCTGCATGTCCTTATCTCCTGGAGCTCCACCTTTATACCCTCCACCCAGTAAAACCTCAAATATATATATTCGGAGAGTTCTTCCATTCCCTTTCTCTGACATCTGATGCATGAACTGTGACAGCTAACAATCATCACATTTAAGCATTTTATTATCTTTTCTTTTGGCACGAGTGTCAGAAGAATAGGTTTGATCGATAGTATCTGTAAGGTTGGCGGAGTACTTGGGGTTTGAGAGATTTTTTGATTTTTTTGAATTTTTAGGTTTTCCTTCCATCTGCCGGCGTCATGTGTACAGGAGCGTGTTCTAAGTTTGTTGCCATCCCTCTTTGCGTCTTGGCTCCAGTGTCGATCATCTGCAACATCATGCTCTTCTTCCCTGATTTTGATACAAAGTATGCGGCCGAAGACAAGGAAGGAAGTGAACGAATCACTCAGGAGGTCAAATACATGGGAGGCCTGATAGGCGGCGGAATCATGGTGAGTAGATTTGATAAGATTACATTTAGCATGAATAATATCAAGGCTTCTAAAGAGGTTCAAAATGTTCAAAAACAGAGCCTTGCTAGTGGGATTAAGTTTGCAGGTATATGTAATTCAATGGGTCAGTAGTTAGTGGTTTATTTCAGTCATTTTAAGTCCAGTTGAATCCAGCTCCGTCCACTTCACTAGAGTCTAGTCTAATGTAGTAATCTGTGTTGTATTCTCTCACTCATTAGCATTTTATTCACTTATATCATGTTCTGTCCCTCTCACTGTCACCTTGCTATTACTTTTTAGTTTAGTCTTTGTCCATATACTATGATTTTTGATGTGCACATATGGCCAAATTCACATAACAAAACCCCTTGTTTGTCATTGCCTTTCAAAAGGACACATATCATGCATATGTCATGCTGCTTCCTGTGTTTCTGAACAGTCATTATTCACATAACCACAACACAGGTCTCTTGTAAGGAAAAGATGTCGTGATCATGTTTGCCTTTATTAGAGAGATTACAGTTGAGATGGACGCAGGAAACATCACAGTGAGACAGCGAGAGGGACATGACATGCAACAAAGCTGTAACTGAATCAGGGCAGTTGCACTGTGTTCACCTTAACCACTATATCAACAAGACTAAATCAATGTCTTCTTTCGCTCTGGACAAGCTTTGTCGAGTTGGAGAAAATAACTTTAATGATGTCATGTAGTTCATCTCTTTTCCTTTTTCCTCTTCCTCTCTTTGTGTCCGCTGTCAGGTCCTAATTCCTGCCATCCACATTCATCTGACCAGTGCTAAGAACTGCTGTGCCAACCGTTGTGGGGTAAGTGTCCAAAGTATCTAGCGCTGTCTAAAGTACTTTGAGTCATTTAGCTAACACTTTTATCCAAAGCGACTTACAATTGATATATATGTCAGAAGTCGCCTCTGGAGAACGAGGGGTTAAGTGTCTTGCTCAGTGACACATTGGTGGACACACATGTGTCGCAGTGGGCACCCAGATCTTCCACAGATCTTTGTGTCTTATGCTCTGTTCCATTGCCACCCCATAAATTAAATGTTGCTTGTTCTCTTGTTACTGTGGAAAGCACATTTTGAACCAAGCAGTTCTGCAGAATACACTCAAACATGTAGGCATTACAGTAAATTTGACCACCAATCTATGGACTCATATTATCACCATCATGTTGAGATAGTATCTTCTAGGTGTAGCTGAAATACTGTGTCCTCTCAAGCAACTTTTCTCTTTAAAGTGTATTTTTTCTTAACATGTGCATATTTAAAACACATTTGTATTCTTAAAAGCATACATTTTCAGTCACAAAATTGCACAGGTTTTAATTATTTCTGTAACATCAGTCTCACTCTGGCGACCTCTAGTGGTTTTATGAAAAAAGACACCGTGCATTTTCTCCCCTATCCACAGACACACATCATACCATGTTTGCTTTTATTGTAGTCACATGAATGAGTTCAGACTTTAACTGTGATTACCTAACTCCGGCCAGCTGCACAGTCCCTGCTAGGAGCAGAATGCCGACAAAAAGCAGCACAGGAATTTTCTGTTAACCTGCCCCAATTTGCCCCAACTTTGTTGTGACTCAGAACCATCTGTTTGTTAAAAATACATAAAATACAATTTGGGCTGTCTGACATGATCATCAAATATTGTTGTATTCATTAAATTCATAATGAATAGTCCACCCTCGTCACAGGCAAATACATATGTGGAGTATCGTGTGACATTAATTTTATTTCTTGCAATGCGACAATAAATAACTTGAAGTAGTCCAACCTGATCATATGAATGATGGATTGTGCTCTAATTAAGGCTGCTTCACAGTCAAACAATATCATACGATAGTACATCTGTAATCTGCTGTTACGGATTGCGCCAGTCGTGTCGCTGTAGCTAAGATGACCTGCTGTATATCTGTAGGCTATATAGAATATATGATGACAGGTTTTGGAAAAAAAATATTATTGAATTTAACAATGACCCCCTGGTCCCTTCATTTTGATTTCCATACTGTAGTGAAATAAATGGAAACCAATAGTTCCTGTCTTAATGAATAAACCAGCTGATAATACTGTCCCTATAAACAAAAATGTGTTGTCAAGCTAAACTCTGGTAAGAAAAATGTCAAATTATCTTTAAAAACAGCAATTACAGTGTCATGGTTTTATCTGTTACTTACACTGACTCCACTGTGTGTGCTCCATGCAGATGTTTCTGTCCATTGGCTTTGCAGCAGTTGGTGTGATGGGGGCCGTGTACAGTCTGAGCGTTGCGGCCCTGGGCCTTGCTAATGGGCCAACGTGCTTCTGGAGCAATGATAACAACCTCACTCCACAATGGGGGACACCCTTCGCCAACAGGTACAGCAAGTCTTATGGACGTTTTTACATTTTCATTATATTTAAAATTTGTCTCTGTAATGTTTGACAACCTGACTAATTGCGATCCTTTTCAGTAATGGGAGCTACCTGACTGACAAGGAAATGTGGAAGTGGTGTAAAGTTCCGGAGAATGTGGTTGAATTCAATGTGGGACTCTTCTCCACTCTGCTAGCGGCAGCATGCGTAGAGCTTGTCCTGTGTCTCATCCAGATGGTTAATGGACTGTTCGGGTGTCTCTGTGGGACCTGCTCCGGCAAGGAGGTGAGAGCAGAGTACACTGAAGGGTTCAGCACCGTTTCTCTTTTCTGTTTTAAACATGCCTCCTGACAGGAAGTTGGATCAACCAAACAGCTTTTATGACGCACACGGTTATACATCATTCGTATCAGCTCCTCTGCAATTACAACCTGCAACATAAATCACGTCTCTTAAAACTAAATAAGCCAACGCTGACTTTTGGTTTCCCATGGGATATGAACCCTGTCCTCTTGGGTGGAACTCCTTTGTTTATTAGACACATCCATACATACATCCATACCATGTGGACTTTCATGCTCTTTGTCGTTGTTTATACTATGTCACCAGACTTCTTAAAGGCACTAAAGGGTACCTCATGAGACGCTGAGGGGTGTAGAAGGTACCAGGGCTCAATGCCTTCAAGTACATAAAAGTTAACAGAAACCAAGGGTACGAGTACGAAGGACTTTTTGGCTGTTAACGATCTGACAGCAATCTGGGCAGAAGCATATTTGGCACAGCTACCTCTATGGAAACAATAAAACATGGCCTTATATAGCTTAGTACATGTTTCAATACAGTAGCATAAGGAAGTAACAACGGCCCTTGGGCTCCACAGTTCCGAAGCACATGCTCACACACACACACACACACACACACACACACACACACACACACACACACACACACACACACACACACACACACACACACACACACACACACACACACACTGTTTTCGTGTCTAGAAGGGAACCCCATATTGGCAAATCTGTATGCCTTGTTTCCTTATTGTGCACGGTTTAACAACTGATAAGATTATATGCAGAGAAATACTTAACTTCCTTAAATCAGTTTCTTTTCATATTAACATATTAAATTAAACAGTTCTCTTTATGTGCTTCTCTCCAACACAGACACGCGCTTGCGTCTCTAGCTGTGTTGCACGAGCCCAGATGTAGCAATCTAAAGTGATGGATTTTAGATTTTAAATAAAGTAAAGTAAGAAAAACACCCTACTTTAAAACCACACCATGTGGCGAGCTATGACACACATACGGGTTTAATACCCACAAGCACATCCACAATATCAAACTTGCAAAATCTATGGTAACAGAGTCTCATATCCGGGAAAGCCATGCTGCCAGAATACTTAAACGTCTACACAAATGAAGACATTGTGGTTAACTTCACAAATACCCAGATAACTGGCACTGAACTAATAAAGTTACCATTTAACTGAGGTAGCAGAAACCTTCTAGGTGGCTGTCTTGTGGGCTTCCACAACAAATCTACAACTCAAACTACAGCCGAGTGCAATGGCGATCTCTGTGGCTGAGAACTATGGCTGCAGATGGGAAACTAGTGAGAAGTTTTTTGGGGGAATCTGATCATTTTACAGTTTTTCTCAGTTGCTTTGGTATATTTCTCGAATCATCCTTAACATTTGCACAACAGTACTTGCATTTCAGATCGCACAAAAGACCAATAGACTAAAACTTGCTAAAAAAAAGTAGAGGCATATTTATGTCAGTGAACATGTCAGTGCATCAGAATGACAAGTCTTTGTGTCATTGTTTAAAAACAAGATAGTCAAAATATTTGGCCATGCTGTCAATATAACACTGTACTTTGTAAGTTTATTGAATTATTGAAAATGCGTAAGGCTGCACTTTTTCCGTGTGGCATTTATCAATTTCAACAGTACAAAGTTATACATTTCAAGAAATTGAATAAGTTACGCTTTTATTGTTTGTATTGTAATTTGTCGACAAAGCATGTCATTGTGATACAGCACTGCATGGCACAATGGGGAAAAAAAAAAAATTCAAAACTAGAAATGTAAACATGGGAAACACCCCTTAGGCAGACATTATTGTCTGTTGGGCCAAATATTCTCATCCACATCACAGCAGATATCTTCATCAATTCAAGAGACATTTACAAAAAAAAGACAAATAGGAAATATGCTTCAGCCATTTTGCATGTAGTGACTTATTCAAAGGACTTATGCCTAGATGTTATGAGGGTTAAGATTATTTAACAGAGAACCAGTGTAATACATAATGATCAACATGACATAAGCAATTAATAATTTAGGAAACAGCAGACATTTATACATAATAATTTGCATAAATGTGTCAAAGCATTTGCAAAAGTGACTGGATCATGGGGAGGTCGAATAAGTAGTTTAAAAAATTTTCTGATCTGAAAAATGTACCAAAGTGACTGAGAAAGACTTTAAATTAACCAGATTATTTATCCCTCAGAGGAGGGTCCGTTGCACTGCATCTTACTGGCGGAGTTGAACCATAGTTCACCTTAAGGGTTGAAGCCCAAGAATGGCCCCTCCTGGTTGCTTAGAGTTGATACACATCCCTGATGTGGCCTCACAGCAAGAGACTGCCATGCAGAGCAGCGCTGCTGTGGTCCTGCTTAGTAGCCCCCCTCAAACCACAGCCGTGCTATGTGTCTCTGCTGGTGACCGTAGAGGAAGCTCTCTCTGTTCAGGTGCCTATTATACGATGTTAGCTTCTAACTGAATCTCTGTGGTTAGGAGCTCAGTTGCACTCATACTTTCCTCTGTACTTTTCTTTCAGATCAGACTAATATTAAGGGTTACTGTTTACTTTACTGATTACTTTCAGGCATATTTGTTCTATATTATAACTGTATTCATTTATATTGCTCATCGTGTCTTCAAATGAAGCAACATTAGACTGAAAGAAAACGGCAAACTGCATTCTTGCTCCTGGCTAGTTACACCCTAAAGGACCAGTGAGATTTAATCTAGAAAGCAGAGCATGTTCTTTTCTTAGTATCATGCTTACAAGTCAACCCCTCAAAAATGCAAATGAACATAGGAAAAAAAGTGTCTCTGCTCACTTTGCTGCAGGCGGAACAGAAACCTGCCATTTCTTTGTTGTGGGTTTAACTTGCTTACATAATGATGCTTTCACAAACCACCCATGTAGTGAGAATTTTCTTTTACTTACCAGTCACAGCCAAGTGCACTTAGACTACTACCTGACACCAGGTATTTTCAGTGTATGTGAGTGAACTGCGGTTCAGGTGTGTAAACTAACCTGTCTCTCTGTCTTTTCTCAACAGTAAGCTGAACTACAACACACCATGACTTCTTGACAAAAAAGGAAGGGGATCACCATCAACTCTGTTTTCACCATTACAATCATTACCTTTAACATCACCATTATCATAATCTGCTGCACCAGGCGATGATGGGACAGGAGTCCTAATGAATTTAGATAACCCTTTGTTCAGACGGCCTCTAGTTTTCCGTTTGTGCCCCAAATGATCGCCATTATTACATATTGTTCAAGAGGAATGACTGGGATTATTGATGAATATTACTTTCTTAACAATTTCATTGAATATTACTATTTCATTGTTCTCAGATTACTCTGATCGTGGACTGTAGATGGAAAGACTGATGTGTGTCTATTTTGTGTCTGTAAATTTGTATGTTTAAAAATATTTTGTAATAAAGCTGTGAACATGAGATTTCATTGTTGCTGGTTACAGAATAAACTATCTCAGAGAGATGCTATCAGAGGATTTAGAAGAAGCTAAACCTGGATTAACTGAATCTAGTTGTCTACTTGGTGTCCAGAATACAGTTAACCACCATTTAAGCAAAAATACACACCCACATATAATAAATGTGACAAGTGACAAATAACTGTAAAACCTGATATATATTTTATCTTCTTTTCTCCTGTCTATCTTCACCAACCATTTCTTTAAATCATCAACCTGAATCTTAGACCGCAACCCTACTAGGGTTAATAAGATTTACCTCTAGCTAGCATTTCTTTTCTAGATATGATCAACCTGTCGTTATAAACACTGTATGTGTCACAGTTCTTTAAATGAGCTGGAATTAATCTGCCTCTTAATTATGCCCACTCTTACTTCAGGGGTCTTAGCCAACTATAGACCTGTATCTGAACTTCCCTTTCTCTCTTAACATCCTTGAGAAAGCAGTCATCAAACAATTGTGTAACTTTATTCATACCAATAATTTATCTGCAGACTTTCAGGCAGGATTTAGAGAGCATCACAGCACAGAGACAGCACTGCTGAAAAATACAAATTATCTTCTAATTGCATCAGAGAAAGGACTTGTCTCTGTGGTTGTCTTGTTAGATCTTAGTGCTGCATCTAACACTACTGACATCACATCCTATTACAGAGATTTGAACATTTAATTGGAGTTCTATTTATCAGTCTCAGTTTGTAGATATTAGCAATGAATGCTCCATGCACGCCAAAGTTAGTCATGGAGTTCCACAACATTCTGCGCTTGGACCAATTCTCTTCACCTTATATATGCTTCCTTTAGGCAGTATTACCAGTAAACACTCCATTAACTTTCATTGTCCTCCAGAGAAGCCAGATGAAACAAATCAGTCAACTAAACTTCGAGCATGCCTAAAGGATGTAAAAACCTGGATGACCTGCAATTTTCTGATGTTAAACTCAGAAGACACTGAAGTTGTACTGTCCTGCATTGCCCTGGCCTCCAGCACAACCATTGCCTTGCAGTTAAGGGAAAGGTCGAGATGAGGCTGCTTCCATTAAGTCAAGCATTTCGGTTGTTTTGCTTCTACTGCTCTTCTATTATCTGCTGCTTTTTCTGGCTCATACACTTCTACAGCAGAAATATAATGTTTTAGACAGATAGGTGCAGTTATGCTTACATTTTGTACAGTGGAGTTACAAATATACTATGCAATATATTTGCATATATTAAAAACGCATAGAGGAGTAGTGGACAGAGTTAGAGAATGGTGAGAGCAAATATGTTGTGAACAGCATCTATGCATTTGGTTAGTATAACAAGTTGTATAACAACGTATACACAGTAGGTTATATATACATATATCACAACATCAGTAATGCCTGAAGCATGGGAAGAGGGTGAAAAGTTCATTGTGAAGGTGGGAGACATCCTTGATTATGTTTCTTGTCCTGGCCAGGCCGTGCTTGTGACAAATGTTCTCGATGGTGGGTAACTAGGTGCCAGTGATCCGTTGGACAGTTTTAACCACCTGCTAAAGTGCTTTGCGGTGTGACGCAGAGCTGTTGAGTCACCACCCGGAGATGCAGTTTGTCAGTATGTTTTTAAGTGGTAACCTTGCTTCTCCCTATGCCTCTGCAGATTGTGAAAAGTTTTTAAATAACACTTGGTTGGGTAGATGGAATCATTAAGAGCCAGTATTAACCCAAACCCTGCGTTTTTAGATGTAGGTTGCCCCACAGTTGCTTTTAAAGGAGACCTATTATGCTTTTCCATATTTTATGACTTACAATGTTAAAGTGTCAGATGTATATGTTAAACATGGCCAAAGCTTCAAATAATGAGGTAAAAGTATTAAAAAGAAATCCCTGTGGGCCAAAACCTCAGATTTCCTCCTGTTCTGAACACTTTGTTTTAAACAGCTATTTCTCCTAAAGAGCTCCATTCTACAACACGGAGCTAGACGGAGCCGGTATTCCATATATGGTCATTTACTCCGGACAGCTGAAATCCTGATTATTGGTCCTCAACATATCTCCAATCAAATCCTACCCTCTACTGGCGACCTACTACAACTTGTGAAGCCTCATTCAAGAAATCTTGGCGTCTTGTCCAGTCCAGCTTTTACCACTTTAGAAAAATTCAGACAAGGAATTAAAATTCTTAATTAGAACAAGGAAATACGATCATATCACTCTCGTTTTTTTTAGCAAAAAAACCCAGTCGATTCAGGCTTTGCCCATCGAAGTATCAAATCTTCGACTATTTGGGGTTAGCCCTAGTGGTCAGTAAGGGTAAAATGGACTGATAAATGGCTTCACTATGAGTGTCCTCTCTCTCTTTTCCGGAATGTAAATGACTTCACTATGTGTGTGAACAACATGTTCCAGAGGTAAGATAGTGATGACCCTGACACAGGATCATCACCAAGAATTGCCATCACAATTATGGCGTTGTCGGCAGGATTATTCGTGTGAGAGGACTTGGAAATTCGCAACTGAAGCATTTTAGTTCTGGTCCAGTTCATGTTCACACTGCAGTTTTACAAATGAGCCAGAGAAGTAACCATGACGTCACACAGACGTACAAGTAACTTGTTGATTGGACAGCTTTGGCGATTGTCATCCTGCATCATCAGGACCCACGTGGGGAAATCAAACTCCAGTGACTGACAGAAGTTTGTGCAGCCGTTTAACGCTTGTGATCTGTATTGGGAATTCCAAACATATTGCATGTAACCCTGGACTCAGGGAGACTCATCTGTGCTGTGTAAACGTAACAGTCAAAATATCTCTGTTCTCTGTGTTATCCAGACTTCAGGGACAATGTGTCTTTGTGGATATCATCCCACAGATTGAACCTAAAACTGGATAAATAACTCACTGTTCACTGAGCTCTCCTCACTCATTCGAGCATACATGTACACGGCGTATGTGTGTTGCTGTGAGTCCTTCTGCAGAAGACGTGTGTAGTGGCTAAGTCTACACTTAAAGCCACTGAGGGTTGCATAGACAGGCATCCAATTGACGCGCGCTCGCCCAGCACACATAGCTCACTGCTGAAAATAATGGTACTTGCACTTGCCGTTTTGTTTTCTTTTATTATTCACCGATGTTGATTTTCAGGTAGGTACAATACTCCATTATGTTACACATCACAAGAAACACATACGGCTTGCCCAGCGTAGCGTGCCTGAGCGAAGCGGTCAAAAAACTATAGGTGCTCTCCCCCGTCCAGCAACACCCTCTCACCTGTCCAAAGGTTCCTACCTAAATTACCTTTGTGGCACAAAAAACCAGACGGGAGCCACCTACTGGTCCACAAGAGTACCGCACCCAATACAAAACCCTACAAATGGCTCTTACATACCGGCCCCTAATTGTAATGACTTCCAGACATAACAATTCATTAACATGATTAAAGAGCCATAATCAAAATGATACAATGATGAACATAGTATACCATCTATTTAAGTCATATGTTTGGCAGAATACACAATGCTTGGTGTGACCTGCTGCTAATCTGTAGGCTCATGTAGCAGGCAAAGTTTAGTGACAGGCCTTTCTATTACACTAGCCTTTGTCTGCAACCGCACTGAACGTACAAGTCCTTTCTTGTCATGGAAAGCCTCCAAGACTCTCCCAAGTGGCCAAGAGCCCCGTGGGGCAGTAGGATCCATGATGACCACAATATCTCCAGGCTTAAGATTTCTCCTTTTCTGATTCCATTTTGTCTCTCCTGTAGCAGAGGCAGGTATTCCACGCATCCAACGTTTCCAAAAAAGATCTGAAATATACTGGACTTGTCTCCATCGCTTTCTCACATATAGGTCATGTGGTTCAAACAATCCCGGTGGTAAGGCTGGTCTTCCTTTCATAAGAAGAATATGATTAGGAGTAAGGGGTTCAAGGTCGTTTGGGTCATCGGACAGCTTGGTGATAGGCCTATCATTTAAAATGGCTTCAGCTTCACACATGACTGTAGAAAGTCCGTCATCGTCCAGTTTCTGCTGTCGAAGAACTGCACTGAGAATCCTTCTCACCATGCGGATTACACGCTCCCAAACAACACCAAAATGTGACCCTGCTGGAGGATTGAAACTCCACTTGACTCCCTTTTACCGCAAATATCCTTGAATCTGTGCTTGATTCAGAGATGAAAGAGCCTCCCTAAGTTCTCTCTCTGCTCCTATGAAGTTTGTTCCATTATCTGATTGAATGAGAGTGACTTGACCCCTTCTACAGATGAAGCGGCGTAATGCATTAATGCATGCATCTGTATCCAGAGAGGTAGCCACTTCTAGATGGACTGCTCTACTTGCCAAACAGGTGAATACTACTCCGTAGCGTTTGACTGTGCTTCGTCCTTTCCTCACCTCTATTGGTCCAAAATAGTCGACGCCCACATTAGTAAATGGCGGGTGATTGTAATCTAACCTTTCCTTTGGCAAATCTGCCATTTTTTGCTCCCTCATCCTTCCTGTATGTCTTCTGCAGAAACAACATTCTGCTATGATTCTCCTCGCAATAGAGTTGGCATTTGTAATCCAGTATTTCCTTCTCAGTGTCGACAACATGTGATTACGACCGCTATGGCCAAGCTGTTGATGTATATCCCTAAGAATAAGAGTGGCTACATGTTGATCTTTGGATAAGATGAGTGGATGTTTAGTTTCCTCTGGCAAGCAGCCCCTTGCCAACCGTCCTCCAACTCTTAAGAGCCCATCATCCAAATATGGATCCAACTTGTAAATAACACTCTGCCTGTTCACGGTAATTTTCCCAGATGATAAGGAAGCAATTTCCTCGCTGAATCTTTGCTGTTGACAGTAACGAACGATGGCATGCTCGGCCTTCAAAAGATCATTCGTTGACAAAACTTGTCCTTCTGGCTTGTCTTTATCCTTTTGCTTCTCTTGCTCCATGATATTTTCACTGCAGGCATTGGAAGCCTCCAACTCCCTCCTCTTGTGACTCCTTTTCAGAAGTATACTTTTCAGCTTAAGAAACCAGGCAACTGCTATCTTTAGCTTTCTCCAATCTGAAAAGTAGATCATTAGACGACTGGTACAGTCAGGTGAACCTTCAGCATTAACCACATTCACAATAGCTTCCTTCTTGACCTCCAGGTCGCCAGCTTCTATTGCAACATCCACCACATTTGCCGGCCAGTCCTCTTCAGGTTTATTTAGAAACTTTGGACCCTCAGTCCATCGTTTGTCATGAATGAAGTCTATGATCCTCATACCTCTAGATGCATCATCTGCTGGGTTTTTTTTTGAATTGACGTACCGCCATTGTGAAGTTCTGCTGGCCCTCTAATGGTCGAGACCCTGTTTGCCACGAAAGTATGAAAGCGCTTGTCCTCATTCTTTATATACTTAAGCACAGAAGTGCTATCTGTCCAGAAGACTGAGTCTTGCAAATTAAGCCTCAGCTCCATCTTCAACATCAGGTCAACACGAACAGCATGGACAGCAGCCGTTAGCTCTAAACGAGGAATAGTAATGGTTTTTAAAGGTGTAACTCTGGCCTTGCCCATTAGGAATGCAACATGGATGTTATGTCTTTCATTCTGCATTCTGAGATAACTGACGGCTCCATATCCTGATTCACTGGCGTCTGAAAAATGATGAAGCTGAGCGTGAACACAGTCTCCAAAATCTTTAGGTTTGACGCATCTCTCGATCTTGAACTCCGACAACATGTCCAGCTCCTCCACCCACCTTGTCCAATGACATAAGATATCCTGGGGAATAGTTTCATCCCATCCAAAGTTTCTTCTACAAAGCTCTTGCAATAAAATCTTAGCAGGCAACACAGCCGGTGCAAGGAAACCAAGAGGGTCGTAGACTGAACTGGACATTGATAACATTCCACGTCTGGTGTAGGGCTTGTGACCAAGCTCCATCTTGAACTTAAAGGTATCTGTCTCAACGCACCATTGCAACCCAAGAGCCCTCCCAACAGGAAGATTGTCCCTGTCCAGATTTAGTTCCTTCAAATCTTTAGCTCTGTGCTTCTCAGGAACTTCTTGTAATATAGTGCGATTGTTGCTAATCCATTTTGTCAGAGTAAAACCTCCTCTCTGACAAAGAACAGTAAGATCCTTGAGCATGAGGACAGCTTCCTCTTCAGACGCCGAACTCTTCAGACAATCGTCCACATAAAAGTTCTCCTTAACAGTTTGAATGACTTCTACTGGAAAGTCGGACCGATTGTCGTCGGCGGTTTTCCTTAGTGCAAAACTAGCACAACTCGGAGACGAGACCGCACCAAACAAGTGGACAGTCATACGAAACTCTGTCACTGGCTTGGTCAAATCTCCTTCTGGCCACCACAAAAACCGAAGGAAGTCTCTGTCCTCTTCTGCAACCTTGACCTGATGGAACATTGCTTGTATGTCACCCATGAATGCCACAGGTTCTTGTCTGAACCTCAAGAGGACTCCAAGCAATGTACTAGTCAAGTTGGGACCTTGCAAGAGTTTTTGGTTCAATGATATTCCTTTAAATGTTGCACCACAGTCAAACACCACCCGCAGAGTCCTTTTCCTTGGATGATATACACCATGGTGAGGGAGGTACCATACTTTTGCGTTGCCAGGATTCAACTGCTCGGGTGGAACCCGTTCTGCATAGCCCTTATTAACCATCTCAGTCAGGAATGTTGTATACTCTTCTGCAAACTGCTCGTTGTTTAGAAACTTTCTTTTCAAGCCTAGTAACCGTTGCTCAGCCACAGAAAAGTTATTAGGCAGAGATACGTTATCTCTCTAAAAGGCAACTTCAGGATATAGTGATTGTCTTCAAGTACTGCAGAACTTTCCACAATTTCCATGAACTTGATGTCTTCTCTTGACATCCCTTTCTCCTCCGAAGCTCTCTCATTAAAGTCATGATTGTACTGATTACTCAGCATTTCTTCCAACCTACACACAGAAATCCTGTTGACGACTGCTGAAACACACTCTGCTTCAGGGCTGCTGTGACTTCCTTGCAAAGGACCATTAACAACCCATCCTAATGCTGTTCTTATAGCATAAGGGCCATTCCACGGCTATTGATGACTTCCCAAGGCTCCAACATCTTGGGAGCGTTGCTTCCAATCAACAAGTCAACATTAGCTTTTAAGCTTGGAATTGGTACCTTTGCCAGGTACGGCCATTTTGCCAAGTCTCCTTCAGCCATAATGTTATCTGTACTTACAGGCATTTTCTTTTGTGTGAGGGTTTCTGGGAGCTCATAGAAGAAGTTGGTATCGATTCCAGACACTTCTAAGCCTGACAGTGAATATGTGGGCACAACTCTTTCCTGTCCCATGGTTTGTAAGAGAAATTGAGTTCTTTTACCAGAAAGATTGAGCCTTTGCATGAGCTGCTCTGAACAGAATGTGGCTGAACTGCCAGGATCCAAAAAAGCATAAGTCTGTATTATCTGGTTTCCTTTAATGGACTTGACCTGGACTGGTAAAATGGATAGCAGACAACGATCCCTTCCGGCCCCTGTATGGCCACAGGTTTTTTTTGCTGCTGTAGGGGTTTGTGTCGTTGGCTCTTTGGAATTATCTGTAGATGTGGTGATTGTGTCCCTCTTGTTAATGTGAAGTACAGTGGGATGGTTTTGACTACATGTCCTGCAGGTCAAGCGCTGCTCACAGCTACTGACTCCTGTGCCCAGCACATAAGCAGCCGAAGCAAAGCTCTTTCTCCTTTAGAAAGTCCATTTTATCCCTGTGCTTCTTCCTATCAAACTGTGGACAATTTTCCAATGAGTGATTTTGAGTACAGCAAACACAAGCTGATTTTCCTGCAGTGCCATGTGCTGGTAACACCACCAATTGATTTCCAGGCGATTCCACGTGTGCTATAGTGGTGGCAAAACTGCTTCCCTTACTCCTGTTGTTTCCTAGATGTAACTTAGTCCTATTAATATCCTTTGTGCCAGCTGTTCCGGATGGTATGTCTCTAATGTCACCGAATAATGGGTCAGAAAGGATTTTGACATGTCTTTCGATAAATGCAACCAGATCTTTAAATCGAGCTCTCTGTTTGGATGTTTCCAGTATACCATATGCAGTAGTTCTCCATCGTTCTCTAAGCTTGAATGGTAATTTAGAGATGATTGCCCTCATGTTGCTTGAGTATCCAACTCCTGCATGTACTGCAACTCCTCCATAACGTTGCAACATCCACGCAGAAAAAGAGAATAAGCTTGCAATGCAGTAACATCCTCAGTTTTGTTAAAGGCCAAGCCAAGGCCCTGTCCATGTATGCAGTAGCTATCTTATATGTATTGCCAAAGTGTTCTTTCAAAAGCTGTTTTGCTGTAGTATAGCCATACTCAGGATCCATGTGCTGGCAGCTACGCACCAGCTCCCTAGGCTGCCCTCTAGTGAATTGTTCCAGATAATACAGGCAATCACCCTTGCTGGCCTTTTCCTCCACTCCTCTTTCAAATGATCTTATAAAGAGATATATTGAAGTGGATCACCATCAAAGCGAGGGAATATCTCTGGCTGGTAATGAAGACAAATGTTGTTGTTGGACAAGGGCTGCGGTTATTTCATTTTGCCTTTGCATTATAGTGAAAATATCTCCAGGTTGTCTGTCATTCACTGACTGGGCATTGGATGGGAAAGGATTCAAAGTTGGTAATGGATGCGTCCAATTGCAACGTGTGATGGTATTTCTGCCTCTCAGAATCAGTCAACTCCTTTAGTCCAGTTGTGTGTTGTTGGCTAGCTTCCGGATGCTGTCTAGCAGTTGGTAATAAGTTGCTCGCTGATTGTGACCAGTCCTTATTTTACTGTGGATGGCTTTGAACTGCAGGATTGTACTCCTTTGCCATTGGATTTAATAGGTTTGCAGTTGATGATTTTTTCATTTCTTTGTCCAGGTAGGAATTCATTGCATTTGATGGTAAAGAACTTTGAACCTCAGCAGTCTGTAAAACTGCTAATTTAGCAGTAGATGCCGCTAGCATTGCTTCCAGCTCATTTTGCTCAATTCTTCTACTTAGCTGCTGCTGTTGCTCCTCCAAAGCATGCCTTTCCTTTAAAGCTGCTAAACGAGCAAGGAGCGCAGCTTTATCAGCTTCCGTTTTAATTCTCACAGAAGACGTTGTGCTGGATTTTCCACTGCGTGAACTTTTCCTGCTCGAATGTTTGCTTGCAATATTTGAAACACTATCCTCTGGATTAATACCATCACCAAGATCACATTCATAATGTTCCTCGGGCTTAATACCATCATCATTATCACCACCAAGCTCACATGCAAAATGTTCAGCACATGATACCCACCTTTTTACCTCAGAAATAAACTCATCATTAGACAACATTTTTGCTTTGAACCATATATCATGCTTTTGTTTTTCCTCAACAGGTAACATACCCATCAAAGAACCATGAATACCTTTTACTTCATTGCATAAGTTGACAAGATCACTCAGAACGCATTGTACCTCTGAAGTTTTATCTCTTTTCTGCATAAGGCCTTGCATAATTTGTCTTAATTTACTAGCTCTATTTAGCTTAGATTTTCTTTCAGTCTGTAACCTTTCCAGCTTTTCTGCAAGTGCCTTAGCAGTTAATTTTACAACACGTTTTCAGCGTCCTTTTGCAACTCAAGCTATTAGTGATACTGTTTGTTTTAGCGATTAGCGTAATAGCCTCTCGTGGCCTGTCCCCAGTGTCATTCGCCTCCATAGTTCAGTTTGTCCAAGCTGGCTTAATCACCAAAATGTTAATTGTTCACTTCATTCAACCACCAATGCATTGGATTTATGTCCAACATGTGTGCACACAATAACGAATGGCCATTCTTAACTTAGTAGCGCTACACATACCTCTCGTTGGGCGCCATGATGATCCAGTTGACTGTCGGCATTTGGACAGCAGGTCCGTTGGCTTGGTTGGCTTCTTAATCCCCAGGAAACCGGTGTCCTCTAGCCGATGCAGCCACGATATCCAAACGCCCACTTTAAATGGCCGCTTCCATTGAATCACGACAGCCTGCCGCGGCGTCCACCACCGTACGCAAAAAAGCTCCTCCAAAACTAGTAAGCAAAAAAGTTTTTTGACTTGCATGTAGTGGCTAAGTCTACACTTAAAGCCACTGAGGGTTGCATAGACAGGCATCCAATTGACGCGCTCGCCCAGCACACATAGCTCACTGCTGAAAATAATGTTACTTGCACTTGCCGTTTTGTTTTCTTTTATTATTCACCGATGTTGATTTTCAGGTAGGTACAATACTCCATTATGTTACACATCACAAGAAACACATACGGCTTGCCCAGCGTAGCGTGCCTGAGCGAAGCGGTCAAAAAACTATAGGTGCTCTCCCCCGTCCAGCAACACCCTCTCACCTGTCCAAAGGTTCCTACCTAAATTACCTTTGTGGCACAAAAACCAGACGGGAGCCACCTACTGGTCCACAAGAGTACCGCACCCAATACAAAACCCTACAAATGGCTCTTACAACGTGAATAAAACTCACAGAAAGACAAGTGTTTGCCTGAGCTGTTTATTTGAAAACTCAAATTGCCATCACAGATCTGTATCGCAAAGAGCTCATGAAGCAATAATTTGTTATAAGCATGATAAGTAATGCTAGACAGCAGATCGACCGCATAGCCTATTATGAATAATAGCGTAAAAATAGGACATGTACAGTAATAATTCGGGTCTTCTTCGCCTGTAGTATACTGTGGTATCACTGTCACACAATTTTTATGGACTTAATGAACTGACAAAGTAAACAGAATACTACTTGCCCTATTTTTAAAACAGATTTTAACCTATTAATCAGGGAAACACCTGCACTGACAAGATCGCCGAATGCATTTCGTGGTCAGACGATGGATTTATTAGTGGTTTAGCTTTGGAAATAATGCTCAGATCACATCTTTGCTATCATGAAATCCTGTGTTTGATTCGTTTGCTTTCATACCACGAGGGTAACTGCACCAGAGTTCATTTGTTTGGTCCACTTTTGATGGAAAGGGGGAAAACGAACTCTAGTGCAATACGAGTTGAACTAAACGAGGCAGGTGTGACAGCACCCTAAGAGTTCTTAGAGAAAAACTCAATGTTACAGATCTGTGAACAATCTTTTCCCAAGCAGAAGGCTTCAAGGTTTGCCATAATGCTACAAACAGGCAATAACTGACCTCTGTGGGAGAATAAAAGCCATTTTCCCCCTGAGAATGGACTTTGGGCAAAATATCAGCCTGTGAAAAGCAGGAAAATGAGACTGTAGAAGAATATCTAAAGCACTCACAGAAATCCACAGCACACACAGCGGGCTCACAAAAACCAGGAGCAATTTATTAGGGTCCTTGCACGGCTCGTGCTCGGGCCCTAATAAACCTCTTCACTGCCACAAAGCCCATCTGAAAGACTATTTCATCAATGGCACCAAGCCAGTAGTCAGTGACGTGGAGAAGGGACCAGGGATTTTGGAAACCTTGGGACTGAGAGACATGCCAGTTTATGCAGAGAAAATTCCTCAAATGTTCAAACAAACAGGAAAAACACACAGCTACAGACTAATGAGGGTGACACTGATGACGTAGAGCAGTGTTTCTCAACGGGGGCATTCCAAGGACGATGGGGGTGCTGAAAGCAATATTTTAGAAAGGGAGGCGCTGAGCTGCTTTTGGGGGGGCGTTTGTTGGATGGAAATTCTAAGGTGAGTTTACACTTAAGATTCACAACAATACGAGTTTAAACTTTGAATTACTTGCAAAAAATTGTGGTCTGCAACATTAAAACCTGCCAGTTTCGTCCACTGCGACTGGACAAGACTGTGCATTTTTTCTCCATCAGCAACTTGTGGTGCAGCTTTGTGCTGCCTTCAGGGGAACGGGAAGTCAGGTATCATCTCTAAAATTTTACCCACATTGTGTTTACTGTGTAAACTCTAGAAAACTGACGCTCTCTTTCTAGGTGAAAAGTGTTTATTTCTCTGAGGAATACACCGCGGACGCCTTGTTATCGCAGTTGTTACACATTTACAAGAGGGAAATTCTGCTGTCGGACTCACCCTGAAAGCAACTTCACTGACACCAGCGAGTGACGTCGACCCTCCTCGCGCTGTGAGTTGAAGACAGTTTGTACCAAAGCGGACATATAGGTAGTTTAATTCGGCTATAAAAATCTAATGTTAAAAACGGAAGCCCTGTCTCGCTCTGTTGGGGACTGTCAGCGGCACTTTATCAGAGGTGCTGAAGTTAAGCTGTGTGGAATTATTTGTGAGCTTCCTGTGTGATCACAGGTGTTGTCGGTTAGTTTCATCTCACTCAGTTTTGTCTGTCAGACGGCGAGGGGATATTTACAGCGAATCAGTAACATAATGCAGTAAAATATTATGAATTCTCTTTAAATAGGCTAATGACGTTAGTCTCCTATAACGTCTTTTTTTCTTTACATGTCAGAGAACACAGATCTGTGTTAGAGTCTGAATGTGCAGAAAGTTTTGAACATGAGCAGATAAGTTACAGTATTTCCCATACGTTCATTTATTTGTGGCGCCCGCCACAATATCAACGCTGACCGCAACATATTGATTTTTTTTTACCAAGCCTATTTAAAATCGTATCTCGCCATCCCTCTCTCTCTCTCTCCCTCATGAACACAGGTGCACAACGCAGCCAATGTCGGAGACACAGCTAATAGAAGTTATTAGTAAGCATGTAAGGAGCCTAGCTAATAAGGAGAGCTGAGTTAATGTTAAAATACAGCTGGGTTTTCGAGGTTAGCATGCTGTACAGCTGCAGCACAGTTACACTGTCATTCAGTAGGAAACACTGACAGGAGCTAAAGTCCGGTCAGTTACTGAATTAAAATGGATTAATTTATCACTGAGATGAAAAGGGACCACAAACACATTTAAATAAGTTACTTCTCCACAAAAGAGGAGGTAAGACTGAATCATGTGTGTTGACTCAGCAGGGATGATATTAAATAAGTTGATCTACAGGAGAAAAATATTTAAAAGCAAGAAAAATGCCTGTGAACCTCACTACATTGTATTCTATTACAATTATATATTTTGAATTGTCACCTGAATTTTTTGACATTTCCACCCTCAATTGGTGCAGAAAAGGCAGAAATTAGGGGAGAAATCTTCACCAGAATGCAGGAAATTAAGTCTTTAATGCTCAAAATCTTCTGGGGGAGGACCCCCATAACCCCCACTTATTAAGTGCTCCCATCCAAGAAAACAGTATTTTGCTTCTTACACAGCTTCTGGAAGGAACATTCACTTATTAGTTAAATATAATTAATTTTCACCTGGCTTTTTTGTTACCTTTTCCATGTTTTTAATAACAATAGTAACAATAAAAAAATCCAAATATATTCAGGGCGCTGGCCCAAAAAAGGTTGAGAACCACTGACATAGAGAAACAGAACGGAGGAAGCGGAAGAGGCAGAGGTCATGGTCTTAGAGGCAGAGGAACAGGACGTGGCACGCCTGTTTCAGATAAACAAAACTAGACACTGGGCCAGAAATTGCCCTTAGTATGAAAATGATCAAATGGCTGATTGACTAGAGGGGGAAAACCAAGGCCAGAGAAGGAATAAACTGGTTTGGACACAGGAGCTGAGATGCAGAACAACCTACACATAAATCTTCTGAGAGCACCCAAACTGGCACACATGCTGACAGTGAAGCAGACATACAGGCTGTTTAACAGGCTGTTTCTCACATAAGTGAGGCTGTTTTGCGCCTTGAGCTTAGACAGGAAACTGATAAAGAAAAGCCAGCAGAGATATGTGCTACAGACATGACACATATAAACGCATGCCTGAACACACGATTTATGTAGCAAGGAAAGATATCCCATTTCTAGTTGACTCAAGGGCGACATAATCACTCATTAGAAGTCAAGAATTTCAAACTATTCCAAAAATGAGTGCAAAATGCAGCCAAACTGTAAGGTCTGGGGACCTTTGCTGGAGAGGTTCACTGCACCTTTAACATGCAGTGACGTTTCAAACACTTATTTCTGCTATCAGACCATTGTCCAGTGAAACTTCTCGATCGAGATTTGATGCATTTGTTGGGCATTATTCTGATTTCCACTCCTGAGGGAATTGGCCAGAGTTTCTCATATGGCATCACAGTTTGTTAAACTGAGTGAAAGCGAGTTCATACATCAGTTGAGGATGCCAGAAAACACTTTCAAATCACTTTTCAGATCTGTATGCACACAGACAGACATCTTGTCTCCACATCAACTAGGCTGCACTTCACATGTACATCATCGTGCTGATATGGGAATAATCCACACCCTAAAACTCTGTTTCAGATACCTAATTCAGTTTCTCATGTCCATCTAGTCAAAGCTAAACATGACGGGTGGGAGGATTTAGGGCTTTAGATCAAAACATGGGATCATTAGATCCAAATGTTGACTTTTACAGTTGACTACAGGTACATAATAAAATATCTTCTGCAACAGGAAATGCAGTAAAAACTGTTCCAGAAACAGATTTTCTGATGCCAAATTTGATAACCGATGACGAAAAACCCCCTCATGACTCACAAATCTTTGTGAAAGACGCTTCTAAATTTAACCCCTCCCTGATAAGGGCTATAAAGCTAGCATATCTAAACTGGACTAAATGATATTTTTCTGGGTCATGTGATCACTGCAAAAGTTCAGCAATTCATACCATCCCAAAATTAGAGACAAAAAAACATGTAAATTAACTTTTTGGGAATGACAGTGGGTGAGCAAATGAAGCTAACATTGGGCAAAAAACGTACATGGGAAAGACCTGAAAAAGCTTTTGTTGATTTAAAGCTGGCTCTTCAAAACTCTACACTAGACCCACCAGACTACAAAAAAAAAGTTGGGTTGCATGACTCCAGCATAGATGCAAGACCATAGGAGATGACTAAGATCTGTAGCTGTGACTTCAGATCTACCCAACAGCCTGAGAGCTGTGGCGTCTGCTGAAACAGCAGTCATTGCATCACGTGCTATTGTGGTTTATTCTGATTTGACTTTGTTGATTACACATGCAGTGTCAATGATTTTGCTTGAACAAAAAACATTGCATCAATCGACAGCCAGATACAACACTGTTTGATATGCTCGCTATGTCCAACATTACTGTTAAATGATCCACTGTACTGAACCCTGCTACTCTCCTCCCAACACCAGAAGAAGGACATCCACGTGACTGTGTTGCAGAAGCCTTCCCCCCAAAGGCAGACTTACAGGAGACACCTCTAACGAATCCAGACATGGCTTGATCCAGCAACTGGTACAAATTTAGCAGGTTTTGCAGCAAAAACTTTGCATGAGACAATTGTGGCCACCACTGCCTTCAAACTATTCTGCACAAGCAGCAGCATTAGCTACACTGACAGAAGCATGTAAATATGCCAAAGGTAAAACTGTAAACATTTATACAGATAGTGGCTACTCATGGCTTGTGAGTCACACTCACCACAAACTGATTGCTGAACTTCTTGATGCTGTGTTGCTGCCTAAGACAGGGCAATGCCCTTGCTGACCTTGCAGCAAAACAGACATTAACCTGTCAATTTACTGTTTTAACTGACAGTACTGCCTAAATATGATACAGGAACTAAACAGATAGTGGTTCACAAAGGGTTTCTACAACTTCTCCAAAAAACCCCATTGCATAAGGGTTAGGGTGCAACGTGGGGAGGGCTTCTAAGATTCCAGAGGTGGCAGATTCGCCATCTACAAATGGATTTCATTGAACTGACATCCCAGCAAAAATCTTCAGTGATAACAGCACGTTTCATTAGCTCAGTATAAGAAGAGGGCAGAGAGAGGCTCAGTACTTTTGAAATCCTATTTGGCAGACCATTACGCCGTACTGGAATTGGGCAAGTGAGAAGAAACTCCCTGACAGCAGTCAATATGAAAATGAAATATTAAGGCATCGTGCGAACTCTGTGATTCAAATCCACAAACATGCATAACATGCCATCCAAAAGGCTGCAGAAGAATGTTGTCATGTTTTCTGATACATACGTCCCAGATGTATCAGAAAACATGACTCATATTGTCTCAATCTGCTGCAGAGAGAGAAAAACTAGGACTCACAGATAGGGGTGTTGACCAAATTGACACATGTTGCTACTGGCCAAACCAACTGCAGAGGATGGTGAACACTGCAACAACCACAATGTTCATACTTTCTTGCTTTACACTTCAGTGTGTATTAAATAATGAATTCGTGCTTCAAAACTTTCACAAGCGTAACATGGTCTTGCCTTGGGCTGTCCGTGACTACAAATGTGGAAAGTGTTACCGTGTTGTTTGTTGAGCCACAGCAAATCACCGCAGGGGAAATTATTTCACTGCAACAGATAGAAGAATGTAACGAAAAAAATGTTGACACCACTGTCCATCATTGTCGGTGTTTCCTCCTCCAGGCATATTGTGTGATTCCTTGTGCTAGATCTATGATTGCTACAGCAAATAAATCACCTTTGGACCAATATATGCAAATACCAACTGAACTAAGTGATTCAATTGAGTGGGTCCAACCATTTACTTTTGGAGGAAATTAATTAATTGGATTCATTTCTATTTCTCAAATCTTTTCTGCAAATCACATTAGTTTTTCATATGTTTTAGTGAATTCTGATATGTTAAAGGTTCATATTACATCCACATTTTTAGAATTAGAAATAATTATGACAATTCACTTTGATTCCCTAAGGTTAGAATGTTTACTACCAATGATTTGCATAACTGTTTTATTCCCATACATTGCCTTATTATTCTGTTATTGTTCATTTCTAATATTCTTATATTTTTACTTAATCATCAATTTTACAAGTTCTGCTGAGGTTACAAGAAATGTTTGTATTTGTATTATGTTTGGTTAGCATAAAATGCTAAAAGGGAGTAAATGTAATGGGAATTCCATAAGTGCCATCTTCAAACGGAGTCATGTAGTTATTAATATATTAGCTGCAAAAGGGCCCCCAAATTTAACAATAAATAGCCATATTTAAATATAACCTCATGCAAGTCAGTCAAATCAGTTTTATTGACATTACAATGAATACAGATAAAAGTTTAACGTCCTTTAACAACAGCAGGCTACACCAAGCAATGACTGTCATGGCTCATTGAAACATCTCTGCAGATTTTTCCTTAGTTTCAGTAGGCCTAGGCAAATTTACGCGTGTTACTCAGTCAGATTAGATCTAGTGTTTGTAGAATATGTGTATAATTAGGCTGATAACTGGATTATGAGAATTTTATAAGGCAGAAGTTAATTTCTGTCCCTTGTCTCTGAGTCACTTATGTGATGGCTTTATTTGTAATAATTAATTTAATTACGCCTGCCTTGTAGCTTGAGATTTGACTCCAAAATTCCTGAATGATAAAATAAAATTAAAAAATCATCTATATAGGTAATGCTGTATTTTGTCTGCAGATCTAGAACTTCTATTATTAGGTTTTGTCTAATTTTGTGTCAGCAAAATACCTAAATTGTCTTCTTGATTTCATCATGTAGGCTATATTGTTTGAACATATTTGGCCTAATTTGTCTTTGGTCTACTGGTCTTTCTCTTGAGATGGTCTTAGAAAGCAGCAGAGGCATACATCAAGACTAACAAAGCAAGAGAGAGATAGGCGAGACAGGAAGTTGACTAATCTTAAGATCTGTCATCTTAAGGTTGGCCAACTTCCTCTGCCGAGTAAGGGATGTCAATGTGTGCTGGGGTGACAGAAACGCACTCATCTTCTTAGCCCTCTGGATCGTCACCTCTTTTGATCATCCAGGTAAAGTCACACTGTTGGCTCATTTACTGTAAACTGTATTATTGCACTGCATGTGTGTCATTCAATTTCATTGTCAGCACAAATCTGTCCAACAAGAAATAGACCTGTACTTATAGAAAATGACTTATAATACTTATATATGACTTGTATGTCATGTGTGCTTTGTGCTTTTGAGAATCATGAAGTTATAGAAATGATTCAGAGACGTGGAAGCAGATTAATTGTTAGTTACAAATAAATACAAACAGAAAATAAAAACAGTATACTCTTTAACCCACTTTATGTGTTGCATATAAAACCTTTATCAGTGAAAGTGATATTGTACTGGTGAAAATATCAAATATACAAAATACAAATTTTACATTATGTGAAAAACAAAGTTTTGGTGAAATAGTGTTACATTTACTTTATAGAGGAAGTAACACGTTTGTTGCTCAGACCATAAATACATGTAAAACAAGGTTGCGGCGGTCCACCAGGAACTGCAGGCTACAATAAGATGTTCTCTTAAATATAATATAGTTTTATGGATGGACCACATTGGGAAAAAATACGATAAATAAATACATTTTTACATAAGTGTTGGAACCTCTCTAGTTAGCTGTTAGTTAGTAGTTACCCAGTTAAATGTAAAACATATTTTAAAAGTGATTCAAAAAAGTCAGAGTATGGTATGAACATCTCTAGAATCAATATCGATAGATTTTGTATAACTTTTATTTCATTTTTCTTGTATCTTCTATTGATTGCACTTTTTGTTTTTCTTCTTTCCCTAAGTATTTACCCCATGCAATATGTGCCATTAACGCTTACTAGTATTTATTGTTGCTTTTATTAATATGCATTGTCAGTTGTAGATCTCGTGCTGTGTTGATGATGGCATGTTGTTCCTCAAATGTAAGTCGCTTTGGATCAAAGTGTGTGCCAAATGAATAAATGTAAATATCAATTTTTAGTGATAAACATCAAAACCAATGGAGGCTGTACAGTATCTTACAAAAATGTGTGCACCTCTCACATGTTTGTAAATATTTGATTATATCTTTTCATGTGACAACACTGAAGAAATGACACATTGCCACAATGTGAAGTAGTGAGTGTACTGTGAGTCTACAACTTTATTCTATAGTACATGAAAGTGATAATTCCCTGTGATAATCTGTTGCTTAATATGCTATGGCCACGTAGCCGCAGACCTGAGTCATTGTCATTGTTATTTCTTTGTTTCCTAGCTTAATTATTAATAAATATTCATGATAGCCATTGCTTCATAATTCTTCTTAAAGAACTATGGGTCCTAAAATTGTATCTCACAAAAATGAGTTCACCCCTCACATGTTTGTAAATATTTGATTATATCTTTTCATGTGACAACACTGAAGAAATGACACCTTGCCACAATGGTAGTGAGTGTACAGCTTGAATATAAGTGTAAATTTTCTGTAACTTCAAAATAACATCACGCAGCCATTAATGTCAAAACAAAACAAAACAAAACAAAAGTGAGTACACCCCTAAGTGAAAAAGTCCAAATTGGGCCCAAAGTGTCAATATTTTGTGTGGCCACCATTATTTTCCAGCACTGCCTTAACCCTCTTGGGCATAGAGTTCACCAGAGCTTCACAGGTTAACATTGGAGTTCCACTCCTCCATGACGACATCACAGAGCTGGTGGATGTTACAGACCTTGCGCTCCTCCACCTTCTGTTTGAGGATGCCCCACAGATGCTCAATAGGGTTTAGGTCTGGAGACGTGCTTGGCCAGGCCATCACCTTTAATTTCAGCTTCTTTAGCAAAGCAGTGGTCGTTGTGGATGTGTGTTTGGGGTCGTTATCATGTTTTTTGTTGTTTTTTATTTATACAGAGACTCAGACTGAGACCAGGGTCTCTTTTACAGCTGAGCCCTGTGTACGGCAAACAGATACAAATATATAAAACGGATATAAATATGTAAATATAATATCTAATTTAAAAAACAGACAATTTACAGGGAACAATTACATTCGTGAGGAAAGTGTTCATTCCACATTGCTTTAAATTGTCCTGTTGAAATCAGGACATCTAGTTTAAACCTTTACATTTACATTTATTCATTTAGCTGACGCTTTTATCCAAAGCGACTTACAATTGCTATACATGTCAGAGGTCGCACGCCTCTGGAGCAACAAGGGGTTAAGTGTCTTGCTCAGGGACACAGTGGGGATTGAACCCGGGTCTCTCACACCAAAGGCAGGCGTCTTAACCATTGCGCCATCCCACAGTAAACCTTTACTGTAATTTGGAATTTATTCCAAGAATTCGCAGGAAATTACATTCAAAGGCAGTTTTCCCTAGTTCAGAATGGGCTCTGGGAAATTCTAAGACTAACCAATCTTTGGAACATGTCTGATAACCACCAACTTTCTAATTTATTTTAGTGGTCAGATGGCTGGGAAGTTTACGCGTTATAGCCTTATAGACGAATAATAACCATTGCCTAGTTCTCCTGGCGACCAAAGAATCCCACCCCAATAGCGAGCATAGAAGACAATGATGTGTGTCGTAATTGGCACCCGTAAGAAACTGCAAGGCAGCATGATAAACTGCATCAAGAGGTTTTAGCACTGCAGCTAAAGCATGCATATGCAGTATGTCACCATAGTCAAGTACAGACATGAAAGTAGCTTCTACAATATTTATTTCTGTAGAATAAACCAATCTTCACTCTTAGCTTACTCACCAAAACAGTAAGATGTGTTTTAAAAGTTAAGATGTTCATCCAGCTAAATGCCAAGGTATTTGTAGGCAGGAACACATTCTATGCCAGTACTGTCCAGTGTACTAATTAAGCTCATCCAAATGTTGTTTTCTGGACCATGGAAGAGAAAGGGTATATATTTAGTTTTACTTGAATTCATTACCAGCTTCAGATGAATAAGAGATTTTTGTAGAAATAAGAAGTCTGATTGAAGAAGAGCAAGTGCTTGAGCATAGTATGGGGCGGTAGCATAAATGACTGTCATCCACATAAAAATGATATTTAGAATTTGTCACAGTGTTAGATCATTTATGTAGAGAGTAAACAACAAGGGACCTAATATTGAACCTTAAGGAATTCCATTTTGAACATGTTGGAACACTGCCCTGTGGCCCAGTCACAGAAGGGAGGGGATCATGCTGTGCTTCAGTATGTCAAAGTTCGTGTTGGCATTTACGGTTCACTCAATGAACTGTAGCTCCCCAGTGCGAGCAGCACTCATGCAGCCCCAGACCACCACACTCCCACCACCATGCTTGACTATAGGCAAGACACACTTCACACTTCTTTGTTCTCCTCACGTGGTTGCTGCCACACACCCTTGGCGCTATCTGAACCAAATAGGTTTATCTTGGTCTCATCAAACCACAGGACATGGTTCCAGTAACCTATTTCTATAGTCTTCTTGTCTTCAGCAAACGGTTTGCGTGCCTTCTTGTAAATGCAGAAGAGGCTTGCTTCTGGGACGACAGCCATGCAGACCAGTTTGATGCAGTGTGCGATGTATATCTCTGTTATACAAGCTGTACACTAACTGCTTTACATTGTAGCAAAGTGCCATTTCCTTAGTGTTGTCACATGAATAGATTAAATTCAAACATTTTTTAAAAATTGAGGGGTGTACTCACTTTTGTGAGATACTGTCCATTTTTAGGGCCCATAGTGCTTTAAGAGTTATTAAGCATTGGCTTTCATAAATAATAAAAAGAAAGCTGGGAAACAAACACTACGCTACGTGGCCATAGCATATTAAATAACAGATCATCACAGGGAACGATCACCTTCATGTACTATAGAATAAAGAGTGAGTTGGTCAATGCAGCAACAACGGCACAAAGAGCAGCAGGTACGCACCAATATACTGAATATGAACCGGTCTATTAGGGAGGAACTATTTTTGGATGGAAAATATATCACCAACAGTGGGGATTCATTGTAGCTGACAGGCTTTGCTTTATCAATAATATGCCACCTTTGGAGCTTCAGGAGGCCTTTGAACTCCCCTCAGTTTAAATTGATCAATGCATGCCAGAGTACTATAGCAGGTGTAGTCACAGTGAAGGAGACGTATGACATAGCTGTTACAGACAGCTATAACTGTAACTGTATCACACAAAACAATGACCAGTGGTAAAAGGGTCTCTCATAGGGATGAAACTTCAGAGAAGTATCACCTGAATCTTACTCCAAAAAAAGAGAACTACAAGTCCAATCTACATTGCTGGCTCTGCATCTAACAGCACGCACACACACACATCTCGTTACCTTGAAAACACTGAAAAGTGTGGAAACACGTTCCATTTTATGTTTTTGTCAGATTTTTAAGTGCTGCAGGCTCTTGCCCTATAGAGTGGAGGAGAGGTAAATGTCAATTTGTCAAATTGGCCAAAACTAAAAAGTTGGAGTCGATGCTTGTTTGTTTACCGTTTTTCTTCATCTCTTATAATGCAGATTTGCATGATTTTTCTCTCGCTTTACGGGATTCCCCTGGTAACCCCTGTGGTTCACTTCATACTGCTGACAATGGGAGAAAACCAAGCCATTGTCAAGCTGAGAAAAGAAAGAAAATCGAGCAGAGCCATTGGACAAACATTGGGCATAGCAAGTACAACAATTTGGAAATAAAAAGAAACTACTGGTATACTGAGCAACACACGTCGAACAGGTCGGCCAAGGAAAACGACAGTAGTTGATGACAGAAATATCATGAGAGCTGTGAAGACCCCAAAACATCAGTAAGTGACATTACCAACAAACTCCACAGTGCAGGGGTGATGGTATCACAATCCACTGTTGGAAGACGACTCAGAGAGCAGAAATATAGAGGCCACACCACAAGATACAAACCATTTATCAGCAGGAAGAATCAGAAGGCCAGATTGAAATTTGCAAAGAAGTACAGAGATGAGCTGGAAAAGTTCTGGAACACAATCTTATGGACTGATGAGACCAAGATTAATCTCTACCAAAGTGATGGAAAGGCCAAAGTGTGGAGAAAGAAATGAAGTTCTTGATGATCTGAAGCATACAAACTCATCTGTGAATCATGGTTGATGTAATGTCATGGCTCGGGCGTGCATGGCTGCTTCTGGAACAGGCCCATTAATATTTATTGATGGTGTAACTGATGATGGTGGCAGCAGAATGAATTCAGAAGTGTACAAAAACATTTTGTCTGCCAATTTATGGAGAAATGCATTGAAACTAATTCAGAAGAAGTTTATCATGCAGCAGGACAATGACCTAAAGCACACTGCCAACAAAACAAAGGACTTCATCAGGGGAAAAAAGTGGAAGGTTTTAGAGTGGTCAAGTCAATCACCTGACCTTAACCCAATAGAGCAGCATTTCACTTCCTTAAGAGGAAAGTGAAGGGAGAAACACCCCAAAACAAACAAGAACTGAAAGAAGCTGCGGTAAAAGCCTGGAATAGCATCACAAATGAAGAATGCAACAGTTTGGTGATGTCGATGGGTCGCAGGCTTGAGGCAGTTATTGCAAGCAAGAGTTATACCACCAAATATTAAATGTTATTTACTTTAAGATTATTTGTTCCATTACTTTTGCTCACCTAACAATGATGTGGTCTAATAACACATCTAGATGTGAATACCAGGAAATAAAAGCTGAAATTCTGAACTTATCTCATACTCATCTTTTGATCTTAAATCCATATGTCTTCAGTGAACAACAAATAACAAAGGAATTTGCCTTACCGTTCCAATACTTTTGGGGGGGACTGTATTTAATATTACAGTTTTTTTTGGATTGCTTAAGCATGATTTTCAAAACAGGGCCCGTGTTTTCAAAACACTACACACAATTAGCACAACCACACCCAAATAGCAAAACACTACAGATCCTTTGCATATGCACACGTTTCACATTACTATACTCTGTTTGCACGAGTTACACTCTGCTGTGACAAACCTAAAACACTTTTAGCACTTCTACTTCCTATGATTAGAGTAGGCTAGCATCAACAAAGTCCAAATATAATGTAAATTCACCAAACACTACACAAGACGAATGTTGCAAACTCATTTATTTCTCAAGACGCCCAAAATGTTGACATGGAGATTCATAAAACTGTAACAAAATGTCACTTTACGTATTGTACTGTAAGTTTACTGTAAAAAAAAACCAAAAAAAACCTAGACATTGTCTCTTCGCCTAGCTAGATCTGGCCAGAGAATTTCATCAACATCGCAGGCAATGTTGTCATTAGCAAGACACCTTGGAAAGAAACGTCTTGAGTGACGAATTCATCCTTGTATTGCTGCTACCTCCATCTGGTCACAGGCTTCCTCCATGGCTTGGATGAGGGGTACCTCAGCCTGGAGACGGAGATCATACACCTTCCACCGCCATGCCGAGAAAAACTCTTCTATAGGGTTGAGGAATGGAGAGTATGGTGGAAGATATAGGACGGTGAAATGTGGATGTTGCTGAAACCAGTTCTGAACCAGAGCAGAGCGGTGGAAAGATACATTGTCCCAGACAACAATGTATTATATGATCGATTTGATTGGCTGCTGTTATGTTGTGCAATTGGTCCAAGAATGTAAGTATGAGTGCTGTGTTGTAAGGGCCCATATGGGCATGGCGGTGGAGGACCCCATTCTGTGCAATGGCTGCATATTACACAGTGTTATATTACCCCCACGTTGCCCTGGGACATTGACTATAGCCCTGTGGCCAATGATGTTTCTTCCCCGCCTTTGTGTTCTCGTCAGGTTGAACCCAGCCTCACCTACGTAAATGACCTCATGCTGGATCTCCTCTCCATCTATTTGTAAAACTCTTTGAAGAACATTGTCAGGCAAAATTGTGTAGTTCAGTGTAGATCTAGTGTACATATTACAGTACAGTAAAAGATAAGACAGTATACAAGATCACACTGCTAAAGTGAATACATACCTCTGCATAATCATGCCGCAGTCGTTTCACCCTTTACTATCTCCCTAGTTTATCTCTAGTTGTTCTGCATGAATGATTATTGACAAATCAGTTCTTAAAATGAATTAATTACAGGCTAACCACGATGTAGACCATTTTTCTTACACAAGGATTTAAGAAATGAAAACCCACAGAAATGAAACTGTTGTCCAACTGGAATTAATATCATACTAGTGGTAAGCTTTTTAATATACTATGATCTGAAAGTATAATGAATACACTTACATTAGCCCTAGTAGGCCTAGTGGTCGATACACATGCCAACATGTGAATGGGGAGTACCAGCAGGGCAGGGGAATAAAACAATAATGGTAATCATCGCAATGACATCAAATGATGTGAAATTTTTATCGTGACGTGAAATGTGAAAAATATGACATGAATAAAGTATAAGGTTGGTCCATGAGGAAAAATGGGAATTTTTTTTTGTCTGCTAAAGGGTGTATTAAAGTAGTTTAATTTAGTTCCACAAGTCGTCATTTGTGAATAAGAAAATAGGTCATTTGTCAGTGCCTTCCAAAAGAACATATGACCAAAATTGTTCATATGAGTGTTTTCTGATCCAAACTCTGTGTCAGGTTAACTTTAACCACATTGTTAGGATTAGGAAAAGATCAAGCCCATGATTAAGGTTTGCAAAACTTTTTCTAACCACTCTTCTCTCTCTTTGGTCTCTCAGGGCATAATGTCCATCAACATCTCCAATGCCTGCCACAATGACAGTGCCGGCCATATCAACATCTTCGCTGTATGCATGTACTCCTTCATCGCCATTGTGGGTTTCATTTTTAATCTCATAGCACTGGTATTTTTCTTCAGTTACAGCAAGTCTAAATCACAAACCATTGTCTACATGACCAACCTTGCCATAGCAGATGTACTGCTCATCCTCACATTGCCCATGAGGATATACTACCATCTGGGATTTAATGGCCTTCCTCAGTGGCTGTGTGATGGCCTTGGTTTGGTCTTGAAGGCCAACATGTATGGAAGCATATTTCTCCTCACTTGCATTTGCTTTGACCGTTGCATGGCTGTTTCATTCCCAATGTCAACGCTTGTCCAGGAAGGGAGAAAGAAAGCACCACTGGTTTGTTTAGGAATATGGATGCTTACCTTTGGTGCCAGCCTGCCTATCTACCTCTCCTCTCTCTACCTCTCTAAATCTCTTCCCCATGAAGATTGTTTTGATAATCTGCCGATCTACGCCACCCAGCTCAAGGTGGTTTTACCCACACTGTTGGTGGGGTTTGGGATTCCGTTAGTCATCATGCTGATCTGCTCTTGGGGTTTGATCCGTGCTATCCATCAAAGCACTGTGGTCCAGACCAACCTGGTGGATTGCAGAAAGATCCACAGGATGATTACCACCAGCATCCTTATTTTCCTACTTAGCTTCCTCCCTTACCATGCAACATTGGTTCTCCTCTCGATATATAGGGACAATACACCATGCCCCATGCAAGCTGCATACCGTTACAGCATGATGGTGGCATGTCTCAACACAGTACTAGATCCTGTTGCATATTATTTCACCACAGACACCTTCAGGAAGAACTTAGACTTAGGCACTGTGCGGCAGATGTTCCCTTTGAACACTCAAAGTTCGGAGGGAACCAGCAAGACCAGAATGCCTGCCAATAGCTAAAGGACTGTTGAAGAACAGAGCAGTAACACTCAAAGAGACACAGCCCAGTGTGTTTTATTTTGGAATCAGATATATGGGTTTTCACTGTTGGTGCAGCATCTGTCATATCAGTCATCAAATTGCTTAATGCTTGCATGATATTATGTTGCCAGATATAATTGGCATTTGGCTCTTGCACAATAAAGAAGAGTGCTATTTACAGTACCACATAGGGATCTCTGACTAGTGACTGTTGTTATTTGTGATAATCTGGCACTTGGGTGGATGGGGTTTAGACAATAACCTTACATTGTATCTACACACAAGGCATATTGTTAGCAGTACATTAGCAGAGTAGTATGGCCTGCTTGGAAGACAACTCTCTGACCTTACAGCAGAAACACAAGGCCCACTTAGATCCCTGCAATCTTCTCAGCTAGCCAGCGGGTAACATGGACAGAGCAGCTGGGCACTTTCATCTGCATCATTGGAACACAATATAGCAAAGACTGCCACGGAACCACAAGTCTTCCCTGCCTGGCCCAATCAACAATGGACCTGCGAGCTAACCCATAGGCCGCCAAAGAGACTTTCTTCCTCTATGGACTAGTAACGTAAATTTCCTTTATTGAGCTTCGCAAAGCTTAACCGTAATGTTACTTGGCTAGCTTTTGTAAATTTCCATGTACAGTGATGTGTTTTTTCATAGAGGTTTTATTGTTGTATTCTATGATCGCGCACGTGAACCATAAAACACACACATGCTGTCCTTTCACACACACACACACGCACACACACACACACACACACACACACACACACACACACACACACACACACACACACACACACACACACACACACAGATATATCTTTATCTTGATTTAGTCTTCGTTTAGTGCATTTGAGGTAGTTTGATCTTGTGTATTTTATGCTGTTTATCTTGTTAAATAAATGCTTGTTTACATGCTGCTTTCTTTAATATTGTTATATATAATTTTATATTATTTAATATTAATGAATATATTGCCGACCTCTCCTGTGTAGAACATCAAATTTTCAATGACTAACCATTTAGGATATAGTTATTGATTTAATTATTAACCAGAATTCCAAATTGAAATTTACCATATCTTCATGAGAGGTAATTGTAATCAGTTTCCTCTTATTTAAGTGCTGCCAGGAGGTCAATATTACTTAAGTTTATATTCTATTTTTAATTATTACAGTTTTTTTTCGATGGAGCTACATGTGCAAAACTCTAACTACATTCTGCACTACCAACAGTCACCTGTTCACATCACCTGCAAAACACATTCCAAGCAACACAACTCTTAACACATGGCTCAAAACTGGCTCAGTGCACTATACCATATATATATATTGTCAACCGCTTATCCTGCATACAGGGTCGCGGGATATATATATAAAATGTGTGCATTGTCTTATTTTACAGTAAATAAAGTAAAATGATTTTTTTAAAAAATCCATTCATTTTATTTTTTACTGGCAGAAATGGGATCAATCTGATGAATCTGAAATTTTGGTTTGGTTTTGGTCCATCCATCCATCGTCAATTGCTTATTCCTGTGTACAGGGTCGATGGAGGAGGGGGGGTTGGAGCCTATCCCAGCTGACATTGGGTGAAAGGCGGGGTACACCCAGGACAGGTCGCCAGTCCATCGCAGGACCACACATAGACAGACAACCATTCACTTTCACAGGACACTTTAGAGACACCAATTAACCTAGCCTGCATGTCTTTGGATGGTGGGAGGAAGCCTACAGTGTCTGACATCATTATCCCCCACTGTTATTTCATTGACATGATTTTATTGGTAATTATGTTTCATAAGTACCCTTTTTTGATTAAATTCTGAAATCTCAGTTTCCCAGAAGTGTAAGTGTCTGTCACAGTTTATATTTTTATTTAGCTTTAGGTAGGAATGGCAAAACAGATAAGTGATACAGAAGCAACTTATGTGCCCTGTCATGTTGAAAACAGACGCCCCCGGTACCGAAACCCGCAATGTTGTTGCTCCGAGTCCATCTTGATTATTGCACAATACCTCAAGCTGCCTGCATGCTGTCATCTTTTTCTGTGGAGAGAAAACATGCCGCTTGAGAACATACAGTGTTTTTTTTTTGCCATTTTGTGGCCGATCCGTTGGAGATATATAGACATGTGGTACCAAATGAAAGGTCTGCTCAAGCCAGATCGATTGATTCCACCATTACTGTGGGATGTTCTGCTCTCAATCTACAGGCCTGTAAAGCGTGGGAGTGCTTTTGGTGACAGGAATTATGAGGAATACTCCTGTTTTTTTAATCAACATTTCAACAGTAAATATTGCCAAAATATGGACATTCACCTGGTATATTTGAAAATGTTGTATGATAACTGTTGTATTTTAGTTTATTTTCATCAGATTTACAGTTACAATTAAATTCTAGGTGTATTAGAAGATATTCAGTTGCATTAAAAGCTTCCTCATGATGGTTTTGATGGTTTATTGCATTACAATATAGCTTTTTTTACCAGATGAGGATAAAAATATCAGATTTTTTCTTTATTGCATCTCCATGTAGTCTGTAAAACTAAAATAAATATATTAATATACAATGGATGTATATCCCTTAGTTTCTGACTTTTCAAAGGAGACCAGAATTATGCATCTAGGCCAAGTGGTTGAGGAGGTATAACTGTTTCATTTTGGGTGTGTTATTTTAGGTGTATTTTCTGGAAAATTGTGCCTCTTTTCAACAGTTTAAAGGACAGTAAGAGCTTCTGTTTGCAGACAGTGTAACCTTCTGCTTTTGCATGTGTAAGCAGGATGATAGAGAAGTATGTGTTGTGCTTGTATCAGTGGTTTCCTGTGTGTTGCATGTGTATATGCAGTCTTCATTTGTATGCATGAGTGACCTCAGAAATAAAGACATGTGCTATTCAAGCCCAGTCATAAAGGTCCCATGGTTGCAATTATTTTCTCTAGTTAAAAATGGCTATTTACAATTTACTCTTTTGTAATGGACCAGGGGTCTCATTTCTGAACAGTGCATGTGCATAAAAGACTGCATACACTACTTTCTAAGCAAACTTTGGTATTTATAAAAAACAAACTTAATGGGAAAATATGCGGTCCTATATGCAAACTCTGACCCATGCAAACGCAGATAAACTTAAGATAAGAAATGAGAAACTGCGACTGAGATGGCAGAAGGACGAAATGATTTGAATACTGTTGTGTGAAATGAATCGAAATATTACCTTCTGAGTATTAAAGGTCTATAGAACTTTAAAATAAAAACATGTAATATTATTATACTATATTATTATATAGTTCATTTGCAAAAGAGATAAAAGCCATTCTTAAACGAATAAACTAACACCCGTTTGATTGATATTCAAATTACATTTAAACTGATGGCATTTTTGATGCCTCAGTCGAGCAAATACAAGTGCATAGTTTCATATATTGTTATCTTATGTGATGTATTGCTTGTCAAAAAAAACACAGTATGGAAATATATAACAATATTTATTAAGTAGATTGTTCAGCTTACAGCTTCTGTCACATAAATCAAGTTATATTCTTTTAACCCATCGGCACCTTCGTTAATTGAGTAGACTGTTTGTGTAAATAAATGTTTAAACACCACTGGAGTGGTTTTTCGCTTACTCTTTCAAATGTGGGAATACATATTTTGTGCCTGAGTCATCCCGTTCCGGTCACTTGATGACCGGAATGTCCGGAACGTCTTGCATATGCGTGTCCCCCATCTCTCTGTCCGCCTCTATTCATTGCTGCAGCTGCTGCCCGCCTGTGGATGCCGCCTCTCCGATGTTCTCTGCTGACAGGTGCTGGAACAGCTACTTGACTCCTCGAGTTACTGACAGATCTCTCTAAGACTGCAGCGAACCTGCCTCTCCTCCGGGCTCTCCCTCGTCCAAAAAAACGGCTGCGGTCATGACCCTGCAGCTGCCCTCCTGCCCCTCTGTTGTGGCTGCCAAACGCTCTGCACTGGGGCTGTTGTCTGTGGAGCGTGAGTGCCCTCTTGTGGTGTCTGTTGGTTGCTCTGCTGGATCTGCTCTCTCACTTGTGTCTGTGACTTCCTCTGGTTTTGTGCCTTTTTCCTGTAAAAGTCCACAAAGGCTGCATTCAGCAGAGTTGTTGTCAATGTCAGGGAAAAAGAAATACAGCTAGAGCTAGGAGATACTAGATGCAGCATTAAATGCTATTAATGCAGGAGAAAGTGTGATGAGAGTCTCACAGAAATTTGAAATACTGAAGTCTACCCTGTCAGACCACAAGCTGGAGAAATCTGAATGTGGGCCTCATCCTAATAGGGCTCTCACCCTAGAGCAGGAAGAAGCCCTAGTTAATTATATTGTATGGAAGGTGGATCAGGGTTTTCTCCAAACCAGAACCCCTGGTTCTCCTCGCACGGAGGAACTCTGGAGATAGCTTGCTTCTCCAGGAGTTCTGGGAGTTCTGCGTGGAAGGCCGTGATCTGACCCAGAGAGGAGAGAACTGTCTCCACTATCCGGGGAGGGTGGGAGGCGAACTGCAGCCTGTGACCCCAGCAGATCAACAGAGTACTACTCAGAGCCACTCTGAGTAGTACTCTGAAATGGTCAGACCTGCTAATGAGGTGCCCTTGTGGCCATGAAGTGAGACCACTCTGCTGCCTCTTCTGCCATCGCGGGTGGGGGGACACCCAGGGGTGGACTGTGACAAACAATCGGCCCTAACATTTTTGGGCGAGGCGGCTCACCAAAATTGGTCAGTCCATCAATCTATTTTGGGGGTCAGATTAGGGGTGTGATGAAACATTGAGATGTAACATTTGCACAACATTGGTGTGCATGATTGCTAGACGCTGATGTTGAAGGTACTGCAGCTCCGGCAGCAAACATATCTTTTGATTTCACACATTTGGCAGCAGCCGTGTGAAGAATGGGGTTTCTTTGGCCTGTAACGGAAGAAACAGAGAGCAGAGGGGGTGGGGGCTATTAAGGGATGTGATTGGGCCAGCCCAATGTATATACAAAAAATTACCCAATGGGCCGCTGCCCATGCTTCATGGGCTGACCCGTTTTTTAAAAACAGTTGTATAAATAAATAACTTACGTTACACCGGCCCCAAAGGTGCAGTGCCCACTGGGCATTTGCCAGTGTGCCAGACTACAAGTCCAGCCGGGACACCCATCTGTGACCCCAAGATATCGCCCACCTCCTCTGCCCAGTGTGCGCACTGTCCTGCTATGTGGCACAACCGCCTGGTGCTGTTCCCAGCACCTGTTTGTGCACTACGGGGAACAGTCCAAGGTGTTTCCCGTCTGCACAGTGCCTGTCTCACTGGCTGTGCGAGGCTACTTCATAGGCCTATGAAGTAGCCTTCATAGGCCTATGAAGTAGCCCATCTAGTGAATCTCCCCCGGATGGCATCAGGAGAGACGTCTCTTCCTTGCGCAATGTTGCACAGTGGAATGTCAGTGGACGCTATCGGCACGGCGATTATGTCCGTAAACCCAATAGGGATAGCCTTAGAGGGCTGCACCCATACTCATAGAATCTGGAATTACTAGTACGGAACTATCATTCAAATGCATGTGTTTTATATTAGAAATGAAATCTTTCATACCTGACCGAAACACAGTTAATTGAAATTTCTCAACCGTCCGGAACATCTGTGAGTCCTCACTATAATCCTGACACTGTGTCTCTTGGCAGTTTTTTCAAAATTTCTCCTAAATGATTTGCCCAAAATGTGTCAATAAAACTTACTGTGCAAAGTGTCCAGAACACTGTGAGTCTGTTATCTGCATGAAGAAATGTCCAAGAAGCACAATCAGAGCAGAGCTGCAGAACTCCATGACTGACTGGATTTGCTGAGCTAACAGATGGCAGACAGATCAAAGCAGCCACGCCCCTAATAATGCACGTAAGGCTTAATATCATGTAAACGGGTGAGTTATAAAGTAATTCACCCCCTCACAGTTGTCATGAAGGGCAAAATTAGCTATATATTTATATACTAAAACCATCTACTGTACCAGGCTGTAAACACGTTCTGCTTTAAAGATGGGCATTTTAACATGGGGATCAATGGAGATTTGACTCCCTTAGGCATTTCTGGTTTTGCCTCAGTCTGGAAACCGGAAGGTTGCTGTCACGAGTTGTCGTATGTTCAGGCAGGGACAGGTTATAGGACTCAAATGCAGGACTCAAAAGAAGAAAAAAAAATCAGTCTTTCAGTATTTATTAACATAAGAAAAAAACATACAGCAGAGTCCAAAAAACACACAAAGGTAATCCAGAAACAAAGGCTGCTTTTCAACCAAAAGTACCACGGACTTTTCAGTCCCTAGGTCTACTTTCAAGGAGCTAAAAGGTCCCCTCAGGCCACTGTTGTGTGGGTTTCCACCATGGTCTAAAGACCTGGAACATTAGGCAAATTAACCAGCTGACATAAGCTGTAGGCCTGGCTGTATACAGCAGGCATCATTATTTGTAACCACTATCCATAAGCAACATTTATAAATGAACATCACATTTGACTGGAATATAATGACAAACTAAAGGCTTAGCTTGACCATTAAAGCAGCTTTTTTGTGTGGGAGCTACAGTATAATGAGGAGACACATTTGTAACACATTTAATAACAAACTGGATAAAGCCATAGAGTTCTTAAAATAACTCCAGCACTGAGACAGCAGCACAAAAATAAAATTGCGACAGTTTGGAAGGTTATTACCACATTTCCAGCCAACAAGAGCTGCAGATCAGCTGGCAGCACATGTCTGTGTCCGTCTGCGTCGGAGGAATGGAATGTTTAACAAGCTTTACCTGCTGTAATCAGCTGTTCCGCCGGAGAGGAGGAGACCGACTTCGTCTCCTTGTAGAAACTTCCCGACAGATCAAAACATAAAACAACTTCTGACCCAGTATTTAGCGTAACTCCATCAGCTGCTCGTTGTAAACACACTGCTGAACGCTGGCTGCTGTTTCCCAGCTATAAATTTAATGCCGGCATATGATCTCAGGCGGACATCCGCGAGACATGTGGTTAACAAACTGGATAAAATCATCAAGTTCTTAAAATAACTCCAGCACAAATAAAACACAAAAATAAAATCGCGACAGTTTGGAAGGTTATTAAAACATTTCCAGTGACAATAGCTGTGGATCAGCAGCAGGACTCACATCTGTGTTGCCTGAGCGTCGGAGGAACGTGATTTTAAGAAGTTTTATTACCTGATGTAATCAGCTGTTCTGCTGTTTTTTAAAGAGGAGGACACCAACTTCAGATCTGTGTAGAAACTTCCTGACTGATGAAAACTTAAAAACAACTCTGGACCCAGTAGTAACTCCATCAGCTGTTCGCTGTAAACACACCCAGGCTGGCTGCTATTTACATTTAATGCAGACGATTGATCTCAGGCGGACAGTGGCGAAATGTGTGCTATTTTATTGTTTGAATTGTGATTTAATTGTTTGCAAACAATGGTGGAAAAGAAAGGAGCAGTAGCAGACAAATACCCAACATTCTCTAGTTAAAGCCAGTAGCCTCTACTCGCCCATTCAGAAATTCACTGCAAGATAAACCCCACCCCAAAGTACCCGGTACTTCTGGAAAGTACTACCCCCCCGAGCAGGGTTTTTTAAGGGTTTAAAATGAAAACTATATTTAGACCCTGGTGCCTCTGGTGGGAACGCAGTGAGTTCCTCCAAAGGTTCTTAGTTCCGGGGTATAGTTCCTTTGGTCAAAAAGCAACTAAAGGTTGTTTGCAGAACAGCAAATAATCCAAAGAGTGACAAAACACAGATAAATCCATAAACTTGGCAGTTCAACAGGCAGGCAAGCAAGACAAACCATGGTATACAAACAATGAACCAGCCAAAGCTGAACAGACACAGGCAGGCAGGGTGATGAACCGACAGAAACTCAGACACATAAAGCACTTACCAAACTTAACTGAACTACTAAGAAACGCACAGATAAATAGATATATAGAGCACAACAGACCACAACAAGATAAGATGAATGAACAGAACAGTGGCCTGTACTACAAAGTGAGGTAACTGACTTATCCAGGTAACTTCAGGAGTAACTTTGTGACGTCGGGGGTAACTTCCCAATCAACCCGTACTACGAAAGGTGGATAGGTGTTAACCGAGGTCTGTTGCCATGGGAAGTTACACCACATCTCTAAACTGCTCCGAGCAGGTTTTGTTCGTGGTTAAATCGAGGTTACCCTGCACGTGGTCTGAACAGTAGGCTATTAATAACCACCACTTCATAAAATATGGTAAGATTTCATCCTGCTTTGTTCCACTGCGGTTGCAATGAACTTCTAGACACAACAGCATTACGTTCAGACAGCGAGCCCTGGAGCCTCTGTGATTTTAGAGAGGAAATTTTAAGTAATTAACGGGACGGTTTCTTAGATGTAGCCCATCTGTAGTCAATAACTGAATTCTCTAAAGTGTTTTCACATATTTAGACTATTTTACGTCTCCAAAAATAGTGAGTCAGGGTAAGGGTTAATAACAGAGAAAAATATCCTAGATGAAAGTGTGAAATTTACAAGAAGAAAAATCGGAAAGTTCCTGAAATTAATGTCACAAAAAATCGAAAATCACTTTGGTGTGAATACATGTTTTTTTGCTTTTAGGTTTATCTTGGAAATTAATTTTCTCTTGGATTATTACCCCTCTCCACTGGCTCCTTTTTTTTTATTACAATGGAGCTGATGTGTTGTTACTTTACATCTGAATCATATTAGACCTACACATACAGTAAATGTAGAGCCCATAAAATACATTATAGAAATTTAAACTACAATAAGAACACTGTGAAGATAATTAGGCTACAAATTACTCAATGCGATGCCAACATGCCTCCTTGGCTTGTTGTCTGTCACGATGTTAGATTTAACCATTAACTTTTCATTACATTCATAATTTCCTGACACTACCAATGTGCATTCCTCTGGAGAAATATAGAGCATGCACTGTTGCGAAAAAACTCTGCCTGCACGACCAAACACACCCTTATTATTGGAAGTAGCACCAACTGTAATTAAGTTAACACCGATGCAACTAACCAACATCTTATCCACCTTCGTAGCACCGTTTAACTCCAGTGTAGGCGGTTTTGCCAACCCTGAGTTTACCTGATAACCTCAAGTTAACTCTAAGTAAGTTGAACTCCCTTTGTAGTGCAGGTCACATGTCTGGTGGATGCACTCCAGTGACCAGTGGCCTGTACTACAAAGAGGGGTAACTAGCTTATCCAACAATAACTTTAGGTTGTTGACTTTCGCTGACTTGATAGTCTAACATGAGCTGTAGGTGACTGCAGGGCCGGGGTATGAAAATGGCACCATCAAGTCGGACACATTCTACCTGTAGCAGCTTACTGTGAGCTTTTTAAAAAAGTGAAAACTGCAGGACCCCTTATTCACAGAGAGGAACACTGTGCAAATGACATGTAAGCTACAGACTATATCATGGGCACTATTGTTACTAAACGACAACATAAAATACAGCAGATTAGAGCCGAATGCTCGTTGATACTGCAGCCTACTAATTTGACGTCAGCAGCTGTTTGCACCTTTAGTCACAGTTATAGGAGCTACCATAGGCAGAAATCACGGGTGGTGGTGGTGGGGTGTTTATCTGAGGGGTAAACCCCCAAACCATGAAATAATATAATGATATAAATTTATAACAATTGTGTAAATAGTAAAACAATACTAATGGAAAAAGGGCACTTAAAGGGCATTTTAAGTTTAGAAACGTTTTGAATCACCCCTCTCTTGCCTCACAGTGGTTTGGTCCACTGCCTGCTTTCCCCCTTATAGGAGTCCGGTCGGAAAAAAACAGTTCAAATCCGTCAGTAGTTGTGGAGTTCCAGTAATGTTAAGCAGGCTGGCAGGGCTGTTTTATGCACTTTAAACATTGGATGAACTGATTCTTTTGTCTTTAATACAGATGATAATGAGTCATTAATAAATTAATCATGACAAAAAGTTATTATAACCGATTATTTTTCTATGAGCCCACTCTGTTATTATAACATCACCCAGCTTATTTGGTAGCTTTTTTAACAGCTTACTGGACTGGAACTCATCTTCTACAACTAGAGATGTGTTGGCAGTTCGAAGTCGGGATGTCGTTGTGGCCCATCTTCTGTGTTTAGGGCTGAGGCTCAACAAAAAGAAGAGTGTGTCTCCCCAAAGCCTGGAATTTGCCCCGGGGAATATTAGGGCTATCCTGCACCCTTGTCCAGGTTATGTCCCTAAGGTGCTGTGCCATATGGCAGGTTCCACAGTGCTACAGGCATTTCATCCTCCACCTCACGTGACGGCGGAGGACGGGAGACTTCATTTGCTCTGCCCGGTCAGAGCTCTGAGTATCTATACTCTGAAGTCCTCCCGGTGGAGGAAGGCTGATCAGATGCTGGTGTTTTTCAGGTCTCCCAAGGCTCCCCGCTTCCAGACACACTATTAGCAACTGGATTGTGCAGTAGCTAATAGTGGCTGTGAGGGCCCACTCTACCAGGGGCATGGCGGCCCCTAGGGCCTTCCTGTCGGGGGCTTCACTGCAGGATGTCTGTGATGCGGCTGGCTGTGCCCCTCCGCACACGTTTGTCCGTTTCTACAGTCTTGACCTTCCTTCTGCACCCGGCACTTATGCGCTCTCCTCCTAGTCGTGCCCACTGGTTGCTGCACACTGGGGCAGGCGGGGTTTTCGGCATGGTTTAGTCGGTCTCTCGTTCCCATAGTGTCGTAACCGACGCAGTTAGTTCTCTCGAAGAGGAACGTCTCGGGTTATGTATGTAACCCTGGTTCCCCAAGAAGGGGAACGAGACACTGCGTCTGTTCTCCACACCTCACCCCGCCTGGAGCGCCTGCTTCATAGTTAAAGCTAATGAGTATTGTGTGCCGGTGTGCTTATATACACCTCCGGTTATGCCGTCACACTCTACCGTTCTATTAAAGCCAATAGGATTGGAGTAGTTTTTATTCACATTCAGCCCTGCTACGCCTAGAGGCGTTCCCGTAGTGTCGTAACTGACGCAGTGTCTCGCTCTCCTTCTCGGGGAACCAGGGTTACATACGTAACCCGAGACGTTCCCCAGGCATGCTTCCATTGCTAGCATGCTTAGATTTTAGGCTTTTACACAGATTTTTCAGAGACAGAAAGACACTGAACTCTGGGATTATGCGTTGTAGGCACCCTCAGCCAGAGTGCTGCCTGTGGGACTGACCACCCTGTCTCTGACACTTTCAACTCATTCTTGGCTGGCAGGGGAGATACCATGTTACTACAGCACACTACTGTACTTTCCATTTTGGCCAGTCTGAAACACGGAAACTTAAAGAGAGTTTCCTCTGTGCTGTGGTTGGACACAAAATTTCATCGGTAGCCTTTTATCAGTGCCATCCTTTCTCTTGCCTCATCCACACTGCCCTGTTTTAGTTTACAAACAGAGAGTTAAAACGAATACGATCTCCGTCCACACCAGCGTTTCAGCTGTGTTTTGGAGTTGATCTCTGTCTACATTAAATCAACTGAAAATGCACAGCTAGGGCCCGTTCAGGTACACTGGGCATGTGCATGCATACTATGAGCCTTGCAAAATTACATTACATTTAGATTTTATTCATTTACCTGACGCTTTTATCCAAAGTGATGTACAATTGCTATATATGTCAGAGGTCGCACGCCTCTGACATATACAGCAATTGTACGGAGCAACGAGGGGTTCAGTGTCTTGCTCAGCGACACAATGGTGGATGTAGCACAGTGCTAAGTTTCTCAATACTAAAGCGATAATCAGAATTATTCCCTTTAAGTAACAGGGCCTGTATTCAAATTTACCTTCTTTAATAGGTGGATTTCAAATTAAAAGAATAAAGATGGCCTGTGTTTGAAATCACCATGTTAAATTTGATCCAAAATGCACATCTAATTACTAAAGTAACAGCCCCATACAATATATATACAAACCTTACTTAGGATTAATTAATTTATAGATTTATTTTAGTATTTTCAGATAAAATATACCCATCGTCCTACTTGTCACTAGGGAAACTATAGACATTTATTTGTGAGTATACTTATTGGAATACTTACAGAGGACAAACAGGGAATTTGTGGTAAGAAACTTTATAAACGTCTATGTACATTTGAAATGGACATACAGTAGTTGCGGCCATTGTTAAGGAGGAGAAATAAATAATACCTCCGCAGTGATAAAAATTGTTCAGGTACGGTGTATTCATTGCTTTCTCAGTGAAGAAAATATCTCTCCACTCACTATTTGTTACACATGACTCTTGGTCATGTACTTTTAATTTTTTCAAGCTAGAAAGGCACAAGTAGTAGCAACTTACATTGGCTTCTTACTCAGGTGGTCAAAAAGAGTCAAAAGATTAAATGAGTCTGTAGTTTTGTTTTACTTGCACTCTTCAGATCAGAATCTTTTCTGTCTATGGCTATCCTCAGCACTGTTGGAAATACTAAAGAGGTATTTGGACTGGACTGTGCTTGGTTAAGGTTATCACTGCTTCTCGGAGGGTTCTCTCTACAGAGGAAAAATAGGAGGAGGAAAAAAAAGACATTGCATAGAGAGATGGCCATCAAAGAATTAAATAAAAATAAAATTAGCAGCAAATAACTGGTGAACAACAATGTAGTGACAGAGTGGGCACAGTGCTGCATTTTGACCTATGGGATACCGTTTTGATTACCTGCTTGTTCGGTTGGTTTTAAGTTTCTCCAACTGGGCGAGAAACAGACTCTGCTTGTGAATGACTGGAATGAGCCTCTCAGACGTCCTCTCTGAAATCACAGCAAGAGTGGCCCCATCTATTTCATGTTCTGGGACTCCAAACTCCTGGTGGACTTATTATACTTTGTGAATGAAGCATTTGTTCAGTCTGATTCTGTTCACCACTGCAATCAAACAAATCATTAAATTTTAATCAATTTTAAGTTGCACATAACTTAGTATATCTCACAGGCTGATGAAGCAGTGTGATGTACAGGTTGTCCTCTTGATCTGCATATGCGTCAAGTGCATGGAAGTCAGTTTCCTCCCCAGGTGTAATGGCCACCCACTGAGTTGTTTATTGGACCCAATAGGCATGCAGATGCTCAGAGAAGCACCAAGTTTTGTAGAGTCTTCCACACAATTTCCACTGACTGGGGTACTTAACAATATGTATAACTTTTTTAAAAAACTGGGATTTCCTCAGCATGCACAAGGTCAAGGATAAAGAAGTCTCCAGTGGGATTTCCTCAGCATGCACAAGGTCAAGGATCAACAAGTCTCCAGTGGTGTATTTGACTCTGTCGTATAGCACTTGTTTGGTTTTCCAAAGTGTCTCACCCAGTTCAGATGCTTCCTTTGCAATAATCTCCCTAAGCTGCGAGGGTAGTGCGTGCAGAGGTATCTCTATTAAAGAGTATGGGACATCTTCCAAGCCATGGTTTCTAGTCGATTGTGCTTCCCAACGTTGGCGCATTTGATAGCGCTTTGCCAGAGTCTTTGCAATAATCTGGTAATTGTTTACAATCGATGAAAGGTGTTTAAAGTACAGGTGTTTGGCCTCATACCTGAGACACCAATGTGCTCTCAGTGGAGTGTGCTGTTGGATTAATCGAGGATAGCGAAGCAGAAAGTGAATCTTTGGGGTGAAGTTGTCAGGGAAAAGCTTCTGAAAGCTCTTCAGAAATTCTGTGATGAGAGCAGACAGTGGACTCAGCCAACTAGTTTTGATCACAGGTGCCAGTAATATGTCATATATACAACTCAATAGCAAATAGAGACCTGTCCTGAGGGACAAAGTTTCCAATCAAAAAAGGTAAGACTAAACTGTTACAGCGTTATACAGCTAAGCTTTAGCAAGACCAACTTCAAAACCTGTGGGATGACTCCTTCAAGAATATCATGCATAAAGTCATTCGGAAAGGATTCAGTAACCTCAACATGAGGCAGTTTATCAAAAGGGCAGCGTCCAGTAACACCATACAAGGATTTACCATCTGACACTTGTAAATTGTCTATGGTGTGTTAGGACTCCGGAGAATACACTCACTTTCCTCAGTTTTGTTACCAATGTCACGGTGGTGGCGCAGACAACAAAGAAACGAGATCCGTCGTTGACTAAAGCAAGTACTGAAGCCGGCCAAGGAATGGGCTGATAAATTATCAGCACAAATGGAAATCACAGAGCCTTTGAGAACACGGGACTGGTCTTCACTTTCCACTGATACACCACGGCACTGAAGTTCACAAAAGTCACAAAGAAGAGGTTGCAAAATTGGCTCATAACCATACTTCTGAAGCAATGGATGTCTGACAAGAACAGCCACATGTATATTTTGAAGACTGGAACGATACCTCAGAGGGATATTTCCAAGAAAAAAGTAGACACTTGAAATTTTGTGAATCTGCTTTTTGGATTCTAAACAATTTACAATTTCAAATTCATCAGTGTATAACTGGAGCCTCAGCTGTGTCTCAGAGCCATCAAAAAAGGCATGCTATTGAAAAATTAATTCATCTGTTAAGTCTTTTAGTGTTTCCTCATCAAACGTGTCCTCCACAACATAATGAAAAACATCCTCTTTCTCAGGATATTTTTCAAAACTTCCAAGATGGGAATGTACTGGAAAGTGTCTTTTCTTCCTATTGAGTCATATCCGAGTAAATACTCAACTGGTTCAATTAACCCACTCTCTCTACGACAGTAGCTCTCAAACTGATAGTCTGACACAATAACATCAAAACACTTTCCAAAGAAGTTGTCTTCAACCAAGGACTTCAAGTTTGAATGATTGTCAGTCTTGATATTTACTTCAAGACAGAACCGTAGAAGGTCTCTAGACTGTAAATTAAAAAGTTCAAGCAGTATTTTCATTTCATGAGTAATAGTATGCCAAACAGTTTTGGGGAGGATGTGTTTTTCTTGAAGTTTTAAACAAAACAATGCAAAATGTCTCTCAATTAGCGATCTGAAACCATATATTTTTTCAGCAAAAGAGATACTTGGTTCTTCAGAATCAAAAGTCTTCTCCAAATCGACAAAGGTAGTTAAGGTGTCCTCTGCGTTTCTCAAGATTTTGTGAGTCAGAAAAACATGGACACGTAAGGAACTCACTCTTTTGTACCTTTTTTGGCGGCCATTGTGTCCACATACAGCAATGAAATTCGGGTCATTCTCCTGGAAATGCTGCAGGTGTTTGAGGTATCTGTTGTAAGAGACTGTTCTTACTTCTTACATGGGAGTTAGGGCACTGGTGCATCGATCACAAAATACTTGAAGCTCACCCACAAATGTTTCACAGAATTCCCCCAAGTCAATATCTCTCAAGTCATTGACAAACTTGGCCAGAAGTCCAACATGTGAAGTCTGTCATAACCTGAAGATAGAGAGAGAAAAAAATCTAATTACCAAACTAGGATGAATGTTAGCCTTTAGCTCTGCAACATAGTGATGACAAACATTAGGCCTCATGGAAACATGAATGACTCTGCTAACTTAACTGATAACTTATAATAAACATAAATACTACATAAAAAGAACAGTAGTTACAGTAACAGTAATGTTACCTGGATAAAATTAACATGATTCATTAAAATATTCACGGCAAGATATAGGTTTACATAAATAAATAATAATAATTAGCCTAAATTCAGCCAACATTTAACTTACCTATACAGCATTGTTTGTTTACATTCTAGTACGCTTGCAAAGAAGTGTTTGACATTAAGTTACACTGGCTAATGTAACATATGCCTCTTATTATTCAAGTATTTTTATTGGGCTTTGAATTGTAAACACTCATAAACAATTAACAGGTCCCCAAACAGCAACCCCGACATAAACAATAACAAATACAAAATAAAACAAAAACAAAAAACAAAAACCTGACAAAAAAACCCCAAACACCTGACACGTTATAGAGTTGCAGAGTCTGTGAATCCATTATGTACCACTGCTTCCAGCAGGAAGTTGTAGGTTAAAATAATCCAAAAATCACTGCCAGACCTTATAAAATCTCTGGGTTGAACCCCTGATCGTGTGCTCGAACTTCTCAAGTTTCAAGTGTGCCATTACAACTTCAACCCAGCGGCTGTGTGTGGGAGGCGTATCTGACTTCCAATTGTGCAAAATAAGGCGTCTGGCCAATAGAGACAAAAACGCAATGGTGTCTATGGTGTCTAATGGTGTCTGATTGTGCACCAGATATCGCCATCCCAGCAGGGGTCACACCAAATATTGCAATTTCAGGAGCAGGGTCACAGATGTAAGAAAGAGTATCAAAAATTAAAGACCAAAACTGTATTAACTTTGGGCAAGCCCAGAACATATGATAGAGGGTAGCCGGGGCCTGACAGCATCGGGCAAGTCGGATCGACATCTGGATATATCCTGGCAAGCTTACTCCTAAATAGATGAAGCCTGTGGGGCACCGTAAACTGAAGCAAACCATGTCTGATACAAATCGAAGATGAATGTATTCTCTTAATTGTGCTTTGCCAGGAGACGTCCGACATTTCAAAGCCTAGTTCCCCCTCCCAACCTGCCCTAATATGACTAAGTGATGGTGAGGCGACCATCTGAAAATCCTCATATAATCTGCTCACTCCTCCTCTTTGATTTAGATCCCCCTCCAACCACTCATCTATCCAGTCATTTGACGAGAGTAACGGAAATGAAGGGAAATGTTTCTGGACAAAGGCACGCACCTGCTGATACCTGAAATAATGCGAACCAGGGATATTATACTCATTTACCAGCCGCTCAAATGACAAGAACACACCATCCTTAAAAAAGATCCTTCACCCATTTCAGACCACTCCTGAACCATGACTTTAATGCAGTATCCATGAGTGATGGTGGAAACTGTGCGTTGGCCGAGATTGGGAGAGAGGGCATAGCCTGTCTATGTTTGAAATGGGTCCTGAATTGGGACCATATTTGAAGTGAGCCACTCAAAGTAAGATTATTTGTAAGACACTTCTTACTGAGTGGCAATGGCTCACATATTAGAGAAGGTAGGGACACCGGATGAGCAGAATGTTGTTCCATTTCAACCCATACAGGTCCACCCCCCTCGTAAGATGCAGAGACCCAGTATATTAGCTTAGAAATATTAGCTGCCCAGTAATACTGTAAAAAATTTGGTAATGCTAAGCCTCTAGCCTCTTTCTGTTTCTCCAGATGTGACCTTCTTATTCGTGGGATGGTCTTATTCCAGATAAAGGTAGATATAGATTTATCTAGCTCTTTGAAAAAAGACTTTGGACTAAAAACAGGTATTGTATGAAACAAGAATAAGAACCTGGGCATAATAATCATCTTGACAGAATTAACCCTGCCAGCAAGTGATGTAGGCAGTGCTGACCAATGGGTAAGGTCCTGTTTGGCCCTTTCCAGGGCTGGTTTGAAGTTATGCTTGAATAAATCCCTATATTTGCCGGTTACTGAAATGCCAAGATAGGTAAAAGTGTTGCGAGTTTCTTTTAGTTGATATGCCTGAAAAGACATCTGTCGAGCCTTGTCATTAATAGGGAAGAGCAAACTCTTAGTAAGGTTGATTCTGTAGCCTGAAATCTTTCCAAAGCTAGAGATAATTTCTAATGCCTTAGGTATGGAGGTGCAAGGATCAGAGAGGTACAGTAACAGGTCGTCCACATATAGAGACACTTTGTGATTTTGGCCCCCCCTGACAACACCCATGAGCTCCTCAGCACTCCTAATTGCAACCGCTAGTGGTTCAATGGCGAGGTCAAACAGAAGTGGGCTCAATGGACAGCCCTGTCTTGTCCCCCTACCTATAGGAAAATAGTTGGAGATTATTTTATTAGTACGGACGGAGGCCTGTGATGTAGCATACAGGATCCTTATCCATGAACAAAAAGCGGTCAAAAACCGAACCTCCCCAGAGTTGTAAAAAGATACTCATACTCAATCCAGTCAAATGCTTTGTGAGCATCGAGGGAGAGCAGAAATTCTGCAGTATGTGGAGTTTCCGAGGAATAAAGAATATTAAAAAGCCTTCGTATGTTGCCAAAAAGCTGCTGCCCAGTAATAAAACCAGTCTGATCTGGATGTATCACTGTATGCATAACAGACTCCAATCTACTAGCCAGAACCTTGGTCAAGATTTTGTAGTCGCAGCAGAGTAGACTCACAGGCCAAAATGACTCACATTTCAGAGGGTCCTTTCCTTTTTTAAGATGGACTGAGATGGTGGCCTGGGTCATTGTAGGAGGGAGAGTCTTGCGCTCCAATCGCTCGGTATATACGTCTTTTAAAAGCGGGCTTAGTTTGAATGAGAATTTCTTGAAAAATTCAATAGGGAAGCCATCCAGCCCCGGAGCCTTACCGCTCTTCATCTTTTTAATTGCCCGATCAATTTCGGCTGCTGAAGTGTTACTATCGAAAAACTGAGCTAACTTAGTGCTATCACAATTTTCAGTGGCATAGAGGTCCTCATAAAATTTTCTGAATTGTTTATTTATGCTTTTTTAAACTGTGATTATCCCTTCTGGAGTGTTAATCTCCGCTATGAATCCAGCCTCTGCAGACTGCCTTAGCTGATGCCTTAGTGGTTTGCTGGCTTGTTCCCCATGCTCGTAAAATTCTTGACGAGATTTAAGATAGAGCTCCTCAGTCACTCCCGATGGGAGAGTATCGAATTCTGTTAGCAAACCTATTCTCTCCTTACAGAGAGCCGCTGACGGAACTTCAGAATTTTTATGATCAACGTCCTTTATCAAAGAGATCAACTCATTAAGGAGTGCTGACAGTCTTCTGTTCATGCTTACAGTATAAGATATTATCTGACCACATAAATACGCTTTCATTGCCTCCCACAAGTTAGAGCGGCTCATGTCTGGTGATTGATTTGTTTCTAGAAAGAAGTCAATTAGGGCGGATAGGAAGTTAACAAAATCTTCGTCAGACAAATGACGTGGGTTATAGTCTCCTGTTGCACTGTGGAGGCTCGTTATCTGGAAAGCAAAGCACCATTGCTACTGGGCCATGGTCAGAGATAACGATACTATCATATTCACTAGACCTTAGCAGGGGAAGGAGTTTCTTGTCCAGCAAAAAATAGTCTATCCTGGAATACGAATTATGTACTGGAGAAAAGAAACAATACTGTCTAGAAACCAGATTTCTATATCTTCAAGCATCAATCACCCCATATGCGTGGAGAAAAGCGTTAATAGTCTCTGCTGATTTACTAAGTGTTCTCGGTACTGTTCCGGAGCGGTCCATAGTGGGATCCAGAACACGGTTTAAATCTCCCCCAAGGACCAATTGGTGATTGTTTAATTCGGGAAGGAGTGAGAAAAAGTCAGTGAAAAATTTATCCCAATTTGGAGCATAGACTAGTAGCACTAGTACTACTAGTAAATTAAATAAATGTCCTTGAACAATAATAAACCGACGGTCTTTATCTTGAATCGTATTTGTCTGTACAAATTGCACTTCCCTGTAGATGAGAATGGACGGACCACGGCATTTAGCGTTAATGTTAGTTAATGTTAGTGTTTGCCCGCCCTGAACCACTAAAATCAGGGGTCGCTATATTTTAGTATTTGGAATGACCTTACAGCAGCCTTCCCAGGAACAACCTGAGCACAAAGCCTTTTCACAAGCGACATATGTCTGTTTAGACATTGTGCCATTAAAACCAATAGTAAAAAACATGAAAACAACAGAAAATACACAAACACAACCCATTGCTGGCCTCTCCCCAAACGAAAGGCTGCATACTCCCCCAGTCGTACACTATCGCACAACATAACAAAGCTTACCTCGTGAGACCGAATCCCACCAAAACTATATTAATGACACAATAGCATGTTGCAGCTAATCTTAACTGTAATCAAATAAAGTACACACTCCATAAATTTCCAATCTAGCACCTCAGTTATATTCCACTTTATGTGAGTAACCTTAACCAACATAGACAAAGTCTCTGAGCCAACCAGGCATGCCTTAACAGGGCCCAACAGATCAAAAACAAATTCAAATATAATAATTAAATTTCTACTGGTGCTTACTGGACACAATGGAACAACATTACCTTTTGATGAAGTTTCCAGACCGTCCAGTTATGCTAGCCAGACCTTAGGCCAAAAATGAACAGTGAAGCTCTAGGTTTAAAGAAGTGTACATTTTAAATCCAACCGTCATGCGTTATCAAGGCCAAATCAGCCCAAAACAGAAATTTTGTCGTCAATTTGTGCCCTCGCTGATGATCTTTAGCTGGTGATTGGAGATTTTAGAATCCCCTTTGCTTAAACAAAGTCTTTATCTGGATGGTAGTCCAGATAATGTTAGTACGTCACTCTATGCTGTCACATCTTTAGGTTGCGCGCTGCAGGTTTTCCATTATGAAGTCCTTGGCCTGTTTTGGGTCTTTAAAGCTTGTGCGCACGCCATCTGGCGTCGTTATCCGTCGTTCCGCTGGGTACCACAGGCTGTAGCGGACTCCCTAACAACTCCTTAACAGGCCCTGCACTTCATTCAACTCTGCCAGCTGCTTGGCTACTGCCTGTGTGTAGTCTGGTTGGATGTGGATCTTATCACCGTCCCCTGTAGTCAGTTGTTTCATCTGCCCAGCTTTCCTTAGTATTTCCTCCCTCTCCTGGTAGTAATGGCATCTGATGACGAAGCCTCTCGGCGGGTCACTGTTACCCGGTCTCACGTGCAGCGTACGGTGTGCCCGGTCCAACAAAGGGGGCTTATCGAGACCAAGCGCCTCCTTCAGGCACTGAGATATAAAATCCGTCACGCGCTTCCCGTCCTCTGTCTTTCCTTTATCCCGGTGATACGCAGGTTATTGCGACGCGACCGTGCCTCCAAATCCTCATTTCATGATTTCTGGGTAGCGAGCTCCCTCCGCACGTTAACCATGTCCCGCTCCAGAGCAGCGATCAGGTCGGAGTGGCTGTCGGCTGCAGACTCGAGGGCGACCACCCGTTTATCTAGGGCTTCACTCTTGGCATTAGCATTATTGTTGGCTAGTTTAATTTCTGCTCTTAGCTGATCAACCTGGTTCCGAATTTCAGCGGATTGTGCCTCCGCTTTGGTGAGCAACTCAGTCCTCAGCTCGGTGATTGCTAGGAGGATGGCCTCATGTCTGGGTCCGGGGTCAAGTGCGGCGTTAGGTACAGCATCAGGTGCAGCATTAGCCTCTGGGCTAGCCTTGGAGTTAACCCTTGTATCAGGCACTTTTCGGGAGTTTTTAGACATTTTCACCGAGCGTTAGGTCAAAATGTCAAGCCTGGTGCAACATCTTGGCGTCAGTAATGAGCGTGACTCAAGGTATTTACATTAATTTGCTGCTACTATGTATCTTTATAGTGTTGGCGAGGAGCTCAGTAAAAACACGTCCTCACATGTCACCGCTCAGACCGGAAACCAACATATGCCTCTTGCATGGTAACTTTACATTAATACATAATTCGAGATTTAATGGTTACTATATCTATTAGTTCATTCTTGTAATATAACATTTATCTTTAATTTTGTCAGTCATTTAGTTGTAAGGTGTACATATGTGTTACCTCCATATTCTTAAGTTGTTCATATTTAGAGCTTTGTTACACATGCAGCTAATAAGTCTGTCACAGCAGGAACATATTCAAACATCCCTTCTTGGAGTCAGCTAGCTAACAAGCGGTTCAGCCGTTATCAGCTGTTAGCTCACCGCCATCTGCTGCCTGTCACCACTATCAGCGATATAAAAGAGATTAAAAGGGAACATAACATAATGAACGACCCCAGTTACACCAACTTAGGGTTCTTTCACACCTGGATCGATTTGTTTTGTTCCGGAACAGATACTTTGTTCCGAATCAATTAATTACGTCACTTGTGTTCACACCACACTTTTGTAAAGCGGTCCAAATCGCACACCCTTCCAGGGCTTTCCTTACGCCATTACGTCACTACCTCATGCGTGCAGGTCGCGCATTCCATTGGGAGACATCTCCATGACAACAGCAACACAAAATGGGTGGACTTGGCGTTGCAAAAAGGTGAAACAGATGTTTGATTGGAACTACACATCTCCCGGATGTTGCACACCACACACAAGAACACTGCAGTCTACAAACGGGGCATAGATAAAATGAAAGGGAGGGGTTGTGAACGCTCCATCGAGCAGTGCCGCACAAAGTTAAAAAAACTGCCGACAGCAGTAGACCTACATAATACAACCACAATAACATATCACAACAGATTAGCAAAATACGCTGCCGAAGCTATTGAAAAGGATTTTTTTGTCACGCTGCCACGGGCAGGGAGGTGACAGCTGGTGTTGTGTGAATGTGTTTGAGTTATTTTGCCCCTTTTTGTGTGTTTGAGAGATGACTGGTGGGTTTTAGTTTGGTTTGTCTTTTGGTGTTCCCTGCCCTCTTCCTCTCCTTTCCACCCCTCTCCTTCAGGGCGGAGCTCTGGGCCATGGCTTGGGGAGCTGGGCGTTTTCCTCCAGGTGCAGGCAATCTACTTCTCACACACCTGTCTCCTGTTACCCTCTGGACTGGCCTATATACCACGCCATCTCCTCAGTTCCCCGCTGGATTATTAGTCGTGTTGTAGGTAACACTATGACCTGCCTAAACCAGCCTCTTGAACTTTGCTTTGTTTTTGACCCTGTGTTCCCTGTGCCCTGTTTAGAGTCTTTGAAGACCCTTGTTCAGTCCAGAGTCACTCAGCCTCACGGAACGCCAGTCTGGAGACCTTCCCTCTGCCTACGCTCTTCCCAGCCGGATCAGTTTTCCGTTCTGCCTGGCCTTGCTCGTTCCTGCTCCACCACACCGGAGGAATCCAACCCCCTACACCTACCAAGCTCTTTTCTTTGTTCAATAAACAGAGTAAATACCTTCCTGAACTGAGTCCGAGTCTGCATTTGGGTTCAAACCACTAAAAACCGTGACATTTTTGGCGTCAGTTGCCAGGCAACACATTGATTTGTTCCGGTTCATGGGTCAGTTGTGTTCTCACTGCAAACGAACCGCTCCTGGTTTCGTATGGAATCATACAGAATATTAAATTCTTGCTCTCTCTCTGTCTCTCCAGAGTTGTCAGTTAACGTTAAAATAACTTAGATCAAAGGCATTTCAGTAACGTTACCTTTGGTTAATGTAACTTAGTTACTATAATATCGCAATATAATATCTGCAACTAGCTCGACTAATGTTAATTCGATGTTTTTGTTTTTGTTACAAAACATGGTACAACGTTTGTAAATACCAATGAAAATTTTTCCCTGACAAACAACTAACTTAAGGTTAATAGTCTGTTTCTCTAGCAGCTGGCGATAAGACACTCACCTCAAAAAATATCTGTGTATTGTAACTCTGAAGCCGCTTCCTCCTAGTTTTCGAATCCAATGCTGCAGTTCTTTACAGATTTTTCTCGCCGCTTTCATGCTCGCGGACTGCCAGGGCGCACCTTACCTGCACTTAGGGCCCATGTCCACCAAAGCGTTTTTGTCAGTTGAAAATGCCTGCTGCTCTTCTGAAAACGCACAGCAGGGACTGCAAGTAGGCGGTTTTGAGGCGCAGAGTTTTTTCCAACTGCTTTGGTTGCTATGATACATAAAATCCAAGGAAGTGATGTTTGCATGTAGTTCTACCTAACTTTTCTTGATGTAAAAATGTCAGCACAGAGTAGAGTACTTGCTCTAGCTCATGCTCTGTATGAGAGAGGGAGAGAGAGGATGGACTCGCTGTATGTGGGTTCAGCGAGTACTACCGTTTGGTCCAAGAGCTGAGGTTGGACAAAGCCTGGTTCCAGGATAGTAACCGTTGCTACGGTGTAGTAATAACAGTGCTCTATAGCACCTCAACTATACAAAAAACCACTGAAGAACCACTAATGAACCATATTGGGCAGAACTGGTTCTTTATATGGTAGTGGTGCTATATAGCACCTCAACCACCCCAAAGAACCGCTGAGGCGATGGGACCATGTGAAGTGCAAATCAAGTTTAGAAGTGTAGCTGTTTTTAGTCCTAAGTGCACCCTTTAGCGGCCTAGAGCAATGTGTTGTCAGGGCGGTGATGTTTTTATGAATAAGCAACACAGGCTTGGGGAGTGGCTTCCTCTTTTGGTCATACTGCGTTGTATGCAGCATCATATTGTCATTTTGATTATCAATGTAGAGATGTTGAATTCATCAAATATATACCAAATATTGATCACACTCACTTAGTTTCCTGATGTGGTGAATATAGAACATAGACCTTGTCCCTTTGACTGGTTTCTCTTGTTATTCAATGTGCCTGTATACCGTGTACCGCTATTTACTGCAAGGACAAAGTTGATTCTATGTATCAAAGTGACAAACTTCTTTCATCATTTTTTTGTGATACGTGGGGTTTACCCCTCTGAAAGTGTAAGATACAGATTATTATATAAAAAGTATACTTGTGTGAGAATGCTTTGTCTTTTCCTCAAAGTCATTAATTCACATCAGTAACTTCTATCTTTATGAATTCCCTTATGACTGCTCGGAGGCTTAAAAGTAATTTAGCATTGCTGAGGCTGATTAAAGCTACTTGAAAAGATGTTATATTGTTGTGCTGTAGGCAAATGTCATTCATGCAAGTAATCTGGCGCTCTTTATCGATATCTCTATTTTCTGATAAACAACTATACCCCATTCATCAATTAATATTTCACAACTCACTGTTACTGTAGCACTGACCACTTTATTAAATAAAATGCATGAAATTGGAAACAGAAAAACAGCACTACATTGTAGACAAAATCACTGACATGATTAAATGTCAAGAAAATGAAAACTTTAAAATATGTACAATCCCAGCTGTTAACTCAAACTGGTCAACAAGTGTTCGTAGATGCTTTACACAATACAAATTACCTCTGTAAAAGCATATAGACAAACGGATGTAATTATATTTGTCATAAAATATCTGAAAATGAAAGGTTTGACCTGCTAAACATACAAACTCACTGAACTGGTGTCACTCACTGAACAGGTATCATCAAAGTTGATTAAAAAGCTAAAGGACAACAGGACTAATCCGCAGTTTCAATACAACTAATCATTCTAATAAAAACAACTACTATAATAATGATAAACATTCTAATAACAATAATAGCAATACTAATACTGATACAGATAAATAATACTAACAAGAATGAGTAGTATCAATGCTGTTATGTCAGTCCTTCAAGGATTACAAAAATATAAACTTTCAAAGCAACTTAAACAGCAATAAAAACACAGCAACAACAATATGCAAAGTGCATTTGTGAGCAGAAATATGTACAGATTGAAATGTCCGCTGAGAAGTTTTCTGGGGTCTGGCACTGGAGTGCACACAACCTCACCTGCAGCTACAGTAAAAACACAGCAACAATATGCAAAGTGCAAGTGTGGATTGAAATATGTACAGATGGAAATGTCCGCTCAGATGGCCGGGGGGGTCTGGGACTGAAGGCCCAAAACATCGTCCACAGCCTTTTTAAAGTCTGTGAAGGTTTCAAAAGTCTGGCCAGCAAGTTCTCTGGAGGTGGATGATTTAGATTTTTCACAGTAAGTTTTTTTCCTGTACTTTTTGTGTCCTTGAGTGGATTGGCCACACAGTGCACAGGTGTACAGTCTCACTGTGCTCTGAGACCCAGTGCCACTGCGCTCTGCTTTCTTTCTCTTGTACAGAGTTGACCTTGCCGGTGAGGTCATTGAGGAAAGCTGTTGGGGAAGTGAAACAGCTGCCTGCACCTGGGGAACAGCTAGAACACATGTAAAGGCAGGTGCTGTGGGCTGCCTGAACGTGCAGGTGGGCTGGAGTCCTGCTGCCGTGGTTTGGATCGGTGCAACTGGCAGCTGAGCGGTGGGTTGACCAGCGAAATGGTCATGCCTCGGTTTGAGTTTTCTGGTGCCTGCCAAAGACGGTGTGACCTCATACTGCACTTGAGGTCGACTGATGTGCGGTCTCTCATCCGGGAGCTCTGCTGCAGTTGGTTGGCTAGTGCTAGAGACACTCTGATGACGACGGAGGACAGCCAAACCTTGATCCGTCACATTTGTGGCTGACAGGGCCTCCTGTCTCCTCATGAACTCAGCAACGCACTTGGAGTTGATTTTCAGGATGGGAATCCCGAGTTTGCTGAGCTCACCGTCATCCACGGTCACTCTCTGCTGCACACGCTGGTACATTTTGGTGATCTTGTGCTTCTGTGGCGACCCATTGTAGCCATTGCGCCACAGTCAGGATGAAGCCACAGCTGTTTAATGATGCAGTACATCAGCCGGTTCTTTCTGGAGTCCACCAGGTGGGTGGCTGAGTAACGCTTGCTGAACTTTAACTTTTGCACCAAAGATGACTCAGATGGCTCACCTTTGGTCTGGCCGAACAGAGCGTTACCCCAGCGTGCTGAGTAGAGGCTGTCAAACTGCTGGATGCTGTGATCGTGGAGGTCCAGCTTGTATTAGTATAAACGTACATGTTGAAGGGGACATCATGATCTATGAACTGTGGCCTTACAGGTGGCTGTGGAATGGAGTCTGTCTGTGGCTGGTGTGAAGGCTCTGGCTGAGCCTCTTTTCCGGGAGGGGTCAGGTCAGTGTCCCCTGATTGGAAATGAGGGCAAAAATCTGTGACAAAGCAGCTGGAGGACCAACCTGTAATCCTATGATGAGCTTCAATCATCCTCAGTGTTATTCTTAAACTTTTTTTATTTGATACCGATTCTTAATGACGACTTGATATGAGGTTCATGATGTAATTGCTTTAATTCAAGCTATATATGAAAATGAAAAAATGACATACCTTGGCTTTCAAAAGTGGCGAGAGCTTCAGCCAGCAGAGCATCATCGGTCCAACTGCCGTCACCTTTGGACCCTAAAGAGCTGGACGTGGCGGTGCTGGACGACGTGGCAGAGCTGGAGGTGGTGCTGGACAACGTGGCAGTGCTGGAGGTGGTGCTGGACAACGTGGCAGTGCTGGAGGTGGTGCTGGACAACGTGGCAGTGCTGGACAACGTGGCGGTGCCGGACAACGTGGCGGTGCTGGACAAAGTGGCGGCTGCTGCGGGAGGGGCCATTTTCTGCTGAAGTACAGTTTGAGTACAGGTTTCAGGCATCTCTTATGAACTGCGCCCTGCTTTTTCCTTAAGGTGCCTTAACCTACCTCTGTCTCTTTGGTGACAATATAGAGTCTGAAGCGCTTCAGCGACTTTGAAGAGATGTGGTCCTCCTTCATGACCAGCCACTGTCGAACGGAGCAGAAAGCCTCCTGAGCCATCTTCCTCTCATGGTCACTCCCAGCCTGAGGATCAGCTTGGAGGTGCTTGTGAAGGCTGTACCACTGCCACATTTCCTGGAATGTGGACCTGAAGCGGCCCTGGCCATAAATGGTCCGGTCAACATTGATCTCCAGGTGGCAGAAGACTGGAGGAAACAACTGCACATATTTGAGCAGGTAATCCTTCACCCACTCATCGTTAATTCCAGCTTTCCTGTGTGGTTGACGGCTCTCTTTGATATGGCAGTCCAGGATGCTAAAATATAGAACATGATAGTTAATAGAAGAAAGGACAGACTGTACAAAGTTTGATTGATTGTTTAGTGAAACATACTCACTATTTAACGTATCCTACGTCATTTTCCACCAGCCACTTGAAGCTTTTGCCATTGTACTTTCCAAAAGTAATAATTAGCTGACCAAGAAACTGCATCTCTGTCGGAGTTGCCGTGATTATCTGGCATCTCCTTTTAGCTTCAGATTTAAGACATTGGCAGTGTTGTTATAACTATAAAATAACAATATGAGAAATCTAGTGCACTGCTGTAGCATGGCATGCCTGCAGTACTGCACAGGATAGGTCAGGCGGGACACTACATGGACCATATGTTGTTCGTGCATCTATGACACTAAGGCAGATATATTACCTTCCTCAATAGCCGTCTTCGGATCCCTCAGCCTGCTGTCATCGTATGCTTGGCATGTCTTTGACGACTGGCATGCCCTGGCCTCCTTTGTTGCCTTAAGAAGGGATTGTTGCCTATCCTGTGGCACACTTGTGTCCAGAATACACAAGACATGCATCAACAGATCCATTCCAGGTCTGTTAGCTGAAAAACATTGAAGTCTTTAAGTGTTTTGGGACAATATCCTTGTTTGTAGGTACAGCAAAACACACATATATGAAAGGGCTGCTTAATGATTATGTAATGACACACGCTGGAAGAAAATTCTTTAGAATTAGCGTGACAAACAATGGTGGTAATGGTGAAGATAGTAGAAACATCCCAGTCTTCCCCTGTGACTCATCCACTGAATGATGAGTTGTCTTACACTCCATCCTCTGTCCTCACTCTCTGTAAGAACATGTTAGACCAGTTAAAGAGGGCTTACTTAAATGTGCGTACAATGGAGAATGCTGCTGTTATCTACAGACTAAACCACGTTATTTCAAAAGAACATCATATGTTTAATCAAACACTATCCCAGCTGCAAGACGGGGGCAGGACATAACAAAAAAACAGCTGTGTGGCTCCTCATCGCGACTGATCAATATGGCAAAGAGTAGTATCTGCTCACAGAGGGCCCTAGAAATGGTTTTTGAAGCAAGACAAGCTTTGGAAGATGATGAAGAGTTTCTGTTAAATCTGGCAGGGAGTTTGAAGAAAGGGTGACCAACATGAATATGTGTTCAATTTATCATAAATACTGTTCCACAGTCTTGATTATAATAAAGTAAAACAAAAAATCAAAACAAAACAAACAACCAAAAAAGACCAAACAAACCCCGTCGGGACTGACACGACACTGGCACTGTTTAAAACATTATCAACGTTATGCTAGTGTTGTTTTCTACATACTTTACTGGGCTTTGAAGATATTATTAAAAGGTAATTACAGGATATTGTTTTACTATCAGAGCCTGCAAATGGGCAAAGAACGAGCAGCATTACTTTACACATGAAGCCCCCGGTCAGGTTAACGGTTAGGCTAATTAGCATTAAGTTACGATGGGGGGGACACAATAATAGCGAAAATAAACTTAGTCGAAATGTTCATTCATATCACAAATCCTTACCTTGAAGTAGGCTGTGAAATGGAGTTATTTCGCTTAATCCACAGTTCACGATCAGCCACAGGATGCCAGCGACACCAGGGCAGGTGAGTTAGCTAGCTCCGAAAGCCGTAGTAGAGCGCCGGCTGGCAATCGCGGCGAGGATGCGGGAGCTCTGGCGATTCACGAAGTCCGATTGGTTGAGAGTGCAGAGTTCTGCCACACTGTAGACTCTCCGCCAATGACATGTAAAGGCTGTAGACTTGGGGCCAATAGACGGCCCGCAATTGTCTACAGTCTACAAGAGGATTGCACTGTGCCAGCACCGACATACTTACCTGGCAGGGGGGATACCATGATCAAGAAGGTGGTTCACCCAGGGCCCTCTGTCAGAGAACAAGTCTGGGAGCTAAGCCTTCAAACAATCAACCTTTAGCTAGTTATTCTCAATGGCAGCAGCCAGGACTGGTTCCAGGAGGAATGCAGTGCGATTTGAACTTCAAGGTACCTTGGAAATGGACAGACTTCAGTTCAGCAGATATGTCATTCAAAAAGACCTTGGATTCTCCCCGACGCAGTTGGATTACATCTTTGCCTTTCCTGGGAAAAAGATTTTTGAGGTAATCTTCACCACTAATGTTTTGTTGGAGAGGTGTGTCAGTGCCTTCAACCGAATGAAAGATTCCAACCCAAGATTCGAGAACATCTCTCTGACCCCACTGTCGGAGCAGGAGCCTAAAGTTGTGACTGTTATCATGTACTCTGAAAAAGTTACGACGGAGGATATACAAACATGGCTTTCCTTCCAGTGCGCTGTAAATAGAGGCATGGAGTTGAGAGACAAAGATGGCATAAGAACCGGTGCCAGGCGTTTCTATGTCCGTCTGAGAAGAGACGAGCAATCAGGGCAACTCTTACACCTGCCCTCAATTATTCAATTAGGATCCATCAGAGGCCATGTTTTCTATCCAGGACAGCCTAAGACTTGTAGAAAATGTGGTTCTATGGCTCATCTGGCTGCAAACTGTGACACTGCAACACATTGCAAGAACTGTAAAGGTAGTGACCGTGTTACTAAAGATTGTACACAACCCATGAGGTGCAACCTCTGTGGTTCTTCAAGCCACACTTTCAGGAGCTGTCCAGAATCATATGCAAACAGAACTCGGCAGTTCATTCCTGATTTTCAAGAACAACCCCGAGAGGTTTTGGAAGAGCCGCCAGATAATACAACACAAAAAGAAGAAGATGAGGTTAACGATCACCAGCTGGCATTAAGGGAAGGAGGACATCAACATATGCGGGGTCAGGTGAGTGGAAAGAACAAGGAAGTCCCAATGAGTGCAACAGCGCCTGTTGTTAAAGACACGCCCACACAGGAGCATAAGGAACACACAATGGATGCACCTAATCAGAAAACTATCAACCCGCCCCACTTACTCATCCGACCAAATGACAAGGAGAAACCCGGTGAGACTGGCACTCACAAACAACTAGACCAGCCAACCCTGGACCCCCAGGAATCGCAGCAGTCCCAAGAGGTCCTCCCACCTGGTCAACAGGAGCAACCATTTATAGAGACGTCTCCGGTTTCATCTAGGGACTGCAGAGACCTCCTGGACCTAATGCTTGCAGACTTGCCTTCACTTGGGGGCGTAGCTGGTACCTCTCCTTTGGAAAGCAACCTGGTCTTAAGTGGGGACACCGAGGTGCTCCCCTCCTTAACTGTACTCTCTGACACTTCTCATGCATGCACATCATCCCGAAAACGACTCCAGGAAACATCAGGCGATTCTTCCTTAACCAGCCCGGACCCAGAGGTATGGCCCACCCCCTCGCCCATCTCTTCTCCATTTTTAGACCCTCAGTGTTTGTCTGCTTTCTCTGTGGCCACTCAAATGAATAGTGGCACAGAGGAAGCGGAGTGGAATTGTAGAACTCAAAAGAAGAAAAAGAAAAAGAGACAATCCCCTTCAATGAGGTGATTTTAAGTGTAGCCCCTCTGCTGTCTACTCCCACACAATATTGTAATGTCAACCTTTAAGATTGTCACTATTAACACTAGAGGCCTTAATGACCCCGTAAAGTGCCAGTCTGTCTTCAGCTTTTTGCGCAAAGGAGGGGGGGACATATTCCTCCTTCAGGAATGCTCTATTGCCTTCAAAGATAACTATAAGCGTTTTGAAAATAGATGGCCTTATGGACAGTCAGTTTGGTCGGGTGACAATAAAAACAGAGCCTCTGGGGTGGCAATGCTTTTCAACAGTAAACATTTTCATATTCAGAGGGGCGAGAGGGTTATAGATGGTAGATTATTGTTGGTAGATATAGAAGGGAAAGGAGCAAAATTCAGGGTCATAAATATTTACTGCCCTACTGAAATTCAAGACTGTCAAATAGTGTTACAGGCTATCCGAACACTAACACACTGTGGGAGGGAAGTTATAATCGGGGGTGACTTTAACTGTATCGTGGACGTAACAGATAAAAGATCTACCTCCACAGTGAAACTCGATACTAGTTCACATACACTCCTGAATATTATTAAGGACTGTAAACTAGTGGATGCCTACAGACAAACAAACCCTTCTACACCAGGCTATACATGGACAAATGGAAGAACGTTCTCCCATATAGAGTTTTTGTTTACCACATCAGGTGTCACACCACTCAACTGCACAATTGAACCAGTTCCTTTCTCAGATCACCACAAATTTAACTGTTCTTTAGAAATTCAGGGTTCATATAGGTCCGGACCAGGAATCTGGAAACTCAATACTAGCTTATTAGACAATCCAGCAGTGGTGACAAGATACAGGAACAAGCTTCACCAATGGTTCACTTTGCAGCCCTTGTATGATTCATTGGGAGAATGGTGGGAGGATGTCAAACAAAAAACTAAAACTTTCTTCATCAGAGACAAAAAACGAGCCTTCCAAAAAAGGCTGCAAGCCAAACTGCAACGCTACTATCTTCTGTCATTGTCTGGATTTGAGGTAAATGAGGACATAGTAAAACTCAAAAAATGTATGATCAAGTTATACAATGAAAAGAGTAAAGGGGTGCTCACAAGGAGCAGGGTACAACACCTAGAAGAGAATGAAAAGTGTACTCGCTATTTTTTTAATAAACTGGTCAAGTCTAGGCACTGTTTTGAAGGTGTGCTGGACAGAGAGGGAAAGGAGGAGAATGACCCTCAAGGCATACTTGGTGTGGTCATGTCTTTTTACCGAGATCTTTACCAAGAGAAGGCCATTTCTGAACAGTCAATTGATTTCTTTGTGTCTCACTTAACCATGAGACTTGAAAATTCAGAAAGAGATCTTCTAGAGAGAGAACTGACAATTAATGAGTTAACAAAAGCCATGCAGAGCATGCAGAATAAAAAATCTCCTGGTTTGGATGGTTTACCCAAGGAGTTTTATAACATCTTTTGGGACCAGCTAAAAGCCCCTTTGTTGCAAGTGTTCAATGAGAGTTTCTCTAGAGGTATACTACCACCTTCATTAAGAACAGGCTCCATCTCCCTTCTTTTCAAAAAGGGAGATAGGAAGGATTTGAGCAATTGGAGACCTTTAACCTTGCTCAGAGTCGATGTTAAAATATTGTCAAAGGCCCTTTTTTTCCGACTGCAACCAGTAGTTCATCAACTGGTCGGTATAGACCAAACATGTGGGGTTCCAGGCCGATCCATGGCCGACAGCCTAGCGTTAGTTAGAGACTCTTACTTGTTTGCCCAGGATTGTGACTAGATTTAGAGAAAGCCTTCGATAGTATTAATCACCACTACTTTAAAACTGTTCTGTCCCATCTTAATTTTGGCAAAAACTTCAGAGATTGGGTAGACCTGTTGTATGCCAACATTAATAGCACCGTTGTGGTAAATGGGGAATGTACAGCTCCGTGTACGACAAGGTTGTCCTCTTTCCCCTGCCCTGTTTATCCTTGCAATGGAGCCCCTCGCATGCGTTTTAAGGCAGGAAAAAAGCATCAGAGGCCTCCCAATACCGGGGGCAGCAGGCAGGGAGGTAAAACTCAGCCTATACATGGATGACCTTACTCTCCTCTTGACGGACAATAGATCAGTAAGAAACACCTTGCTTTTGTGTGACAATTTTACTGCAGCATCAGGAACTAAAGTCAATAAAGGCAAATGTGAAATACTCTACCTCAACTGGAAAGAACCAGTGGAACATCTAGGCCTCATACAAAAGAAAGAGACAATCAAAGTTTTGGGTATAAAAATGGGGAAAGATATGGAAAACACCAATTGGGAGTCAAAATTACCCAAAATAAGATGGAAGCTCCTACAGTGGCAAGACAGGGATCTAACCATGGTGGGGAAAGTTCTGGTGATAAAAGCAGAAATCTTGGCCTCCTTGACTTTTTTGGCATCAACTTTTCCAGTGCCACACATGTTTATGGTGACACTTAGGAAGATTATTTTCCAGTTTATATGGAATGGACAACATGAAAAACTAAAACATGAAATAATGTATCGGCCAATAGAGAAGGGGGGGAAAGGTGTCCCAGACATTGAAAGTAAACTAAAGGCTATGTTTGTGGCTCCAATTATAAAAGCCTGTTTGAAGCCTGAAGTTTCCCCAAGTTGGGTTCATTTTGCTTTGTTTTGGGTGGGGCGGGGCGTGCTTAGAGCATGGGGGAAACGGCCACCACAAACTGTCCCATATGCTCAAACATGGCCGAAAATGTATGATACAGTCTTCTCATGTCTAAGAAAAGGTGTTTATCAACTACCATATGACAAAATCACAAGAACAGAAATAGAAAAGTTTCTGTCCCCACTCCACTCAAGTTTAACTCCTGTGGGCAAACTAAGGGAAGAGGCGGCAGAAATTGTATGGGCTAATGTCAATCACTCTGTCCTAACCAATGACCATAAAGATTTGGCTTGGCAAGTCATTCACCAGTGTTTGCCCACCAGAGCCTTTCTTGAGAGGAGGAACTGCATCCGCAGTGCTAAGTGCCCTAGGCCTTCCTGCGGTGAAAATGAAAGTGTGCAACATCTTTTTTGGTCATGTCCCGCTGCTAGAAGGGTCTGGGTACTTGTATCACCATGGCTTAAAGCATTGTACAAACCTCCTGGTTGCTATGAGGACATAGCTTATGGTGCCTTGCAAAGAAATCAGACAGATAACATAAAAAAATGGTGGGTTATCATCAACTGTGTAAAAGAAAGTTTATGGAAAGCCAGGAATGTATGTGTAATGAAGAAAATTTGTGTTCCACAGGAAATGGTTATACGATCTATGTTAAACATTGTCAGTGATTATATATTAAAAGACAAATCAACAATAGAAAAGAAAAGAAAACTGGTAATGTGGAAAGTTCCTAAAACTCAAATGTTTGATAATGTTTAATCTGTTTTAGTGAGAAAGCTGTGCAAAGATTGATATATTGTTGTCGATGGTGAAGGTTGTTGTATTTTATTTTTGAATGATGTCAATTTGCAATGGAATTAATAAAACGTCTAAAAATTGAAAAATTGAAATTGTTCACCCAGGGCGAGGCTTAGCCATTGCACTCCGGTTGTGCTGACCCCTGCGAATTCCCCAAATGTGGGAATCTCGACTGCATAATTTGTGGTAGTGGGGGACTGCGTTCACGCTCTCCCCTGTTATTATGTCGAAGGAAAACAAAGGAGTGCTTGGGCAGGCGACGAGCTCGCGCACACAGTCTGTCTACATCCGACTTGCAGGTCAGCGTGTGCTTGTGGCACTGTGGATTTTTGCGGGCCCCCGGTTCCTTTTGCACTTTGCCCAGAGAGTGGCAGCGTAGCTGTGCGGCAGTGTCCGCTACGCAGCTGCGTGTCGAGTAATGCCCAGGGTCCCGATGGCCGCAAGAAGGGGGTGTGGCCTTTTAGGTGGGACAAAATGAATTGCGTGTTGGCCTCTCTGAGATTGTTCTTTCTTTGTGGAACAAAATGTCCCCCAGGCATGCTTCCATTGCTAGCGTGCTTAGGTTTTAGGCCTTTACGCGGATGTGTTTGCTTTTTCAGAGACAGAAAGACACTGAACTCTGGGATTATGCGCTGTAGGCACCCTCAGCCAGAGTGCTGCCCGTGGGACCGACCACCCTGTCTCTGACACTTTCAACTCATACTTACCTGGCAGGGGAGATACCATGATCAAGAAAGTGGTTCACCCAGGGCGAGGCTTAGCCATTGCACTCCGGTTGTGCTGACCACTGAGCTTCCGCCGAATCAGAGTGCAATTGACCGGAAACGTGATTGGATGGGAATCTACGATTGATCACATGGTTTCTCTTTGTTTACTTCCTGGGTCCCCACACGCGCGAGGGAGTTCCCAACGATGACATCACCAATACTACTTTGTTATGATGACTTCATTCATTCATTAATGGCTAAAAAGAGTATTTCAATTGTTTATGATACACTGTTAGTACGTAAATGACTACATCTCTCTTTGAGTACTCATGTTACATTAACAATGTAATTTAGTAACTTATTTTTTTTATTGTGATAGTTTTATTTGAACAAGTTATATAAACTATTACTTTGATTATACTATGACTATATAATTTATTCTGTACCCCAATTTTCCACACTAATAAAATATCCTTTATTTTTCATTGTGATTGTTTTATTTGAACATGTTATATAAACTATTACTTTGATTATACTATGACTATATAATTTCTGTAACCTAATTTTCCAGATCAATAAAACATACTTTATATTTCATTGTGATTATTTTATTTGAACATGTTATATAAACGTGTTTAATATATTACTTTGATTATACTATGACTATATAATTTATTCTGTACCCCAATTTTTCATATCAATAAAATATCTACTTAATTTTACTATGAAAGTTCATTAATACTTAATATAAGCATGAAGTTGTTCCTTTACAATGATGATATAAGTTTGATCTGATGTAATTAATCAAAAGTTGTATATAAATAAAAGGACACTTTTTAATAATAAAACAAAATCACTTTATTTAGTTTCACAGAACATAATATATTATGCAAAAATATATTACAATAATAAATCAAAAGGTTTTATTGAAAATTGTTTTAAATAAACATTGTGGAGATACACACTTGTAACTTGTACACATGACACTTTTAAAAGAACAACACAGAATGTAGAACAATAAAACTTGTACACAATAAAAACACACTATTTACAACGGGCCAGCCGTTCCCTCCTCTGATCCATCCACAACAGACACAAAATGTTCATAGTCTCTAAATACTATGTTCTCCAGTCCCTTGGAGGCTGAACAGTTGATTGAAGGGCAAAATGTTTTTTTTTGTACTTTTTGTGTCCCTGAATTGTTTGCCCGCACACTCTGCAGGTCGGGAGATGCTGCACCCTCGTTACCTTAACGCCCAGGGCAGTGGGATGATCTCCCATCTTCCTCTTGTACAGTGTGGATTTAGACCACGACAATCCTTCCACAGGGTTCTGTCCAGAGGGCTGCTGAACAGCTGGCCTGATGGGCACAGACGGGGTGACCGGGATGGATGCCTGACCAGTAGGCAGTATGGGCTGCGTGGACGAGGGGCCCACAGACTGGGAGACTGACAGCACAGGCCTGGTGATGGTGGAGGTGGCGGGGATTTTCCTCACTGGCAGGGGCAGTAGTGGTTGAGGAGGGGGCTGTGGCCAGCTTGCTGGTCCGTCCCTTCAACACCTTTGTGCCGGCTGTGCTGGGCGTGGGGACGTACTCCATCACAGGGTAGTCAGGTGGAGGGAGGACTGCAGGCTGGCGCGGTGCAGGAGGCAGCTCTTCAGACGACACCGATGTGATTTTGGAGATGACAGCTGGATGGCTGGTGGCGTGAAGGTTCACCAGCCTCTCCTGTTGCCGGATAAAGTCCCTCACTGTTTTAGAGTTTATTTTGGGAAGGGGGATGCCTGCCTTGCAGAGGATTGGGTCATCCACCAAGACCCGGTGCTGGATCCTCTCATAGGCCTTGAGGATGCTGGTCTTCTCTGGGCTGGGGCGAGAGGCCTGAGGGGAGCGCAGCCACAGAAGCTTGACCAGCACGTACATGAGGCGGTTGTGCTGCGGGCTGATGTCCTGCTGTGCTGGCGCGTACCTTTTTGCCATCTTCACCTTCTGGACCAAGGCGGCGTCAGCAAGGTCATCCCTCTTAGTGCGGCAGTACAGCGTGTTTCCCCAGTGTGTGCGGTATAGCTGGTGGTACTTCTGTGGCTGCTTGTCGTGCTCCTCCACCGCATTCCAGGCCTCAAGGACGCGGTTCCTTTGCGCGGTGTTGAGGAGCAGCTTCTGGTCTGTCAAGCCGACCTCCACCAGCGCAGCACAGAATGCCTCCAGCTTTTGAAACCCCGGCAGAGGATTGTCACTGCAGACATCCTCCTGTAAAATATACACAGAGACACACACACAAATAAAATTAGGTAAGTTCCAATGCATACAACTTTTCAACATTGATTACTGTATTCTTTTCTATCAGACAAGTGGGTACTCTACTCACAAAGGCAGGAGGGTTGACTGTAGCAGTCTCACTGCTGGTAAGAGTCATGTGGGGCTGGACTGTAGGATGGTCCTCGTCGCTTTGGTACGCCTCGTCTGCTTCGTCATCCGAGTCAGCCTGCCCAGGCTGAATGACCTCCTCCTCCGGCCCAGGACCGTCATTGACAATGCCCTCAAGAGAGAAGGCCTCCCCTGTGCTTTGGCTGAAAAGATATTCAAGGCCAAGCAGCTCATTTGACTGGACGGTGGCCGGGGCCCTGAAGTTCTCTTCCACCGTCTCGCCAAACAGCTGCTTGCAGCGGGAGTTGAGGCGGTCAATAAGCGGCGCAGAGTAGACTCGGCTGTGCCGGCCTCTGCCCCCAAACACTGCATCCGAGCTGCGGTCAGAGTTCCACCTGGCGATACCACTGATGAGGTAGACCTGGTAAGGCCGTGCCGCACAGTGGGGACCTGATCATCACAACAACAGGTATTATCAGAATGATAGAAAAGAGACATGTGTTGTTTGCTGTTAAACAAGTATTTTTCCCCCTTAGATTACCTGGAATCATATGGGGCAGCGCCTTATGGAACCCCTCCAGGCTGTTGCTCCCACGCAGGCATTTATAATACGGGAGGTCCACACCGTTGATGTTCGTGGTACGGGCAACCCTGTACATGGCCATGCCTGGTGGGTCTTGGATGCATTCCAGGTGTCGCTGCTGGCTGGCCCACATCTCATCAATTGCTGCTGTAAACACAAAAATCCACAGACATGCATGATGAGCTCTTGTCATTTTGCACATATTGTGTGTGTGTGTGTGTGTGTGTGTGTGTGTGTGTGTGTGAGAGCTGTTTTTTCTTACCAGGGGACTTGAAGAGGCTGACCCCGCTCTCAATCAATGACACTAAAATGTGATAATTAAGCATAATTAATGTATGAAGAACATACTGGACATAGTTGGATTATGTTTAGTGCAACATGCTTACTATTTAATGTATCCAACGTCATTTTCCACCAGCCATTTGAAAGATTTCCCGTTGTATTTCCCAAACGTGATTATTAGCTGACCCAAACACTGCACCTCCGTTGGAGTGGATGTGACCAGCCGGCATCTCTCTTTAGCTGAAAGACAGAAATTGTGCAGCCTTTGATGAACACACAAGCACATATGCTATAGTGCACAACAGTAGGTCAACTTGACTGTGTTGGAAATATAAGGTGGAAAAAACATCCATTACCTTTGTTATAAGCCTTCTTTTCATCCCTCAGGTCGCGGTCGTCTGTGGTTTGGCACGGTTTATACGCCTTGGCCTCCTTTGTTGCCTTGAGAATGCACTGTTGCCTTGCCTTTGGCACACTTGTGTCAAGGATACACAATAAGGGATCCATGTCTGGTTAACTGTTTAAAAAAAACCAAAAAACAAAAAAACAGTATACTTAAAGTGTTATAAAAAATAAAAATAAACCAGAAGGGTAATGTTAGCAACATCTCATGTTTATCTGATACTGCAAGTCTTCCAAATTTAGTCTGATGATTGAGGGAACTTTACAGGGTTTTTATACATTCAGTGAGCAGTTCATAAAAGTGTTGACCTTAACACAGCCTTTGAGATGACCACTAAATCTAATCACACTTTGATCGTTTGATTAATGGTCCTCCACAATTGTATACACATCACCTGGTCACAATAACTAAGGTTATGTAAGCATACACACATATAAAACCCCAAAAATTGATGACATCATCATGCTCAATGCCCAATATAGTGTAGTTGACCTTATATTTTCATGTGATATATTAATATAAGCATGTAGGATCAGCAGATCTTAAACATATTCTTAGATTAGCAATGCTACACACCCTCATAGGTGTTTATTATTGTTTACATTGTGTGAGCTAATCGTTTTTATCTTAACAAGGTGTTCATTTATGAAAATTCAGCAATAAGTTATACAATCGACGACTGCAATCTAACATATATAATGAATAACACAATAAAACAATCAAAGACTGCAATTTGGCTTAATTATAGAATGAATGAGACGATTACAATGCTAGCAGACGCTGGTGATCACACATCACGTAATAAACAGTTAAGAATAGACATGCATCACGTTTTGCTTGTGCTTTGACAGATAATACAATCATATTTATCATTTTTACGCGACGATAGATCATTGTCACTTACCTCCAAGTTCGGAAAAGTCTTATTATGATCTCCATCACCTGTAGCGCTCTGATTGGAAGTCTATGTTCGCCGGCTGAACATAGACAGCTCGGCTCTCTGATTTGCCAGCGAACGTAGACTCTGGGCCAATGACGTTTCTCCCTGCTGAACGTAGACTGTCCGGCCCTCTGGTTGGCTTAGAGTCTACAGTGAAAGTAGACTCTTGGCCAATGGCGAGCCGTATCAGTCTACGTTGAACGTAGAATTTGCACTTCCGTAGAGAAAACATCTGCGAATGATGGGACCATGCGAAGTGCAAATCAAGTTTAGAAGTGTAGCTGTTTTTAGTCTCAAGTGCACCCTCTAGCGGCCTAGTGCAATGTGTTGTCAGGGTGGTGTTGTTTTTATGAATGAGCAACTCAGGCTTGGGGAGTGGCTTCCTCTTGTGGTCAAACTGCATGTATGCAGCATCACAGTGTCATTTTGATTATCAATGTAGAGATGTTAAATTCATCAAATCTATACCAAATATTGATCACACTCACTTTGTTCCCTGATGTGGTGAATATAGAACATAAACTTTGTCCCGTTGACTGGTTTCTCTTGTTATTCAATGAGCCTGTATACCGTGTACCACTACTTACTGCAAGCACAATGGTGATTTTATGTGTCAAAGTGACAAACTTCTCTCATCATTTTCTGGTGATATGTGGGGTTTGCCCCTCTGAAAGTGTAAGATGACAAATTCTGTTGTAATTCCATTTGAGAATTAAAATGTGAGGGTTGTTTTTAGACATTTCTTTAATGATAGGTAATGATTTTCAGGTAATATATTATGTATAACTAAAACTTCTCTGAAATATAAAAAAACATGTATGTTGATAACAGGCTTCAATACAATTTTCTTTGTGTATGATTACAGGGAGGGGTGTGAACATTGTCCCCTACTACCAGAAATTGTGAAGCTGCAGTCAAGATTTGGGGGATTTGCAGCAGTCTACAGGAGGAGTCCACAATACAGCTCACTTCATTCAAAGAAAATGTTGCAGAGACTGTTGATATCATCCATACTATTCCATATTTGTGACCATTTCAGATTTGAATCAACTGTTTACGTAATACCTCTTGAAGCCATTGAAAAATGCAGCATAATTCATGTAATGTATTCACGTTACTGGACATATTGTTTTCAATTAAATACAGATTATTATATCAAAAGTATACTGAGTATGAGAATGCTTTGTCTTTTCCTCAAAGTCATTAATTCACATCAGTAACTTCTATCTTTATGAATTCCCTTATGACTGCTGGGAGGCTTAAAAGTAATTTAGCATTGCTGAGTCTGATTAAAGCTACTTGAAAAGATGTGATATTGTTGTGCTGTAGGCAAATGTCATTCATGCAGGTAATCTGGCGCTCTTTATCGATATCCCTATTTTTTGATAAACAGATATACCCCATTCATCAATTAATATTTCACAACTCACTGTTACTGTAGCACTGACCACTTTATTAAATAAAGTGCATGGAATTGGAAAAAGCACTACAATGTAGACAAAATGACTGACATGATTAAAATTGAAATGTCATGAAAATGAAAACTTTAAAATATGTACAATCAATCAGTTTCCCCAAACTGGTCAGCAACAGAGGTCAAGTGTTCGTAGCTGCTTTAAACAATACGAGTTACCTCTGTAACAGCATATAGACAAACAGATGTAATTATATTTGTCATAAAATATCTGAAAGTGAATGGTTTGACCTGCTAAACATAACAAAAACTCACTGAACAGGTATCATCAATGTTGATTAAAAAGCTGAAGGACACCAGGACTAATCAGCAGTTTCAATACAACTAATCATTCTAATAAAAACAACTACTATAATGATAATAAACATTCTAATAACAATAATAGCAATACTGATACAGATAAATAATACTAACAAGAATGAGTAGTATCAGTGCTGTTATGTCAGTCCTTCAAGGACTACAAAAATATAAACTTTCACAGCAATAAAAACACAGCAACAACAATATGCAAAGTGCATTTGTGAGCAGAAATATGTACAGATTGAAATGAGAAGGCGTCTGGGGTCTGGCACTGGAGTGCACACAACCTCACCAACAGCTACAGTAAAAACACAGCAACAATATGCAAAGTGCAAGTGTGGATTGAAATATGTACAGATAGGAAATGTCTGCTCAGACGGCCGGGGGGGTCGGGGACTGAAGGCCCAAAACATCGTCCACAGCCTTTTTAAAGTCTGTGAAGGTTTCAAAAGTCTGGCCAGCAAGTTCTCTGGAGGTGGATGATTTAGATTTTTCACAGTAAGTTTTTTTCCTGTACTTTTTGTGTCCTTGAGTGGATTGGCCACACAGTGCACAGGTGTACAGTTTCACTGTGCTCTGAGGCACAGTGCCACTGCGCTCTGCTTTCTTTCTCTTGTACAGAGTTGACCTTGCCGGTGAGGTCATTGAGGAAAGCTGTTGGGGAAGTGAGGCAGCTGCCTGCACCTGGGGAACAGCTAGAACACATGTAAAGGCAGGTGCTGTGGGCTGCCTGAACGTGCAGGTGGGCTGGAGTCCTGCTGCCGTGGTTTGGATCGGTGCAACTGGCAGCTGAGCGGTGGGTTGACCAGCGAAATGGTCATGCCTCGGTTTGAGTTTTCTGGTGCCTGCCAAAGACGGTGTGACCTCATACTGCACTTGAGGTCGACTGGTGTGCGGTCTCTCATCCGGGAGCTCTGCTGCGGTTGGTTGGCTAGTGCTAGAGACACTCTGATGACGACGGAGGACAGCCAAACCTTGATCCGTCACATTTGTGGCTGACAGGGCCTCCTGTCTCCTGATGAACTCAGCAACGCACTTGGAGTTGATTTTCAGGATGGGAATCCCGAGTTTGCTGAGCTCAGCGTCATCCACGGTCACTCTCTGCTGCACACGCTGGTACATTTTGGTGATCTTGTGCTTCTGTGGCGACCCTCGAGCCATTGCGCCACAGTCAGGATGAAGCCACAGCTGTTTAATGATGCAGTACATCAGCCGGTTCTTTCTGGAGTCCACCAGGTGGGCGGCTGAGTAACGCTTGCTGAACTTTAACTTTTGCACCAAAGACGACTCAGACGGCTCACCTTTGGTCCGGCCGAACAGAGCGTTACCCCAGCGTGCTGAGTAGAGGCTGTCAAACTGCTGGATGCTGCGATCGTGGAGGTCCAGCTTGTTCCAGGCGCAAATCACTCTCTGTCTTGTAGAGTCACTGAGAGCGAGCTTTCCCTCCTCCAAGGCAATCTCAACAAGTACCCTGCTCAGCTCCTCTACGTGTTGGTACCCAGGGAGATGATTTGGACCGCACACATCCTCTACACAGGGATCCAGCTCAGGAGCCACAACCTGGTCGGTAAGACGCAGATTCCTCCTCAGCGGAGTCAGATTGTCACTCTCACTGTCAGAGCTGTAGCCCACATCTTCCTCCAGGGATTCTTCCTGGTCAGCAACCACCTCATCATCTTCATCCTCGGCCGCTTGAAGAGTCTCTCTGGCCCGCGCGTAATGGTCAGGAGCACAGAACGGTTCTGACGACTGGGAGAACAGATACTCCAAACCGATTCGCTCGTCACCAGCAGGAACAGGTGGTCGGTAATTTACCTCCTCCGGCTCGCCGAAAAACTCCTGGCACCTCTGGTTGAGGCGATGTATCAGAGGAGACACGTACACCATGTGCTTCCTTCCTTTGTGGCCTTTGACATTGGCAGACTCCCTGTCAGAGTTCCAGCGTGCGATGCCGCTGAGAAGATAGACCTGGAAAGGGACAGCTGCACAGTGGGGCCCCGGTATCATGCTGGGCAGGAAGGAGTGGAAGCTCTCCAGGCTGTTGCTGCCTCTCACGGTCCTGTAGTACGGCAGGCGCACACCGTTACGGATGACATACTTGGTGACGGTGTACATGTTTCTTCCTGGAGGATCCTGAATGCACTCCAGGTGTTTCTGCTGGTTCTCCCAGACCCGGTCAATGGCTGCTGCGTCCTTGAAGAGATGGATCTGGTTCTCGTCCATTCCAGCCGCTCCCTTCAGGATGTCGATGGCACTCTGCACACGGACAAAGGTCTCCTGGGCTCCAACCGTCATCCTCCTGACGTAATGCTTCAGATCATATTTGCCGATGTGCATTTCAATGACCTGACCATCAGACAGGGAAGCATATTTGGTTGGGTGTCCCGCACGCGTGGCTTGAATAAGCAGTGCCATGTCGTCCTTGTTATACACGAACACAGCAGCAGAAAGCGCAGACTTGAAGAGAGCGTATTTTGGGTGGTGATCTGTTCGGAGAGCCGCGTTAAACCTGGTTATCCAGTGAAAGATATCGAGCCGCACCGTCATGCCGCTGTCGGCCCAGTCACTGAAAAGCTGCTCCAAAGATGAGACACCATGCACACGACAGCAGCCTCGGTCCACGTACATCAGTTCAGGAGGGGCCTCATTTGCTCTCCTATATCTCTCCATGAGGCCTTCAGCCATTGGCCTCAGTTTGTCCAGAGACTCCTCACAGGTAAGGACGGACATGAGGATCTGACCGAGCTCATTGGCCACGTTTGTGCACCATTCTGCTGTGCCTTTTCCTTGTCCAGAAAGCTTCTTGCAGATCTGAAGACATACACAAAACAAAGCGACTGTTATAGCTGCGGATCTCCTCACGTCGTGCATCACACTGTCATATGTTGTGATATGTGTATATATATATATTTTTTTTTACAGTTTACAGCAGAGGAATGCCCCTTAAAAAGCGATACAGTAAGAGTGTATAACGGCCTGCCGTGCGCTATTGCTGTATTACTATTGTCATTTAATTATTAATTATGAAATGATATGATGCACATCGAGACAGGAGAAACAAAATTTAGTTCTGCGGACAATGAAGTTTGTTTGGCAGTAAAGCTTACTTTAAACAGAACTTTGAGTTTCTAAACAGCCTTCATATTAAATGACCACTAAGACATTGCAGCCAAACGTCAAATTCGGAACACACTTTTCAATTCAATTCAGTGAAACATGTTCCCTTTCAAAAGACTGAGTCAAATTACCTTCTTGGTGGAGTCGTACTTAAGGACTTTGCCAAACGTGGACATGATCTGAGTGCGGTAGTCCTCGATGTTCTCTGTTTCAGCGAGGAGGAAGCACTTCCTCAGCAGCTTTGGGGACGGCAGCTCCCTCCTTGGTGGTGGATGCTGAAACTGATGGCTGAGAGTCCCTGTAAGCAGAAAAATTGATGTTCAATCTGTAATGGGAAATCCAAACATATTGCATGTAACCCTGGACTCAGGGAGACTCATCTGTGCTGTGTAAATGTAACAGTCCAAATACAGTATCTCTGTTCTCTCTGTGTTATCCAGACTTCAGGGACAATGTGTCTCTGTGGGATGATATGATTGAACCTAAAACGGGATAAATAACAGGCTCACTGAGCTCTGCTCACTCATTCGAGGATACATGTACACAGCGTGTGTGTGTTTTGCTGTCAGTCCTTCTGCAGAAGACTTGAATAAAACTCACAGAAAGACAAGTGTTTGCCTGAGCTGTTTTTTGAAAACTCGAATTGCTATCAAAAATCTGACTCACACACAGAGATACAAACTCCATTCCTGAGGGGAAATCTCTGAGTTTTTTTATTTCCAGGAATCTAATGGGCTCAGTGCTACCAGCAGTATTGATCAACTAGTTAACTTTAGTTTATTTCTCCTGCCTAGTTTGAATCTTCTGAGGGCGCCAACAGAGCTCCCTCATTCCCGTTGTAGTGTCATTCCAGTTGTATTCTATTTACCTGATTAAAACTAACTGTTTCTTAAATCTGACAGAGCACTCACGTTTTTACACAGTCTACGACTACGCACTAGAAGAACACAACAAATAGCTCAAATCTGACTGACTTACTTATAATCCCACCGGGTTTACTGAGCTGGCTGAGGAGAGTGGTGTAGAGGTCTTTTCTGTGCAGATACTCCTCAGAGTGGCTTTCCTGGACCTGCCTCCACACCTTGGTCATGGTGTTGCCCTCACTGCGATCCCTCATCAGCCGGACCACCTGCTTGTCCACGCCACGCCTGAAATTACAGCACAATCATGTGATGATGCCGGTGAAATTCAGAGATTGCATGCTGTCTAGTACAATCTTTTAGAAATGATTGTGAAATGACGCAATGACTCACATTAGTGTTAAGACAGCAGGGAACGCGGCTCGGTGAGCTGGGCTGAGCTGGTTAATTATGGCCGCTTCCCACGCCACAAAGCGACCGATGGCATGTTGCTCGGACTCCTTAGCAGCTTTCCTGCACGCGTTACAGGCCAGGACCTCTGTCAGCATGGAGTACCAGCCAGACACGTGGCAGATCTGTCTGACCGTTTTGGAGTAGCCACAGCGGTAGAGAAAAGTGTCCTTCTGAGCGCGTGCAGGGCACTCGGGCCTGGGACAGCGAAGGCTGTAACCCCACACACCTACTGGTCTCCAAAAAAACACACGGCTGCGAAAGAAGGAGTCTGCTGAGGGCACTCCCCCTCCCACCACTCCAGGATACTCGGGGGGATCAAACCACATCCTGTCACCCTTGAGGACTTTCCTCTTCCTGATGTTTCCGTGCTTGTCCTCATAAGACATTTCCTTCTGGAAGAGGCCTCTTTCAGGATCCTCTTTCAGCCACCTGACGTCTGCTTTGGGGAGCCCGTGAGGACCAAACTCCCACGATTTATGCCAACCCTCAAATATTACCTGGTAACATAACATAAGACAAGAACTTAATCTACTGTCTTCTCTTCCTATAAAATTTTTTCCTTCACGAGGCTGCATGTATTACCTCAGGTTGAGGAGCCGCGGCTGCCGGGGTCACAGGGGCTTTTCTTGGCAGCAGCGCTGCACCGGTTACATCAGAGGTCCTGCCATGTTGACCACCAGGAGCTGGAGGAGGAGCCTTAAAAAGACAAGCGTATTAGTATAAACGTACATGTTGAAGGGGACATCATGATCTATGAACTGTGGCCTTACAGGTGGCTGTGGAATGGAGTCTGGTTGAGCCTCTTTTCCGGGAGGGGTCGGGTCAGTGTCCCCTGATTGGAAATGAGGACAAAAATCTGTGACAAAGCAGCTGGAGGACAAACTTTTTTTATTTGATACCGATTCTTAATGATGACTTGATATGAGGTTCATGATGTAATTACTTTAATTCAATCTATATATAAAAATGAAAAACTGACATACCTTGGCTTTCAAAAGTGGCGAGAGCTTCAGCCAGCAGAGCATCATCGGTCCAACTGCCGTCACCTTTGGACCCTAAAGAGCTGGACGTGGCGGTGCTGAACGATGTGGCGGTGCTGGACGACGTGGCAGAGCTGGACGATGTGGCGGTGCTGGACGACGTGGCAGAGCTGGAGGTGGCGCTGGACGACGTGGCAGTGCTGGACGACGTGGCGGTGCTGGACAACATGGCAGAGCTGGAGGTGGCGCTGGACGACGTGGCGGTGCTGGACGACGTGGCGGTGCTGGACAACATGGCAGAGCTGGAGGCGGTGCTGGACAACGTGGCGGCTGCTGCGGGAGGGGCCACTTTCTGCTGAAGTACAGTTTGAGTACAGGTTTTAGGCATCTCTTATGAACTGCGCCCTGCTTTTTCCTTAAGGTGCCTTAACCTACCTCTGTCTCTTTAGTGACAATATAGAGTCTGAAGCGCTTCAGCGACTTTGAAGAGATGTCGTCCTCCTTCATGACGAGCCACTGTCGAACGGAGCAGAAAGCCTCCTGAGCCATCTTCCTCTCATGGTCACTCCCAGCCTGAGGATCAGCTTGGAGGTGCTTGTGAAGGCTGTACCACTGCCACATTTCCTGGAATGTGAAGGACCTGAAGCGGCCCTGGCCATAAATGGCCCGGTCAACGTTGATCTCCAGGTGGCAGGAGACTGGAGGAAACAACTGCACATATTTGAGCAGGTTATCCTTCACCCACTCATCGTTGATTCCAGCTTTCCTGTGTGGTTGACGGCTCTCTTTGATATGGCAGTCCAGGATGCTAAAATATAGAACATGATAGTTAATAGAGGAAAGGACAAACTGTACAAAGTTTGATATATTGTTTAGTGAAACATACTCACTACTTAACGTATCCTACGTCATTTTCCACCAGCCACTTGAAACTTTTGCCATTATACTTTCCAAAAGTAATAATTAGCTGACCGAGAAACTGCATCTCTGTCGGAGTTGCTGTGATTATCTGGCATCTCCTTTTAGCTGCAGATTTAAGACATTGGAAGTGTTGTTATAACTATAAAATAACAATATATGAAATCTAGTGCACTGCTGTGGCATGGCATGCCTGCAGTACTGCACAGGATAGGTCAGGCGGGACACTACATGGACCATATGTTGTTCGTGCATCTATGACACTAAGGCATATATATATATTACCTTCCTCAATAGCCGTCTTCGGATCCCTCAGCCTGCTGTCATCGTATGCTTGGGATGTCTTTGACGACTGGCATGCCCTGGCCTCCTTTGTTGCCTTAAGAAGGCATTGTTGCCTATCCTGTGGCACACTTGTGTCCAGAATACACAAGACAGGCATCAACAGATCCATTCCAGGTCTCTTAGCTGAAAAACATTAAAGTCTTTAAGTGTTTTGGGGCAGTATCCTTGTTTGTAGGTACAGCAAAACACACATGTATGAAAGGGCTGCTTAATGATTATGTAATGACACACGCTGGAAGAAAATTCTTTAGAATTAGCATGACAAACACAGGTGGTAATGGTGAAGATAGTAGAAACATCCCAGTCTTCCCCTGTGACTCACCCACTGAATGATGAGCTGTCTTACACTCCATCCTCTGTCCTCACTCTCTGTAAGAACATGTTAGGCCAGTTAAAGAGGGCTTACTTAAATGTGCATACTTTTTTCTAACTCATTAAGCCACACATACAGCCACTGGGGTGGTGGAACTCTTTTACAACGGTGAGAAGTACGTTTGGAAGCCAGGTGACACGTTTTGGTCGTACAATGGAGAATGCTGCTGTTATCTACAGACTAAACCACGTTATTTCAAAAGAACATCATATGTTTAATCAAACACTATCCCAGCTGCAAGACGGGGGCAGGACATAACAAATAAACAGCTGTGTGGCTCTGATCAATATGGCAAAGAGAATCTGCTCAGAGATGGCCCTAGAAATGGTTTTAGAAGAGAGACAAGCTTTGGAAGATGATGAAGAGTTTCTGTTAAATCTGGCAGGGAGTTTGAAGAAGGGGGGGGGGGCGACCAACATGAATATGTGTTCAATTTATCATAAATACTGTTCCACAGTCTTGATTATAATAAAGTGAAACAAAAAAACCCAAAGCAAACAAACAAAACAAACAACCAAAAAAGACCCAAAAAAACCCGTCGGGACTGACACTACCGGCACAGTTTGAAACATTATCAACGTGTTGTTTTCTACATACTTTACTGGGCTTTTAAGCTATTATTAAAAGGTAATTTCAGGATATTGTTTTACTATCAGAGCCTGCAATTGGGCAAAGAACGAGCGGCATTACTTTACACATGAAGCCCCTTGCAGGTTAACAGTTAGGCTAATTAGCATTAAGTTACGACGGGGGGGTAGGGGGGACACAATAATAATAATGATAGCGAAAATAAACTTAGTCGAAATGTTCATTCATATCACAAATCCTTACCTTGAAGTAGGCAGTGAAATTGGAGTTATTTCGCTTAATCTGCAGTTCACGATCAGCCACAGGATGCCGGCGACACCGGGGCAGGTGAGTTAGCTAGCTCGGAAAGCCGTAGTAGAGCGCCGGCTGTCAATCGCGGCGAGGGGGAGGGAGCCCTGGCGAATTCGCGAAGTGCGATTGGTTGAGAGTGCAGAGTTCTGCCACACTGTAGACTCTCCGCCAATGACACGTAGACGCTGTAGACTCGGGGCCAATAGACGGCCCGCAATTGTCTACAGTCTACAAGAGGATTGCACTGCGCCAGCGCCGACATCTGCGAATTCCCCAAATGTGGGAATCTCGACTGCATAATTTGTGGTAGTGGGGGACTGCGTTCACGCTCTCCCCTGTTATTGTGTCGAAGGAAAACAGAGGAGTGCTTGGGCAGGCGACGAGCTTCAGCGCACGCAGTCTGTCTACATCCGACTTGCAGGTCAGCTTGTGCCTGTGGCACTGTGGATTTTGCGGGCCCCGGTTCCTTTTGCACTTTGCCCAGAGAGTGGCAGCGTTGCTGTCGCGGCAGTGTCCGCCACGCAGCTGCGTGTCGAGTAATGCCCAGGGTCCCGATGGCCGCAAGAAGGGGTGTGGCCTTTAGGTGGGACAAAATGAATTGCGTGTTGGCCTCTCTGAGATTGTTCTTTCTTTGTGGAACAAAATGTCCCCCAGGCATGCTTCCATTGCTAGCGTGCTTAGGTTCTAGGCTTTTACGCGGATGTGTTTGCTTTTTCAGAGACAGAAAGACACTGAACTCTGGGATTATGCGCTGTAGGCACCCTCAGCCAGAGTGCTGCCCGTGGGACCGACCACCCTGTCTCTGACACTTTCAACTCATACTTACCTGGCAGGGGAGATACCATGATCAAGAAGGTGGTTCACCCAGGGCGAGGCTTAGCCATTGCACTCCGGTTGTGCTGACCCCTGCGAATTCCCCAAATGTGGGAATCTCGACTGCATAATTTGTGGTAGTGGGGACTGCGTTAGCTCTCCCTGTTATTATGTCGAAGGAAAACAAAGGAGTGCTTGGGCAGGCGACGAGCTCGCGCACGCAGTCTGTCTACATCCGACTTGCAGGTCAGCTTGTGCCTGTGGCACTGTGGATTTTGCGGGCCCCGGTTCCTTTTGCACTTTGCCCAGAGAGTGGCAGCGTTGCTGTCGCGGCAGTGTCCGCCACGCAGCTGCGTGTCGAGTAATGCCCAGGGTCCCGATGGCCGCAAGAAGGGGTGTGGCCTTTAGGTGGGACAAAATGAATTGCGTGTTGGCCTCTCTGAGATTGTTCTTTCTTTGTGGAACAAAATGTCCCCAGGCATGCTTCCATTGCTAGCGTGCTTAGGTTCTAGGCTTTACGCGGATGTGTTTGCTTTTTCAGAGACAGAAAGACACTGAACTCTGGGATTATGCGCTGTAGGCACCCTCAGCCAGAGTGCTGCCCGTGGGACCGACCACCCTGTCTCTGACACTTTCAACTCATACTTACCTGGCAGGGGAGATACCATGATCAAGAAGGTGGTTCACCCAGGGCGAGGCTTAGCCATTGCACTCCGGTTGTGCTGACCCCTGCGAATTCCCCAAATGTGGGAATCTCGACTGCATAATTTGTGGTAGTGGGGGACTGCGTTCGCGCTCTCCCCTGTTATTATGTCGAAGGAAAACAGAGGAGTGCTTGGGCAGGCGACGAGCTCGCGCACGCAGTCTGTCTACATCCGACTTGCAGGTCAGCTTGTGCCTGTGGCACTGTGGATTTTTGCGGGCCCCCGGTTCCTTTTGCACTTTGCCCAGAGAGTGGCAGCGTTGCTGTCGCGGCAGTGTCCGCTACGCAGCTGCGTGTCGAGTAATGCCCAGGGTCCCGATGGCCGCAAGAAGGGGGTGTGGCCTTTTAGGTGGGACAAAATGAATTGCGTGTTGGCCTCTCTGAGATTGTTCTTTCTTTGTGGAACAAAATGTCCCCCAGGCATGCTTCCATTGCTAGCGTGCTTAGGTTCTAGGCTTTTACGCGGATGTGTTTGCTTTTCAGAGACAGAAAGACACTGAACTCTGGGATTATGCGCTGTAGGCACCCTCAGCCAGAGTGCTGCCCGTGGGACCGACAACCCTGTCTCTGACACTTTCAACTCATACTTACCTGGCAGGGGAGATACCATGATCAAGAAGGTGGTTCACCCAGGGCGAGGCTTAGCCATTGCACTCCGGTTGTGCTGACCCCTGCGAATTCCCCAAATGTGGGAATCTCGACTGCATAATTTGTGGTAGTGGGGACTGCGTTACGCTCTCCCTGTTATTATGTCGAAGGAAAACAAAGGAGTGCTTGGGCAGGCGACGAGCTTCAGCGCGACGCAGTCTGTCTACATCCGACTTGCAGGTCAGCTTGTGCCTGTGGCACTGTGGATTTTGCGGGCCCCGGTTCCTTTTGCACTTTGCCCAGAGAGTGGCAGCGTTGCTGTCGCGGCAGTGTCCGCCACGCAGCTGCGTGTCGAGTAATGCCCAGGGTCCCGATGGCCGCAAGAAGGGGTGTGGCCTTTAGGTGGGACAAAATGAATTGCGTGTTGGCCTCTCTGAGATTGTTCTTTCTTTGTGGAACAAAATGTCCCCAGGCATGCTTCCATTGCTAGCGTGCTTAGGTTCTAGGCTTTTACGCGGATGTGTTTGCTTTTCAGAGACAGAAAGACACTGAACTCTGGGATTATGCGCTGTAGGCACCCTCAGCCAGAGTGCTGCCCGTGGGACCGACCACCCTGTCTCTGACACTTTCAACTCATACTTACCTGGCAGGGGAGATACCATGATCAAGAAGGTGGTTCACCCAGGGCGAGGCTTAGCCATTGCACTCGGTTGTGCTGACCCCTGCGAATTCCCCAAATGTGGGAATCTCGACTGCATAATTTGTGGTAGTGGGGACTGCGTTGCGCTCTCCCCTGTTATTATGTCGAAGGAAAACAAAGGAGTGCTTGGGCAGGCGACGAGCTCAGCGCGACGCAGTCTGTCTACATCCGACTTGCAGGTCAGCTTGTGCCTGTGGCACTGTGGATTTTGCGGGCCCCGGTTCCTTTTGCACTTTGCCCAGAGAGTGGCAGCGTTGCTGTCGCGGCAGTGTCCGCTACGCAGCTGCGTGTCGAGTAATGCCCAGGGTCCCGATGGCCGCAAGAAGGGGGTGTGGCCTTTTAGGTGGGACAAAATGAATTGCGTGTTGGCCTCTCTGAGATTGTTCTTTCTTTGTGGAACAAAATGTCCCCCAGGCATGCTTCCATTGCTAGCGTGCTTAGGTTCTAGGCTTTTACGCGGATGTGTTTGCTTTTTCAGAGACAGAAAGACACTGAACTCTGGGATTATGCGCTGTAGGCACCCTCAGCCAGAGTGCTGCCCGTGGGACCGACAACCCTGTCTCTGACACTTTCAACTCATACTTACCTGGCAGGGGAGATACCATGATCAAGAAGGTGGTTCACCCAGGGCGAGGCTTAGCCATTGCACTCCGGTTGTGCTGACCCCTGCGAATTCCCCAAATGTGGGAATCTCGACTGCATAATTTGTGGTAGTGGGGGACTGCGTTCGCGCTCTCCCCTGTTATTATGTCGAAGGAAAACAGAGGAGTGCTTGGGCAGGCGACGAGCTCGCGTACGCAGTCTGTCTACATCCGACTTGCAGGTCAGCTTGTGCCTGTGGCACTGTGGATTTTGCGGGCCCCGGTTCCTTTTGCACTTTGCCCAGAGAGTGGCAGCGTTGCTGTGCGGCAGTGTCCGCTAACGCAGCTGCGTGTCGAGTAATGCCCAGGGTCCCGATGGCCGCAAGAAGGGGGTGTGGCCTTTTAGGTGGGACAAAATGAATTGCGTGTTGGCCTCTCTGAGATTGTTCTTTCTTTGTGGAACAAAATGTCCCCCAGGCATGCTTCCATTGCTAGCGTGCTTAGGTTCTAGGCTTTTACGCGGATGTGTTTGCTTTTTCAGAGACAGAAAGACACTGAACTCTGGGATTATGCGCTGTAGGCACCCTCAGCCAGAGTGCTGCCCGTGGGACCGACCACCCTGTCTCTGACACTTTCAACTCATACTTACCTGGCAGGGAGATACCATGATCAAGAAGGTGGTTCACCCAGGGCGAGGCTTAGCCATTGCACTCGGTTGTGCTGACCCCGCGAATTCCCCAAATGTGGGAATCTCGACTGCATAATTTGTGGTAGTGGGGACTGCGTTCAGCGCTCTCCCTGTTATTATGTCGAAGGAAAACAGAGGAGTGCTTGGGCAGGCGACGAGCTTCAGCGACGCAGTCTGTCTACATCCGACTTGCAGGTCAGCGTGTGCCTGTGGCACTGTGGATTTTTGCGGGCCCCGGTTCCTTTTGCACTTTGCCCAGAGAGTGGCAGCGTTGCTATGCGGCAGTGTCCGCCACGCAGCTGCGTGTCGAGTAATGCCCAGGGTCCCGATGGCGCAAGAAGGGGTGTGGCCTTTTAGGTGGGACAAAATGAATTGCGTGTTGGCCTCTCTGAGATTGTTCTTTCTTTGTGGAACAAAATGTCCCCCAGGCATGCTTCCATTGCTAGCGTGCTTAGGTTCTAGGCTTTTACGCGGATGTGTTTGCTTTTTCAGAGACAGAAAGACACTGAACTCTGGGATTATGCGCTGTAGGCACCCTCAGCCAGAGTGCTGCCCGTGGGACCGACAACCCTGTCTCTGACACTTTCAACTCATACTTACCTGGCAGGGGAGATACCATGATCAAGAAGGTGGTTCACCCAGGGCGAGGCTTAGCCATTGCACTCCGGTTGTGCTGACCCCTGCGAATTCCCCAAATGTGGGAATCTCGACTGCATAATTTGTGGTAGTGGGGACTGCGTTACGCTCTCCCCTGTTATTATGTCGAAGGAAAACAAAGGAGTGCTTGGGCAGGCGACGAGCTCACGCGACGCAGTCTGTCTACATCCGACTTGCAGGTCAGCTTGTGCCTGTGGCACTGTGGATTTTTGCGGGCCCCCGGTTCCTTTTGCACTTTGCCCAGAGAGTGGCAGCGTTGCTGTGCGGCAGTGTCCGCTTACGCAGCTGCGTGTCGAGTAATGCCCAGGGTCCCGATGGCCGCAAGAAGGGGGTGTGGCCTTTTAGGTGGGACAAAATGAATTGCGTGTTGGCCTCTCTGAGATTGTTCTTTCTTTGTGGAACAAAATGTCCCCCAGGCATGCTTCCATTGCTAGCGTGCTTAGGTTCTAGGCTTTTACGCGGATGTGTTTGCTTTTTCAGAGACAGAAAGACACTGAACTCTGGGATTATGCGCTGTAGGCACCCTCAGCCAGAGTGCTGCCCGTGGGACCGACCACCCTGTCTCTGACACTTTCAACTCATACTTACCTGGCAGGGGAGATACCATGATCAAGAAGGTGGTTCACCCAGGGCGAGGCTTAGCCATTGCACTCCGGTTGTGCTGACCCCTGCGAATTCCCCAAATGTGGGAATCTCGACTGCATAATTTGTGGTAGTGGGGACTGCGTTCAGCTCTCCCCTGTTATTATGTCGAAGGAAAACAGAGGAGTGCTTGGGCAGGCGACGAGCTCACGCGACGCAGTCTGTCTACATCCGACTTGCAGGTCAGCTTGTGCCTGTGGCACTGTGGATTTTGCGGGCCCCGGTTCCTTTTGCACTTTGCCCAGAGAGTGGCAGCGTTGCTGTGCGGCAGTGTCCGCCACGCAGCTGCGTGTCGAGTAATGCCCAGGGTCCCGATGGCCGCAAGAAGGGGTGTGGCCTTTAGGTGGGACAAAATGAATTGCGTGTTGGCCTCTCTGAGATTGTTCTTTCTTTGTGGAACAAAATGTCCCCCAGGCATGCTTCCATTGCTAGCGTGCTTAGGTTCTAGGCTTTTACGCGGATGTGTTTGCTTTTTCAGAGACAGAAAGACACTGAACTCTGGGATTATGCGCTGTAGGCACCCTCAGCCAGAGTGCTGCCCGTGGGACCGACAACCCTGTCTCTGACACTTTCAACTCATACTTACCTGGCAGGGGAGATACCATGATCAAGAAGGTGGTTCACCCAGGGCGAGGCTTAGCCATTGCACTCCGGTTGTGCTGACCCCTGCGAATTCCCCAAATGTGGGAATCTCGACTGCATAATTTGTGGTAGTGGGGGACTGCGTTCGCGCTCTCCCCTGTTATTATGTCGAAGGAAAACAGAGGAGTGCTTGGGCAGGCGACGAGCTCGCGCACGCAGTCTGTCTACATCCGACTTGCAGGTCAGCTTGTGCCTGTGGCACTGTGGATTTTTGCGGGCCCCCGGTTCCTTTTGCACTTTGCCCAGAGAGTGGCAGCGTTGCTGTGCGGCAGTGTCCGCTACGCAGCTGCGTGTCGAGTAATGCCCAGGGTCCCGATGGCCGCAAGAAGGGGGTGTGGCCTTTTAGGTGGGACAAAATGAATTGCGTGTTGGCCTCTCTGAGATTGTTCTTTCTTTGTGGAACAAAATGTCCCCCAGGCATGCTTCCATTGCTAGCGTGCTTAGGTTCTAGGCTTTTACGCGGATGTGTTTGCTTTTTCAGAGACAGAAAGACACTGAACTCTGGGATTATGCGCTGTAGGCACCCTCAGCCAGAGTGCTGCCCGTGGGACCGACCACCCTGTCTCTGACACTTTCAACTCATACTTACCTGGCAGGGGAGATACCATGATCAAGAAGGTGGTTCACCCAGGGCGAGGCTTAGCCATTGCACTCCGGTTGTGCTGACCCCTGCGAATTCCCCAAATGTGGGAATCTCGACTGCATAATTTGTGGTAGTGGGGGACTGCGTTCAGCTCTCCCCTGTTATTATGTCGAAGGAAAACAAAGGAGTGCTTGGGCAGGCGACGAGCTCGCGCACGCAGTCTGTCTACATCCGACTTGCAGGTCAGCTTGTGCCTGTGGCACTGTGGATTTTTGCGGGCCCCCGGTTCCTTTTGCACTTTGCCCAGAGAGTGGCAGCGTTGCTGTGCGGCAGTGTCCGCTACGCAGCTGCGTGTCGAAGTAATGCCCAGGGTCCCGATGGCCGCAAGAAGGGGTGTGGCCTTTAGGTGGGACAAAATGAATTGCGTGTTGGCCTCTCTGAGATTGTTCTTTCTTTGTGGAACAAAATGTCCCCCAGGCATGCTTCCATTGCTAGCGTGCTTAGGTTCTAGGCTTTTACGCGGATGTGTTTGCTTTTTCAGAGACAGAAAGACACTGAACTCTGGGATTATGCGCTGTAGGCACCCTCAGCCAGAGTGCTGCCCGTGGGACCGACCACCCTGTCTCTGACACTTTCAACTCATACTTACCTGGCAGGGGAGATACCATGATCAAGAAGGTGGTTCACCCAGGGCGAGGCTTAGCCATTGCACTCCGGTTGTGCTGACCCCTGCGAATTCCCCAAATGTGGGAATCTCGACTGCATAATTTGTGGTAGTGGGGGACTGCGTTCGCGCTCTCCCTGTTATTATGTCGAAGGAAAACAAAGGAGTGCTTGGGCAGGCGACGAGCTCGCGCACGCAGTCTGTCTACATCCGACTTGCAGGTCAGCTTGTGCCTGTGGCACTGTGGATTTTTGCGGGCCCCCGGTTCCTTTTGCACTTTGCCCAGAGAGTGGCAGCGTTGCTGACGCGGCAGTGTCCGCCACGCAGCTGCGTGTCGAGTAATGCCCAGGGTCCCGATGGCCGCAAGAAGGGGTGTGGCCTTTAGGTGGGACAAAATGAATTGCGTGTTGGCCTCTCTGAGATTGTTCTTTCTTTGTGGAACAAAATGTCCCCCAGGCATGCTTCCATTGCTAGCGTGCTTAGGTTCTAGGCTTTTACGCGGATGTGTTTGCTTTTTCAGAGACAGAAAGACACTGAACTCTGGGATTATGCGCTGTAGGCACCCTCAGCCAGAGTGCTGCCCGTGGGACCGACCACCCTGTCTCTGACACTTTCAACTCATACTTACCTGGCAGGGGAGATACCATGATCAAGAAGGTGGTTCACCCAGGGCGAGGCTTAGCCATTGCACTCCGGTTGTGCTGACCCCTGCGAATTCCCCAAATGTGGGAATCTCGACTGCATAATTTGTGGTAGTGGGGACTGCGTTCAGCTCTCCCCTGTTATTATGTCGAAGGAAAACAAAGGAGTGCTTGGGCAGGCGACGAGCTCAGCGCACGCAGTCTGTCTACATCCGACTTGCAGGTCAGCTTGTGCCTGTGGCACTGTGGATTTTGCGGGCCCCGGTTCCTTTTGCACTTTGCCCAGAGAGTGGCAGCGTTGCTGTCGCGGCAGTGTCCGCCACGCAGCTGCGTGTCGAGTAATGCCCAGGGTCCCGATGGCCGCAAGAAGGGGTGTGGCCTTTAGGTGGGACAAAATGAATTGCGTGTTGGCCTCTCTGAGATTGTTCTTTCTTTGTGGAACAAAATGTCCCCAGGCATGCTTCCATTGCTAGCGTGCTTAGGTTCTAGGCTTTACGCGGATGTGTTTGCTTTTTCAGAGACAGAAAGACACTGAACTCTGGGATTATGCGCTGTAGGCACCCTCAGCCAGAGTGCTGCCCGTGGGACCGACCACCCTGTCTCTGACACTTTCAACTCATACTTACCTGGCAGGGGAGATACCATGATCAAGAAGGTGGTTCACCCAGGGCGAGGCTTAGCCATTGCACTCCGGTTGTGCTGACCCCTGCGAATTCCCCAAATGTGGGAATCTCGACTGCATAATTTGTGGTAGTGGGGGACTGCGTTCGCGCTCTCCCTGTTATTATGTCGAAGGAAAACAAAGGAGTGCTTGGGCAGGCGACGAGCTCAGCGCGACGCAGTCTGTCTACATCCGACTTGCAGGTCAGCTTGTGCCTGTGGCACTGTGGATTTTCGCGGGCCCCGGTTCCTTTTGCACTTTGCCCAGAGAGTGGCAGCGTTGCTGTGCGGCAGTGTCCGCTACGCAGCTGCGTGTCGAGTAATGCCCAGGGTCCCGATGGCCGCAAGAAGGGGGTGTGGCCTTTTAGGTGGGACAAAATGAATTGCGTGTTGGCCTCTCTGAGATTGTTCTTTCTTTGTGGAACAAAATGTCCCCCAGGCATGCTTCCATTGCTAGCGTGCTTAGGTTCTAGGCTTTTACGCGGATGTGTTTGCTTTTCAGAGACAGAAAGACACTGAACTCTGGGATTATGCGCTGTAGGCACCCTCAGCCAGAGTGCTGCCCGTGGGACCGACCACCCTGTCTCTGACACTTTCAACTCATACTTACCTGGCAGGGGAGATACCATGATCAAGAAGGTGGTTCACCCAGGGCGAGGCTTAGCCATTGCACTCCGGTTGTGCTGACCCCTGCGAATTCCCCAAATGTGGGAATCTCGACTGCATAATTTGTGGTAGTGGGGACTGCGTTGCGCTCTCCCCTGTTATTATGTCGAAGGAAAACAAAGGAGTGCTTGGGCAGGCGACGAGCTCGCGCGACGCAGTCTGTCTACATCCGACTTGCAGGTCAGCTTGTGCCTGTGGCACTGTGGATTTTGCGGGCCCCCGGTTCCTTTTGCACTTTGCCCAGAGAGTGGCAGCGTTGCTGTGCGGCAGTGTCCGCTACGCAGCTGCGTGTCGAGTAATGCCCAGGGTCCCGATGGCCGCAAGAAGGGGGTGTGGCCTTTTAGGTGGGACAAAATGAATTGCGTGTTGGCCTCTCTGAGATTGTTCTTTCTTTGTGGAACAAAATGTCCCCCAGGCATGCTTCCATTGCTAGCGTGCTTAGGTTCTAGGCTTTTACGCGGATGTGTTTGCTTTTTCAGAGACAGAAAGACACTGAACTCTGGGATTATGCGCTGTAGGCACCCTCAGCCAGAGTGCTGCCCGTGGGACCGACCACCCTGTCTCTGACACTTTCAACTCATACTTACCTGGCAGGGAGATACCATGATCAAGAAGGTGGTTCACCCAGGGCGAGGCTTAGCCATTGCACTCGGTTGTGCTGACCCCTGCGAATTCCCCAAATGTGGGAATCTCGACTGCATAATTTGTGGTAGTGGGGACTGCGTTCGCTCTCCCCTGTTATTATGTCGAAGGAAAACAGAGGAGTGCTTGGGCAGGCGACGAGCTTCAGCGCACGCAGTCTGTCTACATCCGACTTGCAGGTCAGCTTGTGCCTGTGGCACTGTGGATTTTTGCGGGCCCCGGTTCCTTTTGCACTTTGCCCAGAGAGTGGCAGCGTTGCTGTCGCGGCAGTGTCCGCCACGCAGCTGCGTGTCGAGTAATGCCCAGGGTCCCGATGGCGCAAGAAGGGGGTGTGGCCTTTTAGGTGGGACAAAATGAATTGCGTGTTGGCCTCTCTGAGATTGTTCTTTCTTTGTGGAACAAAATGTCCCCCAGGCATGCTTCCATTGCTAGCGTGCTTAGGTTCTAGGCTTTTACGCGGATGTGTTTGCTTTTTCAGAGACAGAAAGACACTGAACTCTGGGATTATGCGCTGTAGGCACCCTCAGCCAGAGTGCTGCCCGTGGGACCGACAACCCTGTCTCTGACACTTTCAACTCATACTTACCTGGCAGGGGAGATACCATGATCAAGAAGGTGGTTCACCCAGGGCGAGGCTTAGCCATTGCACTCCGGTTGTGCTGACCCCTGCGAATTCCCCAAATGTGGGAATCTCGACTGCATAATTTGTGGTAGTGGGGGACTGCGTTCGCGCTCTCCCCTGTTATTATGTCGAAGGAAAACAAAGGAGTGCTTGGGCAGGCGACGAGCTCGCGCACGCAGTCTGTCTACATCCGACTTGCAGGTCAGCTTGTGCCTGTGGCACTGTGGATTTTTGCGGGCCCCCGGTTCCTTTTGCACTTTGCATTGAAGTGCGTGTTGGCCTCTCTGAGATTGTTCTTTCTTTGTGGAACAAAATGTCCCCCAGGCATGCTTCCATTGCTAGCGTGCTTAGGTTCTAGGCTTTTACGCGGATGTGTTTGCTTTTTCAGAGACAGAAAGACACTGAACTCTGGGATTATGCGCTGTAGGCACCCTCAGCCAGAGTGAAAACAGAGGAGTGCTTGGGCAGGCGACGAGCTCGCGCACGCAGTCTGTCTACATCCGACTTGCAGGTCAGCTTGTGCCTGTGGCACTGTGGATTTTTGCGGGCCCCCGGTTCCTTTTGCACTTTGCCCAGAGAGTGGCAGCGTTGCTGTTGCGGCAGTGTCCGCTACGCAGCTGCGTGTCGAGTAATGCCCAGGGTCCCGATGGCCGCAAGAAGGGGGTGTGGCCTTTTAGGTGGGACAAAATGAATTGCGTGTTGGCCTCTCTGAGATTGTTCTTTCTTTGTGGAACAAAATGTCCCCCAGGCATGCTTCCATTGCTAGCGTGCTTAGGTTCTAGGCTTTTACGCGGATGTGTTTGCTTTTTCAGAGACAGAAAGACACTGAACTCTGGGATTATGCGCTGTAGGCACCCTCAGCCAGAGTGCTGCCCGTGGGACCGACAACCCTGTCTCTGACACTTTCAACTCATACTTACCTGGCAGGGGAGATACCATGATCAAGAAGGTGGTTCACCCAGGGCGAGGCTTAGCCATTGCACTCCGCTTGTGCTGACCCCTGCGAATCCCAAATGTGGGAATCTCGACTGCATAATTTGTGGTAGTGGGGGACTGCGTTCGCGCTCTCCCCTGTTATTATGTCGAAGGAAAACAGAGGAGTGCTTGGGCAGGCGACGAGCTCGCGCACGCAGTCTGTCTACATCCGACTTGCAGGTCAGCTTGTGCCTGTGGCACTGTGGATTTTTGCGGGCCCCGGTTCCTTTTGCACTTTGCCCAGAGAGTGGCAGGCGTTGCTGTGCGGCAGTGTCCGCTACGCAGCTGCGTGTCGAGTAATGCCCAGGGTCCCGATGGCCGCAAGAAGGGGTGTGGCCTTTAGGTGGGACAAAATGAATTGCGTGTTGGCCTCTCTGAGATTGTTCTTTCTTTGTGGAACAAAATGTCCCCCAGGCATGCTTCCATTGCTAGCGTGCTTAGGTTCTAGGCTTTTACGCGGATGTGTTTGCTTTTTCAGAGACAGAAAGACACTGAACTCGACGAGCTCGCGCACGCAAGTCTGTCTACATCCGACTTGCAGGTCAGCTTGTGCCTGTGGCACTGTGGATTTTTGCGGGCCCCCGGTTCCTTTTGCACTTTGCCCAGAGAGTGGCAGCGTTGCTGTGCGGCAGTGTCCGCTACGCAGCTGCGTGTCGAGTAATGCCCAGGGTCCCGATGGCCGCAAGAAGGGTGTGTGGCCTTTTAGGTGGGACAAAATGAATTGCGTGTTGGCCTCTCTGAGATTGTTCTTTCTTTGTGGAACAAAATGTCCCCCAGGCATGCTTCCATTGCTAGCGTGCTTAGGTTCTAGGCTTTTACGCGGATGTGTTTGCTTTTTCAGAGACAGAAAGACACTGAACTCTGGGATTATGCGCTGTAGGCACCCTCAGCCAGAGTGCTGCCCGTGGGACCGACAACCCTGTCTCTGACACTTTCAACTCATACTTACCTGGCAGGGGAGATACCATGATCAAGAAGGTGGTTCACCCAGGGCGAGGCTTAGCCATTGCACTCCGGTTGTGCTGACCCCTGCGAATTCCCCAAATGTGGGAATCTCGACTGCATAATTTGTGGTAGTGGGGGACTGCGTTAGCGCTCTCCCCTGTTATTATGTCGAAGGAAAACAAAGGAGTGCTTGGGCAGGCGACGAGCTCGCGCACGCAGTCTGTCTACATCCGACTTGCAGGTCAGCGTGTGCCTGTGGCACTGTGGATTTTTGCGGGCCCCCGGTTCCTTTTGCACTTTGCCCAGAGAGTGGCAGCGTTGCTGTGCGGCAGTGTCCACTACGCAGCTGCGTGTCGAGTAATGCCCAGGGTCCCGATGGCCGCAAGAAGGGGGTGTGGCCTTTTAGGTGGGACAAAATGAATTGCGTGTTGGCCTCTCTGAGATTGTTCTTTCTTTGTGGAACAAAATGTCCCCCAGGCATGCTTCCATTGCTAGCGTGCTTAGGTTCTAGGCTTTTACGCGGATGTGTTTGCTTTTTCAGAGACAGAAAGACACTGAACTCTGGGATTATGCGCTGTAGGCACCCTCAGCCAGAGTGCTGCCCGTGGGACCGACCACCCTGTCTCTGACACTTTCAACTCATACTTACCTGGCAGGGGAGATACCATGATCAAGAAGGTGGTTCACCCAGGGCGAGGCTTAGCCATTGCACTCCGGTTGTGCTGACCCCTGCGAATTCCCCAAATGTGGGAATCTCGACTGCATAATTTGTGGTAGTGGGGGACTGCGTTCGCGCTCTCCCCTGTTATTATGTCGAAGGAAAACAAAGGAGTGCTTGGGCAGGCGACGAGCTCGCGCACACAGTCTGTCTACATCCGACTTGCAGGTCAGCGTGTGCCTGTGGCACTGTGGATTTTTGCGGGCCCCCGGTTCCTTTTGCACTTTGCCCAGAGAGTGGCAGCGTTGCTGTGCGGCAGTGTCCGCTACGCAGCTGCGTGTCGAGTAATGCCCAGGGTCCCGATGGCCGCAAGAAGGGTGTGTGGCCTTTTAGGTGGGACAAAATGAATTGCGTGTTGGCCTCTCTGAGATTGTTCTTTCTTTGTGGAACAAAATGTCCCCCAGGCATGCTTCCATTGCTAGCGTGCTTAGGTTCTAGGCTTTTACGCGGATGTGTTTGCTTTTTCAGAGACAGAAAGACACTGAACTCTGGGATTATGCGCTGTAGGCACCCTCAGCCAGAGTGCTGCCCGTGGGACCGACCACCCTGTCTCTGACACTTTCAACTCATACTTACCTGGCAGGGGAGATACCATGATCAAGAAGGTGGTTCACCCAGGGCGAGGCTTAGCCATTGCACTCCGGTTGTGCTGACCCCTGCGAATTCCCCAAATGTGGGAATCTCGACTGCATAATTTGTGGTAGTGGGGGACTGCGTTCGCGCTCTCCCCTGTTATTATGTCGAAGGAAAACAGAGGAGTGCTTGGGCAGGCGACGAGCTCGCAGCGACGCAGTCTGTCTACATCCGACTTGCAGGTCAGCTTGTGCCTGTGGCACTGTGGATTTTGCGGGCCCCGGTTCCTTTTGCACTTTGCCCAGAGAGTGGCAGCGTTGCTGTGCGGCAGTGTCCGCCACGCAGCTGCGTGTCGAGTAATGCCCAGGGTCCCGATGGCGCAAGAAGGGGTGTGGCCTTTAGGTGGGACAAAATGAATTGCGTGTTGGCCTCTCTGAGATTGTTCTTTCTTTGTGGAACAAAATGTCCCCCAGGCATGCTTCCATTGCTAGCGTGCTTAGGTTCTAGGCTTTTACGCGGATGTGTTTGCTTTTTCAGAGACAGAAAGACACTGAACTCTGGGATTATGCGCTGTAGGCACCCTCAGCCAGAGTGCTGCCCGTGGGACCGACAACCCTGTCTCTGACACTTTCAACTCATACTTACCTGGCAGGGGAGATACCATGATCAAGAAGGTGGTTCACCCAGGGCGAGGCTTAGCCATTGCACTCCGGTTGTGCTGACCCCTGCGAATTCCCCAAATGTGGGAATCTCGACTGCATAATTTGTGGTAGTGGGGGACTGCGTTCGCGCTCTCCCCTGTTATTATGTCGAAGGAAAACAAAGGAGTGCTTGGGCAGGCGACGAGCTCGCGCACGCAGTCTGTCTACATCCGACTTGCAGGTCAGCTTGTGCCTGTGGCACTGTGGATTTTTGCGGGCCCCCGGTTCCTTTTGCACTTTGCCCAGAGAGTGGCAGCGTTGCTGTGCGGCAGTGTCCGCTACGCAGCTGCGTGTCGAGTAATGCCCAGGGTCCCGATGGCCGCAAGAAGGGGGTGTGGCCTTTTAGGTGGGACAAAATGAATTGCGTGTTGGCCTCTCTGAGATTGTTCTTTCTTTGTGGAACAAAATGTCCCCCAGGCATGCTTCCATTGCTAGCGTGCTTAGGTTCTAGGCTTTTACGCGGATGTGTTTGCTTTTTCAGAGACAGAAAGACACTGAACTCTGGGATTATGCGCTGTAGGCACCCTCAGCCAGAGTGCTGCCCGTGGGACCGACCACCCTGTCTCTGACACTTTCAACTCATACTTACCTGGCAGGGGAGATACCATGATCAAGAAGGTGGTTCACCCAGGGCGAGGCTTAGCCATTGCACTCCGGTTGTGCTGACCCCTGCGAATTCCCCAAATGTGGGAATCTCGACTGCATAATTTGTGGTAGTGGGGGACTGCGTTCGCGCTCTCCCTGTTATTATGTCGAAGGAAAACAAAGGAGTGCTTGGGCAGGCGACGAGCTTCAGCGCGACGCAGTCTGTCTACATCCGACTTGCAGGTCAGCTTGTGCCTGTGGCACTGTGGATTTTTGCGGGCCCCGGTTCCTTTTGCACTTTGCCCAGAGAGTGGCAGCGTTGCTGTCGCGGCAGTGTCCGCCACGCAGCTGCGTGTCGAGTAATGCCCAGGGTCCCGATGGCCGCAAGAAGGGGTGTGGCCTTTAGGTGGGACAAAATGAATTGCGTGTTGGCCTCTCTGAGATTGTTCTTTCTTTGTGGAACAAAATGTCCCCAGGCATGCTTCCATTGCTAGCGTGCTTAGGTTCTAGGCTTTTACGCGGATGTGTTTGCTTTTCAGAGACAGAAAGACACTGAACTCTGGGATTATGCGCTGTAGGCACCCTCAGCCAGAGTGCTGCCCGTGGGACCGACAACCCTGTCTCTGACACTTTCAACTCATACTTACCTGGCAGGGGAGATACCATGATCAAGAAGGTGGTTCACCCAGGGCGAGGCTTAGCCATTGCACTCCGGTTGTGCTGACCCCTGCGAATTCCCCAAATGTGGGAATCTCGACTGCATAATTTGTGGTAGTGGGGGACTGCGTTCGCGCTCTCCCTGTTATTATGTCGAAGGAAAACAAAGGAGTGCTTGGGCAGGCGACGAGCTCAGCGACGCAGTCTGTCTACATCCGACTTGCAGGTCAGCTTGTGCCTGTGGCACTGTGGATTTTCGCGGGCCCCGGTTCCTTTTGCACTTTGCCCAGAGAGTGGCAGCGTTGCTGTAGCGGCAGTGTCCGCCACGCAGCTGCGTGTCGAGTAATGCCCAGGGTCCCGATGGTCGCAAGAAGGGGGTGTGGCCTTTTAGGTGGGACAAAATGAATTGCGTGTTGGCCTCTCTGAGATTGTTCTTTCTTTGTGGAACAAAATGTCCCCCAGGCATGCTTCCATTGCTAGCGTGCTTAGGTTCTAGGCTTTTACGCGGATGTGTTTGCTTTTTCAGAGACAGAAAGACACTGAACTCTGGGATTATGCGCTGTAGGCACCCTCAGCCAGAGTGCTGCCCGTGGGACCGACCACCCTGTCTCTGACACTTTCAACTCATACTTACCTGGCAGGGGAGATACCATGATCAAGAAGGTGGTTCACCCAGGGCGAGGCTTAGCCATTGCACTCCGGTTGTGCTGACCCCTGCGAATTCCCCAAATGTGGGAATCTCGACTGCATAATTTGTGGTAGTGGGGGACTGCGTTCGCGCTCTCCCCTGTTATTATGTCGAAGGAAAACAAAGGAGTGCTTGGGCAGGCGACGAGCTCGCGCACGCAGTCTGTCTACATCCGACTTGCAGGTCAGCTTGTGCCTGTGGCACTGTGGATTTTCGCGGGCCCCGGTTCCTTTTGCACTTTGCCCAGAGAGTGGCAGCGTTGCTGTGCGGCAGTGTCCGCTACGCAGCTGCGTGTCGAGTAATGCCCAGGGTCCCGATGGCCGCAAGAAGGGGGTGTGGCCTTTTAGGTGGGACAAAATGAATTGCGTGTTGGCCTCTCTGAGATTGTTCTTTCTTTGTGGAACAAAATGTCCCCCAGGCATGCTTCCATTGCTAGCGTGCTTAGGTTTTAGGCTTTACGCGGATGTGTTTGCTTTTTCAGAGACAGAAAGACACTGAACTCTGGGATTATGCGCTGTAGGCACCCTCAGCCAGAGTGCTGCCCGTGGGACCGACCACCCTGTCTCTGACACTTTCAACTCATACTTACCTGGCAGGGGAGATACCATGATCAAGAAGGTGGTTCACCCAGGGCGAGGCTTAGCCATTGCACTCCGGTTGTGCTGACCCCTGCGAATTCCCCAAATGTGGGAATCTCGACTGCATAATTTGTGGTAGTGGGGGACTGCGTTCGCGCTCTCCCCTGTTATTATGTCGAAGGAAAACAAAGGAGTGCTTGGGCAGGCGACGAGCTCGCACACGCAGTCTGTCTACATCCGACTTGCAGGTCAGCGTGTGCCTGTGGCACTGTGGATTTTTGCGGGCCCCCGGTTCCTTTTGCACTTTGCCCAGAGAGTGGCAGCGTTGCTGTGCGGCAGTGTCCGCTACGCAGCTGCGTGTCGAGTAATGCCCAGGGTCCCGATGGCCGCAAGAAGGGGGTGTGGCCTTTTAGGTGGGACAAAATGAATTGCGTGTTGGCCTCTCTGAGATTGTTCTTTCTTTGTGGAACAAAATGTCCCCCAGGCATGCTTCCATTGCTAGCGTGCTTAGGTTCTAGGCTTTTACGCGGATGTGTTTGCTTTTTCAGAGACAGAAAGACACTGAACTCTGGGATTATGCGCTGTAGGCACCCTCAGCCAGAGTGCTGCCCGTGGGACCGACCACCCTGTCTCTGACACTTTCAACTCATACTTACCTGGCAGGGGAGATACCATGATCAAGAAGGTGGTTCACCCAGGGCGAGGCTTAGCCATTGCACTCCGGTTGTGCTGACCCCTGCGAATTCCCCAAATGTGGGAATCTCGACTGCATAATTTGTGGTAGTGGGGGACTGCGTTACGCTCTCCCCTGTTATTATGTCGAAGGAAAACAAAGGAGTGCTTGGGCAGGCGACGAGCTTCGCGCGACGCAGTCTGTCTACATCCGACTTGCAGGTCAGCTTGTGCCTGTGGCACTGTGGATTTTTGCGGGCCCCCGGTTCCTTTTGCACTTTGCCCAGAGAGTGGCAGCGTTGCTGTGCGGCAGTGTCCGCTACGCAGCTGCGTGTCGAGTAATGCCCAGGGTCCCGATGGCCGCAAGAAGGGGGTGTGGCCTTTTAGGTGGGACAAAATGAATTGCGTGTTGGCCTCTCTGAGATTGTTCTTTCTTTGTGGAACAAAATGTCCCCCAGGCATGCTTCCATTGCTAGCGTGCTTAGGTTCTAGGCTTTTACGCGGATGTGTTTGCTTTTTCAGAGACAGAAAGACACTGAACTCTGGGATTATGCGCTGTAGGCACCCTCAGCCAGAGTGCTGCCCGTGGGACCGACAACCCTGTCTCTGACACTTTCAACTCATACTTACCTGGCAGGGGAGATACCATGATCAAGAAGGTGGTTCACCCAGGGCGAGGCTTAGCCATTGCACTCCGGTTGTGCTGACCCCTGCGAATTCCCCAAATGTGGGAATCTCGACTGCATAATTTGTGGTAGTGGGGACTGCGTTAGCGCTCTCCCTGTTATTATGTCGAAGGAAAACAAAGGAGTGCTTGGGCAGGCGACGAGCTCAGCGCGCGCAGTCTGTCTACATCCGACTTGCAGGTCAGCGTGTGCCTGTGGCACTGTGGATTTTCGCGGGCCCCGGTTCCTTTGCACTTTGCCCAGAGAGTGGCAGCGTTGCTGTGCGGCAGTGTCCGCTACGCAGCTGCGTGTCGAAGTAATGCCCAGGGTCCCGATGGCGCAAGAAGGGGTGTGGCCTTTTAGGTGGGACAAAATGAATTGCGTGTTGGCCTCTCTGAGATTGTTCTTTCTTTGTGGAACAAAATGTCCCCAGGCATGCTTCCATTGCTAGCGTGCTTAGGTTCTGAGGCTTTTACGCGGATGTGTTTGCTTTTTCAGAGACAGAAAGACACTGAACTCTGGGATTATGCGCTGTAGGCACCCTCAGCCAGAGTGCTGCCCGTGGGACCGACCACCCTGTCTCTGACACTTTCAACTCATACTTACCTGGCAGGGAGATACCATGATCAAGAAGGTGGTTCACCCAGAGCGAGGCTTAGCCATTGCACTCGGTTGTGCTGACCCCTGCGAATTCCCCAAATGTGGGAATCTCGACTGCATAATTTGTGGTAGTGGGGACTGCGTTACGCTCTCCCCTGTTATTATGTCGAAGGAAAACAAAGGAGTGCTTGGGCAGGCGACGAGCTTCGCGCCGCGCAGTCTGTCTACATCCGACTTGCAGGTCAGCGTGTGCCTGTGGCACTGTGGATTTTCGCGGGCCCCGGTTCCTTTTGCACTTTGCCCAGAGAGTGGCAGCGTTGCTGTCGCGGCAGTGTCCGCTACGCAGCTGCGTGTCGAGTAATGCCCAGGGTCCCGATGGCGCAAAGAAGGGGTGTGGCCTTTTAGGTGGGACAAAATGAATTGCGTGTTGGCCTCTCTGAGATTGTTCTTTCTTTGTGGAACAAAATGTCCCCCAGGCATGCTTCCATTGCTAGCGTGCTTAGGTTCTAGGCTTTTACGCGGATGTGTTTGCTTTTCAGAGACAGAAAGACACTGAACTCTGGGATTATGCGCTGTAGGCACCCTCAGCCAGAGTGCTGCCCGTGGGACCGACAACCCTGTCTCTGACACTTTCAACTCATACTTACCTGGCAGGGGAGATACCATGATCAAGAAGGTGGTTCACCCAGGGCGAGGCTTAGCCATTGCACTCCGGTTGTGCTGACCCCTGCGAATTCCCCAAATGTGGGAATCTCGACTGCATAATTTGTGGTAGTGGGGACTGCGTTAGCGCTCTCCCTGTTATTATGTCGAAGGAAAACAAAGGAGTGCTTGGGCAGGCGACGAGCTTCGCGCTACGCAGTCTGTCTACATCCGACTTGCAGGTCAGCTTGTGCCTGTGGCACTGTGGATTTTTGCGGGCCCCGGTTCCTTTTGCACTTTGCCCAGAGAGTGGCAGCGTTGCTGTCGCGGCAGTGTCCGCTCACGCAGCTGCGTGTCGAGTAATGCCCAGGGTCCCGATGGCGCAAGAAGGGGTGTGGCCTTTTAGGTGGGACAAAATGAATTGCGTGTTGGCCTCTCTGAGATTGTTCTTTCTTTGTGGAACAAAATGTCCCCAGGCATGCTTCCATTGCTAAGCGTGCTTAGGTTCTAGGCTTTTACGCGGATGTGTTTGCTTTTCAGAGACAGAAAGACACTGAACTCTGGGATTATGCGCTGTAGGCACCCTCAGCCAGAGTGCTGCCCGTGGGACCGACCACCCTGTCTCTGACACTTTCAACTCATACTTACCTGGCAGGGGAGATACCATGATCAAGAAGGTGGTTCACCCAGGGCGAGGCTTAGCCATTGCACTCGGTTGTGCTGACCCCTGCGAATTCCCCAAATGTGGGAATCTCGACTGCATAATTTGTGGTAGTGGGGGACTGCGTTCGCGCTCTCCCCTGTTATTATGTCGAAGGAAAACAAAGGAGTGCTTGGGCAGGCGACGAGCTTGCGCACGCAGTCTGTCTACATCCGACTTGCAGGTCAGCGTGTGCCTGTGGCACTGTGGATTTTGCGGGCCCCGGTTCCTTTTGCACTTTGCCCAGAGAGTGGCAGCGTTGCTGTCGCGGCAGTGTCCGCTACGCAGCTGCGTGTCGAGTAATGCCCAGGGTCCCGATGGCCGCAAGAAGGGGGTGTGGCCTTTTAGGTGGGACAAAATGAATTGCGTGTTGGCCTCTCTGAGATTGTTCTTTCTTTGTGGAACAAAATGTCCCCCAGGCATGCTTCCATTGCTAGCGTGCTTAGGTTCTAGGCTTTTACGCGGATGTGTTTGCTTTTCAGAGACAGAAAGACACTGAACTCTGGGATTATGCGCTGTAGGCACCCTCAGCCAGAGTGCTGCCCGTGGGACCGACCACCCTGTCTCTGACACTTTCAACTCATACTTACCTGGCAGGGGAGATACCATGATCAAGAAGGTGGTTCACCCAGGGCGAGGCTTAGCCATTGCACTCCGGTTGTGCTGACCCCTGCGAATTCCCCAAATGTGGGAATCTCGACTGCATAATTTGTGGTAGTGGGGGACTGCGTTCGCGCTCTCCCCTGTTATTATGTCGAAGGAAAACAAAGGAGTGCTTGGGCAGGCGACGAGCTCGCGCACGCAGTCTGTCTACATCCGACTTGCAGGTCAGCTTGTGCCTGTGGCACTGTGGATTTTTGCGGGCCCCCGGTTCCTTTTGCACTTTGCCCAGAGAGTGGCAGCGTTGCTGTGCGGCAGTGTCCGCTACGCAGCTGCGTGTCGAGTAATGCCCAGGGTCCCGATGGCGCAAGAAGGGGTGTGGCCTTTAGGTGGGACAAAATGAATTGCGTGTTGGCCTCTCTGAGATTGTTCTTTCTTTGTGGAACAAAATGTCCCCAGGCATGCTTCCATTGCTAGCGTGCTTAGGTTCTAGGCTTTTACGCGGATGTGTTTGCTTTTCAGAGACAGAAAGACACTGAACTCTGGGATTATGCGCTGTAGGCACCCTCAGCCAGAGTGCTGCCCGTGGGACCGACCACCCTGTCTCTGACACTTTCAACTCATACTTACCTGGCAGGGGAGATACCATGATCAAGAAGGTGGTTCACCCAGGGCGAGGCTTAGCCATTGCACTCGGTTGTGCTGACCCCTCGCGAATTCCCCAAATGTGGGAATCTCGACTGCATAATTTGTGGTAGTGGGGACTGCGTTAGCGCTCTCCCCTGTTATTATGTCGAAGGAAAACAGAGGAGTGCTTGGGCGAGGCGACGAGCTTCAGCGCACGCAGTCTGTCTACATCCGACTTGCAGGTCAGCTTGTGCCTGTGGCACTGTGGATTTTCGCGGGCCCCGGTTCCTTTTGCACTTTGCCCAGAGAGTGGCAGCGTTGCTGTGCGGCAGTGTCCGCTACGCAGCTGCGTGTCGAGTAATGCCCAGGGTCCCGATGGCCGCAAGAAGGGGGTGTGGCCTTTTAGGTGGGACAAAATGAATTGCGTGTTGGCCTCTCTGAGATTGTTCTTTCTTTGTGGAACAAAATGTCCCCCAGGCATGCTTCCATTGCTAGCGTGCTTAGGTTCTAGGCTTTTACGCGGATGTGTTTGCTTTTCAGAGACAGAAAGACACTGAACTCTGGGATTATGCGCTGTAGGCACCCTCAGCCAGAGTGCTGCCCGTGGGACCGACCACCCTGTCTCTGACACTTTCAACTCATACTTACCTGGCAGGGGAGATACCATGATCAAGAAGGTGGTTCACCCAGGGCGAGGCTTAGCCATTGCACTCGGTTGTGCTGACCCTCGCGAATTCCCCAAATGTGGGAATCTCGACTGCATAATTTGTGGTAGTGGGGACTGCGTTAGCGCTCTCCCTGTTATTATGTCGAAGGAAAACAGAGGAGTGCTTGGGCAGGCTGACGAGCTCAGCGCACGCAGTCTGTCTACATCCGACTTGCAGGTCAGCTTGTGCCTGTGGCACTGTGGATTTTCGCGGGCCCCGGTTCCTTTTGCACTTTGCCCAGAGAGTGGCAGCGTTGCTGTCGCGGCAGTGTCCGCTCACGCAGCTGCGTGTCGAGTAATGCCCAGGGTCCCGATGGCCGCAAGAAGGGGTGTGGCCTTTAGGTGGGACAAAATGAATTGCGTGTTGGCCTCTCTGAGATTGTTCTTTCTTTGTGGAACAAAATGTCCCCAGGCATGCTTCCATTGCTAGCGTGCTTAGGTTCTAGGCTTTTACGCGGATGTGTTTGCTTTTCAGAGACAGAAAGACACTGAACTCTGGGATTATGCGCTGTAGGCACCCTCAGCCAGAGTGCTGCCCGATGGGACCGACCACCCTGTCTCTGACACTTTCAACTCATACTTACCTGGCAGGGGAGATACCATGATCAAGAAGGTGGTTCACCCAGGGCGAGGCTTAGCCATTGCACTCGGTTGTGCTGACCCTCGCGAATTCCCCAAATGTGGGAATCTCGACTGCATAATTTGTGGTAGTGGGGACTGCGTTGCGCTCTCCCTGTTATTATGTCGAAGGAAAACAGAGGAGTGCTTGGGCGAGGCGACGAGCTTCGCGCACGCAGTCTGTCTACATCCGACTTGCAGGTCAGCTTGTGCCTGTGGCACTGTGGATTTTCGCGGGCCCCGGTTCCTTTTGCACTTTGCCCAGAGAGTGGCAGCGTTGCTGTCGCGGCAGTGTCCGCTACGCAGCTGCGTGTCGAGTAATGCCCAGGGTCCCGATGGCGCAAGAAGGGGTGTGGCCTTTTAGGTGGGACAAAATGAATTGCGTGTTGGCCTCTCTGAGATTGTTCTTTCTTTGTGGAACAAAATGTCCCCAGGCATGCTTCCATTGCTAAGCGTGCTTAGGTTCTAGGCTTTTACGCGGATGTGTTTGCTTTTTCAGAGACAGAAAGACACTGAACTCTGGGATTATGCGCTGTAGGCACCCTCAGCCAGAGTGCTGCCCGTGGGACCGACCACCCTGTCTCTGACACTTTCAACTCATACTTACCTGGCAGGGGAGATACCATGATCAAGAAGGTGGTTCACCCAGGGCGAGGCTTAGCCATTGCACTCCGGTTGTGCTGACCCTCGCGAATTCCCCAAATGTGGGAATCTCGACTGCATAATTTGTGGTAGTGGGGACTGCGTTAGCGCTCTCCCTGTTATTATGTCGAAGGAAAACAAAGGAGTGCTTGGGCAGGCGACGAGCTTCAGCGCACGCAGTCTGTCTACATCCGACTTGCAGGTCAGCGTGTGCCTGTGGCACTGTGGATTTTCGCGGGCCCCGGTTCCTTTTGCACTTTGCCCAGAGAGTGGCAGCGTTGCTGTGCGGCAGTGTCTCGCCTGCGTGTCAGTAATCAGGGTCGATGGCCAAGAAGGGTGTGGCCTAGGTGGGACAAAATGATTGCGTGTGGCCTCTGAGATTGTTCTTTCTTTGTGGAACAAAATGTCCCCAGGCATGCTTCCATTGCTAAGCGTGCTTAGGTTCTAGAGCTTTTACGCGGATGTGTTTGCTTTTTCAGAGACAGAAAGACACTGAACTCTGGGATTATGCGCTGTAGGCACCCTCAGCCAGAGTGAAAACAGAGGTGCTTGGCGAGGCGGCGAGCTTCGGACGCGAGTCTGTCTACATCCGACTTGCAGGTCAGCTTGTGCCTGTGGCACTGTGGATTTTGCGGGCCCCGGTTCCTTTTGCACTTTGCCCAGAGAGTGGCAGCGTTGCTGATCGCGGCAGTGTCCGCTTCACGCGCTGCGTGTCGAGTAATGCCCAGGGTCCCGATGGCCGCCAAGAAGGGGTGTGGCCTTTTAGGTGGGACAAAATGAATTGCGTGTTGGCCTCTCTGAGATTGTTCTTTCTTTGTGGAACAAAATGTCCCCAGGCATGCTTCCATTGCTAGCGTGCTTAGGTTCTAGGCTTTCAGCGGATGTGTTTGCTTTTTCAGAGACAGAAAGACACTGAACTCTGGGATTATGCGCTGTAGGCACCCTCAGCCAGAGTGCTGCCGATGGGACCGACAACCCTGTCTCTGACACTTTCAACTCATACTTACCTGGCAGGGGAGATACCATGATCAAGAAGGTGGTTCACCCAGGGCGAGGCTTAGCCATTGCACTCGGTTGTGCTGACCCCTGCGAATTCCCCAAATGTGGGAATCTCGACTGCATAATTTGTGGTAGTGGGGACTGCGTTCGCGCTCTCCCTGTTATTATGTCGAAGGAAAACAAAGGAGTGCTTGGGCAGGCAGCTGAGCTCGGCGCGCGCAGTCTGTCTACATCCGACTTGCAGGTCAGCGTGTTGCCTGTGGCACTGTGGATTTTCGCGGGCCCCGGTTCCTTTGCACTTTGCCCAGAAGTGGCAGCGTTGCTGATGCGGCAGTGTCCGCTACGCAGCTGCGTGTCGAGTAATGCCCAGGGTCCGATGGCGCCAAGAAGGGGTGTGGCCTTTTAGGTGGGACAAAATGAATTGCGTGTTGGCCTCTCTGAGATTGTTCTTTCTTTGTGGAACAAAATGTCCCCAGGCATGCTTCCATTGCTGGCGTGCTTAGGTTCTGAAGCTTTTGCAGCGGATGTGTTTGCTTTTCAGAGACAGAAAGACACTGAACTTCGGCCGCAGCTTTCAGCGACACGAAGTCTGTCTACATCCGACTTGCAGGTCGGCTTGTGCCTGTGGCACTGTGGATTTTGCGGGCCCCGGTTCCTTTGCACTTTGCCCAGAGTGGCGGCGTTGCTGCTTGACGACGTGTGTCGCTTCACGGCCTGCGATGTCGAGTAATGCCCAGGGTCCCGATGGCGCTAAGGAAGGGTGTGTGGCCTTTTAGGTGGGACAAAATGAATTGCGTG